>OU744306.1:11230357-12433214 GCA_916610205.1 Griposia aprilina
TTTCGTAGTCTCATTAATGGGCTGAAGGAGAGTCAAGGGTACTTGGATTATAACTTAATCGTGGTTAGTTAAACATCAGCTGTAAATGTGTTACCACTGTAATCTATTCTGTGACTCGTCCGATAAGCAATATTACCATTAATTGTTCTCGATTACAGAGAATGACGTAATAAACTGTATATTTCATAAGTATTCTAATTTTATACGTCGCTGTGAACAGCATAACAGCCGTGATTAGGAGAATCTCCCTCCAAAATAGGCTCACAAGTCTTATCAAGTGCCTTTATATGGCTATTTGCGTAGGTTACTCGAGCAGATCCGACGCTCCGCCCACGCATATAGAAACTGATTTATGCGTATAATCTGATGTAAATGGAACAAATAACGGTTGCCCTGCCACCAAAACTTTGCCACCAAATTCAACAAACAATATTAAATAATAATATCAGTAACAATACTGTTTACTTGATTAAATCTCAACAATAACCAGTTCAAACTAGTTTGTTGTGAATTATTGTGAACATTTATTTTCCCCTTCAGCGAGTCTTTTATCCGAGTCCAGTCATTTCGGGCGCGACAGTAACAAATCTGTCAGTTTTGGCGAGGGGAGGCCTTGCTATGATTTATATAGGAACCCGTAGGAACAAGGACTAACAAGGCAGCTACAACAAAAGCTGTCATTCTACTTAAATTGAGACCGTTGTTTATCATGGTGTTTCTGGTTACAGCATAATGTTTTGTGACCTTTGTGTGTTCATGGTTTTAGTACCTAAAATGGTACGCTTTAATGAATTGTATTTCTACACTTGGTTTCATGTTTGTACTGACAGTGACAGATATGTACAAGGTAAATGAAGCTCCGTAGCAGTGTGTGTGTCTGTAGTGTGTGTATTGTGTGTGTCTTTTAAACGAAATGTCTAATATTTTTCGTAAAACGCATACCCATTATTAATGAACTTAACGTTTAAAATTAGTCAAACAAAACCTGATTTTTTATCCCACTCTTTTCAGACATGTAGAAACATAAATTAAAGTTCTAGAATAATAACCTCATTTCCTTCAATTAAACTTATGCACTTGAAAACACAAAAGGCAGAACCTAACCTCTGTGACAGAGCATAGTTGGAACTAACGTCGAATATTATGATTAATGATCCTTAACCCCTTTCTTGCCAATCCGTTGCCCCACCTGTTCGGGTAACCTATTTCTCAGAACCCGGTCTAATTACGGTGAACTAATCATCCACTTTGAATACCGCCTTTTTTGTAATGAATGGCACGAGTCACAGGATTTGGGAGTGATTGAAGAAGGATTAATTAGGAATGTGGCCAGAGGCAGTTGCATACATGGACATGTTAATGATGGTGATAGAAAATTCATGTGTCAATTTTCTGAGTTAAACTTTACATTGCTGCTGATTGGGTTTAGTATTACGTTGACCTCCATAGAGCAATTTATTTATCACTGAGAACATTTTAACGTGGTTTTTGTTTATATCAAAGAAAGAAAAAACGGCCAAATATGAGTCCGACTCGCACACGAAGGGTTCCATACCACTGTACAATATTTAAGACTACATATTATCTGACCCTTTCATTTGTAACTTTATTTTATTTGTATTATTTGTTGTTACGAGTATAACGGCTATATTAGTACCTACACACTGTGAAAATTTCAAGTGTCTACCTATTACGGTTCAAAGAGACAGCCCTGTGACAGACGGACGGGCGGACGGATAGCGAAGCTTTAGTAATACGGTCCCGTTGGCACCCTTTGCGTACGGAACCCTAAAAAATGACGTTATTAAAAGTTCTAATAAAAACTGAATTCTCTGTCCACAATTATATGTAGGTAGGTATAGTCCTCTAGATCTTATTTCGGCCATGGCGGCCAATCTCAACGGAAACTAGCCTTCAGCGCGGAAGATATTATAGTGCACAAGTCTGTGCGCAGACACAGGTGCACTCTCTTTCTTCCCTCACTTTCAGTCTGATGAGACGGCAATCCGACACGACCGGAGGGAGATTAGGCACAGGACCAACGGCTTAACGTGCCTCCGAGACACGGGGTTATCACACCACCAACTTCCAAACTCCGGGCTGTTACTAAGAAATTCCTAATGCAAAAACCCAATAACACTTTGCCGGACCTGGGAATATATGTACATAAATGTAGAAATTAGGTAGAGCTTCAAAAAATACCTATATCGTTTTATTGTCGGAAAAGATTATTTTTTCTTAAGAAAGTCATCAATCGTGAAATTTTAATGTAATAGGAGCTAGTGACTAAATTACTATAGATAAACTGCTGCAAATAATAAGACACAGAAATAATAGTTATATATTTCCTATTATTTGTTGAAGCTGAGAATGTAACTTTAAAAGCAAAATTAGTGTACCTGACAGCCACAAAGGCCACAAACTATTCCCTTTGAAAGGAGTGGCATAAACCGACCACAATGTTCAAAACCACCAATTAAATTGGATGATGGCTGATGGGCGAGAAAGCATAATACATTTGTAACGCACTAAGAGAAAGTGTTCACACCAAACGAGTCAGAGCTTGGTTCTATCGACTCCGATATTGAAGCCATATTAAATTAGCCGTACCAACTTGATCTACCCATTCCACCTATAACTCCCAAGCAAGTACTTCGGCAGATAATAAAAGAAAGACAGTAAAAAAAGTACCAGGTGTCGATCTAACACTAAGGAAGTCCTAAAACAACTACCAAAGAAAGGAATTGTATTCCTGGCGGCACTCTTTATTGGTATAATAAGCACGAAACACTTTCCAGCACTATGGAAAATCTCCGAAATAACGATTATTCATAAATAAGGTAAATCAGAGCATGAGGTAACCTCATATAGACCCATTAGTTTACTGCTTGTAATATCTAAACTATTCGAAAAACGATTGCTGAACAAAATGTTACCACAATTACTTCTTAGGTCTTTCATACCTGACCATCAATTTAGCTTTCGCCAGAAACACGCTACGACACAACAAATCCACAAGATCTAAGAAAAAAAAACAGTTTGGAAGATAAGGCATATTGATAGGCTGGATTTTTGGATATTCAGCAGGCCTTCTATAGGGTATGGCGCCGCGGCTTATTCTGTAGGATCAAAACACCCTAACCCCACACGTACTACGAACTGCTTGAATATTACCTCTCCGAAAGAACTTTTCAAGTTAAGGAAAGAGATGTCATCTCATCTTTCTACAAAATAATTTTAGAACAACACCGGTCCTAGTACAGGGCCCTGGGGTACTCCCCAGGGCCCTGTACTAGGACCGGTGTTGTTCGCCATATACAATCAATCAGGGTGGAAAAAATCAATGGGCGCTGAAGGGAAACCACTTTAAATCCTTAAGATAGATAATTTTACATATAGGAAACATTCCTTTATTTTTTTTAAAGAAACAAAACTGCTTTCACAGTTTTCTCGACAAGCTTACCTAAACCGGGAATAGAACCAGCTAAAAACTAAAAAAATAAACACTCGCTATTTCATGTTTCATGATGTTTTAATAATTTCCTTTCATTGTTATTTACGTATCTTATTACGTTATTTTGTATTTTCGTTTTTTGCCACCGACTTCACTTTTTTAGTGTATTTGGAAGTAGGTTGTTAATTTTTTTGTATAAAACGTTTTTATTTTACACTTTTTACTTGTGGTACCTACCTCACACAAATTCGTATACCACTACTTGATATGTAAATAACAAAGAAAAGAAATTATTAAAACATCATCAATACAAACTAAGTGGAAAAAATACGCATTATTAAGGGTAACTCAAAAACTGCTGGTCAGTTCTTCATCAAATATATGGGACCACATGAGAAGCACCAGCTCTCAAATAAAAAAAGAAACATCAAAATCGGGCCACCTGGAGAAAAGTGCTGGCGTAACAAACTTAAAAAAAACTGACGAATGGACAACCTCCTCCTTTTTTTGAAGTCGGTTAAAAAGTCCTAGTAAAGTCTAGGTCTCGTAACCAATGACTTAATCAATCCAACAACATGGTTGTATAACTACACTAAAGGTTACCCCAATCCATTTCATTTGGCATTTAAACCAGCAGGCTTAGCACAAGCACCATTTTGTCGACGGAAGAATAGACAAAAATGACGTTTTGAATACAGTACAACGGCAGCAAAGTAGAAAGAGTCAACTGCACTTTTCACGAAATTCAGTAATTTATTCAAGTTTTTCTTTTATTTTGCTTATATCTCGAAAAGGAAATATTTAAGAGTAACAACCTGAAGACCAAGGTTATGAACTCCTGCCTTATACTATGCATGACCTACGCCTGCCAGACCTGGAAATTCAATATAAATATAAAAAATAAAATTACGACGTGCCAACGTGGAATAGAACGCAGTATGCTAAATATTAAAAAAATAAAAAAATACGACATACAAAAATACGAAATATCACGAATAACCAACAAACAAACTAAAAACAAAACAACAAAAAAATACTTGCTATAAAATCTAAGAAAACATACTAAAACTAAAAAAAAATATAAAATAAAAATAAACTATTTAATCTAATTATAAAATCCTAATAAAACTAAATAAAAAAAAAAACACTTATGTTCTATGTTACTAACACCACTACTTTGTAAACCTAGATTCTAAGAAATATAGGCTTTTTTATTTTAATTATTTATGTCTTGAAAATGGTGTAGCCTATCGCAAAAATAATGAAAATTTCGACCCCATTTATGTAACCCTTAAACCCCTAAAACTCAACATGGAGGCATGTTTTTTTTAAATTTTCCGCACATAAACCGAAAAATTCCATATTTCCATTCCATTTTTATACTTTGTGGCCGTCGAGTAAAAAGTTTTCTACTGTCTTTAGCATGGCGATTAAACAATCAAATTGTCTTCACTACCTTAGACAATACTGTCTTCTCTAATAGTCTATATTAAAAAGGACCTAGACAACGATCGGTAGAAACGAAAGACAAAATGACAGATTTTAGAAGGATTTTTACAGTGCGAAGTCAAAAATGGAGAAACGAAATGTCACTTTGTATGGAAATAGCGGTGTCTATTCTTCGAAAAATTAGACAGCGTCATGCTAAGCCTGCTGAGGAAACGTCAATAAATTCAGCCTAATTCCGAGTGCTATATATATAATTAGTTGAAAGTTATATTATATAATTAGTTGAACTTTTGTTTTGGTGCATTATGAATTTTAAAAACATTTTAAAAACTTCATCGTGAATGTTTTTTTTAAAGGATGCTACTTCTAACTTGATAACAGTTGAACTAGTGGTTTTACGAGGAATTAATTAGGCTTACCTAACCTATCCTTCTCTATGTACCTGAACTTCAAAAATAACTTATAAACGCGTAGCATGTACTGGTAGTATGTAAACTAAGTAATTAGCAACAAGAAATTGCTAATCGCTATATTACAGACACTGATCATCACAGCAGCCTGTGAATATAACTCAACTGAATATAAGTAGGCCTCAAACGTCTAAAAACCTCCTCCTGATTCTACTTACTATAGTCAAAGGTAAAATAGTCATAAGAGAGGACTTCTGCTAATCCTCTTAACACCTGCAGCGAGGAAGAGAAGAAGTAGCCTACTCAACGCTGAAAAAAGAAGTAGCCTACTCAACGCTGAAAAAAACAAAAAAAGTCTGAATTTTTAACCAAAGTTAAGATACTTATTCAATTATTGTTCCACATGTCACGTGTTACCATCTTAACTAATATTATAAATGCGAAAGTATGTTTGTTTGTTACGCTTTGCCACTAAAATGGTAGAACAGATTTGGATGGAATTTGGCACACATATAGACCATGACCTGGATAAGTACATAGGCTACTTTTCATC
Organism: Griposia aprilina; assembly: GCA_916610205.1. NCBI lineage: Eukaryota > Metazoa > Arthropoda > Insecta > Lepidoptera > Noctuidae > Griposia > Griposia aprilina. The sequence continues at coordinate 11,236,224 of OU744306.1, forward strand.
CTGAGTTGTAGACAAAGTCGCGGGTAACAGCTAGTAGCGATATAATACCAGTAGGTAGGTACCTACAGTCGCTCGCGTGATAAATATTCTGAGCTCTAATTATTATTATAGGAGTAACCTCAGTGTTTACCACGAAGAAATTATTGGCCAACCGGAAAATGAAGTTTGTATACTAATTAATATTTTCCATGTACATGAAAAGAAATAGAAAGGTAATTATTATACTCTCTTTTTCAGGTTTCTATTACGCAAGTTTGTAAGAAACAGGACACTTAACCTCATGAAATAATCGTATTCACAATGTTATACCGTTTATGTTTACTTTATATTCTGTTTATTTGTACTTATTAAGTAGTTAGGTACTACACTGATCACATGAATGAAAAGAATAAAGAAAGAAAATACGTTTATTTGCGGTAAACATGGCGCAGAGAAAAATACACAAATACAAAAAATAATGAGTTGACATTGTTTTTTATAACAATACACCACGCCTATTTTCCCCAAAAGGTTAGGCAGAGGTGAACTTACTGTAGGCACCATTTCAAATATATTTTTGAAGTGAAAACTTCTTTAGGCGCGTTGAGCACTTTTTGGGTGAACAAAAATCATGGAACTCGCGTCATCGTCACCGAACGCTTCGACGATACCATTCACAAGTTACTTAATTTTAACTTCTATCGGCAGTCCCCAAAGACTGCCCCGCATTTTTTTACTTAAACTAATTACTGGATTTTAATACTTTCGCGAAATTTGCTAAATTATTATGTCTTGAAATCTAAGGTACTTAAACTTTATTTTCTATTATTAAATAATTTTACTATGTTTTAAAACAACAGACCTTTAAAACACACCTTCTCTCCACTCCTAGCCTTAGTAATAACACCTTTAAGTCCCAAATAAAATAGGTCTCAGTCCCAAGTCATTGACATCAAGTGCCTAATAAATACAGTAGAGCTCTCATATAATATAATGGCGCCTTAATAGACCGGTCCCTGTTATTACTAGAGCGTTACTTTCGCAGATAATAACTGATATTAGGCCTATCTATTGTCACCGTTATGGATAATTTACACGATCACAGTTTCTTGCCTCAACAGTCAAATATAGGCCATTATGGAAACGAGATAGGAAAGAAGATGATAGGAACAAATTTTTTAAACAGTATGTTTAGATGATTTGACAGGTTTAGAGGATGGGGATTAACAAATGGTATTTAAAGTAGATGTTAGTGGAAACATCGGGAGGGGACGCCCTAGAAGGTCATAATTATGGTGACCTTCTTGGTGATGGTCTTCAGAAAGGTCAGGTGCGTAGTACTCGCAACCGCCGTGCGTGTATGACCAAGAACAGGATAAACGACGCAAAAGGAGTATGTAAAGATGGTAGCAGGTGGCGTTCTGTAGTTTCTGCCTCTCCCTATGGAAGAAGGCGTGAGCTTATCTATGTCCGTATGAATGAAACTAAACAAAAAGTAGACTTGTACCTAAATAGGACGATCGAATCTAGTTTGGGAATTGCATTGCTTCTAAAAATTGGAAGCGTCTGTTATAAACAAATAATCAGATATTCTTACAAATGGGGCCCAATTGAGCCCCAAGCTACAGACTAACAGTCTAGTTTGGGACTCACTAGCACTGATACTAATGACCCCTAGCTGTAGGTTATATTTTAAGCCACTTATGACATTTTAATTTGTGTTTAACTTGTGTACCTGTTTACTTGGATAATAAACAGTTTTCTATTTCTATTTTCTATTTCGACTTTTAAAATCACTGTTTGAGAAAATCGCCTGATGAGTCTCGTATGATATAGTATTACCGATTTGCAGTTTTGTTTCTTACTTAAGTGTGATATTTGCCTACGATACTGGATGCATGTACGATCTCGTGAGAACCTCCCATCGTCTAAATGACCCTTAATTCGACACGCAGTAGTTCAGGCACTACTTGTAATGAGAGTCTAGACACTAGGCGCCTAAAATGAGGTCTTTTCTCGTCTATATTATCTTGAAATCTATAGTGGTTTATAACGTGTACCTTCCTAATTTCTAATCCTAATTGAGAACTACGAGGCTGCTTGCGAAGGCCTAGGAAAACCGCCTGTTTTGTGTAACATAAGTCCGGTATAATTTATTTTAATCAGACGCCCATTTAGCAAATACCTTTAATATAAACAACCCCTCTTCGACGAAATCAATTAAAAAGGTAAGTGTTATACCGAGTTAAACCCACACGTGATTTAGAAGTTGAAAGGTTCGCATTTTATATAGCTTTTACAAATGGCTGACTATCACGAAATTACATCGTATCACTAAAATGAAAGATACCTATACCCGACTGTACATACGTTTCATGAGTCTAATTAAGAAGGCTTCTCATGATTCTAACTAATTTCGAAGGTACTTTGCATAATGCAATTAACGGATATTCAAAGACATAGTGAGTGAGCTATACGTGCATGAGAACCTGATATCAGGTGGCAGAGCAAATAAGAGGCTTATACGTTAACAACCTAATACCTTAAAGACTTGTAAATAACGCAAACGCTTACGCAAACGCAATTATAACAAGTTCTATGAACTTTACAACACATTTTTGTGAGCAAAATGAATAATAAAAGATATCAAATAGCCGCGCGCTAATTTTGTGGTAAGTGGTGCTGTGGCCGCGAAATGAATAGCCGTCTTTATAATGAAAAAACTCAATTCAAACAGTGTTATTCTGTATAGAATTTGAGTCACAACCGCCATAAAACAGCCGTAAAATGTTGGTTTTCTCGTGAATGAAATAAAACAGCAATAAACGGCACGTAGCTACGTACCGTGGCACCTACCCCGTTACGAGAGGGTAGCAAACATTATGCAAAGTAGAAAATCCCATTTACCACGTGTGCCACCGTGTCGCCTCACGCCAAAGGTCTGAAACAACGTAATAGACTTGTTTATAAAACGGAAAGTGAATTCGCTCCCCTCGATACAATGATTTTCTTTTTACACCACTCATTTTTTTCCTAAAATCTCCGAGAAATGTTACTTTTGTTTGCGTGTAACATACTGCTACGGGGACTTTATTGCTTTTCTTTTAAGTGAAAATAAAAGACGCCTGGAGCTAAGAAACACTATGAAAAGATTAGTAATCGTTCCTTGCCAAATTGTGCTGAGTGTTAGCAAAAGTTGAGACATAAAACATCGGTTTATCGAGGTCGGGGCAACGCATTGAGTCATTGAATAACTTCCACCCTTTAGTTACAAAGCTCTCTGATTTAATTTTAGAGTTACTGCCTGATAAAACCGGCATTGCTGAAGGAGCGTGTTCTAATTTGAAGTTCTTTCTTCGTTAACTCATTTAATTGAAATCCGATTGTGCCGAGTCATTGAGTAGACCTGTCAAAATTAATGGAACTCCATTCCTTCACGTTTGCTGACTACTAAATATTCAAAAAGTGCCATCAAAATATTGGATTCTTGTTTTTCCTTTCATATTCGATTTCATATTTTGATCATGTCATAAAACTCGATTCGTAAATACGTATTCGAGTGGAAGTTCTGTGATTTATTGTAATGTAGGCAGAAAACATGCACGTCCATGGTTGCTTTGTACTCTTAAAAATACAACCGAATTTTACCATTGTATAAGATTAGTTGGCTTCTTAAAATATTGCGTAATAATTTTGACTACATTAAGTACTGGACCGACAGTCTCGACATAGATAGCGACAAAAACGATCGTTAAGTCTAATCGATGTCAAATTTCTTTAATAGATTTTCAACTTTATACTTTGGAAATAAAGTTGAGAATCTTTTAAAGGAATTTGACAACGATACGACTTAGCGACCGATTTTTGTCGCTGTCTAATGTCGAGACTGCAGGGGCTGATATGAAGTACCTAGCTGCATTTGCAATGACGAGCTAACTGGATTAAGTAGAAATTCTATTAAAAACTTTTGAAATGTAGAGATCATAATATATTGACGTGGCGTGCTCTGCAGCTGCCTTCGGTCGGGATCGCTAAATAAATCTATAACTTAAACGAGTTCCTCAAACAAGTTTATTCCAAGAAGACTGTCAGAAAAGTGTCAGGAGCATCTCAACCGGTGAATAAATTACGACTTTTAATGGGCAATATTGGTGCCTTTAATGTGGAATAACTCATTAAAACTACGGTCTATTACAACATCTATTTACTTAAGCTTTACTTTATTTTCTCTTACTTGGAAACGGCAAAATATTTGTTTTCCCAAGTTATCATTTCCAAAGTTAATTGTATATTAATTAAGTTGGAGTATATAAATTTAAAATTGACTAAAGAAGAATTTGAATAATGTTTTGCCGCATAGAATGCTAAAATTTTGAGGGCAATGACGAGCTCTCTTCAGAAATAAAAAGAGTATTGGGAATGAGAGTAATTAAGATGCAAATTTCAAGGGAATTACAGCGCAGGGCAAATTAGTCCCGTGTTAATGAAATACAGAGTTCTTTGTGGGACAAAACATGCATAAATTTACTACAGGATTGTGTTCTAAATAGGGATATGTTTCGGTCTTTTCTTTAGAAACAAATGCAAATTGTTGTAAAACCATTCACAAATGAAAATATTCCGATATTTGTACCAGACGTATTTCTTTGTTGAATATTTTATAGTGATGCAAGACTGCTCAGTATGGACCATTACCCCACAATGCACGAGATATGGAAATACATTAGTAAAGTGCATTCATACATATGGAAATACGCGCAAACTTGATCGAACGTGGTATTATAATGGGCAAATGTACGTCCTACTTTTCTTCTATCTATTTCAAGTGACGGAAGATAAACCGTTCGGAAATGCATGCTAAGTCATTAGTAGACTATGTCACTAATGAAACCATGTTCTAACGCTCAAAACATGATTGATCACTACTCCCATATCAAACACTGCAATATTGATGAGCTACGTGAAAACGTTCAGTAAGAATATGCCGCAGGCTTAGCTCGAGCACCGTTTTGTCGACGGAAGAGTAGACAAAAATGACGTTCCGTGTAGACAGTACGATGGCAGCAAACTAGAAAGAGCCAATTGCACTTTTTACGAATTTCACTCTTTTACATAATTCGACTCAGAATTTGTTTTTACATAGGTTTTTTTTCTGTTAGATTCTCCATTTTTACTGATATTAAGTCACGTATATAAAGACAACACAACATTTTTTCTCAAAGTTAGGAATATAAAAATATTACAGTAATATTGGCCTTAACCATTTCCTTAGTAATTGTGCCGATTCTCTTGTCACAAATATCTCTAAATTAGACTAAAAATCACCAAAGTTTAGTTTATTCCTGTTTTTCTTTTATTTTGCTTATATCTCGAAAATGGTGTGTCCTATAGCAAAATAATGAAAATTTCGACCCCCTTTATGAAACACATAAACCCCTAAAGCTTAACATGTAAGTAATCATTTTTCATATTTTCCATACAAAAATCGGACTACTCGGTAAAAAGTTATGCGTGGTCATACATAAAAAAAATAAAAAAAATATACGGGTCGACTTGAGAACCTCCTCCTTTTTTTTCGTCGGTTAAAAAGTGAAAAATTCCATATAGGTATATTCCGTAGAGGCTGAGTTTTGCGTTAAAAACGCTCTCGTATAAAATCATAATTTTGTAGATAACCGTATATACTAGTGATGCGCCGAATATTCGTTTTATATTCGGTATTCGGCCGAATCGTATTTGGTTTAATTGATCATTGTAAATAAACCTTAAGGGCAAAATAAATTAAAGGAATCCCATAATCTAAATGAATGAACTATGTTGTTTTCTCAACTATGGCACTAATAAATTTAAACATAGATAAATCAAGAATATTTGTAATTAAAATTTAATATTTATAATCAAGCAGCGGTAGATTATGATGCAAGAAGACCAATCTTTCAGATCTATCTGACAAAAGCCTATTTCTTTTCTCCTCATACACATTTCCTGCCTCGGAAAACAAACCTTATACTGCTACCAGGTGCATTCAAGAATATTCTGGCTAGATTGGCTAGATGTCCATATTTAGTTTTATGTTTCGCCCACCTTAAGGGCTATTGGTACTAGGCAGCAGATTTACCTGTCATCTTCGATTTCTTTGAAGATCTCCCACACACGCGACTTTTTCCGTCGACTTATCATCTTTCAAAACACCCAAAACACCAAAATTTTAATCAAATAGTCAAGAACTGCACTCGTTCTGGCACCCGTATTGTGTTTTCACTTTTCATACGCAATGACAGTGGCGGGGTGCAGCGGGTAGAGGGAGGCAAGGTACCACTCACTACGTACGCGCGCGGTGCTTTGGAAATCCAGCGTGTTTGCGTGGCAACTTGTTTGCGCGGCAAAACTATAGAACGGGGAACCGAATTATCCGGCAGTATATTCGGTTCGGTAAGAACGTAACCGAATATTATTCGGTTATTCGGTGAAACCATTATTCGGCGCATCTCTAGTATATTGTCGACGCGTCGAGTACAAACTTTTCTTATGTCTTTAGCATGGCGATTATTAAATCAAATTGTCTTCACTACCTTAGACAACTGTCAGTTGTCAGTGTGATTTTGACAGTTTGGGATAGAAAACTTTCTTCTGAAATAGTCTACATAAAAAAAAACCTAGACAAATATCGGTAGAAACGAAAGACAAATTGACAGATTGTAGATCGATTTCTACGGTGCGATGTCAAAAATGTAGAAACGAAATGTCACTTTGTATCGAAATAGCTGTGTCTATTCTTTGTAGAAATAGAAAGCGTCATGCTAAGCCTGCCGGTCTGTGGACTGGTCGGACGGTTGCCAGTATTTACAAACGTGCACTGTGCGACCAGAAAATTACTTAAATAATATTTTTTAGTTAAAGGTAAGTAAACCTACATGCACACAGTAAAATTATGACTTTCTAAATAATTTGCGTTATTCTCATCATGTACCCATAATCATTGTGTGTTGTTATCAGATGAAACTAGCTCTCATAAGCTTTGAAAGGCGAATCGCTAGCCTCATAAATTACCTCAATTTTATGTGCTATTGTAGCTTAGCATAAGTGTATTTTTAGAATTGTTCTTACGGTAAATAAAGATATATTATTTTAAAATGAAAACGTGTAACAATATACACTCGAGAGCAATGAATCCGGGTCACTTAAAGAATGTTAAAAATCTCGGAAACTAAAAATGATAGGTTAATGCAATAAATTGTATTTAATAGACAATGTAATACTCCTTAAATGAAAGTAAAAAAAATATGAGTCACCATACATTTTAGTAACACAAAATTACATAAAGAAAAAAACTGCTGATCTCTCCTTAAAACAAAAATAGGAAACATGAAATTTTTGAACTTTATTACGATTTTCTTGAATTTTAATACTTCGTATTGCCTCCTCGTGCTTCCATTACTGCGTTTACGCGGTTTGGCATGCTGTACACCAAGTTCCTTATACGATTTTGGGGAATATTCTCCCATTCCTCTGTGAGAGCAATTTTGAGCTCACGAAGCGTGATTGGGGGAGGGTTTCGTTGTTTTACGCATCTGCCTAGCTCGTCCCAAGCATGCTCGATCGGGTTGATATCCGGGCTGCGCGCTGGCCACTCCATACGAGTAATGTTCATCTCTTGAAGGTAGTCATTCACAATCCTACCTGTATGAGGTCGGGCATTGCCATGCATAAATATAGCATCCTCACCTAAATTGACCATAAATGGACCAACGTGATCATTGAGGATTTCTTCCACATATCTTACGCTAGTTAAAGAGCCGTTTTCTATGATCACCAGCTCTGTGCGACTTTCAGAAGAAATTCCGGCCCACACAAGTACAGACCCACCACCGTAGGCTACTTTTTCTTCGATGCATGCTTGCTTGAATCTTTCCCCTGGTCTTCGATACACTCTGTGTCTTCCATCGTGCTTGTACAGCATAAATTTTGATTCGTCGGAGAACATAACTTTTGACCAATCTTCAATACTCCAATTTACGTGGCTCTGGGCATATCTTAGTCTTGAAATACGATGCCCACGCTCCAGTTTAGGGCCGTTTGCAGGTCTAAGGGGTTTTAAGTTAGATTCAGCAAGCCGACGTCTTACTGTCCATGCACTTGGGTTACTTCCTCCGAGGCGTCGAAACTGATTTGTGAGTTCAGTTCCTGTGAGAAAGCGATTTCGAAGCATGGTGTTCACCAAGTATCGGTCTTCTCGTGCTGTGGTACACCTGGTTCTGCCCGTTCCTGGTCTGCGTAGGTTAGAACCAGTTTCTTCGTAACGTCGGAGAACTCTTTGTACTGTTGACAGCGACACACCGACAGTCCTGGCTGTATCGCGCTGACTCCGGCCGGTTTCCAGCATTGTAAGTATTCTGGTGCATTCTTCAGGCGTAAGCGACATAATTTCAGCTTGAATAATGAATATAGAGCACTATCAACATGGTTTATGTACCCACATAAATGACAGATTACAAACAAAAGCAAAACCAAATGCTGTAATTTCGTAGTTCCATCTTCGAAAGTGGCCCTTTTTCAAATTTGATTTTTTTATGATATAACTTTACAATAACTAAGAAGTTTTAATACCTTCATTTAAGGAGTATTACATTGTCTATTAAATACAATTTATTGCATTAACCTAGCATTTTTAGTTTCCGAGATTTTTAGGATTCTTTAAGTGACCCGGATTCATTGCTCTCGAGTGTATATTCATCGTAACAGAACCTTTACATTATTGTTCTTGTTATTTTGAAAACTTATAGGCGTCTAAAGTTAATGTAATCAATAAGGAACAAATAAAAGACTTTTTTTTTTCAAATAAATAGTATTAACGATTGATAGTCGTTTTTACAATCGGTTTTAGAACTTTTTAAGGCAGTTTTATGGCGGGTCTTGGACTTAAGATGTATTTTCCGCGCATTTAACGAGACTCCAAATCATTTGTATGTACCTACTGATGGTTTAACTATGTTTACCATTCATACACTGAAAGAATGCTGTTCTTCCTTTTTTAAGAAAGCGTTTTGGTGACTGTAGTAGGTAGATAATTGATCAAATAAGAGCTAATAAAGCAATTCAAACGCATGGTTTTGAAGAGCTATTATGTACTTTAAAATAAGGGTATTAAAAATGTATTTACATAAATGCCATAAATTTAGATAATAATAAAAAACACGCGACCTCCAAAAAAAAAACACTACAGAGTGAAAAATAAGTTTGATTTCGGAAGTCGGTGTCTTTGGATCTGTATTTTAGTTTTTCGCCACCGACTTCCGAAATATTTTTTTTGGATGCCGGTTGTTTTTTTGTAAAAAAAGTATTTTATTTTTCATCTTTTAGTGGGTCAGTTATTAATTTATCTAAGTTACAATAGCCTAATGTCAACCTTGTACAAAATATATTGCTTTTGCCGATGCAGGGACGTTAATTGTTAAGGAGTTCTCCTGGTAAGAACCAGAAGAACTGGATCTGATGGTGAAGCCACCATCAATTCTATTTCACCATATGGATTGTGACGAGCATAAATTGCTTCACAACCATATTATAGTAATCGAATCGCAACCCGTGAAATACTTAAAATTGAGTGATTTCATCAATTCCACATCAATTTTTATCATCAGTTCCACTTCACCGAATGGTGCTTTCCGAGAGCAAATGCACGAGTTTCTATAAAAAAATACCCAAATCGCTATATAATTAAAATAAAATAGGAGGATTTCCCTCGAGGTCCATGAGATCCCGTCATCAGATTCTAACTTGATGACAATGGGACCACCTCGAGTGCATACCCTTTCAAACAAAAAAAGAATTTTCAAAATCGTTTCACAATTAACTGAGAAAACGGTGACAATACATTAAAGAAAACATACATACAGCCGAACATATAAACCCCACATTTTTGGAAGTTGGTTAGAAAGAAAGACTTTTCGTAATAGTTACGATCCATATTTGTCAAGCCTTTAACACCTTATCACTTCCTTTGGACTGGAATCAGTTAAAATGTCTACCATAAGATGTAAGTACTTGTAACAATAATATAGACTCAATAAACTAGACCGTAACGTAGTTAACTTCACGGCGGTAAAAACAGAGAGTAAAATAATCGTAAAATAAAAGCTTTTAGAGCGTAAATACTGTTTGTAGTTCAGTCAAAAAGTTTCATAAAGCACAATTCATGGAATGCTTCTATTCTAAATAGAATCATCTCTGTACAATAATTATGTTAGTTAGCTTTGAAAATATTCAGTAAAACAAAAACATGATTTATTTACATGTATGTAGGTAATGGGATATACATAATAATACAATAATGGTTAAACATTAACATTATTAAAATCAAACCAGAGTGCGTTATCAGTTTTATTATTTATTTATTTAACCATTTATTATGTAAACACACACAAACAGACTAGAAGGAAGGAACAGTAAAATACGTACAAAGGTAATGCTTATTTCTAAAGGAATCTCTTCCAGCATACCTCCGATAGGAAAGTAGATAAAAAGAGATGTAGACACCGAAAATAAGAGAAAAAAAAATACATAAAATAAAATAAAAACAATTCACTCCTTTTTATAAACTTTTACATAATTATTATTATCATGTTAATACTAATTTAAATAAAACATACAATATATGACGATATGCGTATTTTATACACGTGTAATGACATACGACCTAGAATGCTCTAAGAAGCAGCCATCTAGAGAACATAAAGATGGTTTAAAGATTACCGGTGGAACGAGGTACCGTTTATGTGCCAAGCCTTGCGATCCTCGAGGGAAACGACTAATGACTTGATCGTATCACTATCTACTATTGAAACGACGTTGGTAATACACTAAAGTACCTATATAGCTCGTAAAATAATAATAAGCTGATATTTTAATGAAAAATTGTCTGTAGAAAAAATTGTCATCGTAGGCTTAACGGTCTAAAAAGGTTTTCCTAAAAACGTTTAACTGTTCCATCCCGTGAGACCTCTAAATTAAAGGCTGATTAATATTGATCCAGTATTGCATCCAGGACTTGAATAAATGGTTTATATTTAACAAATGTAAAAAAAAAAAAACCAGCATCCAGCCCTGGAGCAACAGCCAATCTAGAGTCACGGGATTCAAATCCTGGATTGAAATACTATATTAAATTAATTCATCCTTAAGAGAACGTAACTACAGTTCTTTCACCGTTATTTTACCTCAATTTTGCATCACTGTCAATATCATAATGATCTTTAACCTCGTTACAGTAAGGTTGCTATTGGATTGCTGCTGCCAGAGTACAAATAACTGTGGCAGGAATGTATCTCTCTCTATACCAACACTACAAAAACAAACAAAACTCAATTCTTCACCAACAATATCAATTAATACTTCCAAAGTTCTAAAGAGGTGAAAACAAAAGACTTACACTGAAGGACACAAGTTCCGCGGTGGACAAACACGAAGTTAGGGGATATAGTTGACAACTACTTACATCGAGGAACTGGGTCGCTCAACTGTTCCCACTTCCAAACTATGGCAATTCCTTCAGTTTCGTTAAATGTAAAATGATATAAGTTAACTTACTTATGACCCAGTAGTTTATTATGGGTCTCTTGTGGAACCAAGTTGAACTTTTACCTAAAGAACTTCAGTGAATAGAAAATACGAGAACTTAAGAAATGTAGGTACATTACTTTAGAAAACATTAGGGTAAAGCTAATGATATGAAAACTAAGATAACTTTAAAATAAAAACTGTGACATCAGGCGGTTCTGTTAGACAAAGATATTGAATGGAATTGAGTAAAGTATTTGACTTCGTAGCATAGACATATTTACAATAAGATAGAGGTATTTAAAAATCCAAAGAAACAAAAAGGGAAAGAAGAAAATATTCGTATTTCTCTTCCAATGTGCACAAATCACGTCAGGTGCTTATCAAAAAAAAATCTATAATTTTCAGGAGGACCACTCCCATTAGTGAAATCACATAAATCTTCCATCCGAATGTGCCGACTAATTATGTCCCATTTCCACGGCACGGCGCTGTACGCAGGCAATTAATTTTCTCAGTGGAAACACTGACAACACTATGGTACATGTTGTATGTCGGTGTATGACGTCGACGTCGCTCGTTAGACAAGGAACTTCATTAGAACCAGACAGTATTGATTGCGGCTTGCTGAATCATTGTTTTCTCATTAGATATGGTATAACGATGCTATCAACTGTTACATGATCGTCTATTGTCCAGGAAATTAGTAGACGAAGGGCAGAAATGTTGTGTGAGAAGGTATCGCAAGGTACGTGAAAAACTCGCGGAAACGAAAACTATTGTTATCTGAGTAGTACCAGAAAAACTTGAAAGTTGACACAATCTTGCGGTTCTTATTCGACGATAAAATTTTCTGCCATTTTCAATTCATAAGTAACTCTAAAAATCATACCTTTTTTTTTTGGGTGGGAAATCATCAAATGACCTCTCCAGCTCTTGGCGGAGCGGAAGGGCGTGTCAGACTCTTACTGACTAAAACCCACCCGTGTTCCTTCAATTGCCTGTGCGCCAGGGCCACGGTAACTCTTTCGAACAATCCGCGACCCCGGCAGGCATCGGCCCTATCGGACCCAGTTAATGATGCTGACATCTCTTTGAGGCGCGCGTGGAACACGACGTGCCGTTAAACATCATACCTGCATCGTTTTTTAAGGAAACGACAAGATAAGAATAAGAATAGAATAAGAATATTTATATCTTTATTACATAACAGTTTCTACCCGCGTCTTCGCTCGCGTGAAATTTCTGGTTCCCGCGACCCACTCCGTCGATTCGAAGCGCCTGCCCGCGCTACTACGAGTATGTACTTCGTTTTCGCTTAGCATTCTTTCTGACTAATTTTGTTTTTGATCGCCGCCTAGGGGTCCTAGCTTGATGTTAGATAGCCATAGACTTCCTCAAGAATTGGGCAATCGATTGCTAAAATATTTTTTGAAATCCGACTGCTAGTTCCACAGATTACCTCCTACATAGAAACTTAGAAACAAACAAACTTTTTCTCTTTATAATATTAGTATAAAAGAAAGTGGTTAGAAATTGTGTGAAGTCCCTGACTCTTGTGCTAGGCGTTGAGCCTATGTCAGGAGCCAATGTCCTCTCCCGGGAGGAAATACTGTTCAAAACTTATCATGCTCTTACTTATTTAACCCTGTTTATTCATCAGAGTTAATTTTATCCTTTAATTAACTCTTTCAAACTTGTTAAATATTAACTACGTTATCGTGATTTATTTTTGGTGGCATCGATTAAAGTTTTGCAGCGGAAGGTTTGATTGGATCTTAATTAAAAATGCATCTGACGGCATCTGAGCAAGAGATGAGCGGTAGAGAGCAGATATTTTTCTTTTTAGTTTAATTGGACAGCTATGGTGAGTAGATGAGTGTCTTGAAACCAGGACTATCATACCACCCATTTTGAGGACCTGACTGATGACGTCGCTAAGTGCTTTTTACAATATCTCGCCTGTATTTCCCGAAGGTTTAGGCAGAGGTGCTCGTACCTATAATTGTACGTGCTCACAATTTTCCAGTTGTGTTTAAGTCCCATGTAATAGGGGGCAAGTTTGTTAAGGCACAAATTCAGACTCCGGGCTGCTACTGAGAAATTCCAGATGGAAAAACCCAATAAAGCCTTTGCCAGACCCGGGAATCGAACCTCAGGGAGGACCTGATGCTCAGCAGGTCATTTGGTGAGGTCATTTGATGATTTCCCATCCAAAAAAAAAAAAAAAAAAAAAAAAAAAAAAGGGAGGACCTGATGCTCAGCAGTAGAGCTTGCGACCACTAGACCAATGAGGCAATAGCTAAGTGTTTTCCTTTGATTTATAACCGAAAATCCTAATCAAAAATCCGAATCAATAATCCTAATCAAATATTCTAATCAAAAATCCGAATCAATAATCCTAATCAAATATCCTAAACAAAAATCCGAATCAATAATCCTAATCAAATATCCTAATCAAAAATCCTAATAAAAAATCCGAATCAATAATCTCAGTCGAACATGTAATTAATAATATCTTTCAAACCGCGATTACATCGCATTCACGGTCGCTTTATTTGCCCAATATAATAACATAATACTTAATCACGAAGTTTGAGCTGATACTCAAAACTTGCATCAGAAGACAAACAGTTAATACTTGTTTTATTAATGAACGTCGTTAAAATATAATTAATTGCTTTTATAGCACTGTTTATTGTTTGCCATAATTTTATAACGTGTTGAAGCACTTTCGAATGTAACAAATATTTGTGATTAAACATGAGTGTTATTTTATTGTTTGTTCGTTGAACAATCATATTTCCACAACATCGTATTAATTATGTTTGGCTGAAACAATGAACATTTTTTCACATAGTACATAATTACTAATCTTAACAAGTTTTTTTTGGCAGACCATTATTAAAACAATGGTAAGACCTGCTGTCTTGTATGGAGCAAAATATTGGCCCACAAAAGGGATGAATGAATGGCATTGCATGCAGCTGAGAGGAGAATGCAAAGCAGGATGTGTGGTGTTACGCGAATGGATAGAATAAGGAACGAGTACATAAGAGGAAGTCTGAAAGTGGCACCGGTGACCTAAAAGTATTGTGGGAATCGATTCATGGTATGATGATGTGATGCGGAGGAATGAGAAAAATGTCGTGACGAAATGTTTGAGTAAGAATGTGGATGGCTATAAGAATAGCGGAAGACCAAAGAAAAGATGGATGGACTGTGTGAAAGATGATATGGCTAGAAAGGGGGTAACTACCGAGATGACGACTAATAGAGAAATGTGGAGGAAAAAATATGATGCGCCGACCCCAAATAAATTGGGATAAGGGCAGGAGAATGAATGATGTACAAGTTTTTTATTGGCATACTTTGTGACGAAAAGTAGGTAAACCCATGGTATATTAATACACTTCGCCAGGTATAGCATTCCGGTCACGGGGGTCACACAAGCCTACGTCATCACCGCTGTGTTACCAGTAGTGTGTAATAATAACTCCCCAGTCGCCTTTATTACCTGTGCGAATCCGATAAAACAAAGAGGTTTTAACTAACAATTACGTTGGTATATGTTTAATATGAATTGTTTCGTTTGATTAGAAAAATTAAACGACAATTTAAATGGTTTATATATATTTTTAACAGAATGGTGACTGCAAATGTTTCCATAAATCGTGTTTTGTTGCAATAAAATGGCAACTGGATAGTGACGTAAGCATGTGTCACTCCCGGCATGTCAGACCTTGTTTTTTTAGACCATGGGTAAACCTGTCTGTTTATTAACATGGCACATGGAACTTTCGAAAAAGTTCAGCATAGCAGAGCATCGTCTCAATCTCTGTATAAAGTATTTTTATCTCACGAGTACGCTGTGAATGTGTGCGTGAAGGCGACTAGCGTCAGCAAATAACACATAAACTTCCAAATTCACTATTGTCTCAGAAGGTACCGAGAGCTTCTGCGCTTACACACACACACATTCACGGCGTGTTGTGCTCTTGATACCACAATTAAAGCGCGCGTCGCTTCTTGAGATAAAATTACTATATTTTGTGACAGCCTCGTTCTAAAAGTCGATGTTCCATACTGATTTACGTCCGGATACTGTACCTACCTACTACGCCAAATAAATGAAGGTTCGTTATCTTATAAGATACCAATGACACTTTCGTTTTTATTGTTTGTGTTATCTAAATGACGTCGCAGCCATAAAGATGTGGTAGAAAAAGCTGTTGTATTTTGGCAAAGGTATTCCTTTGATAAATAAATCTGAATTCGGGCAATAGGTTATATAAAAAAATTTGTTTTTGCGAAACTGGATCGAGCTGCGGTCTACAAGAAATAGATCGCAAAAACTGAAAAACTCAGTATGTAAATTCTGCAATTTATGATCATTATCTAAACAGGGCTGGCCAGCCATCAATCAAGCTTTTTCAAATAGTGTTCGTTTTTCAAAAACATCATTGCCTTCAAGCACTTTCTTCAGGTCTGAAACTATTCTAGGACGATACTGGATCATAAGGTTTTATTTAAATTTAGATTTGAGATATATTATTTAGTAGTAAGACATCTGTCAGTTTGAATTCGACATTAAAATTTGAGCATTGTTCTAGATTACAGACTCTAAGAAAAGACACTCGTTATTAATTTGTATCAATGTATCATTCCAATGTTAACCCTAGGCCCCTATAGATTCTCACTACAAACATTTCTAACTGTGGTTTGAATAGGTATTGAGTATAGAGTCTAAATCATAGTCTCATTTCCAATATTGTGCAGTTGGTGGGTTCTCGCCTAATATGCCACAAATAAGCTTTTAATTCAAGTGTGCGATGGTTAACCGCAGTAATTAGCCGATGTGATCAGTGAATGCGTTGAACGCCGCGTGTTCGAGGTGATCTATAAATAATTTAGACATTAACTATGTAGATGTCTACAATCATTTTACTTTCATGTACCCTATTCCTATTTTCAGCACAGTTGTTTTCTATTATTTTTGGTGGTCGAGGTGATCTATAAATAATGTAGACATAAACTGCGTAGGTGCCTGCAATAATTTTACTTTCGTGTACTTTATTCCTATTTTCAGCACAGGTGTTTTCTATATATATATTTTTTTTTTGTGGAAAGTGTTTTATTAAGAAATATTATTCCATTTTTAATTACAACATTTCTATATATGTAACTATATATCTAACTTATCATATCACATATTAGTATTGTCGTCCCATTCATTATTTTATTTTCTCGTATATGCCTAAATATGGAATCAATCGAGAAAAGGCGCTACTAATTAACACAAAACAGTACAAAATACTTTACCAATGTTTTCTATTACCTACTCGTTAAAGGAACGAGTAAAAAATTAATATTATCAGGAGAAAGAACGAAGGGGAGGTTCTGTAGAAATCGGATTAAGTACTTTGACTGGCCGCTGGCGATGTTGCGATGGTATTTTAAAGTTAGGCAGCAAAAAGAAACAACGCTTTTGTTTTAATTCTGTTCCCTTATTCTAAGTGCTCCTCTTGCCTTCCCATTTTCCTTTGTGTTATGGTGTAAAAAGAGAAATCATAAAAACTTCAAAACATACGTTAATTATTAAAATTATTTTTGTTGGTTAATAAATTGATGTTTTAAAAAAAAAACATGATCGTAATATAGGCGTTTAATAGCTTGTGTTAGTCAATCATATTGGACCTTAGGCACTAAAAATAATAGTTTAAAAAAAACAAAAAATACGCTTTATAGAACATCCAACTAAAAAATAGAAAATAAATTTTATTTAAAAAAAAAATGTGTAAGTAAAAATGATTTTATTGTAAAAAAACCGTGGGGTGCTTCTCAGGATATTATCAAAATAACCTATTATCTAAATACTAACAAAATTATGGACCATAGTCTGAAATAAAGTTTTATTATTATTATTTCCTTTATTCCATTATATGCATATATATATTACATTTTTAAATATTATAATATAAAAACATTTAAAAATATAAAAAAATAGTAGGCCACCGGTATCGGGAACAGGGTCCAAGCTACCGGCGGTCAGGGCTCCAGAGAGAGGAACCTCCTAACAATGCGAGCCGTGTCTAGAAGTACCGCTTTCTGAATCAAGCCCTTGATCCAACTGCCCAACGAGAGCCTCCTCAGGTGTTGGTCGAGGCTCTTGGCTATTAAGCCATTGGCTGTCACGACTATCAGCACAATGATCGCTGACTCCACATCCCACATATCGACAACCTCGCGAGCCAAGATACTTGAATTCTTTATCTTTCTCGGCTTTCACGAGGTTCCCGTCATGCGGGACCGTTATGTCAACAATTAATCAATTATTGTTATTATTATTATTGTTTTGTTGACATTTAGAGAGTTTGGGACATAAAACAACAACTGTAGCAAGCAAGAAACGTCAGAAAGTCTTGCTACACCGATGCATGCATCGCTAATGCAGACAATAATAAAGCACACACATTACTGCCAACATTTTAATGGTTCACCTTTGACATTTTTCGTTCGTTCACTCACATCTCGTAGTTGGATAATAAAAGTCCCCATTAAATGTCACAAATACGAGAGTACTTTACTATTAATAGTGATGTTATACGTTGCAGGTAATATGAAAGTAAAGGTAACGACGTAAGTATAGGAAGCTCAAGGCTAAGCTAGTCATTAAGAGATCTTGTTGGTAGATGCTGCAATAATATGAGCGTGAATAAAGCAAAAGTGGATGTCATTTGCAACTTCATGGCAGCTGGAGCAGCATAAAAGAGATATTCCACTCATAGCACCGATTTGAACGGCACCCAAGCTATTCCACTTGCAGCACCGAAACAAAAATTTGATAAGTGCGGGTCGGTGGAACAGTTTAGGAATATTATTTTTATTGCACGAACGGCACCTAGGTTAAAAAAGTTTCTAGCGTTAAACGCACTGTGAAACAAGTACACCTGGCAAGGGACTAATGCACTTTATTTTACAATGAACGAGTAGCCCGCAATAGTCAGTCTATCCATCACAAAAAATAGGAAGTTGGAGTCTCATTTCCTACGAAATTCATGGGATAAGCTTTTGCGATTTCTGACTTTTCAAGAACCTTAGTTGGCCCCCTAGAGCTTTTTGTTCCTTATAAAACAGGATCGATTGACATCAAAAAAGTATTTGTGAAATCTCCCCATTTTTTTGTGTGTGCAAATCTATGAATGCAGATCAAAATGCCTCAAAAAGTTAAGGACAGTCTCCTAAGACCGTTTCTCTGTAGCTATAACTGTTAAGCACTTACTGCTCTAGCTAAAAAAATCATCCTGTATAGCCTGCGCCTTTACATGTTCAAGTAACTTCCACAGTGTCCAAACGATTTGTTAAGGCGCGGCGACCACGAAACTACGGAAGCAATCAATCAGATACGTGGAAGGTCATAACAGTTGTTTCGGTTCCTGTGAAACGTGTGAACGAGACATCGATCAAAGTCGAATCATTCATCAGCGGGACCTGGCCGGTGCTGCTGACAATATATAAATGGAAAAACATTTTGCAGATTTGTTTGTAGTGGCGCCAACGTCACTGAATGACGAAAGGTGGTTGGGATTTCTATGTAGAAAGATGCAATGACGAACAAATTGTAATAAAGTTTCCAAACAAAGTTCGCGTAAGTAGATATATATTTAGATAAGAATGTCATACTAGCCTATGCCCGCGGCTTCACCCGTGTATGGGTCGGAAATTATCCCACGGAAACGTACTACCGGGATAAAAAAATCCTTTGTCCTAATCCAGACAGACAGACAGGCAGACAGATATAAACCTTCAAAGTTATAATATTAATATGAGTATGGATTCTTAAAGGCACTATGCCCGCGGCTTCTAGCACGTGAAAAAAAAAGCTAACCTAAAATAAATATTAACCAAACGATAAGAATCATTAGCATTTCCGCAGTGACTATCATAAATCGGGATCAGAGTTGCTGACAATACACAAAAAAGGAAAAAGTTGGTAAAAAATTCTTCAAAGCAGGAGTAATGCCACAAATGTCAAACCAACGCGACTGTAAGTAGCAACAATTTTTTATGTCTTTAGAACTAAAGATAACGATAAAGGTTTCATGTTAATGGGTAAGACCATTAGTGTTTGAGGTAAGGCATTGGAAATACATTAGGTTCTCTCAGTGGGAACAATCGCTTTTATGATTAAGACCAAAAGGGCGTTGTAGGAAAATGGAATTAATCATGAATTAGTAGAAGTAATTATGACGAACTGGTAGAGCGTCACCTGAAACACTCAAGAAACCACTAATTTAGGTCAGCATAATCGGTAAGCCATTGAAAGATAAAAGTCAATTAGAGAATTTAGACGTCAATTATGGATAACACAAATGTTTACAACAAAGGAAGCTTTAAATTGCACGTTAGCTATAAAAAGGAACCTAAATAACGGGTGTAAAAAGACCCTTAACGAAGCCGAGAGTCTCTTATACTCCCGATTATTGTAATTTTTATTGTTGTACTGAACCATACCTGGGAACCTTCTGGTTACTGATATATTGAAGGTCAAAATTCCACTTGTACTAACGTTTTTTTTACGAAAACAAGTTATAAATGTTATAACACAAATTTAAATACCCCCACGACCCCTGTACCGTTGCATGCACCCATAAGCACAATGTATTGCGTGTGTTACATTGCGCACTACCGCAAACAGCAAATTGTCTTACCAATAAAATTCGTTTCCCAGCAATTATTTTTGTGCCATGTTACTTAGTTTGATGTGCAGAATGCGTAGTTGACGGCTATGTGAGGGGTCTTTTTACCCCCTGTATAAGGTTATTAAAGAAATTCCTAGTAAATAATTATTAAACAGTGCTTCTGTGAATCGCTGTGGTTTGCGGATCGATATCATGTAGTAACTACGTCACTACATGAACAGGTGATGGAAATAGAAATGAACTTTAATTTACTTTTGTTTGATTAGTTTTTATCATAACTAGAAATGAGAGCGCCATGTTCTATACACGGTGCCCTCATTTCAAAGGAGCGATTGTCTCTCGATGATAAAAATGTCGGAAAAAATCAGGCAGGGTCGCCATGAGATGTTTAGGGTTGTAAGGATATTTATAAAGAACAAATCAGATTGGCTGCCAAAAGTATAATGTTTATATTTAATACGAAATAAGCAAAATAACATAAAACGCTAATCAAGCATTAACTTGATACATAATTATAACGGAGCATACATACACAAAAGTGTAAAGGAGAGCATACACTTCAAAATGACAACAATATGAAGAGCATGGGCATGAACCAAAGAAAACGTGGATGGATAGTGTGAGTAATGATGTGAATGAAAAGGGAGTGAATGATAGCGTGACGGCTTACAATGGAGAATGGAAGAAAAAGCATGTTGCGCCGAACGCAATTAACTTGGTACAAGGGCAGGAAGAAATCCGCGTATAAGTGGTCAGTGTCCCTTATAGAGGTATGAGGAACAGGGTGTAAAGTTCACTCATACCTCCATAGAAAAGTAAGGATCCTCCGACCGGACGGGTGTTGTGTCTGGTGGGCAACTGCCCGAAGATGTCGGGACGTTGTATACAGGTTGTTCGGTAAAGAATGGATAACCTTGCAATATCATATAATTTACCTTATGGTCGTCCTAAAAAAAATATAATATACCTTATGCCTGTCTAAAAAAAAATACAAAAACATATATATCCCAAGTGGGACACAAAAAAATACTGTGCAATTTCTAGACACACTATTAATTCCGCTCTGTCGGCATAGTCAACGTACAATATTATAACAACAAATAACACAAGGAATTCATTCGTTTGTGGTCGTGGTGTAGAAAAAACAATGTAAAAAGAAATTTATTATTTTTTTCAAAAAAAACTTTGGTTTAGGGTTAGTTTAGTTTGGTGCTAGGGGTAGGGTTTTAGAACTACCATTATGTCTATTATATTCTATTTCCAGGTTATCCATTCTTTACCGGACATGCTGTATATGCTAGTTGCGCGGTAAACTCTGCTTGTGCAATGCAGGATTTTGCGTGACGTCAGTGTGACGCGTAGCTCGCATGTGGCGTTGCAGATGCCACCACACCCTCACTCGTCAGTTTATGATGATGGTGATCAATGAAGAGCATAGATACCTTCATATTTTTAATGTCATTACCCTCCGACCCTTATACTAATTAAGAGTCGCGCAGCATGCGTTTATCCACCTCTGTTAGTCCAATAACCATCGCAGTATTCAACCCCTTTCTAGTCGTAATTATTTCTTTGGTACAAAAAACGGACGGACGGATATTAGAGTAGTAGTACACGCCTACTATAATATCCGTCCACATTCATAATTTCAAATATTCCTGACATGTTATACGGTAATTAATCTGCGAAGCATGTTTTAATAAAGACAAGATATTTTATTACGACACTAAATATAATTAAGAGATACTCATTATCAGTAGACATTAAACAGGCTCACGATAGTCGGTACAAATTACTTTCACATTACCTGGGAACCCAGAGGAACTAGACCGTATATCCTATTTCACGCCAAACGCTTTCAGTTTGATGATATTTCAGAAGTTTTTTGCCTTATAACAAACTAGGTTTTGCCCGCGGCTCCGCCCGCGTGGACCTCGGAAAATATCCCACGTGAACGTACTACCAAGATTAAAAGTACCCTATACGTTAATCCAGTGCATCTGTGCGCCAAATTTCATCCAAATCCGTTAAGGGGGATGCGCTAAGGTAGCCCGCGAAATTCAAATTGTCTTACGTTTTTTTGCAATTTGCAGGTCAGAATCAGATTGTATCACCATACAATCTGATACTGATCTAAATATGATTTGCGACCGTATCAAATATGGCTTTACAGAATTATAATCATTAGAATCAGCAATACAACTCCTTAAGTTAGAATTGCCCTCAAATGTCATGATTTCATGAAAAAATCATTCAATAGGGTAATATGAACTTATAGAGATGTATTGCTGATACTAATGATTATAATTCTG
Source organism: Griposia aprilina (assembly GCA_916610205.1). Lineage (NCBI taxonomy): Eukaryota > Metazoa > Arthropoda > Insecta > Lepidoptera > Noctuidae > Griposia > Griposia aprilina. Next base: position 11,258,773 of record OU744306.1, read on the forward strand.
TAAAGCCATATATGTTACGGTCGCGAATCATATTTTAATCAAAATACAACCTGACAGTGACCTGCAAATTGCAAAAAACGTAAGAAAATTTTAATTTCGCGGGCTACCCTGGAGGTCCCGCCTTAAGTCGTTTTTGCGCCAATCCTGAATATACATCCAGAGAAACAGAAAAACGGACAAAAAATCTTCATTACTATTTTATTATATGTATAGATTATTATTAAATTACGTATGGTATCTTGGACAAGACACCCTCATTTATGATAATAAAAAGGTTACAAGTTGAGAAGAAAATTATATTTTTTCTTAGTGTAACATAATATTTAATTTAATGAGATTTTTATAGCTTCACTGGAAGGCTACTAATAAGTTCGGTCTACTTAACTATATTTAGACATTGTTGGGGAGGTAAAATTACCACTAAAAGATTTGAGAGGCTTCAAAACCGTCCGTGTTAAGAAGACAAACAGGCGCGATGCGACAGCGCGACGCGACTCTTGTAGAACAATTTCTATGAAAACTTTATGGAAATTGTTCTACTAGAGTCGCGAGCCTTTATTTATAAAAGGAAAAATTGCTGTTACAGCTGCGATTTTTCTGATAAAACTAACACGAAACTGAATTACGTAATGCTCGTAGGCATTCGTAAAATGTAACTGTTGCGTGAACGTGGCGTCAACGCAAAGTTAGTTTCGATACATTCTTTAGTATGCGATACTGCAGCGTCTATGTATCGGAAGCACTGTCTCTACACGGCGCGGTGCGTATAGTTAAATTGGAAGCAAGCATACTTTCAAATAGCTGAACAAGTCAGGTAAGAGAAAGTTTAACAGTTGAAAAGTCGAGAAATAATACCCCATGAGATCACAGAAATTGGTGAAAATATGTAAGAGTGAAAGTGAAAACTGCAGTCATTGGTATTAAAACACTCAAATATCGAATACCAGTTTCAAATTCGCGCCCATCATTACGATACACCAGACAAACTCCGAGCCAACTCTACCCCATATGTAAGAGATCTCATTTGTTTCCGCAAGTCGAATACTTCGTAAAGTCGACCGTCCTCAGCTACGTAGCATGAGATAGCACGGAGAGGTTTGCGACGATAGGTGCGCGGTGGTTCATTTGTTTGACAACCACGCCTCCGTGAATAGCGAGATTGTTACTAACACAATGGAGCTCATATATAGTCTGAACAAATAAATGATTATTATTATTATATCGTGGCCGTGGGTCGCTGTGGACGATCCCGCCACATTTTCATACAAAACGAAGCTAAGTACACTCACGAGCATAAATACCTTACACTTACTCAAGATTCAAAAGCGATTTTCTTCTAAAGTATTAATACATATTTTATGGTGCCACGTCAAACATAGTTTTATTGAAACCATACTATTATGAAATAGGTGTTCGCTCAACGTTGCAATTTTTATTTCACGACAAAAATGCTTTTGAGTTTTGCGTAACTGCAAGATTTATTTATATTTATGCTCGTGCATATCTTACTCGCGGGCCGCTGTGGATCGGCTCCTTAATTGAGATTCGATCTGCGACTGTAACATTAAGTTGATTCGTTAAAACATCGTCGTGCCTTCGGGAAGTATCGGTGTTCCCATATACTTAACCAGACTGTACAGTTAGTCAGGAAAACGGAAGGAAAAGTATTTCTTATTTACGTATATTGATCTTGTTCTTCTTGTCGTTTTGTACCTCTTGATTAATAATAAATGATTTTATTTCTGTGAGTAGGTTTGTACAAACACTTTTACACGTCAATCATATTTTAAAAACTAGATGAGGTTGGCGTTTCCTATCTGACTACTCTTAGAAGAAAGGCCAAAACAAACTCAGAGGTCGCAGTCTCTTTTAAAGTCCAGACATTAATCTTGGTCAGGTCATATGAAGGCCATGTAGACTGTGTCTGAAATGGTCTTTTGAGGAAAAACCACACAGATTGAGTGGACCTGTCCAGTCAATGCACGCATTTGTCGAGCAGCTCAACTCAGAATTTAAAGAGCTCAACGATTCGACGAACAATACCAAAGAAAGGACATTTGGGTAAGCCGCATAAATTACTCAAACTGCCAGACCATGATTAAAACTGAGAAGGAAAAAAAAATCAATGACCCACAAAGCCTTCACATTCACATTAATTAAATAATAATAATTATTATACTTCACAAAGTAAATTTACATGTCATGGTCTGTTTAAATAATAATCATCAAATGTCAAAGTGTATCTCTACATAGTATAAAACAAAGTCGCTTTTCGTGTCTGTACGCTTAGATCTTTAAAACTCTGCAACGTATTTTAATGCGATTTTCATCAATAAACAGAGTGATTCAAGAAGAATGTTTATATATATAATACATGTATAATATAGCAGAGAAAAACGGAGAATTTCAAGCAATTGTAATGTGATGTCGTAAAAAACTTATTTTTGTGCGCTTACATTGCAAACGCTGGCTAAACCTTACCAGATAGATCAAAATAATGTACTACGGAATTGTATGTCTTGAAAAGATCAACAAAAAAATCTGCAATAGTATATGACTATCTCCTAAAGATAACCCACAGTATCCATTTTTATCTTGTACATAATACAAAAAAAATATGGGTTATTTACGCTATTTAAGCTATTTTAAACAATACAGTTTTAATCCAATTAAATACGTTAAATAAGTTTTGCACTTAATGTAAATCAAAATTGCCCTTTTATAGCATATCATTAAAATGAATATCTGAGAAGATATCACAGATTTAAAAGTGTATCATCTAACAAGGGAGGTCGATATAGACCACTTTGGGTATCATTAGGTAGTCATATTTTATAATCATATATAAGGTCCAGATAGCACTGTCGCAGCAGATAAAAACAGCTGTAAACATTGTATATAAAGATATATACAATAGTATAATATTATTAGTATAGTCTAATAACAATATTAATAAACACTCCACACTGACACCACATTGCGCCCGAGCGAAGGCAGGGCGGGTCGATAGTGTAAAATAAAAAATATATGATAAAAAACGTGTTAAAAAAAAACATTCAGTATGCAAAATTGGAGCAACTCAATCCCAAGCCTTTTTGTCCTCAATATAATATTTAACGTATAAAAAAAGGCTTTCTCGCACAACTTACGTTTAATGAATGATCTGAATTTATTAAGGCTTACATCTTGAACGTGGCTTGGAAGTTTATTATAAAAACGTGTAGGTACATTGACATCTGAACGAGCTACCTATTTTCTTGAGCCTTGTTGTAGGTACAACAAATTTGTGTTTGTTCCTAGTAGTTATATTATGGATATCACTGTATTTTTTAAACAATTTTATATTTTTATGGGTACATTAAAGATTTTCAAAAATATACTGAGATGGCACAGTCATTGCAATAGTCTCCTTAAATTTCTCTCTGAGAGATTGTCTCGGACTTAATTTAATACATTAACAATTTATCATTTTGCGTTTCAATAGAGATCTGTCAAATACATTTGCTGGTTGCAGATGTATTGAGTAGCTAGAGTTGGTAAAGTTATCATCTTACCTTTGATAGGCAATAAGTCCTCTGAATGTCAACAAAACTCGCACGAAACGAACGCTCGTCAAGTTGCCTACGATAGTACTACTGATACAGGTACTAGAGTAGTACAGATCGATGAGGGGAGAACCAACTCTTTTGAGATATAGCTGCTTAACATCAGCTTAAGATCCACCTAGGCAAGTTCAAAGTCAAAATCAAAGTGAAATCATTTATTTCAAGTAAGCCATTAAAAAGCACTTACAAGCTAACTCCGTATTCGTGCTAATATAATTTCTAAGACGTCTTTATTTGCAAGAAAATAGAATTGATTCATAAAGGTAGTTTCGTAGGGAGAAGAATGGGCAAGAAACTCCATAATAGTACTCCAAGTTGATAATACTGCTGGACCTTCTGACAAGTACTCAGAGAAGTACGATCGTACCGTGTGCTAGTATTTGAATCACCTACACGTAGCTATACAATTATAATGTTTATTCCCTTCTGCTTCTCGTAAACCCTATATATAAACCCGAGCCGAGATATAATCCGTTATAGCAAGCTCATTTTAAGTTGTGACATCTCATCACAGAATAACAGATGGGAATGTTCAGTCTCTGTACGTTTTTAGATTACTTTTTGAATGCCTATGCGTAGTGGGATGTCATTTCAGTGTTTTGTGTGACACTGAATAACCTACATTTTTGTGCCAGTTGTACTACTACTAGCGTGGTAGTAATCATTGTGTAACAAACAATCTGTTTGATTGCGTTTTGTCTACAGCATTTATTTATTTTTACAGCATTTATTTTGCCTCCAGCATTTATTTTATTTGTTTTTTGATTTTATTTTATTTGATGTTTGATTTTATTTTAATTGATCCTATTAATTTATCATTTTACAATACATTTTACAATTAATTTGTTAATTTATCTCTGGCTATGGGTGTTATTTACCTGATAATAAATTAATTAATTATTATTTCATTTATCAGAAAGGTGTGTAATATTTAAGGGCGTGGTACTCACCATCAAACTAAACAACTTTCTCCATAGATATAACATCGTAATCACGATAAAATTATAAACTATCCCATGCAAAACTTCAGTACCTACTTGACCCAAATAATATAATAATAATAATATACTTTATTGATACAAATCCTTACAATATGCTTAATATCTAGCTAAAGTTCACAATAGTTAAAAGCGCACAAAAGTTGAAACCCTGACTCCCAAACTAGGAATACCTGTGACTTAGGAGTCAGTGTTCTACTGCCACTTGGACACTATAAACGCTTAAGGAAATTAAGAGCTAGTAAACTGATATTATACAAAAATAATATATTATTATAAAAGTTGAAAAATAAAATAAAAAAGTTAAGGCGGCCATCTTGCCGTAATTTCACTAGCGCAGGCGGCATCAAATTGATGAGAGAATGAGTTGTTTGTTTTGGAAGTTAATTTATAATTATCATTAAAAAGTAGAATGACAGTGGTTGAGTCTGTATGTGTGACTGGGAATCGTGTGTTTTGTTTGCGTTGTGTGAGTGTGTGTATGTGTGACTGGGAAATGTGTGTATTTTGTGTTGTGTGAGTGTGATATGAGGACCCTAAGTATGTGAATTGGTGTGTAATGTAAGACTGTGTTTGAGTTAGTACGAGCTTAGTTTCTTTTGTTATAATAAAGATATGTCGGTGACTGTATTTCGTGTTATTGTATGGAATGTTGCGAGTTATGTCAGAGTGGTTAGTAGTTTCTCAGTTTGAGCGTAGTCTAGGAGGTACATCATGTTTTTCAGCTTAGCTTTGCAATGTAAGCAAAAGCAAAAAGCAGCAATGTATGGGACGGCTGATTATTTTCTCGCGATCGCGATGTCGGTCCCTTGGAGAAAGTTGTACAGTTTCATGATCTGCACCATAGTCTTAAATATGAGCACACATTTCTGATACACTCTCCATAGAAAAAGTTTCACGAGTCATTAAAAGCCGACAATAACTAGAGAGCCGTATTTAGTATAGCTCCAAAATGGGGGATTGCTTGTACATCTTTTATTCGAAATCCAGTTCGATTCGGTGAAGGCCGTTAATGGGAATTCTGTTTCCTCCGTGTGGATAGGGAAATACTTCAGAACAGTTAATGACTTAACAGGTTAACCAGTCAGCTAAGCCAGTATCATAACACCCGAGGAGGAACTTTCAATGCTTTCAATTTAATTATTCCATACCCATTAATAGCGACATCCGCCAACCGGCACTGGGCCCGCGTGGTGGTTAAAGCCCAATCCCTCTCACACAGAGGACGTCTGTGTCCTAGCAGTGGGAACAATAAAGGCTGATTATTGCCCACTCCCTCGAGAGGAGGCCTGTGTAACAGCAGTGGGAATATTATATGCTGCTGCCTTACTATGACGTGCCATCATGGTTCCATTGAGAAAAAGGGATAGTGCAATCGGTCATATATAGCTCCGTCTCTCTTTTACGCTGGAACAATGATGCCTTTAACACGTCATAGTAAGGCCTCTGATCATGATAAGCTGCTAAGCTATTAATAGCCAAATCAATAAATAAAAAAACATAATCCTCGTTTCCGTGTAAAAACTATCATTTCCGAACACCTGTTTGAACTAGCATGTAAAACCAATATACGTCGACTCGGCTATCAAACGTCTATAGCAGGATTAATAACCGGCTGAACTTTCGGAACAATATTTCCGATAGCCGAAGCCCGCGTTAATCGATTGTCAGTATAACCAAACAGCGTAAACTTTGTGTGGTGCTTTTATTGAAAGATCTGTTTATTCATCAAGGAAGTTGTTATTTTAATCTTGTTTAATTACATAATTTTATTGAATAAATCACAGCTGCAATTATGAAGGTACCCACCATGTATTTCGGTCTCGGATATATGTAGGGGTTGCCGCATTGTTTTACTAATTTCACGTCACTATACTCACTACGGTGTCTACGGGAAACTAAACGGAAATCACTAATCGACCAATGCAATTGGCCAGGCTGCGATAACGTGACGGCTAGTCAGCCAATCAGAAGACAGAAAAAGTTGGTGTTTGTGGTCTGTGAGTGGACGCAACGAAAGTGACGTATATATAAAAAATTATAACCAAGTTGCAACAGATTCAAAAATTAGGTAAATTTAAAACCTGTCATTTTTACCAATACACCAGTTATTACTCAAAAAGGTTTCCTGTTTTTTCAACGGCCTCAATCCTCTAACAGTAGCAACAACAGTAGGTAAACGCATATTCAAACCTAGGCACGTATTAGTGATTACAGGTGACGCATGGTGCACACAATGATTGATGAATAGTTAATTAGTTATGTGCCTGCACACTCAGGCAAGACTTCAGGAGACGATGACAGATGGCTGAATTGATTTGAATATATTATATTTTACAAAAAAAAAAAAAACTTTAGCTATGGCTAAAGGTTTTTTTTCCGCCTGTGCGCCAGGGCCACGATAACTCTTTCGAACAATCCGCGAACCCGGCAGGCATCGGCCCTAACGTACCCCGTTAATGGTGAGCTTTAGCCTCAGCTGTGGTCTGTACTGTCAAGAACTGGGTAGATAATTCGAGATATAGGTACCTAAGTAACAAATAAATACTACCATTGATATCTACTACATAGTCTATTTCTAACCATTGTCTTCTATAGTAAGCCTAGACCAATATTATTGTGGCGCAGCTGTTTTGTCCATTTCCAATATACATATTGAATCCCTTACCATATTCAAAAGCTAGACCTAAATTACGTACTTAAGCCGAACCCGATATGCTAGAACTGCGCCTAATGTAGGATAGACCAACTGTTTTTAGATCTGCAATCAATCTCTCTGGCATCTGTCAGTTGCAGGATTTTTCAAGTAAAATTAATCGTGTGGGAAAACGATAGGGGTTTCGATTTAAATAAGATTAACATTAAAGTAATGTATTGTAATATTAATTAATTTTTGTTCATTAATCGTCTTTATTAAAGTTGTGGCAGTTTATGTGTTTAAGTTTGTGCCAATATTGTTAGCAGTGCCCGTTGCTTCGGTCACAAGTTTTATTTTTCAAGCTAGATTTTCGCAGACGGTGAAGGAAACAGAATATGCTTTCAGAGTTTACAAAAACCTCCTCATAGATAACAGAACTCACCTGGTAGTTTGAATAACACACTTTCAAACTACCAGATATGAATCGAGACAGTCATGTGAAAACAATACTCGACTAAATTCGTTCCATTAAAATACGAAATACAGCTCGTGTATAATCTAGCTGACGTCATTATCATCATCAATAGGGTCTGATTAACGTGACACACACCCACTACCAACATGTTGCTCCCACATAGACCAACATAACGGAATCTTGGCTACATGCCATAATCACCAGTATTGACAACCAGATTCACCAACACACTACGTAGATACACTGACATTTATGGAAAGTGCGCCGTTCGCCTAGAACTGATTGGGAAAAGATTGTTAGTGTATGGATGTATTGATTTGGGTTGCCGCTTCTAGTCTTAGGTTAGGTCAAGATCATGCCTTGGGACGCACGTTCTTGTTGTAGATGTTATGTGGAAATTTTATGATAACTGCGATAGGCTCTAAAATGCGAATAAAAGTTTGTGTAACAGAAGCCATGTCAAGCCAAAATAAGCTTTATTTTTATTTTTATTCATTAAATCAAGATAGACAGAAAGCGTTGGATATTTTTACTGAGCATAGGTATTCTAATTAAAATTGTAATGGATATCATTCATACTGATGTAGATACTGTTATTAGGCACACCGGCTTACGGCTGATAAGGGAAGTAAATTATTATATAAATATATATTATATTTTGGCTAAAAGTATACAATGTATTATTAAACTTTTTTATCATAGCATATCGCAGCGTAGTCTGCACAGCTTAGATAAAGAGGCCTTTTTCGAGACTAAAAACAGTCTTTAGTACCATTTCAAAGGTCCAGCTACGCAATAGAATTGGTAAAACCGGTCCACAGGGTCAAATTAAATTAGCTAGCAAAACTCTGCAGACGTGATGAGTGTCGGTAACTAATAAAGATAAAATAAAAAAAATAAAAGATTTTATGTTTTTTTAGGGGTCAACGACCGCTGGTAGTCTTGTTTCTTGAAGTATGAGTTGAGAAAATATGTTTTATCGTGTTAAGATATCGATACTAATCAGGTCTGTGAAGATTACAAAAAAAATAAAAAAGTTTTTTTATGCACTAACAGAGGTCAGCGAGCCCTCAAAAAAAAACATCAAATTAATTTCTTTTTGTTTTATCATGTTTAGATATCTATACCCATCACGTCTGCGGAGTTTCGCCAGCTTATTTAATTTGACCTTGTATTTTTATTAAAAATAAATGTCATAAATGTCTACAAACCAAAGTTAAATCTTACGTTACATCGAATAGATAATACTTAAAGGATGAAAACCATCCAAAATAAATTAAATAAAAAAAATTGACAAAAAAATAACCGACTTCCAAAAAAAAACACTACAAAGTGAAAAATAACTTTAATTTCGGAAGTTGGTGTCTTTGGGTCTGTATTTTAGTTTTTTGCCACCGACTTCCGAAATTAAAGTTATTTTTCACTTTGTAGTGTTTTTTTGGAAGTCAGTTATTTTTTTGTCAAAAAGTTTTTATTTTTCACTTTTTAGTGGGTCAGTTATTAATTTATCGAAGTTACAATAGCCTAATGTCAACTGCTTACCACCTTTTACAAAATATTGTTTTTCGCGATGCAGGGACGTTAATTGTTGAGGAGTTCTCCTGGTAAAAGCAGAAGATTTCACCATATGCATTGTGACGAGCATAAATTCCTTAGCAACCATATTTAAGTAATGGAATCGCAACCCGTGAAATGCTTATTATTGAGTGGTTCCGGAGACCACCCCTGGTCTTCATCATCAGTTTCACTTCACCGAATGGTGCTTTACGAGAGCAAATGCACGATTTACTATAAAAAATACCCAACTCACTAAAGGTGTGCCTCTAAAATTTGAGGATTTCCCTCGATTTACATGGGACCCCCTCATCAGATTCTGACTCGGTGACAATGAAACCATCTCGAGAGCATACCCTTTCAAACAAAAAAAGAATTTTCAAAATCGGTCCACAATTGACGGAGAAACCGGTGAACATACATAAAACAAAAACAAAAAAACATACATACAGCCGAACATATAACCTCCCTTTTGGAAGTCGGTTATAAATGGCTGGGTACCGATTACTTCTACTTTTGCAACATTTCAGGTAACTAAAGGATACGAAGATGTCGAGCGCCGAATGTTACCTTTGATTTTAAGTTGGGCAGTTACGGTTCACAAGTTACAAGGAATTACACTGGAAAAAGCTGTTATAGATCTAGGCAAGAAAAAATCGCCAAAGGATAGGTGTATGTTGCTCTAAGTCGTGTTAAAGCCTTGAAAAGAATAGCGTTGTCTGACTTAGATTCAAACAAATTATTGAGTAGGCCACACGACGAAAGAACATTGTTAGAGATGATGCGGTTACGCAACTTAACTTCAGTCTCAAATTGACGCATCAGCATGACTAGTAGGTAATGCTTGTCCGATGTAAAACTTCAATCTTAATTAAGTATTATTTTTGTACGAATTGAACATTTTGGCATATTGAACCGTATGAAGTAAGCCCAACAAAAGGTAACTGATGTAAATCGTTGAGGAATCCCCTCGACTGTCTATGGTCTCCATCATCAGACCTGTAATTGCACTTATAACCCATATGGGTGCAAAGTTCTCATCAATATAAATAAATTAAGTCCAAACATAAGTTAGCTACTGTAAACCGTCGAGGAGTTCCCTTACTGTCCTTCGTGTTCATCATCAGACCCCTAATGACAGCCACAGCCCATCTAGGCGTAAAGTTCTCATCAATACAAATTAATCAAGCCCAAACACAAGGTCAGAAGTCACTGAGGAGATCCCTCGACTGTCTTTCGGTTCCATTATCAGGTCGACTCCAGACTTCCATTAAAGTATAGTGCTTTAAAATACTTAATGAAAAATTGACAAACGCACTAGACGCCCCTACAATTTTCGAAGGTTACCCTCGATTTTTCTGGGATGCCATCATCAGATCCTGGTTTCCTTAACATGGGACCATCCTTGGGATATCTCCTTTCCAACAAAATAGAATCATCAATATCGGTTCATAAACGACGAAGTTATCCGCGAACACACATAAAAAATATATATATATACCGTCGAATTGAGAAACCTCCTCCTTTTTTGAAGTCGGTTAAAAAATATAATCATACTTATTCAAATATCAATTTGAAAAGTACCTTGGTCATCTCTATAAAAATACTCCCGGAAAATGTGATTATGTCGATGGCAGTCAAATGCGGTCGGTGCCGCTTTTTCGATAATTGGAATGTCAATTGAGCTTTAAAGCTGGAATAAGCGCATCTGTATCCACAGATAAGATAGATAGACATAGATATCTGTAGCTTTCATCGATAGATTGTTATTATTTATCGATATTCGGGTTGGATGTCGACTGAAACATTTGAAACATCATGGTAATATTAAAAGATGAAGAGAACCCAAATATTAATATTATTTTTAGAATTATCTTTTGCGTTACTTGAAGCCCATACGCTGAAAGTTATTTTCAGGTTGTCAATCAAGCTGATAGGGCCCTGATGGAAAGTGATTTCACAAACCTATGAACACATTTTCATAACTAGACAGCAAAAAAATATATACATGGTTGAAGTATTTGAACGGACGAACGATGAAGATGAAGTTCTAAGTAGTAGTAAGTGTATGCTAATGCTACTTTTTAACTGACTTCACAAAAAGGAGGAGGTGCTCAATTCGTCGGTATGTTTTTTTTTTTTTATGTGTGCTAGCTCAGAACTTTTTTCTGGGTGAACAGATTTGAATGATTCTTTTTTTATTTGATAGGTGGTGCTTCACATGTGGTCCCATTTAAATTTGATCAAGGTCTGACCAGTAGTTTTTGAGTTATCCTTAATACTGTAGATTTTTTCCACTTAGTTTATATGGATGATGTGTTAATAATTTCCTGTCACTGTTATTTACACGCCAAGTAGTGGTATACGAATTTGTGTGGGGTAGGTGCCGCAACTAAAAAGTGAAAAATAAAAACGTTTTTTACAAAAAAAACACTAAAAGACGTGAAAAATAACTTTAATTTCGGAAGTCGGTGGCCAAAAACGAAAATACAAAACCAAAGACAACCAGCTGTCGCCTCGACTTTATCCTTTTCCAGGTCCCAAGCTACTGTCAAAAGAAAGTGGGCGAAAGTGGTCTACGGAACAATAGCGATATGCTTCCCTCATTACCTCATTTTTACTTTTGTGCAAAGTGGCATCAAAATCTGACCTGGCAATTTTGAGAAAAATGCATATTTTTATATACAGGGTGGACATTTGGACGGGGCGTAAGGGCAGGTATGTACCTTATCCACTGTAGCTACAGAAAGACATTTTTAGAAGACTATCCTTAACTTTTTTAAGCTATTGCATAGCTTCTATCGCGGGCCTTGAGCGCGGGGACCGGAGCCAGAAATTCCGTAACGAAAAAAAACCTCACGCTCCCCACTCCGACGGGCACGGAGGTGTGGCTTGAAGGCCGTGCATTGTCTAACGTCGTTTCTTTTCGGCAGTCTTCGACACGGTGTTTGTGTGCGTGCAACTAGACGTATTGTACGACGCTAAGAAGCTCGCACGAATCAAGACGAGCCGCTCCGAAATCGGACGAATACATAAGCAGCTGTTTATGAGAAAGTATATAGGTGTATAGGTATTTATCAAAAAGTGTAACTTGAATTAATATTTATTTCCATTTACTTTCGTACCATTTATCATTTACCAGTCGGACACCATACATTTATTATAATCACTACTATCTTAAAACTCAATATCCCAATATCTCAGAAACGGCTGGGAATATCAAAATTCTGACCAAATTTCACCCCCCCCCCCCTCCTATAACCCCGCTCTCAAATAGTACATACATACAGACAAGCCCCTTTGACCCCCCTTTTTTGACCCCCTCTTTTTCGACCCCAATATTAAGTTGCATTATATTTATTTATATGTAAATCAATCCCACTTATATATGATCCCGGGACCCCCCCGCGTCACCCCTTTTGACCAACCCCTCCACCCGTCCAGGGCTACTTCACCCCCCCGGGTCTTAACTTTTGAACCGGAGGTCGTAGAGGTATCGAGTTTGGGGTCTTTGGAATCGGCAGTAAAGGGCCTATCTTTTGGCCCCGATAAGGTTAGGGTAAAGCGCCCCATTTTAAATTTATTTTAGATTTAAAATGTTTAAATTCTTATTTCTTATTCTTATACAAAATGCTATGCAATAGCTTTACCGCGGCAGTCCCCGAGTGCCACACGTGTTTTTTAAACATTATAATCAGCATTAACAGATTTTGAAAAAATGTACCTACAGTCAGCATGAAAATGGGATTTTGTACAAAAAACAAAACTTTTTTATGGCAATCGATCCATTTCACTTACGGATCAAAAAATTCAATGGGACCAACTGAGTATAGAGAACTAGAAATGTCCCAAATGGAAAAAAAACTTTTCCCAAATACGATTCGTAGTGATCAATCCATGATTTTTTTAAACGTATGCTGTTACATATAAAAAAGAAAGTCACCTTATTGTTAATATCAAAATAATAAGCTTTTGTTTTTTCAATCAAGGTTATTTTTAGGTAATGGAGAATCAAGGGGTTTTAGCCATACCACCAAACCACCACCATACCTACCACCATGCCATACCTTTAAACTATTAAAAATGTCTATTCAAACTACTTTTTGAATCTCTATGCACGATAAATCCTTACGAAATTTACATATGGGGAAGGTTTTTTTTAATGACATTTCTTGTACTTAAACCTCAGTAGGTCTAGAAGAGTCATTTAATCATTATACGGATATGCATCGATTGGCACCAAATGAAAATAAAACATGAGAATTGTCATTATTTTAGCTGACTGTAACACTTTTACAAATTTTGTGAATGTAGCAAATACTCAAAAAGTTAAGGACAGTCTCCTATAATAAGAACGTTTTTCTGTAGCTATGGAGGCTAAGGTCTTTGAAAATCCAGTAAATTTTAAAAGTATATTTTTCTCAAAATTGCCGGAGTCAGGGTTTGATGCCCCTTTACACAAGGGTATAGATGAAGTATCCCTACACAAATATCAAAACCGTATCGCCGTTGGTCCATAGATAACTTCCCATACAAATTCTCCCAGTCTTCTTTCATATCGATCGATTCAGTGGTTCAGGTGTGAAAAGTAACAGTCAGACAGAATTACTTTCGCATTTGTACTTAGTAATCTAAATATATAAAAAGCAAAAGTGATTGACTGATGTATCAACACACAGGCCACACCTTTAAGGCTAGAAACTTAAAATTTTGGACACGTATTCCTCTTATGACGTAGGCATCCACTAAGGAAGGATTTTTCAAAATTCAACTCCCAAGGGGGTGAAATAGGGGATAAAAGTTTGTTTGAAACTTTTTATTCCTTCGACGTATTTGCATGAAATTTCGTATGAATTGAGTACTGCAAAAATAATAAGTTAAGTATTTCAGCGTTTTCCAAAATTCAACCCCTAAGAAGATAAAATAGGGGATGAAAGTTCTAAATAAACACAGGCCAAACCCTAGGGCTAGAAACTAAAAATTTGCACACGTACCCTATTATGACGCAGGTATCCACTAATGAAGGATTTTTCAAAATTCATAGAGGATGTACCTAAGTTTATATGGAACTTTATATTCCGTTAAAAGGCTTACTTAAAATATTTTATAAATGACAAAAAATTCAAATAAAAAAAAAAAAATGAAATAAGTAAAAAGCAAGTGAGCAAGTTACATACGTTTATGGATAATGCACTCGATCTGTTTGGCTGGGCGAAGAGGCAGGAACTTCAAGTCGTCAGTTAGTACCTATTTTTGTGACAAAATTTCGTGGCTCAAGATTGTTCCGTGGGGAAAAAAATGCAAAAAATTCTAAGTGCCTACTTACTCAGGTATAAAGTTGATTAAAGATGTCACCAAAGTGGTAAGTGATACAATAAACTATAAAATAATTAGTTATAGCAATAATTAAGTTCAATCGTTTAAGTATTGATTACAGTATTGGCTGGGTCTAAAGTGACGGTGATCGTCGGCGCTGTAGAACAGCGCGCGTTTGAAATTCAACACCGCGGTCCAGCAGCGTCACTCTGGAACCAGTCCTACAAAGTATTTGTTATTTGATAAATAATAAGGCGCTTTATTGTTTTCAGATAAATGCATTTTCTGCAATAAATCATGGACTAATATGGAAAGATGCCTCGAGTGTGAAGGTTTACTAGGGCCACAATGGAATTATTGTGAGCTTTGTGGATCACAGACTAGGCGTTTTAAACGCATATAGCGCGCCAAAAAACAACTTTCTTTATGTGCAAAACGGCGCAAACTTGCTGAACCTCAGAATGCTGAACGTCCAAAGTCCCCGGATATTTTTGGAGAATTTGATATCAACTATAGTGACATATATGTCTCATCGAAGAAACGATGAGTGTCTCTGAGAGCAATGGAATATAGTATATAAAGAAATATTATGAATATGTAATTTTTTTTTTACAGTACTACCGGCCCGCCCGACTATGTAGTTTTTTTTTTTAATAAAGTACCTATAAAGAAAGGTTAAAGAAGTTCTAACATACATACTACATACTACAATAAATAAAATTGAAGTGTCTGTTTGTAATGTCAAAGTAACAGCTTTTTACTAAATGCATATGAAAGTATAAACGGTACATAAAACAAATACCAATTTTTAACACCTTTGTCTGTCTATGTGTTCCGGGTAATCGCCGAAATGGCTGGACCGATTTTGACGGGACTTTCACTGGCAGATATCTGATGTTATACGGAGTGACCATAGGCTTCTGCTACTTTTTGTCCCGGTAGTACGTTCCCGTTGGATAATATCCGACATCCACGCGCGCGAAGCCGCTGGCAGCAGCTAGTAAGGATATATTATACTAGGAATGTAGGTACAAACCATATGATAAAAAACTAGGTCAAAAAAAAAAAAAGACTAGAACATTCGAGGCAGGAGGGCGTTTCCAAAATGATCACGTAGGTACACATAAATTACCTTCGAAAAGCAATAAATGGGCAATAAATTTTATATTCTGGATTGGTGTCACTTGAATAATTAAAGAGCAACTCGTATCTATTGAAATCGTTACTTTTAAAGCTACCTATATGAGTAGCGCCGTACTGTGCCATTATATCAGTTTTGGAATATGATTTTCGGAACGAAATAATATGAGCTTATATGGATTAAGCTTTGTGCTGTCTAATATTATAATATGTAATTATTTATTTCTGCAGTTGGCAGAAATCTGTTTTAGTACTGTTATCCGAAATTCATCAATGTTATTATGACATGGGCATAGGTTTTCGGAATACAATCCACCTTAAAATAGGAACTCCACGTTGATGAAAATGAGTCGAGAGGAATTCTGGAAAACTGTAGCCGTATTTTGTTCCGAAACACATAATATGTATTTGAAAATATCATGTCAATTTATTTGTTTTCTTCACTTCACTATGAAAAAAGCAGTCGTTTCCTAATCAACGTCAAAAAATTCTAAGCACTCCATTTTTGTGGAAAACGATGCGATGCCGATAACCAACGGAGGCTGTGCGTAGTCATCTGTGACGTTTAACAAAAGCCGTCCTAACAATGGCGCGTCCGAGTCGATCGTACAAATTGACATATTTCTGTCCGTTTCGTTCTGATGTGCGGGCTGTAAATATTCTGCGGTTTTCTGTATGTAGGTACGTAAGTGTACGTATCATTAGTATCGGAATTTATGAATGAAATAAACTATTGACAGTTGTGGTGGACAGCGCCTTTAGTATAAGGTGGAGTGGGTCTCCTTTTTCATAGGCTCAATTTGAAACGGATCGGACGCGTCAATTTGTAGGTAAGTCATGGGGGATTTAAAGCTACAGGAATTCCCGAGAATGCTCGAGAATTCTTCGGAACACGCGCGGAATTTTATTTGGCTCGTAGCTATCTAGTTTGTACGTTAGACAATTGACATAAAGTTACAGTACATTTCGTTACAAAAAATCTTGTAAATTGAGCCATAGAGTTTTGGCATCGGTACAGAGCGACTTTTTAGCTGAAATGGATCCGTAATTGATAACTACTATTAAAAAAGAAAATATTTGTTAAACAAAATACATTTAAAGACATTCAAGTACAATTCATCTACACGTAAGTAGTTTCTAAAAGGGAAACCTCAAGCCAATAAAAATAAAAAAATGCTGAGATGTAGGTATTCTCGTATCCTACGCCTCGCATCTCGTACGCCTATTCTGTAAAACTTGGTGCAAATTGTTGAAAAAAGAAACAACAATTTAACTGTCACCGATTTTCAAAGACTCATTCTTTATATCTAAATACCTTGTCGTCTCATCGGCAGCGTAAAATTCGTGAGAAAAAAGAACAGACAGCGACAAATAAGAATTTTCATTGCAAAATTCCTGGACTTTGAGACCTAACTTTGTCCTTCACTAACAGTGTTAGCTTCGAATATTTTCATAAGGCAACGTTGACTTGTGTAATGTACTTTATCATAAGATCAAGTTGTAATTAAAGAATACTCAATTATTTTGTGTGAAAGAATATTATCTTATAAGTATCTACTGCTAAGACAAAAGGTTAAAGGTGAGCAAGGCAGATGTGAGTGGAAACGCCGGGAGGGGACGCCGTGGGAGGACATACCTTATTGGTGATGTTGTTCAGAAAGGTCAAGTGCGTAGTACTTGCAGCCGGTGTGCGTGTATGACCAGATGTATGAATGGAAACGAGGCATAAGGAGTAGGTATATAAGGATCGTAGCAGGTGGCGTTCTGTAGTTTGTGCCTACCCCCATGGGTAGGAGGCGTGTTTTTATAGGTATGTATGTAAATATTTGATCTATGTTGCACTAATGACTATCTACTGCTAAGTTAATGAATTGTGCTTAGCAGTAGGTACCTTTTTTTATTTTTTTGGTTTGTAAGTCATCAAATGACCTCTCCCGCTCTGGGCGGAGCGGAAGGGCGTGTCAGACTCTTACTGACTAAAACCCACCCGTGTTCCTTCAGTTGCCTATGCGCCAAGACCACGGTAACTGTTTCGAAAAATCCGCGACCCCGGCAGGCATCGGCCCTATCGGACCCCGTCAATGATGCAGTAGGTACCTATGTCTATTTAAAATACAAATGAAAATAAAGCTGCTAAGTTGAACAATAAAAATTATAAAAACCTCTTAAGTTAATTAGAGATCGCTTTAACTACAAAAAAATCCCAATGAAGCTTTTAATTTTAATGCTAAGGTAAGCATTTGCAAAGACTAACGTTTTTGGTCCAAGGCGATTTACTGAATCCTCTTACCTCAGGTGATCTGCAATTTTGCGTTGGGACAGAATTTAAACTTTAACAAGACCATTACTACGAGTATTACATTTTCTGTTCTTTATGAAATAGAAAAACTAGCGAAATCTTAACGCGTATATTCAGAACTAGTTTTTGCTCGCGGCTTCGCCCGCGTGATTGTCGGAAATTATACCACGGGAACTTACTACCGGGATAAAAAGTATCCTTTGTCCTAACCCGGGCCATGGTGTAGCTCCTGCCGGGATCGCGGGTTGTTCGAAAGAGTTACCGGGGTCCTGGCGCACAAGCAACTGAAGGAATACGGGTGGGTTTTAGTCAGTAAGAGTCTACGCCCTTCCGCTCCGCCCAGAGCGGGAGAGGCCATTTGATAATTTCCCAGGCAACAAAAAAAAGAGCCAAGGTGTACCTGTGTGTCCAAGTGTTTTCGATGGTTTTTAACAAAACAAGGCTAAGGCTCTGTTTTCATCATTATCGAAATCCATTTAGGTGTGAAAAGTCATTTTCACGCGTTATATTAGTATGGATGGATTAAAAATCAACACTGTTTCGAACGCCAATCGAACAATAGTCAGATGTAATAAACCAACCTTTCATCGTTTTCAAGTGACGTATTGTTTCTACGTTTTTTATTATTTCAATAGCTCACCACTAGTTACATTCATACTACCAATTTACCGCAACTTCGTAGTCCAAGTGGGGATATTCGGAAATATATTGTGTTTCAGTTCACCATTACAGTTCCCAAGCAGTGAAATGAAATGAAAGGAATTTGTTTATTCTGTAAATAGGCTATCGGAATCACTTTTACACGTCATACACGTCATCAAAATTCGGCGAAGTGTCGGACTTGCACACGAAGGGTTGCGTACCACTGTACAATAAATAACTCTACATTTTTTTTAAACACTTTTCTTGTAAGCAGACCAACTTAAATTTTTAACTTTATTTTATTTTTATTATTTGTTGTTATAGCGGCAATAGAAATACACACTCTCTGAAAATTTCAACTGTCTACCTATTACGGTTCTTGAGATACAGCCCGCTGACAGACAGAGGGACGGACGGACAGTGGAGGCTTAGTCCCGATGGCACCCTTTGGGTATGTAAAACTAAATATAATAAGCTAGATGGAGTAGACATTTTATATCTGACTACTTCTGAGAAGAAATGGCGAAACAAACTTAGGGTAAAGGCAGTAGTAGGTAGGAAGGAAGATTGAAACGATTCGCATTGATAACAGTTAACGACTGTGTCTGTCAACTGCGATACCTTTTACAGCTCGAAAGCGCAATATGTTACGCTTTATTTACTACGGGTGATAAATTTATTTTTATGACTGTCTTATTTTCACAAAAAAAGTTGGAAGCACCTCCACCAGTGTCGGAATTTTCCCTTTTTTCATTCGTAACGTTTCGTCAGCGTCAATAAACAATTTTATTGGAATTTTGTGAGGGCGACGTGAACGCGTTTACCCGTCAAAAATCCCCATCGGGTGAATGTAGTTTTACATTTAAAATAACGTTTTTAACTTTTTGAACACGGGTTTTCTCTTTTGTCTGTGCAAATAAAAAGGATTTTCCTTTTTGTAAAATGTATTGTTTTTGACAAAACATTATTGTGTATCATGGTAACGTGATCAGTTAGCGAAGATTTATTAGTTGTATTGTAACGTGATATAACTTATTTGAAAGTCTTTTAATAACAAACCAAAATAGCATTAATAATTGAACCAAAATGTAATAAAGAATTTGTTAAAATATTAAGTCGACGAACAAAACCAGCCAATCACAGGCTGTAATATCATCTCAAAACATTTGCATTTTATTGAAATACACTCAGATTTGCATCACAAAAGATATCGATAGCCGATTATACAAACATAAGCGAAATGAAACCGTCAAAGTGATTTCATATACCGTATTTATTGAACAAAATGAATACCTACCTAAATAAAAATATTGTTTCATTCTTTAATCTTATCTTTCAATAAAATATTCTAAAATAAAGATTTAACTTTGATCTCGGAATAACATTAGTCAAATTATAAAGAGAATCTGGCAAGTAATATCATTAATTTAAATAATGTATAATTTTATTTGTACAAATAACAGAACCCTAAACTTGGCTTTCGACTCCTTAATTTTATGTATGAATATATATTTGGATTATAAATGTTCTCCGTAGACTCGTAGCAGTCGTAGCGTATGCCTGCGTAGGCGTGCTACGTAGCAGCTACGATTTTGCTACGACGTCAGACGTGTAAATAGTTCGATGTGAATGAAATTTGCGTGGGCGCAGTTTTACAAAGTAATTTAGGGCCATAGATCATTAATTAAACTTGAAATTAAGTCAGTAAGTAAAAAAAGGTACCTACGCGAAAAGAAGTTTCACTAATAGCATAGTAAAGTGTAATGATAATGTAAACACTACGTAATTAATGTAATTATAAATAAGGCATTAATGATAAGTAGTTAAATGTCGACTTTTAGTTTTAGGTCCGATTATATTCTATTGTAAAAGAAGAAGACAAGACAAGTTGACACGCCTTATCAAAACAAGTACATGTAAAACTCTAATTAACAATCCGATTTAAAATCGGGAATGATCAGGGAAGGGAGATAAATGATAAATAATTTTATTTCTGTAAGTAGGTTTGAACAAACACTTGCCAGTCATATTTTTAAAACTAGATGAGGTCGGCATTTCTTATCTGACTACTCTGAGAAGAAAGCCCGAAACAAACTCAGAGGTCACAGTCTCTTTTGAAGTCCAGACATAATATTGGTCAGATCATGATTATGAAGACCATGTAGATTGGTGTCTGAAATGGTCTTTTGAGGAATAACCACACAGATTGAGTGAACCTGTCCAGTCAGTGCACGCATTTGTCAGTAAACGTGCAGCTCAACTCAGAACTTAAGGATAAGCTAGCTGTTCAGTAAAAATAACCAAATTAAGAAGGTTTTATGTCAAAATAACAACGAAACAACTATGAATATAAAGTGGGTGCGTAGCCCCATAATAGCACAACATAATCACATAAAAGTAGCACCCATAAAAGGGAAACACAACATTTGTGAAGGGTCAAAAAACTTACGTTAGTGTTTCATTGACCACTATACGGAACGGTAGTAGGTATGTGGTTGAGTTATTTTATCTACTAGGAATACAATTTGGAGATGGCAACACAACAGTATAAAAAGCCCATTCTAATGCATTTTGGAACTATCAAATAAATCCTAGCATCTAAATGAGAAGAATGTATTCTTTAAACAAACTAAATAGTAGTGATTAGCGGACTTTGGGTTTTGCCAATCTTTGAATAACTATACTGATTAAACTATTGGATAAATATGATTTAATTTTTGTATGCAGTCTGAAAACTTCATGAGATGTACGCAGTTTAATTTATTTTCGTATTGTCGTCTCCACCCTGTATACATAATATACATTGCGATGGACAGTGTATCATTTATTTACAGGGTGACTTGTAATTTGACGTATTCCTTCCAGGACGTGAAAGTGTAACCTATTCGCAAAAATTAAGCACCCCAGAAAGCCTAGGCGAAAATTAAGGGCACTCGAGAAAACCCAACTTTTATGTATTTATGAAAATTTACCAAAATTCGTCACTAAATATAACTTTTCTCTGAACTCTCAAATTGAAAGGCCTTCATAGTTATTTCATTGGGCACCTAAAACTTTAACAAAACCTTTCGATGGAACCAAATTCTCTAAAACATCAGAGAGTTAAAAGTAATAGACAGAAGTTTATTAACCAGTTTCATAAACCATCAACATAATATATAAACTTTGACACAAGTGATCTTCGTTTTTAATCGACTTCACAAAAAGGAGGAGGTTCTCAATTCGTCTGCATGTTTTTTTTATTTTTTTATGTGTGTTAGCTCATAACTTTTTTCTGGGTGAACCGATTTGGATGATTCTTTTTTTTTATTTGATAGGTGGTGCTTCACATGTGGTCCCATTTAAATTTGATCAAGGTCTGACCAGTAGTTTTTGAGTTATCCTTAATACTGCAGATTTTTTCCACTTAGTTTATATGGATGATGTGTTAATAATTTCCTGTCACTGTTATTTACACACCAAGTAGTGGTATACGAATTTGTGTGGGGTAGGTACCGCAACTAAAAAGTGAATAATAAAAACTTTTTTACAAAAAAACAACCGACTTCCAAAAAAAACACTAAAAGACGTGAAAAATAACTGTCGGTTGTTTTTTTCCTATAGCATTAAGCGTAAAAATTACGGGTAACACATCTTGATTTAA
The DNA here is from genome assembly GCA_916610205.1 of Griposia aprilina. Classification (NCBI taxonomy): domain Eukaryota; kingdom Metazoa; phylum Arthropoda; class Insecta; order Lepidoptera; family Noctuidae; genus Griposia; species Griposia aprilina. Next base: position 11,281,083 of record OU744306.1, read on the forward strand.
ACAACTATCTACCGAGGTACAAAAGTTTAAAAAATATTTACAGTTGTTAATGCTGGCAAAGGTTGAATTTGTGACTTTTAAAAACATCGAGATTATTTTTTTATATTTATGTAATAAATAGAAATCTTGATGTTTTAAAAAGTCTTGAAAACTGTGCGAAGTAGGGGCTGGTCTCTAGTACCAGCACATAAACACGTATAATTGTTAAAAAATACACCAAAATTACAAATATTAGGTCCGAAATTGATGTTTTATATAGAAAAAGCAAAACATTTTTTTTATTTAATCAATGAAAGTAGGTACCGTTGTGATCTATGTACTTTTGCCATTTTATAGGAAGTTCATTGATTTCTTTGCTGAAAAAATTGCTGGAGCGAGAAACAACAAAATCTTTGAAGGTGTTTTGGAATGCCTCATCTGAATTGATTTTTTTTCCAATTAAGAAATTAATCAAATTCCGAAAAAAGTGGTAATTAGTTGGAGCAAGGTCCGGGGAGTATGGTGGGTGACGGAGACATTCCAATCCTAGCTCCTCTAGTTTCGCCACCGTCTGTTGTGCAGTGTGTGGTCTAGCGGTGTCCTGAAGCAGCAGTGGGCTAGAGCGGTTGACCAATCTCGGCTGTTTAACGGCTAGCTTTTCCATCATGGTTTACAATTGTCGGCAATACAGATCTGTCGTAATCGTCTGACCAGATCTTAGGAAGCTGTAGTGGATGACACCAACGCTGGTCCACCAGACACTAACCAGTACCTTTTTTTGAGTCAACTTTCGCTTGGGGCAGGATTTAGCCGGTTCTCCTGGATTTAACCACTGTGATGAGCGTTTCCGATTATCGTATAGGATCCATTTTTCATCACAAGTAATGATACGATTCAAAATCCCCTCGTTATTGTGACGGTTTAGTAACGTGAGTCGACTCGTGTTTGTTGGTTTGCTTCACTTAGTTCATGCGGTACCCATTTTTCAAGCTTTTTCACTTTTCCAATTTGTTTCAAATGATACAAAATGGTTTTATCGCTCACACCGAAGCCTGCAGCTAACTCTGACGTGGTTTGAGATGGATCCGCTTCCACGATCACTTTCAATTCCTCGTTGACAACTAGGGTCTCCGGCCATCCACGAGGTTTGTTCTGGAGGTCAAAATTTCCAGAACGAAAGCGTTGGAACCAAAAACGTACTGTGTTTTCTTTTACAATGGCTTCTCCGTACACATTATTAATCCTTCGAGCTGTTTCTGCAGCGCTAGTGCCACGATGGAATTCGTATTCGAAAATAATGCGATATTTTATGTTTTCCATATTGAGCACAGAACGATCTCAAAGCAAAATTAAATGGCGCGAAAACAAATTAATTATTACATTCGAGACACGCTTTAAATTGAAATAAATTTGAATTTTGGAATTCTTAACCAAACGCCAGCTTTTTGAGATCAAAGTGGCCAATTCCATAAAACATCAATTTCATATGTAAGGACCTAACATAAAAAAGAAAAAAGTATAATCAAATTTAAAAAAAAATGCAGATTTGGTTGTCGATATTTTTTTATAAAAAAAAGAGAATTACACGAGGAAAACTTAGACGCACAAGATCGTTAATTACTTTTTTTAGGCTATACGTCCTAAAGAGCGTGATTGCAATCAGAATTCTAAGGACGCGTCTTTCTAGGAAATATACTGTTAATTACTAGACGGCGCTAAGTTAAACCGTGGTCATGGTACCGTCTTAAATTAAGAATTTTACCTCTTAATTTACTTAGAGACGACTTAGAGTTTAGAATAATAAAAATATTAATATCTGGAACATCCACCACTCAGCGTGCGCCGTCAACACAGGATCACGGAGTACGACCCACAGGCTAGACATTTAGCCCGGGTGGTGAAACCGAAATTCGGCTTGATAAACATGGTCAATACCTAAAACAAATAATAGTGAATAAGGTCCGCGTTAAAAGCAGATTTTTTATAATACAGAAGATGAGAAAATTTACATACCGTTTTGTCGAAAATAGGGTTCTTATTGCTATAAAGTACTCCAATCAAAGCGTTCACTGAACGTTCCTATGACAAAGAAATAGAATATAATATAATAAAAAATAAAATAAAATAAAAATGTTTATTTAATCAACTTATGTAAATTACATAGTTAAATTTGGAGTCACCTTTTAAGCAAACATTTGCTTGTACTAGGTGGTTCCGCTCTTCCAGTTTACATTGACTGTACATATTTTTGAGAGAATAAACCATAGATAATTTTGAAAGCATGCCGAAGGTCAATATGGAGACAAAGAGACAGAGGTTTCGATAATTTCAACGAATACGAAAGAATACGTACCAAGTTTACAAAGGAAAAACTAATAACTTCATAGGATAATCGAGTGCTTATCGTTAAATAGACTTCATCAATATATTTCAAGAGGAATTTTGGCTTTTATTGGCCTAATAAAAAAATCAACTTTTTTGTTTTTCTTTCAAAACTTCTACCAATATTTCTGCCAAGACATCCTGTAAGGAAAATTTTGTTTGTCAGACACAAAACTTCAGAATTAAAAAAAAAAAACAAGCACAAAATTTACTGCCAGTCAAGTAAAGCTTAAAAAAGGTTGAATATCTCTGAAGCGAAGAAAAAAAAAATGCTGCACTATGTAATAAAAAAGAATTTATAAAAAATACACCCAAGGAGGGTTAACGCGTTTGCATAGGGAAGTGTACTGGTTAATTTACATGCGAAATCCAAGCAAATGAAAAGCTTGCTGTGCACACAAACAGCTACATAACCATTACAGTACCGACCAGATAATATAACATAAAACAACATCACGCCTGTATTCCTAGAAGGGAAAGGCAGGGGTGTGCCTATAGGACACCTTGACATAAATATGGCGATAAGATACATATTGTATCAAAGCGAATATCGCTACCGCAAACCCGAAAACACATCAGAAGTTTCAAGTTTATTTCCTTTTTTTCATGTAAAAATTGGACGTTGACTCTAAAATTTCCCAAGAATTAAACTTTCTTCGTTGGCTCGATGTCATTGCCCGAAGAATGAAGATAAAAAAATGTATTTTGCATTTAATTAGACATTAATATTGAGGGTGATGGGTGTTTTATTTAACAAGTCTGTTCAGTTATTGTTGTGAAGTGAACTCAGTTGTTGTGGCTTTAGTAAGGTACCTAGTTGTACATCGACTTTTGCTTGTATTGTTTTCGTTTAAATAGTTAAGAAAATAAAGAAAATACTTTTATTTGCTTTAAATCACGACGCAAAGAAAAACCCAAATACAAAAAGAACAATTCTTTTAATCTTGTGTAAAATTAAGAAGCCGACGTTAGTTAAGAAAGTTTACTAGAAAATTGAGTTGAATTTTAATATGCGGATCCAAGTCTTCACTTCATATTCCGCTAATGTTTATATTTTCTGGCAAAGAATAAATGTTTCATTATTTATTACTAGTTAATTTCGCATGCTGTTGATCTGAAGCGAAAAGTGTGGGCGATCCATATTGGCACCCAACTTACCTAGTATTCCAATACACGTAGGCTAAATCTACGGATTCCTAGAAGACCCGTGACCACCACATAGCGTCTGCAAATTAAGTGAGCGCGCGCTCCCACCGTGCGAACGTGTGTTAGTGTTTGCGAGAAACGAATAAAATACAAGTACCTACAGCTAACTTATTACGAGCCGTCGTCGTAATGGTTCAGTGTAAATCGTGTAAGCTGTCGCTGGCCCGAGTTAAAGTGGACAGTACCATTAAGTGTAACGGGGACTGTGAGGGTGTCTTCCACAAAAAATGTGCTGTTAAAATCAAAGGACTCAGTGACACCGGTATTTGTGATGAATGCCAAGTCACGCAGACCCAGCGATCGTCGCCGATAGAGGTAGATATGTCGAAGACGACGCCGGAAAAATTGTTAGCTGAAGTTAACGAAAAGCTAGCAATAGTCTTTAACATGAAAAAGACTCTGGAGGCAATGTCTGATGACATCAGTTTCTATGCTGAAAAATACCAAGAATTAATAGAAGAGAAGGAAAAAACGGATAAAAAGATTAAAGCGTTGGAGCATAAGAATGTGCATTTGGAGACCAGTAACAAAGCTCTGGAAGAAAGGATAGCTTATCTGGAAGTATGCGAGAAAGGAAAAAATGTAGAAATATTTGGTTTAGAGGAACAGCAAAACGAGAATCTAGAAAATACAATTAAGATGATAGCAAGTAAGCTAGGTGTAACCGATGGCATGATATGTGAGGCAATGAGGGTAGGTGAAAAAACTAAAGCAGAGAACAAACAGCGCGACAAAAAGCCGCGGCCGATTGTTATTACCCTGGCTACGAGAACTTTCCGCGACAAATGGCTAGCTACACGAAAAATCCACCACCTAAACAATGATGATATATTTGCCAACGGAAATAAACAACGCATTTATGTGAATGAGGATCTTACAAAACACACGCGCAACCTGCTATGGACGGCCAAAAATGAATTAAAACCAACATTTAAATACATTTGGGTACAAAATGGTAGGGTGCTGATTAAAAAAGATGACCCGAATGATGCAAAAATAAGATCAATTCGCACATTAAGCGATATAAACATACACGTAGTAAACAATTGACGTGTTTAATGGACAGTGCTGTTAAATACTGAATAATCATAGATTAGAATTCGACGATCATGCATCACACGTCAACTCCAATATAAAATACAATAAATATACATGTATAGATAGCTGGCAAGAAGAATTATTAAAATCAGATAATAATCTGAGCATTATTCATGTAAACATAAGATCACTCAGAAAGAATTTCAATGAATTACTTGTTTTGGTAAATAATTGCAAGGAGAAACTGGATTTGATAGCACTAACAGAGATTAATATTAGGCAACAGGAACTATCTTTATACAATATAGAAGGATATGACACATACATAAGTACAAGGGAAACTAGAAGAGGAGGAGGGATATTGTTGTATGTAAACAACAAACTAAACTTTACTGCAAAAATAATTAAGTCTAATTATTATGAGGTGATACATGGGCAGCTTTATCAGGATGGAAGGAGAATAACGCATATTTTGGTTATCTACAGGCCGCCAATGACAAACAAACATGGATTTATTCAAGAACTGCACAAGCTTTTGTCTGAGATTCCAGCTGGCTGTGAGTCATTCCTGATCGGGGATACGAACTTAGATCTATTGCGCAAAACCGGTTCCAGTGCGATTAGTCAATACACAAACAATATGAGCGAGATTGGAATGGAATGTGCCATAAGTGACGTAACGCGGGAGGAGGTGTACGGTGACAAAGTGACGCGGACGTGCATCGATCATGTGTGGGTTCGAACTCAACGTGTGATATCTGCGTATGTGTTAACATGTAAGTTGTCGGATCACTATGTAATCGGTGTGTGCGTGGCTAGTAACTTAGAATCAAACAGTTATCCCTCAAGCGGTGTGCACTCTCATAGGACTATTATATGTGATAACAAGGTGTTAGAAAAACTTAAAAATGTATCATGGACAGAACTTTTGAATTGTAAATGCCCAATAGACTTATATAACAGACTTTGTACAGTAATCTCTGATGCTTATGATGATGCTAAAATCCAAGTATCTATATGTAATAAGAGAAAAAGTAAACCTTGGATTACAAAAAAACTTAAAAACATGATTAGTACTAGGGACAAATTGTTCAGATATTGGAAAAGTAAACCGAAGGATATGAACTTGCGGATTCAATATACTAAATACAGAAACAGGGTAAACAAATGTATTAATAAAGCTAAAAATAAATACCGTCAGGATGAAATAAAAAAGTGTAACAAAAATATTAGGAAAATTTGGGCTAAAATCAACTCATGGATAGGGAGAGAGAAAAATAGTGTAGATTCGGTTATTTTAAAATATTTGGGAAGAACGGAAAGTATTATTAATATTTGTAATAAATTCTCAAAAACATTTACCAAAGAAATTTTAGATATGAAACATGTTTGTAGTCATAAGTTTTTAGACAGGTCTAGCTATATCAATAGCAGTAGCGTGTCGTTACGGTTTCAAAAAGCTTACCCAAAGGATGTAGATAAAATAATAAGTATTCTAAGTAGTGATAAGTCTGAAGGTATAGATAAAATTAGAGTAAAGGAAATAAAATTGTTGAAATTACAGCTGAGCCCTGTGATAGCTTTGTTCATTAACTTATGTGTTGAAAGTGGTTTGTATCCTGATCAGTTAAAAACAGCATTAATAAGACCTATATTTAAGCAAGGTGTGCACAGTGATTACTCAAATTATAGGCCAATAGCTATACTGTCTGTAATAAATAAAGTTATGGAAAAGTTCATTATGAACCAGGTAAGTGCTTTCTTGGAAAACAACAATATTTTGTCAAAGGCTCAACATGGTTTTCGACGTGGACGGAGCACGGCGACGGCTCTGGCACAGTTTGCGGACGACGTCAATGAATGTTTGGATCAAAGGAAGCAGGTGGTGGTGGTCTACATTGATTTCAAAAAAGCGTTTGATACCCTTGAGCACCACCAGCTGCTTCAAGCCATGGAGGAATGTGGCGTAGCGGGACCACTTAACAGGTGGTTCCGTGCCTACCTCACAGGCCGGGCACTGCGAACCGTCATTGACGGCGTCATTGGAGAGCCCAGTTACGTCACATGCGGTGTGCCAACCGGTTCCGTGTTTGGTCCTGTCGGATACATCATGCATGTCAACAGCATGTGCAATGTGGTTAGAAACTGTCCCATATACATGTATGCCGATGATACTTGCTTAGTGTATGCAGATAAAGAATTAGATGTAATTGAAAGGAATATTCAGGAGGATTTCACAAATATCATTAAATGGGCCCATGATAATGGGATCATAATAAATATAAATAAAACTAAGTGTATGCGTATACGGTCTCCTTATCTTAAAAATTGTGAGCGTCCGCCGCGTGTGGTGGGGCATAGTTATGAGTGCCTGCACGATGACGGCGCGACGTATTGTGCGTGTGCAGATATTGAGGTGGTGGAGGAATACAAGTACTTGGGTTTAGTTATAGACAACAGCTTCTCGTGGAAAACACACATAACACACCTTTGTGACAAACTCCGATTAGTGCTTGTAAAATTCCACCATCTTAGTTTTGTACTGGATAGGGCTACTTTGCACACGGTCTACTATGCGCTGGTTGACTCGCTACTTTCATATGGACTGGCATGTTATGGTAACACATTCAAAACATATTTAGATAAAATAAAATTATTACAAATCAGATTTATGAAACTTTTAGTTGATAGAAACACAAAAACACGTTGTAAAAGTAGTGATTATGAAGAATTATTCTTAGAGTGTAAGATGTTGCCAGTTCATCGAAAGGTGGTATTGTTATTGGCTATAGAGAACTATTGCAAGGATGAGTTTAAAATCGAGACGGTATGCATAAGACCTAAAAGGAATAAATGTATCAGAAGATTTGTGGTACCCACTTGTACTAATTATTATGGGCAAAGATGTAGAAAATGCTTAGTGCCAACAATTTTTAACGACATACCTTCCGATTTAGAAAATAGCTGTACCACGAAAGTATCTTTTAAAAACAAAATGGGGAAGTTTCTTTTTAGCACCTTTTGTCAAAACTTCATGACTGGAGATGTGTAGATTCCGTTTATGATTGTTTGTTGTTGTTTAAATTTAAATTTATGTCATACTATCTGATTTTTGCGGCTTCACCGTTGTGAATTTAAATTCTGTTGCGCAACTTAAAATGTTTTAACTTTACGCTTATAGTCAGCCTTTGTTTAAAATAAGTGTGTTTAGTTTTAGGTAAAAGATTGATATAATACTAACAAATAGTTTACATCAATATTAAAATTGTATATGGGAGCTACATCTGCCAACAAACTGTTTTACAGTTTGGCAGGAGTAAAATATTTTGTAGTACGGATGTAACAACGAATAAACGCTTTTTCATTTTTTCATTTTCATTTTTCAATTACCGGCGAATCACGTCACTGAAACGTGATTTATGAAAGAAGTTGGTATTTTCCTACAGCGCGTTTTTAACACCGTAAAGTGGAACTCCACTGTCATCATTTTTATGACAGCGGTCCTTGCTGCCGTTGTTTAGCTTAAGTGAACTATCACCTAAAAGAACGGGCTGCAATAGCCAGGGCTGCATACAAAATTGTCAACGAACCAAGTTGTAAAACGTACAAATAACAATAAACAAAATGATTTACATTCATACAACGATATCGCGCACAACAAGCAACTGACAGCCGAAATAAACATGCAAATCTTGCATTTTTGAATATTAAAATCAAAGTTTTCTTTGTAAATTCATAAAAAGCGGCCAAGTTCGAATCAGACTCGCGCACTAAGGGTCCCGTACCACAAAACTACCATAAGGTAATTGGTCAACTATCATAAGATAGTTGACCAATTACCTCCATTTCATTCAACGCTAAAATCTAAATTACGCTCTAGAAAACACGTGTATTTTATTATTTGTTGTTATAGCGGTCATAGTAGTAAACACTCTGTGAAAATTTCAAGTGTCTACCTATTACGGTTCGAAAGATACAGCCCTGTGACAGACGGACGGACAGCGGAGCCTTAGTGATAGGTTCCTGTGGGCACCCTTTGGGTACGGACTCCTAAAAACGAACAAATAACACAATTCAAATGCAAATTCGAGTAAAATAAACCGAAAATTCGTATTACTGAATAATCGATATTGCTTTATCGAGCCCTCCTTTGTATTCGCTATGATTTGACAGCTGCCATCGGGGGTATATCAAAACTCCAAGCGATAACTGAGAATTATAAAAGAAAATCTTATTACGTTGCGATAATATATTGATGGAGCTTATGTATTATGCTTCATTGTGTGTTGAGGTTAATCGAGAAAAACTTGAGAGGTGTCAAGGGATACCCGGATGGAACGAAGTTCCATTTAAAAAAAAAAAAAACTGATTTGCTTTCTATGAGAGAGAGAGAGAGACAGACAGAGAAACACGCGCACGCCGCACGGCTTACAACTATAGCAAAAAGTGTCGTTACAACTTTTGGTCTTAATTTTTTCCGTCTAGCCCCCTTTCGCAACGCGCGATTAGGAACTTCGTTCCAATAAGTTGAGCAAATAATTATTTAGGGAAGCTGCCTGACCGGGACTGTATCTACTTTGTTGAAATTACAGTTTGATACCAATGGACATACGTGTTCTTCCGAATAGTCAAAGGAATGTATTCTTCTAATTTCCCCTAATCGGCTCATTCTCCAAAATAAAACTTAAGTAATCACTTTTTGTTTAATCCTATACCTTTTTACATATACAATGACATGAATATTAATTACTGTATAGAGTATTATATTATTTTAATTCTTGTGAATGTGGGGACTATGTGGGTCATTGCTTTTTTTTCTCAGTTAATTTTATTCATGTCCTTTCTGTGGTATTGTTTGTCGAATCGTTGAACTCCTGAGTTGAGCTGCTTGATTACTGACAAATGCGTGCACTGACTGGACAAGTCCACTGAATTTGTGTGTTTCTTTTCTCAAAAGACCATTTCAGAGACCAATCTACATGGTCTTCACATTGACCAAGATTATGTTTGGACTTTAAAAGAGATTGTCACCTCTGAGTTTGTTTCGGCCTTTCTTCTCAGAGTAGTCAAATTGGAGACGCCGACCTCAGCTAGTTTCAAAAATACGATTGACGTGTAAAAGTGTTTTACAAACCTACTATAAAATCATTTATCACTCTGGTCATGATAATTTCAAACCTAACTCTTTTCAAAACTGATTGGTCAATCAAAGTTAATATAAAAATTGGCTTATTAGACAACTCCTTTCCAAAAAAAGAAATACGGAACCCCATTAATTAATATGAATGTATAAAAAGCAACAGAAAGGTTGACTTTTCTGTTGCTTTTTGGTCTGTTGCTTTATGTTCTCCAAAATCCACTTATTTGGTTGACCAAATAAGTGGATTTTGGAGAAAATACCACAAGCGCGTGCATATTTTTTTTTACATGAATATTTTTCATGCCGTGGTAAAAATATTAGCCATTCAGCTGGTTTTTAGTGCGGCTGTCAGTCCTAGCTGCGCCAGACGAACTTTACTACTGTCATTTGTGGACCCTCTTTTATTGCATCCTAACTCTATACTGTTCTACTCAATGTATGGCGCTACAAGGTTCCTATGGCGCGTGGTCAAAATTGGAACTAAAGGCGCCATCTTGTTTTTTCAAGACAATAATTGCACAAATTATGTTAAGAGGCTTACAAGAGCTAAAGCGCGGTCACTGTTGGATTGCATAGAAAAGAAAGAGACGTGCGATGACACAATGCTGGTAATTTATTGCAAACTATGAAGCAATTATGGATTTACAAAAAATCTATTCATTGGACCAAAAAATTAAAACACTATTACGTTAGTATGTTACTTGTAGAATAATCTGACAAAAAATCTGAATGTTTGCATGTATATTAGTATACTTTTTAATCGTAATTTTTTTTTTATGGTTATCTTCGTGATTTTTTTCTATCATATCAAGTTAATTGTATAATGTTTTCAACACACTATCTAACTAACATATATCCAGAAGAATATCATATATTTTTCTGATTTTGGTTACTGCAGTGGATCATATATTTTTAGGCATTATAAATTTGCGTTTAGGTCATGTAGACCCCTTAACCAACAGCGCCCCCTATTAACGTCATTCGAACGCCAAAAAGTCCTTGTAGCAGTGTATTAAATTAATGTCACAGACTGTTGTCGATCACTGGAGTGCTGCCATACAAGATGCAATAGTGAATTCAATAATTGTGTGAATCACATTCGATGTCTAGAGGCTGTTATGGTAACGAGAGTGGTATGGTGTCTGGGCTAATTCAGAACCAACCTCTGTTATCATTGAAACAATTCATGCTTTTTGCGATTTTTTGAGGGTGCATATGAAAGGAAATAGTATTTTACATAGATTAACGAAATAACTCACTTCTATACTAATAATCTATATTTATAAAACACAAAAATTGTTTCTACTTACGTCCGTCATAGACTTTGAAGACATCCAACCGATGTGTCCCAAACCAGTTTCATTAGAAAGTCAATAATGGTTTTACACCACCAAAATAATGAAAAAAATATTTAAAATCTTCATGAATGGACTGAATGTGCCTTATGCATTGTTTTATCATAGTAGCACACGCCGGGTATCCGCTAGTAATAGTTATAATACAAATAATAAAGCTGATGAGTTTATTTTTTTGTTTGAACGCGCTTATTTCTGGAACTACCAGTCGGATTTGTAAAATCATTTTTTATATTCTTGAGGAAGGCTATAAGCTATTTAACATCACGCTAGGACCCTGAGGAGCCCAACAAAAACGAAAAAGAGGTCAAAAAGAACGCAAAGCGAAAACGAAGTAATAATGCTGGCAGGCGATGCGATCCGGCACGGAGGCAGGATGGGTCGAAGGAACAAGAATATTTACGCGGACGAAGTCGCAGACATAAGCTACTAGTGTTTAAAATGGTAAGTATATTTTTAAAGATGGCTTGAATCGATGTCATACCTAAGTAAGTAATACTTTAAGATGAATTCCCAGCTATTTGTTGAAAAATAAGTCGATGTTAATACAAAAGGTTATAATAGACCACTTTATCTTGCCAAAAAATATTTCGGTTAGCACTTTATTATTCAAAATGTCACGCCATTTGTCCAAATAGGTTTAGACCTTTTATAGTCAAAATGTCAGCTGCAAACAGACCTTTCGAACTGAAAGATAAAAAATGTTTGGTTGGCATGCCTGTCACATGAATACTAATATTTTTTAAAGGAATGTTTGTAAACGATGTCATGTTTGCTAGCTTCGTTGGTCTAGTAGTAAGTAGTCACAAGAGCTGCGACTACCAAGCATAAGGTTCTGAGTTTGATCTCTATGAAGTGTAAAGTATAATTTTTTTTATGCAAGAGTTTCTCACAAGCTCCGGGTCTGGAATTTGCCCTGTAAGTGGCTATTATAGGTTCGCCCTTATTTTACTAAACCCGCGAAATGTGGGTGTACCTACTCACTACATGACACCTCTGCCTATCACTTCAAGCAATAAAGCCATGAATTTATGTTAGATTGTTACACTATTATCTAGAATCATATTAACTTAATTAAGTTAAATATCACCCACCCAGTCATTAACACACTAATTACTACAATAAATTCCCTGTCGCTCTCTAATAAAGTATTCAATATTAATTTTATAGGAGACAAAGCCTGAACATAATACAAATAATCTAGAACGTCGAACTTGCCCTCATAAGTAATGTAAATTATCTCATTTGACAATGTCACCATTGTACTGAAGATAGACTCAATAATTACCTACCTTGACACTTGAAAACTGTTTTAAACCAACTTAATACAAATTTTAATTGGCCAATTTATAGCAAATTTCAGAGCAGGGCCTGTACTATAATCGACCGCAGGGCAGTTGAAGTGCAGGGGCTAATTCCGTCCCACTCTGTCCCTTGCTGCCCTCCCCAAGCGACGTCCTAAGCCGAGGTCCGTACCCCACAGGGGGCGCCCTTAGCGTGTATAGTCACCTAGTTTATAAGTTTTTTAAACCTTGGCTGGAGGTCCGGTTAAGCAGGCGACAATCTCCTAGGTTGACCTGCGAGAAGCCATTCACAAAGAAACAAAAAGTAAAGGTGGAGGGTAATACGAAGTGACACTTAATAGTTGCACCGCGCACAAGGAATTAAATGGCTTGAGACTTAGCATGGCACTTCACCTGTGGTCAATATTGACTTACTAAATGTATGGTACGCCCTTAATCTTATCTAGGATGTAATGCATGCGAAAGTTCTGTTTATTAGGACAATACCACCATTCCCAGATACTATTCCCAGATTAAGCAAAAAGTTATAGAGTTATTCGATGTAAAGGTGAGAGGAGGGACGAGGAGGTTCGGTGTTTCTAGGTATAGTGTATTTATATTATTTCTTATTTTTTGCTTATTTTTAGTTTTCGTATGCTGCACTGATTTTGACGTCATCACGTCAACGCCGGCTATCGCTGAAAACCAGCGCTGGGGCTCTGTCTCGCATAGGGTCGTAGCATTATGCTGAGCGATTGCCGTTTTGCGTGGATGTGACGCATATTTTCCCCCAACTCGTTTTATTTTTTTGTATTTATGTATTTTTTCTTTGCGTCATGTTTACCGCAAATAACCGTATTTTCTTTCTAAAAATCAATTAACAATAAAGTATAACAACCAGTCGACTGCATAAAACAGTAGGTCTGCCTAATTATTCCACAAATACATTCTTGATGACATTTAGTAATGGAATAAGTAGAAAAAGAGCAATTCCATGTATTTGCCAATTGTAGTGAGCATGCGAGATGCCAATAACGATTGCACAATTGCACATAGCTCCAAGTATAGCCCATTGGAGAGCGAGAGCCGGGCTATTAGCAAACACTATTGATTGTTTGACTGGCCACCACAATGCATCACGTTCTTGTTCATTTATTATGCATTGGCCTTTATTAAATCATTAAATTCGTTAATATTTAGCCGAAATTTAAACGCTCTTGTAATACACTCTCGGACTCCTAAATCGAGCCACAGTGCACTTTTGTATAGAAATCTATAACTTTTTAAATGGTCGAGAATATTCGCTTCAAAACTGCAGAACTTTCTTGTTTGGCTCATCATAATTTTGATGTTTTAGGCCTTTATGAGTCCGGGTGTGTATAATTAACGTTAATGAAATTATTATGGCGTATAAAAAAAAAATGTTTCATTGACTGCTATTGGGTTGGATATATCGTTCCGTGCATCACAAGGTCAAATCAACTTCATGATATTACTGATTAAGTCTAAGAACTTGCTTTTCCCTATATAGAAATGATTAAAACTGAGAGAAATACAAGTGCCTTTGCAGGTTCGAATTTATGAGTTTTTACAATTTGCATGACTCTATTCATATTAAATTGAAACCCTCACAAACCTATTTCAATTTCGCTTTACAAATTCTTGTTAGCAAAGCAACTTATGATTATAGTTTTCCGGGAACCCGAATAAAATAAAACATTACACCCGTAGTTCTACATTATCACAGTTTTTTAGAAATTCTAAGTATGATAGACATGCAATGATGTAATTATAAGGCAACTAAGTACATAATTTCTGTTAATAATAACAGAATAACTCAAAAGAACCGAGTTATTAATAAGTTACAGGTGTGTTCTGACATAATACAATTTATATCAAAAGTAAACTCACGCGAAGGACTGTTTAAACAAATGAATAAATAATAATAATTTTCAGTCAAATCTAATTACTTAAACCATACATATTAAGCACTCCCAAAAGCATCGTCAAAGAAGGATTTGAAAGACGATTGATTTAGGGAAATTCTATTATTTTCTGCAACTATACTTTCCACATTTTTGCAGGTTCTCACTGGGATCAGTTTATCGGATATTAATTATACTTTTGACTGCCGCGTTTTGTAATTAAATTGATTTTGTAGTAGCATAATCAGCCTATAAATATGAAGCCTATAATAATGTTCCCACTGCTGGGACAAGGGCCTTCTCTCTTCGAGAGAGAGTGAGCTGTTATCTACCATGCGAGCCCAGTGTGGGTTGGTAGGTGTAACATGTGATTTTGTAGTAATCACAGTAAATTAAAACTATAAGGGATATTATGGGGTTCTTTTTTTTTCTTTTCTCAATTTTTTATAGAGGTATGAGGAACAGGGTGTAATGTTCATTCACACGTCCATAGAAAAGGGAGGATCCTCAGACCAGACGAGTGTAGAGCATGGTGGGCAACTGCCCGACGTGTGATGTCGGGACGTTGTATACAGGGTTAGTTTTCAAAGACCAGCCAAATTTAAGGATGTGGTACAGACCATCAAACTGAACAACTCTCTCCATGGGACCAATATCATCATCGCGAAAAATTTATCAACTGTCCCATACAAAACTTCAATACCTACTCGACCCAAATGTATAGGACCGCTGATTTTTTTTTCGCGATTACGATATTGGTCCCAAGGAGAAAATTGTTCAGTCTGATGGTCTATACCACACCCTTAAATTTGGCTGGTCTTTGAAAAATAACCCTGTATATGCTAGTTGCGCGGTAAACTCTGCTTGCGCGATGCAGGTTTTGCGTGACGTCAGTGTGACGTGTAGCTCGCATGTGGCGAAGTAGATACCGCTACAATTTCATGTTATTAGTTATTTTGCATCACAGTTATCTTTATCGTCGTTTCTATATAATTGGTAATCATAATTCTGTCAGAGTCTGTTGTCAGGTGTAAAATATCTGCGATGGGATAGAATTTGTCTACATCCTATATTTAGTTATACAAGTCTCGATAAGGACCCGTAAACATCAACTGTTGGACATGGACATGACCCTCAATACATTTTTAACCTCCTCGATCCACGAGCCGTAAATCAAAGCCTCTCGATACACTTTAGATATGCAGACGTCGCGTTGATATATTTGCTAATAAAAATAACTTATGGACAAGTCTTGCATACTTTAGAATTCTAAAAAGATTACATTATTAAGTAAATGGAGGCAATATGTTATTTCTCTCAGAAGCAATTTAGAATATTCATTGGAATGTTAGAAAAAGAGCAAATAAGTAAAACGTTTAAATATCAAGTCGTTTAATCAACGAGTTTCCAAATTATGTCATAGTTAAGGTGAAATGAAAATGGCTAGCCCGCAAAATTCAAAATTACTTGCGATTTTTTGCAATTTGCTGGTCAAATAAAAACAAAAAAATATTGTTCACGACCGTAACAAATATGACTGTATTTACAGAGTTATAATCATTCAAGTCATCAATATAACTATCAAAATTAGATACCCTTAAGGTCAACGTTTCGAAAACTAACAGTAAATAGTATTTATTATTTGCATCGCATGCCACTAAATAATATAATCATCATAATAAAAGTGTCTAAATGGACACGAAATCGCGGCACTAACTGGTTTCATCCTTAGCACCAAATTATAATAAACTTTAATCCTATAAAATAAAGACCATAATAGAATGTAAAACCTCTGAGAGGATTAAAAGCTTAGCAGCACCCGTATTTGGCTGTCTCGGAAAAGAAAGGGTTGAAATTCAAGCCACGCTGTATTTTTTTTTTGTATTTTTTGTTTTGGTAACATTTTAATCCTAATGACACTTTTACTATCTTATGTCAACGGACCTACATACTAAGTGGTTTCCTGTTCCCTTTCATATAAATATGAGGTCGCAGCAAGCCGCGCCGCCTCGTTTTTTAGGAAGTTACTGGAACCACTGAATAGGTTGGATAAGAGTGACAGAAGCTGGTGACAATCACTCTAGCAGAGCATCGCATCGATGGTTGCATGGCGGCTGTCTTGAGATAACAGAAGATGTCTGGGGTGCCGCTATCGTATCACGTCCACGACGAACTGCTGTATTCCGGCACAATCCTGATGATATTGAAGCTGCGGAACTAGTAATACAATGACCACTTTTGGTAAAGGCTATCCACGCCGTTAAATAAGTTCATGTTTCAGCTATTGTTATTTTAAAGATAGATGACGAACCTGTAGTGCCAATAATAACGCCTCAGATGTGGTAAAATGATAATTGAATTATATAAGACAATCTCGAATTCAAAGTTAAAATGTTTAATTCCAAATGGTCGTAGGCTTTTATAAGGTCAGGTAGAACAGTGGTGGCCCAGTAGTAATGGCCCCCATTCTGGTTTGTAGGTCGTGGGTTCGAACCCAGGCAGGCGCTTTGCTTTGCTTATTTCATTTTGTTACCACTGCTTTCAAAACGGTGAAGGAAAACGTCCCAGAACGAAAAATTTTAAAACATGTAACATCTTCCAACCCGCACTGGACCCGTGTGGTGGATTACGGCCCACTCCCTCTCACAGAGAGGAGCCGGAGAGGAGAGGAGAGGCCTGCGTCCGAGCAGTGGGAACATTATAGGCTGATTATGCTTTTATAAGGTTTAGATTTTGCTTTTGTAACATAAACTTCAAGTCATTTGTGGTGCGGGTTCCAACTCAGTACCTAGAAACTTTCATGAAAGAAGAGTTTTGGCCGAAAGGTGTGGCGTACCGACGTTTTCGTGGAAGGTTACGCGACACCACGCAGCGCAACACGACGCCGACACAGTCATCACTTCGTGTACAATAATTTGCTGTTATTATAATAAAAATATGTATGTTTAGGTTAAGAGGGCGCAGTAAGACAGAAAAAAAACAAGTTTCACCCGCGCCTCTTTGCCTGCACCACCTCTCATCAAACACGACGAAAACAAAACACAATCCCTTCCCGCCAGCAGAAACTTTTCGCCCGGCGTATATCTAGGCATTTGAATTTAAATCTTGTGTGTAGTATGTATACGCAAAATAATCAGATGAAATCGCTCTATTCAATGTACCATGATGTATGATTGCTGTGTACCTACAAGTAGGTCTATTATTCAATATTATTGTATGTCACTGAATCTGTTACCGATGCTGGTGGGTTATTATATTGGAGAGTAGACCGACTTGAATGAAATAAAGACTAAATGTTCAAGATACGGCCTTTAAATTTTCGATTCCGAATTGAAAGACAAACTTAACGTTGTAGTTGAGAAAATATGGTCCCCTACATTATGTAATATAACTACGAATGAAGGATTTTCAGATATTTTCCTGTACCTATTTGTACTGTGAGACCTTGCTTCTTACCACATTTCGTGATTCTAGGTCAACCGGATGTATCTTATGGGCTTTAATTTATTTTCGTGTGTCAAAATATGCGAAATGAATGGCAATTTATGGCAAGATTCTAAGTAAACGTCTTTCGCTCGATTTTTTTACAGCTCCAAAGTAAGGCAGTTCAATTTCAACTTGATACCCCCCGCGCATTCCTGAGAAAAGGTGTCAGACAGGTGGATAACAAAGTGATCCTATAAGTGTTTCGTTTTTGTTTAGAGGCACGGAACGCTAAAAATCAAAGCACTTCCATCAAATTCCTATACTACATAAAGAAATAAAAAACAAAGTAAGAAAGAAAATAAATTTATTTGACCCAGGTTAAGGCAAACAAAACAAAACGAAAAAATATTAATAAACTAAAAAAACAGTAGTGTGTGCCTCACGGCTGCACCAAATGCATACTCATGAGATGAACATGAGTTGAAAACAAACTCGATAAACTTGCTTTTTTGACTATATGAAATCGAATAATTATAATCGCATCACTTACCTTCCGCTTTTTTACTTTGAGAAAATGAAATCAATTGAACAAAAACAGCAATCATCTAAGGAAATTTGTTGGACCGCTGTGATCAGCAACCCTATTCCTCGAATGGTTTTTAGTTACAATATTTAAACGAAATATGATCATTGTCCAGTCCCTTTATTTTCAATGAAATTCTTCAGTAAGAAAAACATCTGTTTATTTTGCCTATACTATACGCTAAGCTTGAATTCAGAATCATAGATCACAGCCATGTTTTGGAACTAGAAACTCAATGCTGACGTGACAAAGTTCAATTTCCAATGTAACCAAATTATAGTAAGGGCCTTCTATAAGTTGGACCTCATGACGTCTTCGTGGAAAACAGTGTTAACCAAGTAAAAAAATATAAAGTTATATCGTGGATATTGCTTAGCAGGATCGTGCAAAGTCAATTAGCAACCGTGTTACCAAGTAAAAAATAATATTGGTATAGTGGATTTTGCACTGTTTTGTGCAAATTCAAATGGCATGTGTCATGAAAACCGTAAAAATCTATCCTGCACGGAGCGCGAGTACAAAGTCCTCGCCGATAATATTTAAGTAAATAGGTCAATTTCGGAACAAACAATACATTAGTCGGCTTTACCGACAAAATAATTGGCATATAATATATATATATATGCGTGCCAAAGAAAGTCGAAAGTTTATTACGTTCCTCTTTTGTAACTGTTGAATCTTTAGGTTTGAAAAACAAGCCGAAAATCCCAAACATTGTGATCCGTCACAACCGTTACTCATACCCACTATTAAAAGGGATCTAGTCATGAGAACACTATCCGTATGAAAAATGTCATGTCTCGTGCATACTGTTTCGTACTTTTGCCCGCAATAAACCCATTACATATTTTAGTTTTCCGGTTAAATTATTTTGTTAACTCCACTAATATTATTAGACCAATAACCTACCTATATGTTAAATTTCGAGTTTCAACTTGATTCGGGAGTTGGTCGAAAGACGCTCGAAATGGTTCATCTAAGGTTACCCTTACACGGAGTTTGTCAACGAAAGTGGGAGTAAACGAATAAGGATCTTAAGTTAAAAGCAATAAGATCTAAAAAATCTCCAGCACGAACTCTATGTTGTAAATTTTCTCCGCAAGAAAATTGACCTAAATCTCAGACCAAAATGCAGAGCAATGGCGCTAGTTGTACTATACCAGTCAAAAATCTGGCAAATAAAAGTATGTCATCTTGAGTTTTCAAAATCAACATTGAATTATTATAATATTTTTATTTTATAGTTTAGCTGCGGTATTTATTTAGTTTATCAATTCTGAACGATTTTAATAACAGTTTCAGAAGTGGTTTTATCGTTTTTTTCATGTTTTCTATTTCACATCCTACAATGTGATAAATTACGAAAATATTATTTACGCAAATAAATTATATCCCAGAGCAGCCGAAAATTCAAGCGCAGTCCTCTCGTCTCAACAGAGCGACGACGACTGATTTGTGAAACAAAAATATGCTTGAAGTTGCCGCAACGTGCGACGGAAGATGACTTCTTCCTCGAACTAAAAACGTCATAAGTGCATAAAGCTTGTAGTCGTAATAAAACTAAAAATAAAAGGAATTTCAAAAAATGCCTCCACAATTTTTTTCGCCTTGTATTAATACAAATAGTCATCTAACTTTTATCCTATTATTCATTAGCATATGAAGTACAAATTGAAAATACGTAAAAAATAGAGGTAACTTCGTGATGTTGTTTTATCGAGAAAAAATTTACATTTTGTGTTTCTGTTCCACAAAAGTTTAAAAATATCATGTAGTTACTCATGTTATTTTTATTTTATACCCAAGTCTTATCAATTTCATGAAAAATCAAATTGAAGATAGGCAATTTTGGTTACTACCCGCTCTTAAGGTATTTATCTATGGGCCTGCGTCGCCAGCAATAAATGGATTATTATTATAATTATAAGGTCAAACCTTATATAGGTCGAGTAATTTAATAACCTCAAAATTACTAAGGACCTACCAAAATATCAAGCAAGAAGAAAAATCGATAACTTTAACGTCAAAAACATCAGTACCTTTCTACTCAGAGGTTATAATTATATGACTATTTTATTTTATACTGTGTGTACAACTGTACATAAATAATAAAATAAATATATAAAAACACACTGTAGTCTATAAAAATAAGACTAATATAAAATTGAAGTTTAGGTTTCTTCATCAAAATACTTGCAACTGAGCTGAGCTGAGCAGTTGATAAACTTCAATTGTACGTTAGTAGTTCTGGGGTACCACGGAGTGTCTGCGTCAATACTAAATGGCTACTAGCAGCTAGTGCTAGTGGCAAGTTGGTGCAGCTTGCCTCCCAAGAGAGGTCCTCATTGCTACTGGTTTATGGCCACGAGGGAAGCGGCTAGTAAAGTGGCTTAGCTTATTTATTTCTTATTTTAGATAAGGATGAAAAGTAAGGTGTTAAAGGTAGGTCTGTATTCTTGAAGTTTGTAAGGTGGTGCACTTGTATTAAAAATTCAAACAATGCGGTTAACTGTGGTGTAATTAAGACGAGTATAAACTGATATGCATGGTTTAAGGAAATGCGTAGCCTGTTGCTATTATTATTAACTGTGTCGAAATGTTATAGTAAAACCAACAACTAAGTACATATCTCATTTACATTAAATTAGATCTGTAATAAAACACATACATGCCTGTACATATTTACAGCAAACGACAGCGAAAAACTAAATTATTATTATTATTACAAGCCTGATAAGAGGAAAATTAACCTATATCAGAATAATGTCGTCAGATTTACTTTGAAACTTTGTAGATAGTACTTACATTGTAATAAAAGATTGGATACTGGCATATTAATTAGAAACCATGCCTACAACGTATTAGCATCTCCTGACATTTGGACTCAATAATAACTTATAAGATAAAGAACAACAAATGATTGAACTTTTTTGTGACTACAAAGTTTTGATAAGTGACACGAGTGTTAAATGGAGCCACTGTCGCTCAGTAAAAAGTTTAAAGTTACTGTCCAGATTGTTACTGGCTAGTTGAAGTAAAAACGATTTCAAAAATGGAATGCAGTGATCGAATTTTGAAATAGTTATATTTGTATATGGAAAGTATTTACGCTAAGAAATTATATTATGTTACGTAAAGCCAATGCCAATGCTGCTGTGTCAATGTACCTAGCTACGTATATATATTTAATACTTCAAGCACACAAAATGTACAGAAGCGGTAATGCCATAGGCATTTTCAACTAATTAACCTTTGGATGATACAGAGACAAATAATTTTCAATTTTCGCTATTGCATACCACAAAGGCAATAGCGAAAATTGAGGAAAACATATTTGTTTGAATATAAAAATACAGAGATTACATACATGCCTATGAAAATCAATAAAAATAATATACCTATATTACTAATTACATATAAACCCACACATACCTATGTACCTACTTCTATTATCTTTCGAAATAAATTATTCATATAAAATTCTTATGAATTTTAAATCCTAACACCATCTTCAAAGCCACACTCGGGAGGTAAGCAAATGTCGTACGTGTGTTGCAAATAGGAGTGCGACGCAGTAAGAATTGCAATGGCCGCCACGTACTCATACCCAATCACCTTACACTATTCCGTTGCTGTGCTACAAAGATATGGTAAGACTTTTTAATTCAAAACACTTTCTATCTTTTTCTCGTTTAATAAATGGTTGTTTTAAATTGGCTTTAGCTTACTTAAACAGGAATTGATAAATCGGCACGTATACAGCTTAGTTGAAGAACGAAAAAAAAAGTATTTCATAGGCGCGATGATAAAAAAATGATACAAAATATTTGGGCCATGAACATGGGACAGTTATTTGGGTCAGTGCAACACATTTTCTTTTTCCATTCTCCCCAGTCAACCGACCTCTTTCGTAATATTATTCTAAGATATAGACCATAAATCAGCCACAAAATCTGTAGATAATGATAATAATTTAGTAAATTAAGTTGGTAAGCTACTTAAACATCGTTAAACAAAGTGCGGCCGACCAGAACTTAATTACTGGTTAAATAAATTAGCTATTACAAAATGTAATTTAAAACAGAGTTTAGGAGATAAAGTTTATTCCCCTGTGTAGTATTTAAAACACTTTATGATGGTTCAAATGTGTGAGAAAAATGGCAAGGAGTATATTTATATTATAAAAAAAACTCATTTTAAATACATATATAGCTTAATTTATAGCCCAACAGATAAATGCGATTTCGAACATCATTCATTGCATTGTCATTTTTTCGCATTAATGGTGAACATATTTAATACGACCAATGAGCATATTAGATCAGCTAGAGAGGTTACCAGTAGGTACTTGTTAGATAATGTGTAGGAAACCACCTGCCAGTAGGTACCTACAGATCTTTATAAAAATACTGTTAACAAAACACAGCAGCATTCAACATTTCTTAGAATACAACAAGGAGCGTTGTCAGCTCCCACTCCACTTATTCTCAATCCTAATAAGAACTAAAGAAAACCCCAGTGAATACTACATTCGGGTGTAGAAACTATCTCGAAACTATTTTACATATACACAATTTTCACTTAAGTGCTTTTACCGTCGAGAACCATGTCGTCGTTGAAATCCGCGGCACAAACAACTACACAGTATTGGAGATGTTTGGTCTGTATTGAAACATGGCGTTTTGTGAATCGTCTTTCACTTGTCGACTATGCAGTTCGCTAAATGCTCCTAGCATTAATATAATGGGTAATTTTCGTGAAGGGACTGGGAATAAGACCGCTGCTGAGCATGAGGTCCTGGGTTCGATTCCCACATCGGGCAAAGTGATATAGGTTTCTTCTATCTGGATTTTTTTAGTAGCAGCCCGGAGTCTTTATTTGTGCCTGGTTGATAGCAATAGGCTCGCCCCCTATAAACATAACTGGCCAAATGTGGATGCAGATACTATAGTTAGATACACCTCTGCCTAACCCCTTTTGGGTTACAAGGCGTGATGTCTTATTACATTATAATTCATCTCGGTTGTTGTTATTGGTGTATGTCGGTCTAATTCGAGGATAAATAAATAAAACAAATTAAAATAAATAACTATGGTAAATTGGAGCAAATTGGTCAAAAAGAATAAATGTCTTCCACAAGTTGGTCAAAAAGTATAAATATCTTTAACAAGTTGGTCAAAAAGTATAAATATCTTCAACAACACTCAAGTCCAATAACACAGAGTATAGCTAAACTATGTATATGGTTTTTCAGAAAATTTATAAGAAAGTAAACTTACACAAAATATAACACAACACCACGCCTGTTATCCCCGAAGGATTTGGCAGAGAGTACTATAGACGTTACACCCACATTGAGATAAATAAAAACTTGTTTTAAGAAAAACTTCATGGTCCTTTGACTACTTTGTTCTATTAACCAAGAATAGTTTCTGTTTTCCCTCTGAGTTTCCATCTCAGAAATTCATACTATGTATATTTTCTCCCTAACTATAAACCCCTTGATAAAGAAAACAGATGTTACCTTGGAATTGTTTGAGGAACGGTAAGATCTTCGGGCTGTGAGGTAAAAGTGTCAGTACTATGGAGGGAGTATAGTTGTAAATCTTCTGATAATATAGTTTTAATGTAAATGGAGTGAAATATTTCTAATCCCAGTAAGATTTGTTACTACCTTAATGATAAATTATTTATTTTAGCATTATGTATTTATTTAAGTATATGTTATTGTTATTTATTTTTGTATTATATGTAAGTATATTTAATAATCTAGTTTAAGACGTCACAGATCAAATTCTTCTCTTCTTGTTCTCACACACTATTGTCTACATTTCTTTTTCATTTCTCCTTTCGCAGGTCTGCTGGAAGAAATTTCTTAAGAATTAAGCAGTACCTTTGTACTTAATACTAATATGTCGTATCTGTATATATTTTACTGTGTGTACATAAATAATAAAATAAATAAATGCGTAGGTGATGATGATTACAGACTACAGGGTGACATCGTTAGTAGATAGTTACTTAGTAGTCCATGGAGTTTCTTGACCGTTCTTCTGCATAGACACTATAAGGGGTCCGCGTCTTAAAAGAAAGAAATAAAGAAAATGTATTTATTGAGACTCGCACAGAATTATCAGAAACTAAACACACTCATAAAAACAAAAAATATAAAAATAATAAAAGAAAAAAAAGTAAAAATAAAGTTAAGATATATTGCCTACCGATATAATCAATGAAATGAAAGACTTATTTGTTATTTAACGCCTAAATAATTCAATCAAAGAATCTAATCATTTTACCCTATTACTTTCTAATCTTCTGAATACGAAATAGTGTTTATCTCATAATCTTATTCCGTCAGCTTATAAAATACTCGCGGAAGTTGCATGAAAACGCCATGCCGGCTAAATTCTCTACGGTATACTATTCGTTTCGGAATGGGCAACTAGCTTCGTATTTCTGACTAACCGCCTCCTTGACAATTCAAAAGTACCAGTAAATAGATTAATAAAAAAAAAACTCCTAAGTGAAAAATAAACTTTAATTTCGGAAGTTGGTTCTTTGGTTTAGTTTTTTGCGGCCGATGTCCGAAATTAAAGTTATTTTTCACTTTGTAGTGTTTATTTGGAAGGTGGTTGTTCTGTTTTGTAAAAAAGATTTTATTTTTTACTTTTACTTGTGGTACCTACCCCACACAAATTCGTATACCACTGTACTAACAGTGGCAGGAAGTTATTATAACATCATCAATATGCACGTAGTGGAAAAAATACGTATTAATGAAGCAACTACTACTTTAACTTTGCTTGTGTAATTGAAAAACTACACAAGCAAAGTCTAACAAACAATCGGTGTGAGTTAGTTTGGCACTCACGAAAATTTATGTGTAAACATGTGAGCTCGCATCAGTTTGGTTCACGCGCTCACATAGACACGGGTCTTACGCTGACGTCATCTGACGCTCGAAGTCCCAGCTAGCCCCTACCGCAGACCGAGCGCTAAGATGTTTACACATCAAAAGTTATAATTTATATGGGACCACCCCGGAGAGATACCCTATCTATTAAAAAAGAATTTTCGAAATCGATCCACAATTGCCGGAAATATCGCGCAACAAACATACAAAAAAAAAATACAGACGAATTAAGAACCTCCTACTCTTTGAAGTCGGTTAAAAATAAATGCGTTGAGTTTGAGTGCCATATAAACTACTGAATAAATTAATGTTGATATTAGCCATGAAAAATAAAAAGGCGATACAGTTTTTTATAACTTCATGAAAGTGCATTAAGCTTTAAGTTAAAGCGGTTCACGTAAGTAATTCGCTTTCGACAGTTCCACTCACGAAATCCGAAAAATCGCGTAGCAATAAAAATACAGGGACATTTCTTTGTTTATTAAGTCTGTACAGTAGCGATGTCGCGACTACAAGCATGCAAATAAAAAGTACAATCCCTGTCATACGTTGTCGTAAAGCTTTTATGACGGTAGCATTGGCTCACTAGATTTATATCTGCTCTTTTGTGAAATGAAAGAAAGAAAAATAGTTTATACTGCACAAACCAAACGCACATTTCAAATAAATGACATTAAATACATACAAACAAAATAGCCAAAAGCCTCGTATTCAAGCAATAAAAGGTTGACAATTTCGACCATTGCTTGATGTTAGGATCAGGAACCAAAGAGTACATTTTATATTGATACACGTTGCTCAGTCGTCAGCAGCGCTGATTTGCAGCAACTACCTGTGTAATGCTGTATCTAAAACGGTTCTGTATTCAGAGCACTCCATGAGTGCCTAACTAGTTTTGTAGATTTTATGGTCACAGTTGCATTTGAATTGATTTGCTGGCTTGAATTGAATTGATGGCTGTGCAGCTAAAATGTGGGCTCTCGGAGCATGCATTTGATAATGGTAGTCATGCAAAAATTGGTGATAGTTTTTTGAAAATTGCCCGCAATTATTCAATGGGCCTGATGGATTCAGAATTTTAAAGTACCACTCCCACTTACAAGCTCTGAAAACTTGAGTAGAGCCGGGGCTCAAAACTGAGTTAAAAATGCACACAAAGAGATAAATATAACATCACACTTGCATTCCCCGAACGGTTGGGCAGAGGTGTACATCTCGCCAGTTATATTTAAGTCCCATGTAATAGGGGGCGACCCTATTGACAAAATGTTAAATTCAAAAGTATAATACCTACTGAATTCTAAACCATATGAAACGCAAAACTGCAGCATTTACATAAAAAATCTGATGTGACAAAAACAAAACGCGACCTGGTTAATTTCAATTTGTTCCAACGGTATCATTTTTAATAAAAAAAAATTAATATGTTACACAACAAAAGAGGCGGAAGAATAGAACGACGCAGATAGCCAGGGGAGGTTTACCGCGATTAATTTGAGCCTGTATAAATCACAAATATCAGGCAGAGGCCGCGCGCTCAAATTAATTCATAAAAACTCTTTATTATGTACGTTTGTTACGTGTTTAGCTTTTGAGGAAGGATTTGTTGGAATGAGGTAGGATACAAGCCGAATTTGAAAAAAAAAACAATAATGTGTGCGATTGAAATATGCTATCATTTATTTCATACATAAACTCAAGCCTTCTTCCCATGGGGGTAGGCAGAAACTACAGAACGCTACCTGCTACGATCCCAATTATACTCTTTTTGCTTCGTTTACGTTCATACATTTAGTCATACACGCACGCCGGCTGCGAGAACTACGCATCTGACACTTTCTGAAGAACTACTTTTACACGTTACTATTAGGTATGTTCTATAGTAATCATATTAAATTTACCCTTTTTTTTAATTGCTGTCTGTATATAATCATTTAAATTCAATAACTGATTAAATTCTTCAATGTATTGTTCCAAAGCGATGTTAACGTCCTCCTCAGCAAAGTTATCAAGTTCAAGTTAAGTTAGTAATTGACTTACCACTTACCACAGCTCATTGATCAGACTTAAGTCTGAATAAGCAAAGTTTAAACTTCAAACTTAACTCGCGAAAGAGAAACACCAACGTTTGGATATCAACAATGAGGTTGTTCAGAAGTGCGATTTAAGTTATTTACATAAGTATTAAGTACTTTAAGGTAGGGTGTACTATAGGTGCACCGCTGCCTAATCCTTCGGGAATACAGGCGTGATGTTATGTTATGTTTACTTTAAGTTAGGGTGAATTTGAACATGACGCTTTAATAACTTAGCACCTTAATTGCGTAGGTAGCACTATCTTAAGGCGAATCCTCAGCTGTAGCCCGCCAAATTAAAATTTTCATTATTTTTTTGCATATTGCAGCTCTGTTTTACGTCGTATGTTGATCAAAATGCAAGTCGTGACTGTAGAAATGATTTATTTACTGAATAATAATCATCAATTTTATATCAATCGTCAGTTTTGGAAATTTGTTCTGCCTAAGAAGTTTCATATTAAATATTTTGAAAAATATCATCGCAAATTGCATTTGATCAACATACGACGTAACACAGGGCTGTAATTTGCAAAAAAACCAAAGAAATTTGAATTTGGCGGGCTACAGTTGAGTATTCACCTTAAAGACAATTCGTTTAATTTTGTCAATTTTACAATGTTTTATGCGTTACTAGCGACCCGCCCCTGCTTCGCAATGTTTTTACAACTTGACAAAACATCGAGATTATTTTTTATATGTGTTTTGTGTGTGTGTTTAATATATTATACACATAAACTTTCCTTAATAAATTCTCTACATGATGGTGAAAACTGCATCAAAATCCGTTGCGTAGTTTAGAAGAACAACGCGGTCACAGACAGACATGAAAAGCGATATGTATAGATTTTTGCGGTCAAGCAAACGGTTTTTTCAAACAAATGAAGCAATGGATTTCATTGTGTTATCAAAGTGAAAGTAATTGTCATTCCGGTTGTGTTACGTAATAAGGGTTCTGGTTATCAGGAGTATATAAAAGAACGTTTATGGATATACGTTGACAGGATTTTTCCGTTGTGGGAATTGATGACGATAGGCCAATTGGAGGCTTAATTAATATGACCCTTTTAATTGCGACGGCAGTAACGATGTTGCAAAATGGCAACAAGGGTACGATAATGACTGCAAAAATGCTACGGCCCTTTAGAGCGCGACGTACATTCAGAAAAATTCAAACACAACATCAACCTTCAAATAAACTCATTGTATTTGCCATTTATTAAATGTTAAGCAACCAGATCGTTGTCTAAAAATAAATGTAATAAAATCGATCCGAGCTTTAAGGCCACACTATATTTATGACCCTTTAAATTTCACTCCGGCTCGTCGGATCCGGCCCCACTTTGTACAAAGTAGATTCAATGACTCGCTGTTGATTTGATTGGCAATCCCGTTTCAACTTTAGCTATGAAATATCATTTATAGCCGACCAAGAATTTAAAAAGGAACTCGTGCATTTGAAAAGGGAATAAACTGCTTTTTTTCTCTTATTTATTTATTGGCTTTATCGGTTTTTCCTCGCTGAAAGGCATGAAGAGATAATCTTTTTATCGTTAGCTAAGCTTGTGAAGCCAATTTTAACAGAATTGTGTTCATAAAACAAATTGGTTTGATAATCGTTAATTGGCGATTGAAGTATACGATTATAGGTGGGAAGGCTGTATGAATATCTACCTTTTCTTTCATCCAGCCGTTTTCTCGAGTCCTACTTGAGGTTTTTGCTCCATTAGGGTTTTGAAGACACTGGATTATGTATAATACCAACCTATGGAAATATTATTTTCTCCTTCAAATATGTTTCTTACATTTCTTAAGATGGATTTTACAGCTCGACTGTAATATCGTTAATATTGTTTGCCTTTACAGTAAGCGCAGCTTTCCTTCATAAATCAAATGTAGTGGAAACATTTCTTTTATTGCTGTTGTGATGTAGATCATTTATATCAATTGCTATTGATTTGTTTCCTGCGAAATATTGGAATGCGCATTGGTTCTGTTTGTGTTAGGTACTTAATTTATAATATTTCATAATTTCTTATAAGTTAACAAGCTATGTTTATTTAATTTTGTCTGGTAACTTCATTATAATAGGTACCTTACTAAAATTCTGTGCAAGAATTTAATCTATTTACCTGTACAAATGCTGTTCGTTGTTAAGCGCATAACTTGAGAACGGCTGGACTGATTTGGTTAATTTAATAATCCGAATACGGTACTTTGAAAAAGTTGTCCGGAAAATTAAATAATTCGGCCCTACCTTGAAAATGAACAGTAGTTTGATAGGCGCTGCTTATTTCCCCCGCACGCGGGGAGTGGTGGTTCTAGCTTCCGCGGTAGGCAGCCACGTCGTCGCCGCTACAAACTTATCTGAAGCAGTGGCCAAAAGTGGAAGTAACAAAATCACTGACCGGAATTTATAAAGGTTCCTTACATAGCATGGGCTTTAGCTAAGCATTATTCTTGTCACTGTCACACAACTGTTAATCTAAAAGTGCAAGATAAAGACGGAAGCATATCTAAGAAAAACCTTTCAATATTGTCTAAGACCCAAGAACGTAACAAATTACGATTGGATGGAGATACAAGGAAGCGGACATTTGTCAAATTAAATTCCTACCTATTTGCTTGCATAAACTCTTCGTTTGGCACAGACAGCTGTATATTTGAAAAGTGCTGTGAAAATACGAAGTCCCGGCTGTGTTAACTTTCGTAGATGGGGCAAAGTGAGCTTATCAAAATATTATTTAAGTTACGAAGCTCGGCAGGCATTGAAGCTTGTAAATTACGGCCGCATCGACGCGATGTTGAATACTTGATTAAGTAAATAAAACTCTATGCAGCAGTGCAAGAGAAAATCTTATCCAAACAAGCCGTGTGCCCGATGGGATTTCTCATCAGCAATGACGAACTCCGAATCAAACTTTAATTAATCCAGTATTTAACCACTCTATGGGGTGAATTTACAAAAATCCTTCCTGAATTTTCAAGAATAACGAGATTTGTTGTGTATTATTGTTGAAATTACTGCACATAAGAGATATTTTTGTAATGCAAATGGTACTTAGATAGATAACATTGTTTTTTTTTTTATCGTGTCGTAACGAAGTTTATATCGAAACAACGGAAGGGTGATAACCATTATTTTTCAAATGTTGTAGTAAATGGAGTATAGTAGGTTATAAATGTTGATCATGAGTTACTTTTTGGAATGTTAAGGCTCCTGCAGACAGAGGAGACGTGACAGCGCGACGCGACTCTTACAATTTCCATGTAATTTTCATAGGAATTGTTCTACTACAGTCCCGTCGCGTTGTCGCGTCGCGTCTACTAGCGGGAACCAAGAATTAGACCTATTCTTAACTCCGCTAGCTTTGTACCATTAGTAAGTTAGTGACCATAATATTTTCCATAGCATTTTTTGTGGCAAAAATACCTACGTAGCATCTCACAAATGAATTACATTAACCTCTCATATTACAGTAATCTCGTAATTTAATTCTTATGGACAAAGACTAACAGTGTTATTACAAAAAACAACCGACTTCCAAAAAAAAACACTAAAAAGACGTGAAAAATAACTTTTATTTCGGAAGTCGGTGTCTTTTTGGTTTTTAACCGACTTCACAAAAAGGAGGAGGTTCTCAATTCGTCTGTAAGTTTTTTTTTTGTGTGTAAAAAAGTTTTTATTTTTCAGTTTTTAGTTTGTACTTGGTGTGTAAATAACAGTGACAGGAAATTATTAACACATCATCCATATAAACTAAGTGGAAAAAATATGCATTATTAAGGATAACTCAAAAACTACTGGTCAGACCTTGATCAAATTTAAATGGGACCACATGTGAAGCACCACCTATCAAATAAAAAAGAATCATCCAAATCGGTTCACACATTAAAAAAAAAAACATACAGACGAATTGAGAACCTCCTTCTTTTTGTGAAGTCGGTTAAAAAGTGACGCCTTTCTTTAGACATGGTTTAAACCATCGAGCCTGTTTTTGAAATAGGAACCTAAGCGAAATAAATCGAATTATAGTTCGTTTTACAAAACTGACGACTTAGTCCGGTCTTAGGTTGTCAATTTTGTATTAAGAACTTTACTAAAGTCGGCATAAAGTTCGAAATACAAAAACTGTCTCGAAGGTTTAGGGTTTTGTAATAAGACGGATAGTATCAAGCACAATGAAGATGATAAGCATTATCAAAGATGAAATACAATCAGTTAAGAATACCTCTTTCATCTGGCTTTAATAAACTAATTAGAAATCTTATTCACTGTTTATTTTGAAGAAAATTTCAAATAATTAAGAAAATAGTTAATTTTAAAAATAAATTATTGCATCGGCAATGGTTTTCTTACAAATCTTAATTATTAAAATGGGGGTTCAAAGCCTTTGTTTTTTTCAAACTTATCGGTGATTATTTCCTTAGACATCAAAAGCTTATGTTTGTCTTTTTTTTCCTCACTTCACACGATGCGTCGATGCCAGTTTTTTATTAAGAAAAGATTTACCTTAACTCCAACAAATTTTCCGAATAAATAGCGAACAAAACAGATCTCTTCACAAAATATCTTTAAAAAAGAAACCACAGTTTTTTTTTTACTATGGTGTTGAAAGGGCAAAACGGTCAGGGATTATGGTCTTCTTCAGCCCATTCTCACAAACGGGTGTCGCCCCATCCCCATTTGTAACAGTAAAAGAAAACGGAAATATAGCTCACCCATTGACATGGGGTTCTGAACTAATTGGGGATGCATATAAATAGCCCCCGGACCGTTGGACATAAACTAATGTAGGTACAACCCCAATGGGTCGACATCCGGGTGGGTTATTGAAAAGCTTGGCCCAAAACTTGACCCGTCTTCGTCGAAGCTTAGTTTGGTAACGTCTACCTAGGCAGAATGAAGCAATTCTGCAGCATCACAGCCTAGTTTTTCGATCACATAACTCACCACTATTGACAAAAGTACCGTAGTAATAAATCAAAAATTCGGATATTTTTTGGAACGAAGTATGTACCTACCTTAATGCGGCATGCGGTAGGAGTTGACTGGTAGAAATCGTCACGTAAGGAAAAAGCGTAATGCCCCCCTCCATGCGACTTTCTCTCTCTCTGTCTTTTTCTATTATATACGAGTGTGTGTGTGCGTGCGAGTATCGAAATTCGAGCAAGACGAGCATTGTGCGCGGCCGTTTTTATAACCCCGGAACTTCGTTCCTGACGGGGGATCCCCGACCGCACACGTTTTTTATTTTATGCACTTGAATATTTTACTTTTGGGCCCACTTGCACTGAATGCATTGAGCGCTGAACGAATTAACACAATCGTTCTATTTTTGTCAATTCTGTTCGAAGATGAAAGACGCAGAATGATGTTTTAATTACGTTTATCATTAAATGCATTAAAGCTTTGGTTTCTTAGGAAAGCGGTTCCGTCATTTTATTACAGCCGTCATGAATTTCTATCATTTTCACCAGTATTTAACATTAAGGGTCAAAAGACGTAGATTGATTTCTTTTGATCTTATTTACAACGTACCTATTTATTTTTTCTTTATTTGTAGGGGCTTTTACACATAGCGTATGCCAGGGCCATGAATTTGTACAAACCCTTCGCATCGTCGCCATTTGGTTGGGATAGAATTGTATGATATCTGCCTACATCAGTTCCGTTCAAAATCAGGGACCTTGCTATATTATTTCTATTGAACTTATATTGGACACATTCCATCAATGAATGTTGTATGTCCTCGACAACTCCAGATTCCTCACATTTGGGTGAAGCAATTTTCTTCATCATGAAGTCATTTTTTGCATGGAATGTGCCCATTTACAACGTTAATAGCAAATTGACAAATAAATAGTGCATAAAATATTTTTTATTAATAAGCATAGTAATACGTTAATTAGTACTTCGTCTGTCTTCCACATTTCTACAATCCGTCTTTAACCTTTCGTATGCCGGAACGTAGATCCACGCCAGACACAATGGCTTTTTAATTGTTTCTGTAATTACGGCATTCAACCGGTTAACCCAAAACTTTTAATTAGCAGTGCACACATATTCAATAGTGCATTAAATTCTCGTGAAGCTTTCAGAATCCGGTGCGATACTATATCACATTCACCTCATCATTATAACTGAATTTCATATAATTAATTTGATGTTCCTGCATTGCTGTTAGAAATTAAATGGGTAGTTAAAATGATATGTTGTTGCTGATAATGTGAATCTATGTGTAAGCTTTCTCTCGGACACTTTAGGCCAAATGTAGAGGAACTCTGGGAGCAAATAGTGGAGGAGTTAAATTGGTAAATTGGGATTTACAAATGATTGATTGGATTTTGGGATGTGTTAGTGTTCGCTGATTTGAATTCTATTAAGTAGCAACCATCCAATAAACTTCAGGCATATATACAGTCAGCGAATTTTTATTTTTTTATCAAATTGACACACTACGTCAATTTGCTGTGATAGCCGATGTGATTGGAAAGTTGTTAGTAAATTTTTAGAAACAGCAACATTGTCCTAGCATTGTTGAGATAATATTGAATAAAAAACAGCGGCAACAGAAGAAAACAATGTCAAAGTCAAATCATTTATTTCAAATAGGCACGTAAAAGGCACTTTTGAACGTCGAAAATTTACAAAAAAAAAGAATTGATTCTAGTTGCCTCTTCCAAAAGGTAGTTTCGTATGGAGAAGAGCCGGAAATAAACTCCACGGTTACTGTTTTAAAAATAAGGGGCTTTTACAATGTTTCCAATTACAGTGTTGATAGATATGGGAAGGCAGTCTAGGCCTGTCAACAAGTAACCGGTACTCAACAAAATATAGAAAGGTCCACAAATCTACAGTCTACAAGTTAGGTCTACAACGTTCTCGCATTCACAAAATATAGAAGAATCTATATAAAAATAAAACCCTATTTAGATCAAATGACATGATTGCCATTACTACTGTAACAAATCGGAATCAAAATCCTATCCACAAAAGCCATAAATAAGGAGTTAAAATAAGAATCCGAGCTATATAATGTCAAATAATGAGATTATGTCAAAGAAGTAAGTAAAAAGAAACAAAAAGCTTCATAATTTGGGAACAGTTAATAAACATTTACTTAGTGATGCCGTTAATGTGGTACCAGGGAAGCCACATGTGCAGAAGGAATTATTGCCACTTTATTAATTCTATCATAACCGTTTTTAACACTAATGTATTTTTTAGTTACCAGTATCATAACATAAACATAGATCACGTCAACTCGTCAACGTTGAAGCTATCCAGACACTATTAAATTCTAAGTATGTACTTACTTGCGTAATAATAATATCAGTAAGGTTTAGAATAGGCACTTGAACTTGAACCCAAGTAAATTTTATGTCTCTAATTTGTGGACGTTTATCGATGTTAAAACTATAGAGTCTTCATTGCCTCTGGAATATAAGGCCTAGTTCATAGCAACGCTTAATGGTGGGTACACATATGTGACACGTAACATCAAATGTAACATAGATACTTTAAAGTGTTAGTTAAACAATTCAAAACACAATAAAGCAAAAATAATACCGAACAATAATATCATAACACAAAAAAAGGGATCCCTTCTTTTCGCATAATGTTCTTTGTCCTAATATACTTCGGCATAACGATTTTGGCACAATTTGTTTTGGCATAATAATACTTCGGCATAATTTTTTTAGGCATACATTTTATGGTGGTGAACTTGTAGTGCCCCATACATAATTCTGATCAAACCAATTTGCTATAGTTTCTTTAACAATTAAATAATATTGTTGGTTAAAAATTTAATATGCTGTGCAACAAAAGTTAGTGACAGAACCGAATTGCTGCAAAACCGACTCCACGTAGTCTTGTTTGTCCTACCCCTAGAGTGCAATTTAAAATCGCGTAGGCGCGTGGGGCCGTCGGAGGCCCGCAGCGCCGGAGCCGTGACAGACACCCTGCCTGCTGCATGCTGCATGCTTGCTTGCATGCTGTATGCTTGCTTGCATGCTTTATGCTTTAGAATATAATGCTTAATCATTATTATGGTTAGAGAAATTATGTTTAAAAAAATTATGCGTAAGCTGTTATGCGTAATTATATTATGCGAAAATATAATTATGCCAAACAAAATTATGCTAAGTTATATTAGGTCTTAAAATTTTATGCAAATGGATAGGGAACCAAAAAAAAAACTACATATTACTAAAAACATATACTTTCAGGAACAACCTGTATTAATTCGAAAACTTTCCTCCACCACTTTTGTTGTAAGGACGGACGGTCAGATTAGTCGCCGATGTTCGCTCGTTGGTATTAGATAAGACACACATACATATATAACATCAGGCCTGTATTCCCCGAATTAATAAAAATATTCATACTCAGCAGTAGCGCTTGCGACCACTAGACAAACGAGGCAGTCCGAGTCCGTGTCTCAGTCGAGGATTAGATAATATTTTACTTAAATACCCGTTGTAATGTTATTTGTTTTTTCTCTTTTACTAAGTATCTACATAAGTAGTTTTAAAGTACTACATTATATAGTACATGACTTTGGTGTACGGTAAAACTCTAATGAGTTTTTGTTGGCACCAACTTAGATATATAATAACATGTATGTGTACTACTGAATAAATAAATTAATTTAAAAAAAACGATTATGCTGTCCAAATATACGCAATGCAATATGAAATTTAACGTTGAAACAAATTTGCTTAGTTGTTTGCCCAAATCTCGAAGTGCCATTTAAACGGCTGGGTACTTTTTAAATGGTTCCAAGTGTAACAACATGATTTAATCTATGACGTTGATTCCACACGTCTGGGGTCGTACAATCTCTCTAAACCTTTAATAACAATTCCTATCACCATAAATATTTCATATTAAATAAACATTTAATCTTTTAGCGGTTCTAAAATACATAGAAACTCTCTAAATTCTATTGAGAGAATCGCTAATAACGTGAGGAAACAAGAACATAAAACCTCATACTTTTTTAGAACCTTTTAATGTATTATATCTCATATTATTACAATAGGTCATATACTAATTGTAGACTAATATTATTTTATATTTCGCATTATATAACTTTGGATTGTTAAATGGGTCAAATCTTCCATGCATTTATATTACTAATTCGTATTTAAAATATTTATAAAACAAATTATAGAAAACCGAGTTTCAATTGTTTCAGGCAACTTTGGCTAGATGATCTATGAAGACTGTTTCAATAATTCAAGAATATATTGGCATCTGAGGTATATAAGAAAGCTTTCTTATAAAATGGCGATATTATTCAAAAGATTGAAGAGCCATAAACCTTGAGCACGATATATTATCATCATGACAGTCGAAAACTAAGCCGCTATTCTATTTCTGTACCGCAAATTCATGTTTGATTTGGTAGCGTGGCAGACACCGAATTTGATGAATATATTTGTTTTCCTTATACCTTGCCCATTATTACCTACTTCTATTTTTAACCGACTTCACAAAAAGGAGGAGGTTCTCAATGCGCCTGTATGTTTTTTTTTATGTTTGTTAGCTCAGAACTTTTTTCGGGGTGCACCGATTTGGATGATTCTTTTTTTATTTGATAGGTGGTGCTTCACATGTGGTCCCATTTAAATTTGATCAAGGTCTGGCCAGCAGTTTTTGAGTTATCCTTAATACTGCATATTTTTACCACTTAGTTTATATGGATGATGTGTTAATAATTTCCTGTCACTGTTATTTACGACTACACACCAAGTAGTGGTATTCGAATTTGTGTGGGGTAGGTGCCGCAACTAAAAAGTGAAAAATAAAAACTTTTTTACAAAAAAACAACTTACTTCCAAAAAAAACACTAAAAGACGTGAAAAATAACTTTAATTTCGGAAGTCGGTGGCCAAAAACGAAAATACAAAACCAAAGACACCGACTTCCGAAATTAAAGTTATTTTTCACGTCTTTGTTTTTTTGGAAGTCGGTTGTTTTTTGTTTTAAAAAATATATTGCCTCTACCGTGACTATCCTACAGCACGTGGTTGGTCTTATAGTCATATTGCAACATAAGCATCATCAGCTGTTGAATATAAGATTCCATCAAGCCAAACAACAATATGATAGCAACAATATTTTATAACCACCAATTATGTATTATACATACTGCGAGCGTGGTCTACACACATCGTTTACACATTTTCATAGTCTACGAAGGTGCTACGCCGTAGCTGATAACAAGTCACGGCTACGCAGCTACGTTTTATATAAAGTCGTAGCAGATCACTGATTTGCTACGCTCCGGCTCATTTCCTCGAGTCCTACAAAATCGTCAAAGCCAGAGTTTATTTTTCTTTGAAAGTCTACCTTTCCACTTGAGACATTTTTATTGACATCTTTTAAAAGATAAAAAAGATATTAATCCAGTTAAATAATTCGTAATTTCTGTCTTATTTCATCACAAAAATCAGAAAGCTTACTAAGGATTGTAATTTAAATACAATACAATTTTGATTGCGAAAAATCTGTCTTACTATAAAAATATTTGGCCCTTCATAATTTAGATCAAATCAAATACTCGAGGACAAACTTTTTAACTTTATGATTTCAGCGCGAAGTTACAAAAAAAAAAACTGTATTTTCG
This sequence comes from Griposia aprilina, assembly GCA_916610205.1. NCBI lineage: Eukaryota > Metazoa > Arthropoda > Insecta > Lepidoptera > Noctuidae > Griposia > Griposia aprilina. Next base: position 11,319,031 of record OU744306.1, read on the forward strand.
TAAAGAGGCCAAACTTTGTAGGTGTTATAGAATATTCATATTATTTATCCGCAGGTGTTGTTCTAAAAGCTACAACGGTATAAAAATCGATTATCGGATGTATACCAGTACCGAGCCACTGCAACCGATAAATGTGTTGTATAAAATTCAATGTAATATTGTAGGGTGCATTTACAGCACCGCTACTAGTAAATTATTTCATGTTATTGACAATTACTGCTTTCCCGAGAAAATGCCAGCACACGAGAAATCCATACTTATTGTTATGAGAAAAACAGTAGACATTATTTATTAAACTAGCTTATTCCCCAGACTAGATATTTAATTTAAAACACACAGAAAAACAACCGAAAAGACTATAATATCTTATTTATGTGTGTAAATCTAAGAGCTAATTATACATTTATTAAGAATTGAAATGTAAATATTTGTACAAGGATAAGAAATTAAAAGGCTTTTTTAACCGACTACAAAAAGGAGGAGGTTCTCAATTCATCTGTATTTTTTTTTGTATGTTTCTGACGCGATATTTTCGGCAATTGTGGATCGATTTCGAAAATTGATTTTTTTGTGGATAAATTTTGCCATATAAATTTTATTAACTTTTCTTGGGTAGTTTTTCCGTTAGCTTCAATAATACGTATTTTATCCACTTAGTGTATACCGATGCTGTTATAATAATTTTCCATCACTGTTATTTACATAGCAAGTAGTGGTATACGAATTCGTGTGGGGTAGCTACTACAACTAAAAAGTGAAAAACAAAAACTATGTTACAAAAAAAGTACAACCGACAAAAAAACAATACAAAGTGAAAAATAACTTTAATTTCGGAAGTCGGTGGCAAAAACGAAAATACTAACCAAAGAACTGACGACCAAAATTAAAGTTACTTTTTACTTTGTAGTGTTTTTTGGAAGTCGGTTGTTTTATTTTGAAAGAACGTTTATTGTGTTTTATTTATTCCTCCGAAAACGGCCCCGCGATGCCTTGGTGATCCATAGACACTTGTCACTTGTATTTGCTACTTATTGTGTTGTTTCGGCTTGACAGTGTGAGAAACAAACAAACAAACAATAAAAGTTTTAGTATAGCTTATAATGATATTTACGGTATTGTTATCTACGAAACAGCCAATGATTACTTCATTATTAGGAATTAATACGAAGCTTCAATTAAGTATACCATTATTTTTAACGAAAATCATGATCCATCAAATAATAACTTCACAGCCATCTGATTGTTTCAATGAGCTAATAATATCCTTTATGTATGTCTCGTTGATACGACTTTAATTAAGATGCTCTCAGCATTTCTATCCAGTTATCTTGTTCATAAATGTTTGTAAGAATAAGTTATTTTCTTCTCGTTTGAATACTTCGTTGGTCTAGTGGTCGGAAGTGAGACTGTTGAGCTGGTCCTACGTTCGATCCCAGGTCGAGTAAAGTATTATTGTGGTAGTTCTTTGACAGTACACAGGTAACGTTAATGTTGACGGCTGCCATTCGTGGCCATCTTTGACAGTTGTTACGGGTCGTCAGAAGCCCGAAAGTCTGACAAATAGTCTTGCCAACGGGTATCGTGTTACTCTGCAACTGACTTGTGGGGGTCAGATAAGCAGTCGCTCCATGTAAAGCGCTGATATTCAGCTGCATCTGGTTAGACCGGTAGCTGAGTGCAAAAAACAGACAGCTGTGCTGCTGGGGAGCTTGCCGCGCTACTTCTTCTTCCCAACTAAAGGACTAGGAAGTGCTGAAGGGCGGTTTTGGGGACTGTCTTATGTAATTTCGACGTTCAAAAAGTTCTGAGTCTCCACTTAATTTGAATAAATGACTTTGATTTCAATTTTTTATTTTGCAACATTGTTGAAAAACGGCTAGGCAGACATAGCTCGTAGCAGTTAGGAGTCATGATGTGTTTGTGTGTCATGAACGGTTGATGGCACTATATGCGCGCCCCTTTTTACAAGGAGCTTAAAGATAATTGGTAAATCGTGGGTGTACCATAATACATCTCTACCACCCCTTCGGGAAATACAGACGTGATGTTATGTCCTTGCTTAAGACGCGTCGTAAATCACGATCGACCCTTGTAAGGTAACGTTCAATTTTTACACTACGTTGCTTTACGAAATTCGAGCGATAAAGGGTTAAATTTCTTATAGAATCGTGGCTATGTGGACAAAGGGTTTTAATTACATTAGACCACGTTTTAGAAATAAATTAATTATGTAATCCTTTCACAAATAAGATGAAAAGATTACTTAATTAAGTTTATTTTTTTATTTTATATTTAATTTTAGGATTTTTTATTTTTAGTGTGGGTCTGTTCTAAATGCAGTGGCTGTAGGTAATTTCTTTTCAGAATAGATGAGTTAATTTGTTTTACTTATTTCATAGCTCAAACCAATGGTTTAATATTTATTCAATAACTTGACGATGCTACCACATTTAATATAGTTATCCACAATTCCTCCCTATATAAAGTAATCTTGGTTTCCACATATACACCAAATATACTACAAATACTAGTATTCTTTCTTTTTAGGGTTCCGTAGTCAACAACGAACCCATACAGTTTCGTCATGTCCATCCGTCTGTCGGCAGCTTAGCTTAGAGACTCTTAGTACTAGAAAGCCCAAGATGCCATAGGAATCTTTTGTGATCTCTCCAAGGCATTTGACTGCGTTGAACACGAAAACTTGCTCTTATAACTTGAGCATTACGGACTAGATAAACTTGCGCTCAGCTTAGTAGAATCTTATTTAAATGATACACAGCAAAAAATCCAAATAAATGGTGTCAATTTACGTGGTTTAAAAGTAAAAATAGGTATTCCACGAGGCTCAATATTAGGTCCTTTCCTTTTTTTTTTTCGATCTACCCCATTTATTAAAAAAAAAACCACAAATGGTGTTATTTGCTGACGATACTTTCTTAATTTTTAATATAAATAGATGTGCATCAAATCTTGACAACGTAAATAACGCCCTACTGCAGGTACATGATTGGTTCACTGCTAATAATTTAGTATTAAATGGGAAAAAAACTAAACGCATAAGATTTGCTTTACCGAATGTTAAAAGTAGTGATTGTGACATAGTATTGAATAAAGAGAAACTAGAAGTCGTCGATAAAACTGTTTTCCTTGGGATCACGCTCGACTCAAGGCTGCAATGGGGTCCTCATTTAACATCTCTTGCAGGACGGCTAAGTTCAGCAGCATATGCTGTGAGAAAAATCCGTCAATTTAATAATGTAGATACCGCGAGGCTAGTCTATTTCAGTTACTTTCATAGTATCATGTCTTACGGTATTTTACTATGGGGACGGGCTGCAGACATCGAGTCTATTTTTATTCTGCAGAAAAGAGCCATCAGAGCAATATATTGCCTCCGCAGGCGCGATTCTCTACGGGAACTGTTTAAAGATATTAACATTATGACGGTACCTTGTCAATATATCTATGAAAACATCATTTACGTAAGAAAAAAATTTAATCTGTTCAGTAAAAGAGGTGAAAGACACAACTATATGACTAGAAATAGGGACCAATTAGATCAACAAGGTTTCAGACTGGCTAAAGTAGACTCATCCTTCATGGGGTACTGTTTAAAATGTTACAATAAAGTACCTCCCCTCATACTCCAACTGAATGAAACAAAATTTAAATCTTGTATAAAACGCATACTATGCAGCCAAGCATATTATAAGTTGGGGGATTACATCGCTGACAAAGATGCTTGGCTCAACGCTGGTCCTGCTCCACAGGGGCAGATAAATTAATTAATTGATTAGCATTCGAAAATATTGTTGGAGCTGCTGAAGATTATAAAAACTATATTTGCATTGTATAAATTCAATATCTTAACAATGCATAATTGCATAGCACATGTGTGAGCACTATTTACCTACTATAAAGCTACCATTTACTAAATTCGTCTTTCATTGACTTGAATGTCCCCTGGTGGTTGAGAGTATGTCATGCTCACTCAAATGTCTCGCTGGTGGTGGCGTGTGTGTTGGATCATTAAGTTCCCTTCAAAATGGTTGAGCTGAATGGTGCTGATCCATACGTCATGTTCGTGAACGGGCGCCGTCAGTAGGGACTGGTCAACTCATGGCTGCCATGGCTTATTTTAATTAAATTTTTGAATTGTTTTTTATCTTTTTTATTACGAATGCTTTAAACGTGCACGTCTTTCTACATTGTTCTCACATTTCTAATTTCAACATGAATGATGTACTTTTTTTTTTTTTTGTAACCAAATGTTGTATTAAAAGAGTGTCCATGGAGTTTCTTGCCCGTTCTTCTCCATAGGTACCTACTACGCTTTGGAATGGGCATCTAGCTTCATTTTTCTGACTGACTGACCCTTTGACAATTCAAAAGTGCCTGTAATTGGTTTATTTGAAATAAATGCTTTGAGTTTGGGTTGAGTTTGAGTTTGAAAGCTGTAATTTGGTATGGATATACATATTAGTGACGCCGACAAAGTGGTAAAATGTTTTTTTGAAAAAATCTCTTTTTTAGGGTACCTCCTCTAACTACACGTAAATTGGGGATGTTTTTTGTCTGGTCTACCCCATTTTGTGGGGTGTCGTCGGATAGGTCTTTCAAAAATATTGTGGGTTTGTGAAAACAATTTTTCGATTAAGGGATCCGTTTGTGAAATATTAAGCCATAAATTGCTAATTTTTATTAGAGTCAAATGTCGCTCTCCCCCTGCTAGCTAAATTGTTGTTTTTGGATATGTGAAAAAAATCACGGTAGTAGTATTTATAACGAAGTTAAAAGGAAAATTATCACAGCTAAGTAGGCTTTACAAGTTATCGAGTAATAGTCGACCAACTTGCATTTGCAGTTAAAACTTAAGGCGGTACCCCGACCAAAACCTTGCCATAGTGCGTTATTCAGAGGCTATTAACTCATTCACTGTGGATAATAAACTACATGTAAAAGCACATTATTATTGTTCGATATCCTATCATCACATTGCACGTTCTTATTTGTTTTTATGTGTTATAAATACATTTAAAATCTCCTTGTAAAAAAGTGACTAGAATTATTCATTGCGTGCATCTTTTGCTAAAGGGTGACGTTCTATTAATTTGAGGATTACACTAATGGATAGATAATTTAAAAATCTATATAATTCACGTTTTATTTTATTTCAAAACATCGCTTGTCTTTTTTTATTCAAATAATTTCATTTTTTTTGTGAATTCTATGCTAAATGAGAGTGCGCAGGGAGCGAGACTCAGCGACGGGACAGACAAGGACCGAACGCTCAAGGTCGTTTGGTCGGGGAAGCGCCTTAAGGGAGAACATGTTTTTCAACTACAATGTTATGTTTATTCTTGGGATAAATTCAGCCCAACCACGGAACCCTTCATTGTGCGTGGTTCGACATGCACTTGGCCGGTTTTTAACGTCACTCTGGTTCAAATAAACCGTACAATTCAGTTACGTCACAAGCAGACGGAAGTAAAAGTCGACTGCCTCTAAAACGAACGCTTTAGGATTTTTAGTTGATGACACCACTGCCTTCGATTTTTACCTCAAAAATAATTACCTACTCCCAATACATTGATCCGATTGAAAGTTGAAAAATGGTCCCCTTTGTGGCCCGATTCAGGTATTTATTACAATTATGTGAAATAATAATATTTTATTCGTAAAGTTACATCAAAGAGTTTACATTGCGTTGATTTTCGCTTTGTCTCATTTTCGTGAATATAAAATCAAAAATTGACAAGTCGAATTTGTGATTGGTAGAAATGATGCAAACTTTGTGGAACAAGTTTTTGGAACAAAGTTGTATAAAGCTGGAATATTTTACACAGCGTGGCGCTACAATGGCGACATTAATTTAACACATGGGTAGGGCTAGTGGCCAGTAACACTCACTCACTAAGTAATCTCTGTAGTCGTGTAAAAACATGCGGTCTACACAGTGCTTAAGAAAAAAACCCTATGACTATGGAAAACTATCTTTTAATCGTGAAACTAGCATAATTTGCACCTCAGCAAGTTAAAATCTGAGCAAACGCTGAAAGTACTAGAGATGGTAATTATGTTTCCTTAATTAGCAATGCAATTAAATCTGCCTTTCGCATCAAATGTAGGAGGTACTTCACGTATTTTTCAAGAGTCGAAGTTGAGCCTCAAAAAGAGATAGAAATTTTCATAAAGTGAAATGGATGATTTGAATGAAAATGTTGGGGTAATCCCTTATTTTAGTTTGTTAATAGCTTTAGGTAGGTTATTTTATAGTAATATATTTTATTATTTAAATAATTTGTTACTTAATTTAGTATAAGAAGTATATCCAATGTATATGTTATTAAGTTTCAGTTAAATGTGTAACTACTACGAGTACTTACTATAAATACAAGTAAGCCTTCGACAGTCCACAATTCGGCAGACCCCTGCATCCAATTAGAGTAAATAAGTCGGTAACTTTCATATGTATTACCTGTAAGAGAAAGCAAAGTAAGTAAATAATATTAAATTCCAAAAAAGTTTTTTTTTTGTTGTAGGACAATTGCGTAAGCTAATCTAATGAACGTAGCTGTCTATTGTTGGATCAGCTTTAATGTAAAAACAAAAGAGCTTACACTTTTATATCCCCATAATCGTATAACATTCACACAATGCCTGAAAACCCCTTTGTCTTTCTACGTAGGTTTGAACAAAAACCCAACTCAAAAGTACCATAAAATACGAGATAAAAAACCTTATAATAATAACCCACATTCAAAACTTTCAAATTAAGTTTCATAACTAAAGGAGAGGTACAGACACGACGAATTTCTTTACAACTGCATTTTCATGACAAGTCTTTCTTTCCACGGTTATTCCGCCATGCTCCATTGTTCGCATTCGAGTCGCCTAATTGAAATCTTCCATCCATTATTGTCATTTACTTTTTTCGAGTTGTTTTTGTTTGATTTCTATTGAATTCCCTCTCGCCCAAATTGGAAAGTAACGACTGTTGGTCCCACAATGGCTGATCAGGGTTAAAATTGAAAGTGGATATTTGGTCGAATAATCCAGATTTGGAAACTCATCTTCTATTGTTGGATCTTTGCGATCAAGAAAGCAATGAAATGGTCTGGTTATAATACAATGCGAGGAAGAATTTTGATGCGTGGGTTACTTAGATAAATCGAATAAATAATACAAAATACAGAGTTTTCTATTCGAACAATGGTTTTCAATGAAGCAAACTCTTTCTGCGTAGGTACCTCTTTATGAAATGTCAAAAGGGCTCAACAAAAACTGAAAATGAACGAATATTTTAATAAAATGAACCGGGCGGTTATTAATACCCATCATTGTGTCACGTTAGACTAATTATTCATTATATATACCTACATTCATTAATTGATAGAAATTCAATTTAATATCTTTATTTTAGGCTTGTCTTAATTATCGACTATTATGTAGGTAATTCAAATAAAAATCTGAATATTTTAAATTATAAGCCAGGCCTGTTAATCGCAGGAATAATGGGCCGTATTTTATTTTAAACCATATAATACTGAACTTATATTGTTATAAAATAACTGGATAAACATGTTGGTATTGTCAACAACTATGAAGCCTAAGGAAGCTCATTAGCCGACGTAAGGCACTCTGAACTACCAGTTTAAGGGGTGTTAACATTCAGCCAGTCATAAACTTTTCGGTTTTCTGAACATAATACGAAGGAAAAAGCTGTCCGCCAAGCGAAAACATCTCTCTTGTATTGTGTTGGATCGTTTCGACAGACATTAACTGAAATTTACGACCAGCCAATTTTAGACGGATTTAAGTACTTGCCTTTAATGTGCGTACTACCGTAGAATGTCGATGTTGTGAACAGATCGAAACAAAATATTTTTTCACTCCTCTCGCTTAAAAGTCCGTCATTGTAGTGTAGCAGAGCGGTGATAAAGTAACATATTTTCCTCTTAAGGGAAAAAGTATTTTTTTTGTCTGTTACCAACGAGCCTACAAAAAAGGCTTTATTCATAAGTAGAATAAGCATGAATAAAGACTCGACTTAATACTTTTTCATAAAAAAAGAACATTTTATTTTTGAAAATGGAACTAAATGCGGCGATCTCTTCGGTAGAATTCTTGCATTGCGTTGCAGCTACAGAAGAAATTAAAAAAAGTAAACTATTTAATAATTTTATTGGATTTTTTTTGTTTTACCGCAATCGTAGTGAAAAGTAGAAAGTAATACACGGCGCTAAAAACCCATTATAAATCGGTTACTATTTAATTCCTTAGCTAAAGTTCGGGAGTAAAACTACCTCGTATATAATGGGTCATTTTAGCCCCTTGTATAACAATCTAATATTTATTTTTGCGGCATCTCGATGCCGACGCGACGGCTCGGAGATCGGATTATATTCGAAATTCAAATATTTTGACGGGCCGATGGCGGGTTTAAATAAAATAAGCATCGCTTTGTTTATTATCGCTATCAAGTTGTATCAGTTTCAAGAACTTGAGTAATTTACTTATTTATGTCAACAACGTTTTCACAATATTGTGAACCTGTGAAGGTCATGATACACTGCCAAGTTAGCTATATTTGCCAGGCAACTCAGTTTTTAGACAATGCAAATGACTGGCATTTTAATAGTTAGGCCCTTGCCTATTCTAGCGACAAAAATAAAAAACGATTTCTCCACATAAATACGTATAATTTTGGTAAACAAATAAAAATACACCAAAATTTATAAAAATATAAAGAGTAAAAAAGATAATCCCACATACATAGGTACATACATAACCTCACGCTCTCTTCCAATGGGGATAGGCAGAAACTACAGAACGCCACCTGCTACGATCCATATATACTCCTTTTATCTTTTTTGTATGCCCGTGTTTCTGTGGCAAATAAACCTATTTTTCTTTCTTTTCTTTTTTTGCCTCGTTTATGTTCATACATCTGGTCATACACGCACGCTGGTTGCGAGTACTACGCACCTGACCTTTTTGAAGAACATCACCAATAAGGTCACAATATTTGTTCTCCTAGGGCGTCCCCTCCCAGCGTTTCCACTCACATCTGCCTTGTAAATACGTTTTAAAGATAATCTAAATTTCAAAAAGATCAATTGCAGAATAATAAGAATTGCTTATAAGGATGTCAATCTTTTTTATAAAAAGGAAATTACGCGAGGAAAACTTAGACGTATTTAAGATCTTTAATACCTTTTTATTGTTATTTTACACTATACGTCCTAAAAAACCTGATTGCAATCGGTATTCTAGGAACGCGCACGTTATATATAAGGTTTCTAGGATATATAAAATTAGATAGACGGCAATAAGCTAAACCGTTGTCATGGTACAGACTTAAAATAAGAAGGAAGTGAATTTAGACTTTAGAATAATCAAAATATCAATAGCTCGAAAAATCCTCCGATCGCGATCGTCGTCGTGGCCGTCGGACGGGAACAAAGATATAGTAGTGTAGACGTGTCCCAAGTCCAGAGGTAACTTATTACGACTTTCAGGCTAAACCGTTTCGCCGCAGGAGGAGACACCCTGGGCGTCAGGAGTCGATAGCCGACTCCCGGCCACCGTAGGCGCGGGCTTGCGGACGGCGAGCAATGGTCAGCTCTCCGTCCGATAAGGACCAGGTCCGGATCGACGGCGCGTTGTGTTCACGCGCGCCTCAAAGAGATGTCAGCATAATTGACGGGGTCCGATAGGGCCAATGGCTGCCGGGGTCGCGGATTGTTCGAAAGATTTACCGTGTCCCTGGCGCACAGGCAACTGAAGGAACATGGGTGGGTTTTAGTCAGTAAGAGTCTGACACGGCCTTCCGCTCCGCCCAGAGCGGGAGAGGTCATTTGATGAATTCCCACCCAAAAAATAAAGTCTAGACCGTTAGCCCGGAGGGTGAGGCCGAAACTCGGCTTGATAAACACGGTCAATACCTAACACAAACAATAAGGGACGAGGACTGTGAGTACAAGTGGAACTTTTAATAATAGAGAAGAAAATTGAAAGATTGAAAACATAAGAAAATTTACATACAGTTTTGCTGAAGATAAGATTCTTACAGTAATAAATCACACGAAGACAAGCATACGCTGAACGTTCCTATGATAAAGGAATAAAATATAATGTCGAGATAAAGAGACAGGGTTTTCGATAGTTTGAACGAATAAGAAAGAATACATATCCAGTTTATAACTGAATAATTAGTAACCACACTGGGTAATCCGACTGATTACGTTTAAATAGACTTATAATATTTCACTAAAAGAAATTTCGGCATATATTGGCTCAAAAAAATCAACTGACCATTTAGTCCTATGGATTTTTTTGCAATGACGTCCTTTGTTAAAAAATCTAGCACGTAAAAAGTTCTAAATTTAAACAGATTCAAGAACAAAATTAATTGCTGGTCAAGAAAAGCTTAAAACAGGTTGAATATGTTTCAGATGGAGGAGGTATATTACTAAAGTTTTAATGCATATAAATAATACTGCACTATGTAGGTCTACTTGGGGTAACTACGCAAACTTAAAACTGTATTTTCTAGATACCCTCATTGTCATCCTATTTACTGGCATTTACAATTCGTCTGTAGGTGTATTCATATACTTATCACATAATTAGGTTTTAGCGTAACCTTTTACATTTCTTTTAGGTTACGTAGACCTTTAATCGCCCCACACTACTTTTGAGGATTCATTTAACTTTTGTTCAGGGCACTTGACTCCCGGTGGGTCTTGCCCTTCACAGAAATTAGCTGGTAAATGATCCGTAACAACCTATTAGGTTTTAATGTAGGTAATTTTCACATAAATATCATGAAATATATTCGCACATATTATATTACAAAACCAGCTCATACATGCTAAGATAGAAGTCTTTTTGGTCTCTTGCTGGTATTGGTTTTAATATTCTTTTGTTTTTTTAACTATGGGCGATTTTTCAATCGCCATATAACTTTTATCCGAGGAATAAATATGTCGTATAGTAAATAAATTTCAAACCGCCATATTTATTATATATATTCGTATAATAATGCATAATTGCATAGCACATGTGTGAGCACTATTTACCTACTATAAAGCTACCATTTACTAGATTCGTCTTTCATTGACTTGAATGTGCCTTGGTGGCTGAGAGTATGTCATGCTCACTCAAATGTCTCGCTGGTGGTGGCGTGTGTGTTGGATCATTAAGTTCCCTTCAAAATGGTTGAGCTGAATGGTGCTGATCCATACGTCATGTTCGTGAACGTGCGCCGTCAGTAGGGACTGGTCATCTCTTGGCTGCCACGGCTTATTTAAATTTAAAATTTGAAACTGTTGATGTGTAAACATCTAAGCGCTCGGTCTACGGTAGGGGCTAGCTGGGACTTCGAGCGTCAGACGCGTAAGCGTAAGACTTCGAGCGTCAGATGACGTCAGCGTAAGACCCGTGTCTATGTGAGCGCGTGAACCAAACTGATGCGAGCTCACATGTTTACAAATCAATTTTCGTGAGTGCCAAACCAACTCACACCGATTTTTTGTTTTTTTTGTTTTTATCGTATTTATTACGGGCGCTTTTAACGTGCACGTCTTTCTACATCGTTCTCACATGTATAATTTCAACATGAATTATGTAACATTTTTTTTTTGTAACTATAAGTTGATTTAAAAGAGTGTCCATGGAGTTTCTTTCCCGTTTTTCTCCATAGGTATATACCTACTACGCTTTGGAATGGGCAACTAACTTAATTTTTCTTAACTGACCGACCCCTTGACAATTCAAAAGTGCCTGTAGGTAATTGGTTTATTTGTAATAAATGCTTTGAGTTTGAGTATAAGTTTATTCTTCAGATAAATGTTATCTGACGCAATTTTTTTCTCATATTCTTTACTTCTTCTCTACAATTCGGGGCACGTGTACCTCAAGTTACATATTTGACCTAACTTGTGTGGTTTTTTGTTGAACCTTTCCTTTGCCCAGCAGTGGGACACAGTGTAACTTATAATATAAAAAAAAAAACTGTGGGAATTCCGAATAAAAACTTACTTTCTGTCTATTACTTGATATCAATGTCTTTAGACAGGTACTAGTCCCCAAGTAGCATGAGCATAATCAGCCTATACTGTTCCCACTGCTGGGACCCACGCCTCCTGTCTTGTGAGAAGGAGCGGGCCAGAATCCACCACGTGGGCCCGGTGGGGGTAGGTAGATGCCACATGTCTTTGGTTCTAGGATATGCCAGTTCCCTCACGATGTTTTATTTAACCGTTTTGAGAGCAGTGGTGCTGAAATAATTTACACAAAGTAAAGCACCTGGCGGGGTTCGAACCTACGAACTACAATTCATAAGTCGCGGCCGCTACCACTGGACCACCACTGCTCTCAGTCCAGTTCCGGATTAGGAACTATTTCTGGCCCAATCCGACTAAAGGCTAAAAGGTGAGCATACACAAAGGGTGCTAACAGCTTGATATACCTATGCGGTGCCCACGAGCTGTGTCCAGTTTTAGGAACATAAACTTTGACTTTTGTTTTATTTATTGTACGAAGACAGCTTGAAAATATTTTGCCAGATAAACTAGCTTATTATTATTTTCGGGAACACGAAGAATCATCATTGCACAGTGTTAAACCTCTTAACCTCGTGTCCGAACGAAAGCGATCGATTGCACGAATACGCGACTGTCGCGTTAATTTGACACTAATTTGTTCGGAAAACCGAAAGACGGACTCTGTTGGCGCGACGACTCGTTTAGGTTCGCCAAACAAAATGAATACGACGGTCGCGTGTCGCGCGATGTTAGCTTTTATTCGGACATGGGCATTGACTTTCTAAAAATCGTTTATGCATCATTTGAAAACAAAGTTTAAGGAACATATATGTAATGTCTGTGTGCTGACACGCGGATTACAATAATTAAAAAAAAAAAAAAAAAACATATGTTACTCACACATAATTATTTTAATTTTATTTTATTTATTAATTATTTCTGTATCTGTCTGTGACATCACAGGAGCGGGCCCAATCAGAATATCAGCTCTGTGACACTTATTTTTAAATGTCGCAGCATCATGCTGACATAGAGGCCTTTTGGCCTCGTACAGGACTTTATTTTTAAATGTCGCAGCATCATGCTGACATAGAGGCCTTTTGGCCTCGTACAGGACTTTCTGTTGCTATTTTCATTTTACTTTTGTTTTATTTTCTCGTGTGTTTAGTTTACTTTGTGATAATCCTGTGTGAGTCCCAATAAATAAGTTTTCTTTCTTTCTCTTTCTTTCAATTTCATGTCTCCATCTGCAGAGCTTTGGGCTATTTGTTGTCTCTCAATCATGTAGTCACTCCCAGCATTATTCTAGATAGATATTCGCTAGGAGCAAAGTAAGAAAAAAGAAGTAAAGTAATTAAGTAAGAGTGTGTAAGTAAGTTAACAACATTTTAACCGGCACGTGTATCCAGCCATTTGTAAAGTTATTCATATTCTGTGGTAATGTAGTTCTAACGCCCACGAGTTTCATTTGCAATTTATTACAACGTCGTGTAGTTCCAGGAAACTTGTGTTTTTGGAAGAATAGGAAAAATATGGGATTAAGTTCTTGGAACTATTGTAATTGATTTAAAAGATTATAAAGCATGGTAATAATGTCAGTCTAATTAGATTCGAACCAAATTTTGAAGTTATTATTTTAATTATACCATGACTAGCTTCTGCTGGCGACTTCGTCGTGGATTTGAAAATTGGGCCCAGAGAGAAATGAAAAATGGTAGGTATTTTTTTTTTTCATTCCTCTCTTTTTTTTTGGGTGGGAAATCATCCAATGACCTCTCCCGCTCTGGGCGGAGTGGAAGGGTGTGTCAGACTCTTATTGACTAAAACCCACCCGTGTTCCTTCAGTTGCCTGTGCGCCAGGGCCACGGTAACTCTTTCGAACAATCCGCGACCCCGGCAGGCATCGGCCCTATCGGACCCCGTCAAATATGCTGACATATCTTTGAGGCGCGCGTGGAACACAACGCGCCGTCGACCCGGGCCTGGTCCTTACCGGACGGCGAGCTGCCCATTGCTCGCCGTCTGCTTTCATTCCTCTCTGGACCCATTCTAAAGTCAACGACGAAGTCGCGGGCAGTAACGAGTTTTTACATAAATTGATAACAGTCATTAAGTCATAATATAGTTTGTTGCCAACAAGGGCACTTAATCGTTAATTATAATACAGTAAACACATTAGAGTCCTTTTCGGCAACAAAATATATTATTTCAGTGTTAAAATCCCTTTTAAACTATCGTCTCAATTCACCCCTGCATCCCTATTCACCCCGTTTGACGGTATGCTCTGAAAATACGCCAATAAAAGATTAACAGTTATTTCTTCTGTCAACAGTAAATTGTTTGTCTTATTAATAATGCATGTATGAGTGGTAGTTAACATTCAAACCATAAGCAGGGATGGCACAGAATAGGAAATGCATATTGATTTATGTGTCATGTCTAATTTATGTTTGTGGATTCTTCCGGGGACAAAGCTGCACGTGGCTGGAAGGAAAATATCAGGAAAATTAAAGAAAATGTGGACTTATTATGATTGCCTTAACAAGGCCTTTTCCGCACTAGAGCACTTTGCGTGGACGTAACTTTTTTGTTCCATTCGTGATACTTTTCGGCACTACGAAGATAAAACTTTCCAAGTTAAGGAAAAAAAAAGACGTTAATTTTGGTACAACACTAGAGGAAGCACTGTAGAACAATCTGGAATATTCTTGTGCTTTCTAGAAGCCGGAAATTGATGTAAACATAAGTATTTCCGCCCACTTTCATGTTTGTCGTTAGTTAGATCGCTTCCAGAGGTAAGAATATTCACTTGTCTCGTAATTGTTTTAACCACTTATTGCCATAGGACACGGTATCTTTAAATGAAGCCATGATTGCCTTAAATCAGTGTATCTAAGTAACTATTCTTAAACTAAAACCTGTGGATATCAATAATACATCTAGTAGTAGTGTTCATATTGTTTAACATCTAGCTAGTCCTCTGTCCTCAACAAAAAATAATGGAGCTCTGAAAAACAGTGAGGCCAAAATAAATTTCCATTTAAAGTGTGCTATAACACGTATCAATTTTAATTAGGTTACCACTCTTGCAGAGCGTAAAGTTAACAAACGAAATATTTTTTCTAACATGCGAGTGAATAATTTTATTCATATTTCAACGTGTCCGTTCTAAATCCTAAAACTGCCTACAATATAATTATGTTTACCAATGCCAACCACTAGACAAAAACTTTTTATTAAAACCAAACAACATAAAATTTCCAGTTACCCGTACAATAACAGTCAGACACAACAATCATAACTCCAATATTTTCCGATATTAGATAGGGGTTGAAAATTTTGGAATTGTCTGCAGGCGACATTTGGCGGGGCCTGTGCCTCTGTCACTTTATTGGCAATTCATGGAGAGCTGTGGGCCAGTGTGGGCCCGATGAAAAACACACGCTCTCAGGCTACAAGCGAAATCTGATAAATGAAATGCGCCATTTCGTTCGCTCGACCGGCAACTGGAATCGGCAAAAACGTCTACCATCATGCATGTGTTTTATTTCACTGGTTTCTGCCGATACCAGGTTTGTTTTTGGGAACTATGAAATGTGTGAGTGTAAGTGCGAATTGGTCTCATCGCTTCAGGGTTTCAGACTAGAAATGGTGATCCTTTTAATTAAGGAGTTTGGTAATAAGGAATTAAGTTGGATAGTCAAAGTCACAATAACCCCAGTCAACAAGAAGATGATTACCATACTTCGTTTTATGACACGGATCCCAAGCACAGGAGACCAAGTCAATGTGACCCATACCGTTCTATTATCCAACGGTGGTAACGATCAATTAATGAAGGTTGAATTTAATGACGGGTTTTTACAGGTCTCAATTATTCACGACACAGAAAGATCCCTCATATCGCATGTAACATTGAATTCATTTTAAAAGTACACTCACGAAAACTCCTAAAATATTACTAAACCACGTAAACTGAGCGCTTACAAGGCGTCCTTAAAACCATGAAAGGAAATTTTAATGGCCGCCAGGTGACTTCGCGTTTATTCGACAAGGAAATAATGGAGACGCGCGATAAACGTAAGTAAGCCTTCGTCGAGCCGTTTTACACGTATGCCGTCAATTTAGAGCAGCATTATGGCACGTAATAGCCCATTAATGTCTTAGAACGGAGAAACCTGGCTATGAAAAACTATGCAGTAATAGGAGTGGAGCTTAGAGTAAACAGAGTGATGTATGCTTGAAACAGACCCTTTCATAGTAAAGATTTGGATACACAATCATTTATTTTGTGAAGTGCCTAAACGTGGACCCGATACGTAGTTTATAATGTTGCGATTTTTAGTCGCAATTTGAAAATAACTCGGTCATTTTTTCTGGCGATTCGTATTGGTGTAGTAAAGCGTTTAATGTACGATCAGCTGCATCAACTGCTAATCACATCATAGTACAGCCACTTATCTGTTTGCTAAGTTTTCGTACGAGCTTAGCAGTTTGTACATATGAAGGAATTTATGATGATTAAGATCTTCTCATGATACCATCTTCAGATCTTATTC
The DNA here is from genome assembly GCA_916610205.1 of Griposia aprilina. Classification (NCBI taxonomy): domain Eukaryota; kingdom Metazoa; phylum Arthropoda; class Insecta; order Lepidoptera; family Noctuidae; genus Griposia; species Griposia aprilina. Next base: position 11,335,640 of record OU744306.1, read on the forward strand.
CGATTTTGGAAACGGATTACTATTGAATTTATTAAGTAGATAATACGCAGAATCATTATCCCAAATATAGGTGCATAAAGGTATTATACTTATTCCCCAACTGTCCCGAATCTGGCCATTCGAGATTACGAAGCAATCTTCATTCACGACTTTATATGGTGGAACTCGAAATAGAATAATAATAAAAGTATCTCAACTTATATCGTCGCAATAACTGTATAATATTATTATCTTACAAGGGATAGTCGACATTCTCTCGGGGTTATTTTCCATTTTATTACATTCTTGGTGGCCCTTTGGATAATTGTAGCGTTTCAACGACCCGCGATACCGCTTGAACGGCAACTTCAATTATTTTCACCACCGCATAATTTATTTAAAATTAAAAACAGGTTTCATAAAAGGTAGGTACAGCTGAAAATCCAATAATTAAAAAACAACCAACTAAATTCAACCTTAATTTGAACTTGTATGTTTGAGTCGTTTGGGGTTGAAACACTAGGGCCGTGTGGTCCAACCGCTCATCGAGTATTTCAGGACATCGCCAAGCGGTTGATCGACTCTTCACGTGACCAGAGGGCTGGCCTTTTTCTAGGCCAATTTTTTTTTTCAAGTCTCAAATCCTTTATTTCATTCCATAATGTACAATACACCCAACACAATTTTAAATAAGTATCTATAGAGATACTTATTTAAAAATTTGCTGTGCCCGACACGGTCCATAATTGTTTAGGAAGAGCGCTTTATTAATTTTCCTTGTTATTAAGTTTGAATTATTTTATATCCTATTAAGTATTTTATATTTCTTTTCATTTACTTATTCTATTAATATTATATATGCAAGTCTATGTGTTCATTTGTTATTTATTTTATTATATTTAAATAATGCTTATTTGTTTACTCGCTTATTTGTTCATTATGATTAGTATAGTATAATTATGTATTATTATAGAATTTATCCGTTAGATATTCGTGTACTGTGTAATAGTTATTTTTTTAAATTAAGTATTACTCTAATTTATTTAAAAAATATACTGGTTTGGTTTTGTTTGTTTTATGTCTTCTAGTAATTTATTATATATTTTTATTGACATTGAATATGAGTGTACAAGAGTGAAACAACAAAGTTGAACAACAGTGTAATTTAAATCATTAGTTCATTACCCATCCAGCGTGGTAATGCAATCGAAATTTGTCCATACCTAATGGCTGTTCTCTTTTTTAAATATACTTGTACATATTTTATATATTGTCAGATTTGAAAAGAACATACCACAAATCATTCAGACATCAAAAGAAAAATTGTAAAGAGGTGCTTTTATTTTGAATAGGAACTTAAAAGTTTTATTTTAAATACATTTCACTTGATATGTAAGAAAAACCTAGACATCTCGTGTTGAATAAACAATGGAAACATTTTTCAAAAAGTACATTATTATTTTTTGTTACCAGTGAACTGAAAAACACTTGTATCCCGTGATTAATGACTTGAACTAGACCCGTGGCCACATTTATTGGCTTAAAACGTCAGGACAGTCTGACCTTAGCGTTAAAAGGAAGGACTGGTAATTTACAACTTAGTACCTAATTCTTGTCTTCTTAATGGCCCATAGTTTAATAATAATACCAGCATTTTACTGTCTCTCTGTTGAGCAAAGTCCTCTTCTCAGACAGAGAAGGCACAAGTATTGATCGCCATGCTTGCTCAAGACGGGTTGACAATTTCAGACTTATTTTAAGTATAGATAAGTCCAGGTTTCCTCACAATGTTTTTTATCTTCACCGAGATCAAAATGTCCAAATAAGTCTCAGAAACTACAAATGAACTGAAAAAATCACATTGATACTTAGGAGTATGTAAGGATCGTAACAGGTGGCGTTCTGTAGTTTCTGCCTACCCCCATGGGAAGAAAGCGTGATTTTTGTGTATGTATACTTGCCCGAATTTGAACCCCTCGTGCATCGTTTGAACAAGCTTAATTTTGATCATATGACTGACTTTGTTGATCTGCTCAACAAATATAATATGGGAAATCGTTCGTCTGCGCGTTTTGTTTGCGTGACAAAGTTTGTACCTGTGATACAGGTATTCCTAATGCAGACACCGGTCTTTCACAAAGTAATGTCACGTAGTCTATAAGCTTGTTTAAAATAGCTAGTTAACTTGTTTATGTTTATGTTTAGCTTGTTTTTATTTAAAATAAATTATAATTTGAATTTATCACACGACACAAAAAATTTTGGTACAAAATTCGAACTGTCGAAAAGTATCAGAACTAAAGATGTTTCAAATAAATGCTAGTCTCGAGTCTACAAAACCGAGATTTATTTTCCTATTCCTCTTTAGTTTTTGTTAAATTGACATTGATATATGTATTCATCCTTGAAAATACAGTAATACGATCGCAGACATAAATAAAAGTGAAACACTAAACGCGTCTTTCTTCACCTATCATTCTTAAACACAGAAATGTTTCCCAAAAATATTATCCTTTGTTCTTAATACTCCGCTATAATAATATCAGTCACATGTCACAAATATCATAAATTATAATTTACCCGAATTCAACACATAACTTTAGTACTTTCTGGGATTCCAAATCGAATTGCAACGTAATTTTTGCAAATAATGTACGTTTTATAATTGTTTTGCATATATTAGTGAAGTGACACGGATAAGACTTATCGTAACATTTTATATTGAATTAGAAAAGGATTGATGATATTATTACTTATTAGCGTATATTTTTCTATTTTTTTATATCACAAGGGTCAATGCAAATGCTCTCATAACTCTCGTAATTTTTAATAACTCGATAAGTTTTTAATCACTTTGTCGAAGGACTCTCCTAATTATTTCAAAGATATACTATACGTAAAGATGTTCTTCTATGTTTAATTCAAAATCATCGAATATGACCCATGAGGTATAAGACCTCAAAGTCTAATGCATTACGTCTACGGCATTACGGCTCGAGAACCCAGAAATGCCTCGAACCCAGCAAAAAAATCCTCAGATGTCGCATCACTAAAAATCGATACGGAAGTACTGTCACCCTCATGTATGGGATTAAAAGTTGGAGCGCGGTGTAGCGGCACTTCCCTAATCCCGGCCGAGACGCCTGCTCCTGAGGACTTACCATTATGAACTTTGTGATAATACGTCATTATACAGATTACAACAATTATGGAGGTGTCTTCGGAAGTTATAGAATGGTGGTAAATGAGTGATCTTACCTTCACGTTTTCAGAAATATATATTCTGATAAAAGTATTTCTCATGTAAAGTGTGTTTTGACGTGAGAATTTACCATACCGCAAGTTTTATTACCTACGAGTACTAAAAACTCAATCCATACTAATATTATAAATTCGAAAGTAACTCTGTCTGTATGTTACCTTTCCACGCCTAAACCACTGAACGGATTTCGATAAAATTTGGCGAGGAGATAGATGGCGTCCTAGGGAAGGACATAGGTTAGTGTTTGTCTCGGTAGCACGTTCCCGTGGAATAATTTCCGACATCCACGCGGGCAAAGTCGTGGGCAGAAGCTAGTTTGTAATATAAATAAATCCGAGCTTATAAAAGCTTAGTAAACCTCGTAGTTTATGAAATTTTTTAACAGTAAAACAGATCTTATAACGTTCTCATTTTACGCCTAATTTAATAAAAATGTAATTAGGCAAATTCTTCTAAAATGTTCCATGATAAAAAATAAGTTTTATTCGGTACGCATAACTACGTAGACTCTTCTCGAATGAACGAGTCCAGCTGAAATCCATTTCTCTGGATTAAGATCGGAATGCGTGAAATAATTATCTTTCCCTCGCACCGTGATAGATGCCGATGATATTTTTAGAATGTCTGCTATTCTATTCGTCTTAATTCCTTTTTGTTCTCATTTTATTTCCGTTTTAGATATTGATAGGTTACCTACCTACCTTACAATATTAGTGAAAACATTGGAGAAATTTTAATACCATTTTATTCAACGTCTCAACCGTCTTGCAGTATTATCTTGTGATCGATTTTTGACCCATTTTCCTTAAGCGGATTGAGTAAAAAGTAGTTTTTGATACTTTATCATCTTATCAAGTAATTTTTGGCTGATGCGAAATGTCATTCATGTGTTTTTTTTCAGGTCGTTGGTAATTGAATTGTGATCGTTATCTAAGTCTACCTATGAGACCATTTTTTGTGGTAACCAAAGACTTACCATTGAATTCAGAGATGTAATTCTATCTCGCCCTTCAAAATGCCTAAAAATGCATGACTCTTCTTATTCAATCTCAATCCTGAAACTAGAATAGCAACAAAAGGTCGTTACTCACTTGCGTTCATCGTCCATCATTTTTATCGCGTCGATCAAAGCGGTGATCATACAGCACTATTCCCAATGGTGGACTACTGAGAGAGTTGTATGCTCAAAGTAACGAGGGTCGGCTATAGTCCGTATTCATTCAGGGCTACTTTTCACATTTGCAAGTTTTTTTTCGGATTGGGCCCATGTATTGTATGACGGTATTTAGTAGCTATAAGTTCCTTTCCTGTCAGTACCAGTGGTCAAATCTGGGACTAATGGTATAAATAGTGTCCGGAAATATCCTGTAAGAATATGTTATCGTTAAAATCTGACATTGTAGAACGCGAAGATCACTAGTAGCTACTTTCGATTTTTGAAGTTTCCAGTTTTCCATCATTGAACATTACAAAACAGCAAAAAACTAATGTGGTTTGTAACATACAGTATTTAATTTCCCTACTAAAAATCAAGTAGTACAAATATCTCGGTAACCCACAGACAACAGTAACAATGGATATATAGCGACAGGTTGACAGTAAATAGTCCATACACACCATATCAATACGTTTCGCTTCCGTGAGCCAGGCTCACGATGAACTAATACATATATATTCTAGGTACACATAAATATCCATACAGACGCTACGGAGCATTGTCGAGAGGATGATACCACTAACGAATTTTGGCACCAAAATTCTTTAGTGGTATTATCCTCTCGATCACAAGCATGAATGGCGATTCCAGTATGCAGTGATTAGTATTCCGTGCAGCTAGTGTGATGGCTCTAGCAAATAGTTTCTAAGTCTATTATCTTTTTGTTGTGAATGCAGTCACCACTAATTACTTTTGTTACCCTAATCAATACGCTCGAGAAGCTTGAATGGCGATTCCAGTGTGAGGTTTTTAGTGTTCCATGTAGCTAGGAATCTTATTGAATCAAGTAAACAATAAGTCTAATAACTCTCTTGCTTGGGGTGTAATAAAAGCCAACTGACGGGCTATATCTCGAAAAAAGTACATACTACCATCTAGTTTACGCTTCTAATGCACGTTTTCCACAAGCAAAGTTTGCGCAAGTTGACATCTGCAACGGACTTACACTGCGGAAAAGTTTGCTGCAAGTTTTCTAACTTAAACTGTCAAAAAACACAAGTTGTGCAATAAACTTTGCTAGTGGACACTCTTAAAATACAACATACTCGGATCAGTAATTCGGTTGCCAAGTTGCCAAGCGGTATTTATGGTTATGTATAATAATTTATCTCGGTTAGAGGATTATGTTAGTGGTTAATATCGCGCTGTTAAGATAATGTTTCCATTCTACATAAAGATATTGACAACAACATAATTTGCTATCTATAGTCCGTAGTTTCACTCATGCCTTATGTAAATTCCTAATGAACCCTGATTAAAATCTGTGTCCTATGTGTAGGATTGGGCATAATGGTCTATACAGGGTCGAATTAAATTAAACATGATTAAACAAAAAAAAATATAATTTGATGTTTTTTTTATTGTGGGGCCATCGACTGCAGTAGTGTATTCACTTGAAATATCAGTTTAAAAAATCAGTTTTTCGTGTAAATTTCACAGACGCGATTGGCATCGATATCTAAACACGATAAAACATATTTTCTCAAGTCATACTTCAAGTAACAAAACTACCAGCGGTCGTTGACCCTTAAAAAACATCAAATGTTTTATTTATTTTTCTTATCGTGTTTAGATAACTATACTCATCACTTCTGCGGAGTTTCGCTAGCTAGTTTAATTTAACTCTGTACAATTATGTACCAAATGTCCAAATACAATCAGCTGAGATTAATTAAAAACATCTTCACACTTATAATAATAATAAACTCAAACTCAAACTCAACTCAAAGTCAAAGCATTTATTTCAAATAAACCAATTACAGGCACTTTTGAATTGTCAAAGGGTCAGTCAGTCAGAAAAATGAAGCTAGTTGCCCATTCTAAAGCGTAGTAGGTACCTATGGAGAAGAACGGGCAAGAAACTCCATGGACACTCTTTTAAATCAACATATAGTTACAAAAAACAAATTGTTTACATCATTCATGTTCAAATTAAAAATGTGAGAACGATGTATAAAGACGTGCACGTTTAAAGTATCCGTAATAAAAAAGATAAAAAAACAATTCAAAAATTTAAATTAAAATAAGCCGTGGCAGCCAAGAGTTGACCAGTCCCTACTGACGGCGCCCGTTCACGAACATGTCGTATGGATCAGCACCATTCAGCTCAACCATTTTGAAGGGAACTTAATGATCCAACACACACACCACCACCAGCGAGACATTTGAGTGAGCATGACATACTCTCAGCCGCCAGGGCACATTCAAGTCAATGAAAGACGAGCCTAGTAAATGGTGGCTTTATAGTAGGTACATAGTGCTCACACATGTGCTATGCAATTATACTAATAATAATCTTTATTGAAATAAGGTATGAGTTACAAAAAACCTATGAAGCCTCTGAAATCCAAACTAGGTAAAAACCTGTATGTCAGATTTCAGCGCCTTCTCCCAATTCATTACATTATATTTTTAATACCAATTAAGATTTTTAATGAACATTGATAATTTTGAGCATGCAGAAATTACAATAGTACTTTAGGGTATTGAAAATGTAGTGTGAAAGTAGTGTGTGGATGTGGAGTGAGGGTGTGGAGTGTGGGTGTATCTGTGGGAGTGTGAGGGTATGTTCACTTTACCAATTAAAATATTTTTCTGTTTCTTCGTAGTTAAGAGCAAGAAGCCAGTTCTTAACCTTATACTTGCATTCATGAAGAGAGAGTGGATAAATGTTTAAGATTTTATTAATTTGATTGTAAATATGCGCAGAAAGAATACGCCTTTGACGTCTGGCTAATGCAGTACGAGTTCTTACGGAGTCAAATACGTTAGTAATAGTACGTTTGCTGCTTAATTTATCCGGATCATAATGAGTAGACACATGAAGTTTGATAATAACCTGATAAACAAAAAGCTGCCTCACAGTAAGAACCTGACACAGCTCAAATAGCGTTCTAGTGGGGAATTTGTAGGGCTTAAATGTCATAGTTTTCAGCAAGGATCGCTGAGCTCTCTCCAGTTGTATTATATGCGTTTTGCATGCATAATACTACTAGCTTCTGCCCGTGACTTCGTTCGCGTGGAAATGGTAAGACACAACAATATTCTAAAATAGCAGCCACATTTCCCGCCCGCGCTATCACTTCGTTTTCGCTTAGCGTTCTTTCTGACTTTTTTCTTTTTTCTCGGCTCCTAAGGGTCGTAGTGTAATGTTATATACTTTGTATCCTTCCTCAAGAAATACGCTACCAAAAGCAAAAAAAAAATAATTTGCAAAAAAACAACCAACTTCCATAAAAAAGTCAAAAATGACTTTAATTTCGGAAGTCGCTGTCTTCGGTTTTTGTATTTTCGTTTTTTGCCACCGACTTCCGAAATTAATGTTTTTTATGAAAGTCAGTTGTTTTTTTTTGCAAAAAAGTTTTTATTATTCACTTTTTAGTTGTGTTACCTACCCCACACAAATTCGTATACCCCTACTTGATATGTAAAAAGCAGTGACAGGAAGTTATTAACACATCATCTATATAAGCTTAGTGGAAAAAATACGCATTATTAAGGATAACTCAAAAAGTACTGGTAAGATCTTGATAAAAATTATATGGGACCACATGAGAGGCACCAGCTTTCAAATAAAAATAGAATCATCAAAATCGGTTCATCTAGAAAAAAGTACTGAGCTAAAACACATTAAAAAAAAATACAGTCGAATTGATAACCTCCTCCTTTTTTTGAAGTCGTTAAAAATCAAATCCGACTGGTAATTCCAGAGATTAGCGCGGTTAAACAAACAAACTCCTTAGCTTTATTATTAGTATATAGTTATAGATATAAGTAAAAAAGTATATATAAGTAAGCATCGCTGCTGCCTCCTCTCAAATAATAACGTTTTTGCCGAAGGCCATATCCTTACAATATAAAGCAATGCTACCTAAATCGATTCCTGATGCGTTATAACTTATAAAAGGCACAGATTCGACAACCATCTCAAAACGTCTTGGATATCCGATTCCTGTCAGGACAGGAACATTGTTTCCACCAAAAACTTCGTGACAAGATGAATATCGAAGTCAAGAATTCTCTGTATAAAATTGGTTTAACTTAAATTCTATTTGTATAAATTAACACGACAGTTGAAGTTAAAAGTTTAATTAGTACTTGGGAGTTTGTTGAGAGCGCCTTTAACTTTCAGTTGTTATCCACCGCGTCCTATGCACAATTGAGTCCGAGATATTTTCTTTCCATTCTCATTTACTTCACACAATGAGTTGTAGAACGTTCTTTTTTTAAATAAACCGAGTTTGCATAGTGGGGTGAATGAGATAAGCTGGCAATTGTAAGATCTTAATGTAAAGTAGAAACAAAGCTTTGGCTTCATTCAAGCTTTTAGATTTTCATCAAGGCACCCCAGTAAACAAAGACTGTACAGAAAACCGATGCAATAAATGGTTTCAAAGGAAATTACACTGGCAAATATATGTGTTGTTAAAACCACTAAAAGACTTAGTAAGTAAGTACGAATGGCTTCGTTTAACCACACCTCACATATCACATTTAGAATCAACTTTACTGTTTCACATTTTCTTTATACGTACAAAAAGCGGTCCTTTTGGTTCCGTTTAGTGGTTCAGCAATTTTACAAAACATCGCTCTTTAACTTAACATCGAAAGTGGGAGCGATTCCTAATCCGCTCACAGTCGATCGTGTTTAGAGAGGATATCCCTGGTTCCTGCTATAATTTATTAGGAAGTCAGTCTTGACTGGTAAATCCAGGAACATAATTAGTATTCGATTTTAGTTCCAAATAATGTAAAACAACCTTAATTTAGGACCATAATATTTTACTTAATTATCAAAAAAAACCATCACTATTGTGGATACTCGCAATATGCACTTCTGAGCATAGTTTGAAATATGAAGGAACAACGAAGATCCGTTTTCACTGCATACTGGAAACTAGAAGACCTGCCTTTAGAGTAGTAGGCCCTGCAAGTGTTAAACCCTAAAATTTAAATACAATAATTTCATGAGAGTTCTCCTTGCGATATACATAATGTTACTGCTATTCTCTAAACATCACTTCGAAATTTGAACGGTGTCTCGTCGTGAATCCGCGATGAGGAACTTTAAAAACAAATGAGTTCGCTTTCGAATTGTATGCGCTCGCTTGAGGGAGGTTGGTCCTAGGTGAACTTTATAGAATAGCACTACTGGTTTCTTATTCATATTATTTTTTCGTAACTTGTGATGACAAGTTGTAGTGTCCTTCGGTCGACATGTCCCTCGATTAACCAGCCAGCCTGTATACTACTATAATAAACTATAGGCTGTTCTGTCGCCTTCTCTCGTCTCATCCAATTTATCGCGAGCATTTCTGAGGGACCATTCGTATATCTCTAGTGATAACGCCCTCTGTTAAATTGGGATTGAGGACTGATAGATGTTGTATTGGATATGTGCTTATCTATGAATTGGTGTGTAGAGAAACATTTACTCAAAGATTAATCTCAGAATTAACTACAATATTTTTGTCACTAACTGGATAACAGACTTATAGGTACCTACTTTCATGGAAAACAATATTTTGAACAGAAAACGACTAAAGTTCACTTTTGTTTTCAATGCCATCCCTTTGTCTACCTAAATTATTTTGACTCGTTTCCATAACAACAACATTTAAACCCTATTCGTTCTTAACTCTTTCATTACTGACTTTAAGCCCTTTTCATTTTCACAAATAAAAGTTATTTGTTCGGAAAAAGTTCGGACGCTTTTAAAACTTGGCAGCTTCCAAAGGGTTGGGGTTCAACCACCCGGGGGTCCAAGGACCAACCTCCGCCGATCGCCCACACAACACCCACGAACCAATTACGCCTTTTGTTCCAATGTTTTTTTATACGCTTTCTATTTATATCTTAATAATATAACGGTTGTAAAAAGACACTTAACGAAGCCGAGAATCACTTGTACTCCCCGTCATTGTTATATTTTTTTTGTACTGGACCACACTTGGGAACCTTCTGGTTACGGTGATACTGAAGGTCGAAATTCCAACGTTTACTGACGTTTTTTTTTACAAATACAAGTTTATAATGTTATTACACAAATTTAAATACCTCTACGATCCTTGTACCGTTGCATGCACCCTTAAAATGTTTTGCGTGCGTTACATTGCACACTACCGTAAACAGCGATTTTTCACAGTCGGTTAGTAAAATTCGTTTCCCAGCATTTATTTTTGTGCTATGTTACTAAGTTTTATGTACAGAATGCGTAGTTCACGGCTATGTGATGGGTCTTTTTACACCCTGTATGATGTGAGAAATCTCTGGATACCTTAATCGAATTACTAATGTAGGTTCTATAATACAACTTCTGGATGCCTTAATCGTTTTTTTTTTTTTCTTTATTTATTTATAGGGACTTTTACGCATAGCGTATCTCAGTCCCATCGTATCCTAAACAATTTAGCTTTCACAAGACATGGGCCATGAATTTGAACAAACCCTTCGCATCGTCACCATTTGGTTGGGATAAAATTGTATGGAACATGCCTACATCAGTTCTGTTTAAATTCAGGGACCTTACAAAATTATTTCTACTGGACTCAAATTGGACACATTCCATCAATAAATGTTGTAGGTCTTCGACAACTCCACATTCCTCACAATTGATCGAATTACTTATGTAGGTGCTTTAATAAATTTCTATAATAAAATTTCTGAATGCCTTAATCGGATTACTTATGTAGGTTCTATAATAAAATTTCTGGATGCCTTAATCGAATTACTTATGTAGGTTCTATAATAAATATTATAGTTTTTGCTTTAAATGATCTGCCCTGCTGACTGCCTCGCTGGACTAGTGGTCGCAAATGCTACTGCTGAGCATGAGGTCCTAGGTTCGATTCCCAGGTCGGGCAAATTTATTTTGGGTTTTTTCATCAGGAATTTATCAGTAGCAACCCGGAGTCTGGATTTGTGCCTGGTTGGTGGCAAAAGGCTCGCCCTCTATTTCATGTGACTTAGATACAACTGGCGACATTTGGTTATACTACCTATAGGTGCACCTGTGCCTAACCCTTCGGGGAATACAAGCTTGACTTTATGCTAAGTATATCTGCCCTTTTAAACCAATGGGATCATTGCTATTATCACAGACTAATAATATCTCCAAGTTTGAATTGTTATTAACAAATTTGGCATAATAACTTTCAACCATGTTCCGCAAAACGTATTTTATTGCTAGTAGTTTTTTTAAGTAGATTTTTTCGTTTTAACCTGGAGTAAGCTCAGAACTTATAATCTAGAAACTCGTTACTACAGTGCCTCCTTTCTTTATAAAACCGTTAAATGATCCATCGCTACTGAAATAATCAGTCTTAAATTCTTTGTAAAGTAAAATTTTGTTTATTACATCGTGAACCAAGTTTCCACTTCCAAAATTTATTTATTACATCATCATTTGCTCACTCCTTAAGTATGAAAAAGATAACAAGTAAAGAACAGCCTGATTAGTATTACAATGGTCTTCCCGGAGGAAATTACTGACGATTTTCAAATGCCGTGAAAAGGTATTGTTTAGACGTATTCACATCTAAATCTCCCCGGAGGCGGCGGGAAAACAATTTATTTTTGTACGAGGATACCCATTCCGGTTATTATAATTTATTGTCTTAAATTATATCCGCAATTCGTTAGAACCTTTGAATTAAGCCATAAAGGTCGTGATCAAACGCGTTATTTTTGTAACTTTCATGTATTGTGACAACCTTTTCAACATTCATAGTAATAAATTATTGTGAAATCTACCTACGTCCTGGGGTGTACACATAGGCTTAAAATATTATACTTGGATACCTACAAATATTCTTCATTTAGATAAATATAAGACCGGTTTCAGTGACTTTTACTGAATGTTTTCGTTGGATTCGGCACGAAGGACCGGGTGATAAATGGATGTATTGTTGTGAACGTTAAAATACTATGCAATAAAATAAACAGTTTTATTCTTTCTTATAATCGAAATGCTTTTACATGAAAACTGTGGTCTTCGCCCAAGGACAAGCCATTCCCATAACCATAAAATATAAGTAGCCTCAAGATTTAGAGTTAAATATTTATCATACAAATCCGTATCATATAAGGGCAAGGACACAAAACATCTTAAGCTAGGACACGAGTGCGGGTTGCAAAGCCTTAGAGTATTTGTCACAAGGTAAACTGCCATTACACTGAGACCCGTATTATTTTATAGAGTCATTTGTTACGGGAAAGAGGGAATGTTAAATTATTTCTTGTCTATTCTGAGTATTCTCTTTATTATACCTAATATAACTGTCTGGTGTAATGGCGAACAAAAATGTTTACATGCTCACAACGTATATGCTGACTGAGTCAAGCGTAGACTGATTTATGTTACGGCATAAAAGACCAGAACTTTTCTTTGAACGCCTAGAACATTAGGACCAAAAATAGCGGCCAAGTGCTGACTCGTACACGAAGAATTCCGTACCACCGTAAAATATTTAACATTACATATTTTGATCATTTGTTGTTACGAGCATAGCGGCCATAGTAGTACATACTCTGTGAAAATTTCAAGTATCTACGTGTTACGGTTCAAAAGATACAGCCCTGTGACGGATGGACGGATGAACGGACAGCGGAGCCTTAGTAATAGGGTTCCGTTGCCACCTTTGGAGACGGAACCCCTAAAAAAGAATATTTTATCGCAGTTGTGCCAAGGCTAACGTTTGCCAATCAACTGGCAAACATAGTGATAGGAGGTTGCCTTATCGTCTCTGTGTCTAAAGAGACACTTTTGTGTTAGTAATTAATGTTTCCTTCATCTTTGTGTTTCATCCTGATAATATTTTAAGCTACTCTATGCCGAAATTAAGAAAGTTGTAAAATTTATTACCGAGTCCTCATTGTTGACAATGCAGACAATTATTATTACGTAGCAGGGTCGTAGCAGGTGGTGTTCTATAGTTTCTGCATACCCTTATGAGAAGAAGGCGTGAGTTTTTGTATGTATTACCATGTCTAAAATTTTGATTAAGAATTTGTTACGTCACATCGTAAGCCAGTTTTCAGACTCTGACAAAAAAAAGGATATCCACACGAAATTGTAATTTATTGAACATAAATATTTAACTGTAATGTCTTGGCAAGTTTTGACACAAATATTAGCAACACTGCTCCTAAAAAAAGAAATTCCTTTACTTGCAGTTACACAAAGAATCTTATAAGCCTTAAAATAAATACTTCGATACTATCCCACCCTACATGCGAAAAAATAAAAACAAGTTAGTATAACTTTTCGCCGGAGATAATCGGAGATTTGTTACATTATTTAGCACTACCCACATAAATAAGGAATAAACTGGCTTCGTGAATAAACAAGATAACTGGATGCTACAAACTCTTGCGGGTAGAATACTTTAAGGTACAAATTATACTCTGCTTGGTATGTATAATTAGGTACCCTAAGGCCTAAGGGAATGTATTACATTTCGTGTCTCCTTGTAAATACTGTATACTAGGTGTAAACGACAATACAGCAATTAATGAAATAGCGTATATCTAATGACGTTCCCAGTCTGCATACATTTTTATCTATCAAATACAAGCTGACCCGACAGACGTTATCCTGTTTTAACTATGAAAGTCATATGTCCTTTAGTTTTAGTTTTGACTATTGACTAAAACTAAAACTATCGACTCATTTATCCACCGATCCATCTGTGTTAAACGATATTTACAGCGCGCATTCTGTCAATCGCTGACAGTTATTTCAAACAACTGACAGTTATGTAAAATTAATATTGACGTTAAGTTTTCTTAAATTTTGTAACGTTCCGATCAACTTCCTTATTTTTTTATTTCATAAGATCCTTCTCCTGAGAATAAAATATAATATAAATAATTTTAGTGAAATCGGTCCAGCCGTTCACGCGTGATGGCGTGACCAAGGGAAATAGGGATTCATTTTTATATATATAGATATATATAGATATCCAACTGTTTAATCAGCATAGCTAGTCGGCTAATCGGTAAAACCAATAGTCGGCCCACCACTACTATTAAGTTTATACACTTTTAAATTCTGATTTTTGTTAGGATTTATTCGATAGTTTCAAAATACTCCTATGCCAGTAGTATTGCCAGTGAGTGTTTTCATTTATTGTCGTCTCCATATTTTAAACGGATCAGGAAAAATATTCGATACTACGAAAAAGGGCATAAACGACGGTACCGTCTACAAACTAAAGTTAAACATTATTATACATGGTCGCCCTCGTAATTGCGTTACCAACCCAAGGTTGAATATCAGTAACACGCCATAAAACAACAACGTCAATTTGTCATGTGACAGTTAGATAGTTTCACCTTTATTAAAGTTTCAGTTCACTTGTAATTGTTGTCAAATGTGCTATAGTAATTACAAGATTGACTGTATACATGGATTAAAGAGCTAGCAAAGATAACTCTGAACGCAGCGGACTCCAAACCGTTCTGACGAAAACCGACGAAAATATCAGAGAGTTCCTTGTTATGTGGTATGTGATAAACGTAGCGCAAAATTGATCAGATTTTCATAAAATCACGAGTTAACCTTCCAATTATAAGCAAAACCGATTTTCTAGTACCAAATAATTCTCAATTCTTTATTGCGTACCATAATGTATACAGTTGGTAGGGAAATAATTATATTAGTCACAATTATGGACCCTCTTGGGCACAGCAGCAGGTAGGAGAGAGGAGGAAGAACACTGGCGGTTTAATATGATAAATTTTATTATTAGTTAAGTAGTTAGTAAGTTATATTGTTTTATTAATACAGAATTGAATTTATGAATTACAGTTATTGTTTTATAAATTATATAAATTTATTTATTTAGTACTTTAAAACATTGTAATAATATAAGCATACATGGGGCTGCCGACAGAAGTGAAAACTTAAAACTAAGAATATAACAGTATTTCTTTTTAATTTTCAATTTAATTTTGAAAATTAATATTATTATCATTAGTCTGGTTTTCACATCTTTTGGCACTCCGAGCAACAAGAAGTGCTATACCTCATTATCATAATGCTGTTAATCAGGAAATTGCGTCACTACGGGATCCGGGACACCGGTCTGGATCTTCTTACTTTATACTTGAGTAATAGGAATCCGAACGTTGACGTTAATGGAAAAAGATCTCCCGGATCTATAGTAACAATCGTAGTCCCACAGGGCGCAATTCTTGGTCCTTTCTTGTTTCTTGTTTATATTAATGAATTGCCTTACCTCATAAAGGATAATCATGATATAGTGTTGTTTGCGGATGACACTTCACCTTTGTTTAAACTTAAACGTAAGCGGCTGGTAATTGGTTGAACAATCGACCAACTCATGGTCATCGTAACCGACTTCGTGAACTGAGCCTGGAACCTAAACTTTACATAAATTTCCTGAGGCTGAATGAAGAGGTGTACCTATTAGAAAATACTGACGGGACCGCAATATTTTTGTAAATTTTCAGAAAACTTTGAACGCCCCACAAAATATTAAATTCCCGTGTTTTTGCGCAATATTTCTCCTCACACTTTCAATATAGCACAAAAACAACATATTAATTTTTTGTCAGAAACAACAAACATACAAAAAATCAAATATTTTCTCTTTATTGTAATACTAGCTGACCCGACAGACGTTGTCCTAGCATAACTATGAATGTCATTATGTCGTTCGGTTTTGATTTTGACTTTTGACTAAAACTATAGACTCATTTATCAACCGATCCATCTATGTTAAACGATATTTGCAGCGCGAATTCTGTCAATCGCTGACAGTTATTTTCAAACAACTGACAGTTATGTAAAATTTATATTGGCGTTAAGTTTTCTTAAATTTTCTAATGTTCCCTTCAACTTTCTTAATTTTTTCTTTCATAAGTACCTTCTCCTGACAATAATTAACACAACAAAAAAAGAATTAACGAAATTGTTCCATCCGATCACGCGTGATGCGATGACCAAGGGAAATAGAGATTAATTTTTATATATATATAATATATAAATATTAAATTATTTAAAAAATACAGTGATATCCATAATATAAATCAACAAGGAACAAACACAAATTTGTTGTACCTACAACAAGGCCCAAGAAAATAGGTGACTCGTTCAGATATGTATGTATCCGCTTTTATAATAAACTTCCAAGCCACATTCAAGATCTAAGCCTTAATAAATTCAAATCATTCGTTAAACGTAAGTTGTGCCGGAAAACCTTTTATACGTTAAAGATCATATTGAGTACAAAAAGGCTTGGGATTGAGTTGATCCAATTTTTGCATACTAAATGGTTTTTTATTATTGTTTTTTTTATTTTTACTATTTTTTATTTTATTGATGTGTAAACATCTTAGCGCTCGGTCTACGGTAGGGGCTAGCTGGGACTTCCGCGTCAGACGCGTAAGCGTAAGACTTCGAGTGTCAGCTGACGTCAGCGTAAGACCCGTGTCTATGTGAGCGCGTGAACCAATCTGATGTGAGCTCACATCAACACACACACACCAATCACACACACACCCCCACACAACACACCAATCCCACTCACACACACACCAATCAACGTGTCTCGTGTCTCGTGTGTCGTGTGTCGGGTTTGTGTCTCTTTACACATCAATTTTCGCGAGTGCCAAACCAACTCACACCGATTTTTTTACATACACTTTGTTGATTATTATAATATATAATGACATGAAAATTTACTTTGTGCAGTATAATGCTATTATTTAATTATTGTAAATGTGAGGACTATGTGGGTCACTTTTTTATTTTTTCGCATGCTTAGTTAGTTTTAATGATAATCTGGCAGTTTGAGTACTTTATGCGGCCTACCCAAACGTCCTTTCTTTGATATTGTTCGTCGAGTGGTCGAGCTCCTTAAGTTCTAAGTTAAGCTACACGATTACTGACAAATGCGTGCACTGACTGGACAGGTCCACTCAAATCTTGGTTCTTTCTTCAAAAGACCATATCAGACACCGATCTACATGGTCTTCACATGATCTGACCAAGATTATGTCTGGACTTTAAAAGAGACTGTGACCTCTGAATTTGTTTTGGCCTTTCGTCTCAGAGTAGTCAGATAGCAAACGCCGACCTCATCTAGTTTTTAAAATATGATTGACGTGTAAAAGTGTTTGTACAAACCTACTCACAAAAATAAAATCATTTATCATGTAACAAGTTAACATGTACCATGCCCGTAACGCGAACACATAAGATTTTCCCCTACCAAAATTCACTCACCGCGCCTAAAGAAGTTTTTTTTTGTCTGTTAAAGGCTGTTGATCAATAGATTTTAAGTGCTTTTGAAGAAGTACATCACCTTGACACAAGTGGGTACATATGTTGAGTGTGAAACTTTATATAGGCGTCACAGACTCACAGCTTTCAAACAAATAGTTGAATAAATCTTGAGGCTGCGTCGTCGCAATTTCATTTTACAGTTGAGCTTTAAAACAAGCGAACTTTACTTACTAAGTTGTTCGAAGCTTAAGATGAAACGTACAGCTTAAGAACAATGTATGTTATACCCATGAATGGTCCACATTATGACAAGAATAAAGTTATACGAGCAAATAACATTTCAAAGAAGTCTTTTGAAAATACTGAACGATTATTTATTTTTAAATAGGTATTATTTTCTATAGAAAAAAGATTATTGTTAACTTGGTCGTTACCAAGTTCTAATATAAAAATTTAGTTTCGCTTCAAGACTATCATTGTCACTATTAGCACAGCTCCAGCATTTCGCTTTATCTTCCGCTGTTTTAAAAACCCTAACCCAGACTATTTCTTACAATCAGATGATGGCGTGAATCTGACTAATAAAATCAGTTAACTACTTGTAATACAAATATATTTAATATTAATGACCTAGCTTTTCAGGGTTACGGTTATCTGCCATGTTCTTAACAATGATAGTTGGAAACTTCGTCAATTTATTATGCTAGAAAAAGCCGTTGGAACAAGGAAAGTTACGCAAACGGTAACATTGAACACTTTTTGTGGACTGGGAGACCATTAAAAGGACCCTACCGCGGAATTTCAGATGTGAAACTTAGTGACGGAAGACAAAAGAAGATGGCGCAACATAAACAAGATATTGAAGATAACTGAGTTTGCTATTAAATCTTTACGAAAGACAATGTAAAAATGAGAATACGCGTACTGTATTCATGTAATAATAATATTGTCACAACTGTTTTAGGGGTTGTGGTATCTGTTTTCTAACAATTTTGAAGTCATTGAAACTTCTTATATGGATGTGATAAGACAGTAGTGCGGTTTAAAAGAAAATGTAGTGACAAAAATTGAAAAGAATACGCTTAGATGGTTTGGTCATGTTGAGAGGATGAATGAACGGTGACTAACAAAAGGTATTTACATGACAGATGTAAGTAGAAACGCCGGGAGGGGACGCCCCAGGAGGTCATATAGTGACCTTATTGGTGATGTTCTTCAGAAAGTTCAGGTGCGTAGTACTCACAACCGGCGTGCGTGTATGAACGTAAACGAGGCAAAAGAAGTACGTAACGATCGTAGCAGGTGGCGTTCTGTAGTTTCTGCAAGAAAAGAAGAATACGTGCGTGCCATGGGAAGATGGCGTAAGTTTATGTATGTATGTATGTTATACTTCTCATAAACATCATCTTCTTCAACCTCAGATATCGTACATTCTAACCAGCTCATTTTTGCTAAGTAATTTAGCCCGAAAGTGTACATTTCTAACATGGGCTGATGGGCCACTAAATCCCTAGTCAACAGGGAATGCGAATACTTTCAACAGCCTTCTAATTCCCAAGACAACTGTTCCCCTTTGTTTCATCCAAAACTAACGACATCGAATGAACTGTCAAACCGATCAGATAACACATAATAAATACACCATAAAGTAATATTTATACGCAATAAAATGTCACAAATATTGTTATAAGATGGCCACAGTTTATTGGCTGCCGAGCTGTTTGTTATTGGCTACATTATTACTGCTATTTTTGATACCGAACACATTAGAGGTGAAGAAATAACTGCTAATATAAAAGTTAGTAATATGTTTCGAAGAGGCAGAGGAAGCAAGTTTTACTTTCTGGTTTACGATGGTCATTATGTTAGAGAAGTCCTTATATTTCCTTTATGCATAGGCCACAATGTATTCTAAAACTCACATATGTAACCTTTTTACAACCATTCGATACTCAACTCAACTCAACTTAACTCAAAGCATTTATTTCAAATAAACCAATTACAGGCACTTTTGAATTGTCAAGGGGTCAGTCAGTCAAATAAATGACGCTAGTTGCCCATCCTAAAGCATAGTACGTACCTATGGAGAAGAACGGGCAAGAATAGCAGATAGGTATAGCATTGCTAGACCTAAACATTAACAAACTCACAGCACATAATAGTCAACGAGTCTAAAATCACAAATCAAAATAAAAGACCGCGCCAGTTTCGGTCGTTTATTCGTCTATTCACACTGAAACTCTCTCGTTTCAGCGTTTTCGTGTAGGTTTTAACAAAACCTCTCTTTCATTTGTTTGTCAACCATGACAAAAAACCAAGCCATTCAATCAGTAGATTTGAAGTTTTATATCCACGAGAGAATCGATTCAGTTCTTAGACATTGCCGGGTTAGTAGATGGAGCGTGTTTTCGCTAAAGCTATTAACCTTGATCAAAGAATGGACAAAAGTCGTTCAGTATCCATGTACGTGGGTAAAACTGTGTCGTTCTCCAGTAATGGGGTTTTTGTGTTGCATTCCGACCCGAAACATCTAGTTTTCCTCCACAATACAATACAGTTATATATAAAAACATAAAATACTAACAACACAACATCGTCTCGAAATCATTTATTCGGTCGTTGTGCTAAATATTTTCGTACATTCCATTTAATTAAATTCCTAACGGGACTTACATGGATTTTCCGATTTTCTTTGGCTTCTGTTTACATAAAATTATTACAGCATTGTTTTTCTCTTTATACACCCCAAGAAGCCAGCCGCCAGCATTATGCTGGTCACGTTCGAATATTAATTTCCTTTATTTACAAAATCGTTTTAAAGTTTCCCAACTACAGTCGTGGTCGTAAATAAATTTTAAATATGCCCTATATGTTTATTCTCATTTTAAAGTAAACCAAGTCCGGTTGAACGTTCCATATATCATATCCGCTGGGACGCTTTTGGTATGAAAAGCATACCAGACTTTTCTAACACTAAATTGTACTCACGCGCTTAGGTATTCCCACTACATTGTACACGTCATATGACGCGTCGGCTCGCGCGTCGAGTGTTTGTAAACAAACCCAATAAGCGGCGTCATTTCTTGGTATTCTGCGACCGTTGTATTTTTTTTATGAATGCTAGTGAGTAGGGCTATATTAAAGTGTGCGTTGTATTTGAATATACGATGTTTCCGTTTGTAGACGACTGTTTAAGATGAACAAATACACTTTTTTCACAGATTCCAACAAGATTTTTTCTAATAAGAAAAACAGGGGTTGTCCTATATGTTTTATGGTGTAAAAAACATGGTGTGTTAGTTCTTCATACGAAACATGAATAAAACCACTTACCACAGTACAATATTAATTATTTAAAAGCATCCAAAGTTGAGACTCACGACGGGTCGCTCGTTCAATGTCAGCGAAAATGATATTTTTTAATGTCATAGACTAATTCCTTCTAGGGTTGTCGTATCTCAAACGGTTCGGAAACAGATAACGTATGAAACTAAATCCATGGACTTGGAAAGTACTGCTTAATAGTGGTGATACAAGGATAAACAAGGATGAAAATAAAACCAATAAAAATTGGTATGACTTTCACACCATGGGCGCAAAACTCTGAACACGTTTTGGTAGGAAATTCATACCATGGGCGCATTGCGGTGCCTCACAAACTGATCAAAAGCGTCCCAGCGGATATTGTCTGACGTCATGGCTGTTTGGTAGCGAAGCCATAATCACAATTTTACTGGGGAGGTGGATGGAAAGATTGTTAGGCGGTTCATAAGCAATTTATCTAACTGGCAACTTGGTTTGATTGCAAATTCAGGATAAGTGATAGAACGCCCGCTCTAGGCACTTTTATTTTATTTTAGATGGGTTTGCTCTTGACTCTAGTCTAGGTCAGAGATGACAGAGACAAAGTCGACGATGGAGTGAGCCTACCCAGAAGAAGCCTGTTCACTCTCACTTTGAAGAGATTTGGGTTGTATGCGGTCGGAAACACAGGCGCAGGTAGAGAATTCCACTCTTTTGCTGTGCGCATTATAAAACATGTTTACTGTAAATAAATTCATAGATTGCTTTTACTAAAAATATAAAAGCTGATGTTACCTACACTCCTTTTAATAAATAATAAAGCAGTATCTTGTATGTAGGTACCTAACAGTCCCGAGTGGAGTAAATCCATTAATCTGCAAATAATAACTACACAACCCAGGAACTCCATACGAAGCTCCACAGATTCCACGAAACGAATGAATATAACATTATTATAATTTATCAATTTATTACCCCTCGCGGATTACGAGATGGTGTGCTCGTATAAAAGTAACATACCATCGTACGAACGTATACGTTTTAATGCCACTTAATTCTTCGGACTGCTAAATCTTAGTTGACATTAGGACACGACAGAGCTGTCCTGAACCATACGTGTAGGAAAAATTGAGTTATTTATTTGGGATCACCAACAAAGGGTACTTACACAAATACAATATAGATCACAACAATAAAATAGGTTCTTTTACGTGTGCTCCTTCAATTACAGGAGACCACAGCATGCACATAATAAAACTAGGTGTAAACACGATGATAATTAAAATTAAAATTGAGAAAATAAATGATGAATGATGAAAGAAAAAAAAATAACATGTCAAGAGTGAGCATTCTTAATACAATCTATTGACACGAAAAGCATAAGACTAGTTGCCTTACTATAACGTGCTAATACCATCATGGTTCCATTGCGAAAAAGGGATAGTGCTATCGGTCATATATAGCTCCGTCTCTCATTCACGCTGGAACAATGATGGCTTTAACATGTCATAGTACGGCCTCTGTTCACTTTGTATCATCCTTCTAAAGGGCATTTCTCATTAAAAAAATCACCACGACTTCCGTACGATCAAACATAAAACTACATAAAAAACAATAACATACAACACAAAAAGTAAAAACAAGTTTCAATTAATGACTGCACGTGCACGGACTAATTACGGCCAAAAAAATATATTGGTTGAGGGACCACAGATGTTCAATGATTTACCGGAGTATTTAGAGAAGTGCGATAGCATAAACATATTTAAAGCAAAACTTAAGAAACATGTATGTGCTGTAACGTCGCTAACACCCCAGAGACAAATTATAATACTATTATTTAGATGTAAGCACTTTGTATCTCGTTTTAAGTGAACTGTTATTGAAGTTCTTATGAGAAATAAATTATCTTTAAACCTATTTTAGAGTTAGTCTCATTATAAAAGTTTTTATGCATGAGTATTATCACCTGAAAGAAAGGTAATAATGTTAAAGTCAGCTGGTATAAACCGGACTACAAGAAATCTTCATTAAACGTGAGAGTGGATAATGGATTTAAAAAAAACATTCACGACTGGTGAAACCTACTGTAGATACGACGGGTGCATCCTGGATAGCTTTACTAAGACTAGCTAATCTTTTACTACTTCTTTTATGAGCTACTCATGGACTAAAATAGCAGCATGAAAATCTAGCTTAGCTAAAACACTAGGACAAGTCTGGCACGTCTGTTCAAAAAGTATTTGAGTAAAATGTAAACAATTGGGTTAGAAAATGTACCAATGGATGCCAATTTGTAGTGCCATTTTATTACAAATTGACTGCATTGATTTGATTGTTTGTTTGAATACTTAAACCGAAAATTATATTTTTTTATCATCTAAATATGTTTTTCATTTGACACTTACTGAGGTTAATTTTATACACTCAATATTCGTTGATTATTTTACAATTAGAATTTAATTATATTATTGAAACAATAAAAAGTGTGATATATAAAAATTAAACCTTCTAAATGCAGATGAATGTGTTACTAACTTCATTTGGTATTTCTTTTAGTGAGTGATTGCACAAGAATTTAATCTGAACAGGGTTTGTTTACACTTTTATCAGATACTTTTTGAACAGACCATAGACTACATTAAATAATGACATGTTTGTTACCTTGACCTTGAAGAAAAAGTAGTTTGTACCTGGTACAATCTGTTTTGCCAAAAGTAGTGAATGTCATTATTTTTAAAGAAAATCTGGTAGTAGGACATAAATTAAGGATATCTATATTCCATTTGAAATAAGATTAGAAATTTTAATAAACCTTTTTTACATTCCGTTCAACCGATTTTGACTTCTATTCCGTAAGCATAAGGATGGCATTAAAAGCAAAAACGTGGTTACAATACCAACTGTTTACTGCAGCTGCCATTTGTCATGCCACCAACGCAATATAAGTCAAAATCGGTTGAACGGACTGTAAAAAAGGCTTATTTAAATTTCTAATCGGATAGCAACGGAAAATGCAGAAGTAATTAAGAAATTCTATTCATAGTCTTGGAATATGTGGACAGCCACAATCTTATACGTTCTTAGATATAATATCTTCGTATAAACTGTTCAGGACCGAACAATAAAAATATGTTTCATTCATTCGCTCACAGGAATTAATTTCGAACGAACTTCCCAGATGTGATACTTATATTATATTATATGATTATTTCATAGAAATCCTTATGAAGATTTATTTATGTGAAAATATGACGAAGTCTCCAATAAACGAAAGCTTGTCTCTAGAGAGACGGAAAATAAATTTATGTGACCCAGGTTATGGCACACAATATAAACATTCATAATAGAAAAAAAAACTCATTTATTGTGTACCTAACAGCTGTGCCAAATAGACTTAGTTCAGCAAAAAAAATCTCGTGGCCATATCGCAGGGACATTTTACAGACTTATCTTACTTCAAGCCGCAAATACTCGGTACGAATGTTACCACTCGTCGGATTTCTAATCAACTTGCAGCTTTCCTCCCATTTTTTAAATAAATTACATTAAAGTTAAAAGCGTATTAACAAATCGATATACTTTTAAATCGATTACAAATTCGACGACTGATGAAACACGAAGTTTGCCGAGGGACATTAAGAATATAGTTGTAGTTGTAGTGGAGAGCCTATTTGTGAAACTTTTTTTTCTTCCTCGTTCCTTCAGTGCTGATAATCGCCATGACATACGACGGGTCTCCTAGTTATGCGGTCTTCTGCAGTATGGACCGCTCGGTAGTGACATCCAGACACGGAAAGTGTGTGTGTTCTGTTAGATATCCAACGAAATATCTACTTTTTCCAGTTTCAGTCAAGTATGTTTGTGCATGAGACTTGAATAATCCTAGTGTTTATTATAAGTACTTCCTAAACAGGTAGCTAGATACTAGATAGTAGAGTTCCTACTGATAGACCCTATGTCTTGATCAATAACCTAACAGTTTTCTTATCTACACTTTATTTTAACTGGCATAAAACAACGTCAAGATTGTCGAAAAAATCACAGCGATAAAAGAAGCCAATAATCTATTTATTACATGGAACAGCACTTAGCTAAGCCACTTTTGTGGAAGACACCCGCTTTACCTTCGATGGAACATAAATCAATCAATTACTTTGTATTTTGGACACTAAAATATTAGAACCTAAGGTTACTCTGCCAGTACCTACTCGCAGTATGGGCTTATGTCCTATTTTTTGGGCTAGAAACATAGACTTCGATAAGTATGTTGAAGAGCTCCTAGCTAAATTATAACAGCCACACGGATAGATCAAAGGTTAAGCTATGCTTGCCGCGTTCGGTTCGTGGATAGGTGACCATCCATTACATATCGAGAGCCCTCCGTGTCTCGGAAAGCACGTTAAGCGGTTAGTCCCACCTGTCATTCGTAGATCTTTGACAGTCGTTACGGGTAGTCAGAAGCCCAAGTCTGCCAAGCAGTCTTACCAAGGGGTATCGTGTTACCCAGTTACACGGTTGTGGAGGTCGGATAGCCAGTCGCTCCATCTAAAATACTGGTATTCAGCTGTATCTGGTTAAACTAGAAGCCGACCTCAACATAGTTGGAAAATATGTAGGCAGTTTGGTAAGTATAGTTGTGAATATACGAGTACGACAAGGGTTTTATTAATTTAATGAAAAAACAAATATTTCACAATGTCCAAAATTAAACATAATTATCTCTACCAGTAAAATGATTATTTTTGAGTAACTACTACTGTAGGTGCATATACAGTACCTAAATTAAATTTTTCAATAATTTATTAACCAAGAAAATATTGGATATCATTTTATAAAAAACTAGAAGAAATTTCTACGAAAACTTGAGCCATGTTATTACCAACAAACAAGGCTATATTTGCGAATCCTTAGGCCGGTAAAAACAATTTTTAGGCGCCCTTAACGACCCTATCTAGAAAGTTCGGGACTCTACCAACTTATACCAACGGAACTTATAACAACAACTGCCAAAACAGGATTTGTGAAAAAAATAACAGGCAAATCCCCTGAGCATTAATACTACTTAATATTATTTAATAAACAAGCCCTCTTTATAATATTATTAGGTAGCATGAAAAGTAAGTTCTAGTGGTTTTCTTTTTCGCTGAAATAAATTAATATTGGTAAAACTTTCCATGGTCTTTATAGCTGCAATGCGTGATGTTTCAAATAAAAGCAATCCCTTATGAGGCATAAATCTTTCCATAGTTGAACATATAATCTTAACCTCGAAACTTACGTATCAAAACATACTTGGCCAAAGAATCAGTATCGCCATACAACGTGGCAATGGTGACACCTTTTTGGGCAGTTTTCCTGTTGACAGCGATGCGGTCGAATTTTTTGATGACGTATGATTTTTTTCCTTCTTTTTTTATTTACGTGTACATACTATTAACATTATTTTAAGTCTGTTAGCTTATATAAATACTATCCAAAGAATGAATAATTATATCAGATAAGAAACATACTTCAATAATCTTCTTCGTAAACCTTTTACACGAGGTTAAACATACATAATTCAAAGTTTACATAATTTAATTTGTGACTACGGTAAAGATCCAAATATAAATTGGAGTTATAAACCTGCACCCAATTCTGTAACACAGTCGTAATCACAGTGGCTTTCATTTTATACCTACAACAATATGAACACATTACGTTTATTTGGTTGTTGATCAAACGAATGTTCTAAAATTTTGTTCTATTGACAAAGCGATTGTGATCCCAAGTGTGTTACGCAATAAGGTTGCTGGAAAAAAAAACATGTCATTTAGTATAGTTAGTACTTAAGTACACGTGTTCCGATTTACTGTCCCCAGGGCATATATAGGCTACCGGAGCGCTTCTACGTGTACTAACGAGGCTAGGATCGGATTTTATGTACAATCTATGTAAAAAGGGTCTCGGGCGAGAGATCCCGTAAAAACATAATAAATTAGAAGAGATTCGTGTCTTTCTTGCTATAATAATACATAAAATAAAACTTCTTTCTACCAGATTCAGATGTTTCCTTTACAATTTTTTTCGTATTTCTGGGAATTTTAGGAGGAAATCCACACATAGAAAAGGTGTAGATTTTCTGCGAAAATTACATCATAAAAGTCGTTTAGTAAACTTTTAACGTTGACTTGCTTCCTTGAACGGATTATTTGATTTGCAAACGAAATGCGAAATAAAACGTACGGTCGTTCTAACATTGCCTTGAGAAATGCAAATACACTCATAATAATTAGGTACCCTTACCATTCTTCTTCTACATACTTCCATCGTGTTGATGAAAGGTTTCATATTTTTCATCCCAGTATTCCATCTTAGTACGCCGGAATACTGGGCTGTCACCATTTCCATTACTCTGACAAAGTTACAAGTATTTGGTCGATAAACTCGATTTTAGAAAAGTTCGCCTAGGAAGAGCGTCTTGGATAAGGTCCGTAACGAATACGTTTGAGATTTTTTGAAATTGAAAGAGAGTAGACTCCGTTGGTATGGACATATATACTGCGCAGAGATGAAAACTACTCCCTAAAGAATGTTCTCAACATTGACACACAGACAAGAGGTAGAGGCAGACCACCGGCCACATGGTGCCAACTGTCGCGAAGGACCTAAAATCTAAGAACTTATCACCTGTGACAACCCGGCCCCGAAGTTCCTAGCGCAAATGCCCAAGGAGGCCCGACCCGAGATAAACTGGGTAAGGAGCTCATGCTCTTTACATGCTCATGCTCTCATGTTCTATAAAGCCTTCTTCTCCCTCATGGAAGAAGAAGGCTTTATAGCACATCTCTGCCACTAATGCCTGCGTGACAGTCTGTTACTAAAGCTTGATGTGTCATATTTACCACCGCCTCAGGTATTGTACCACCGTTGCGGTAATCTTGAAGACGGTAATTTGTACCGAATAGTAATAGCAACTTTAGTAGGATATTTATTTGATAAAAATGAATACATTTTGTTTTACCATTATATAAGGTAAGCCATATGTAATTTATTTATTACAACATTACCAGCACCAGGTTTACTTTATGATCGTTTAATTGCGTACTTATTCGTGTAGGTAAAACTATAATATTTTACGGTCCGTATGTATATAAAAACAGTTTTTCTATAAGGTACCTTATCCTTTTATTCCGGCTAACAGAATTCAATTTTAATAGTAAGCCCTTTAGAGCCTGCGCCAAGAACTGTGATCTACTAAAAAAGATGAATTTAAAATGAGCTTTGTCTTAAAAATTTCGCTGCGACCTAAAACTTTTTAATGAATTTTTTAAATTATGTTAAACACTGATTACTTTTTTATTCAATAACTTTCGTGAAAAACTATTTGAACTAAGTATTAAGAAGAAAATTAAACATTGACAATGGCGATGATGAGGTGGGTAGGACACTTGGCTAGACATGGTGATGGTTGGTGGAGTACCAAGAGCTCTTACTGAATAATTGACGAGAGACGGTAGAAGGAGTGTTGGCAGACCAACAGCCAGATGGGAAGACGACCTACAGAAGATCTCGATGCGACTCAGACAGGTCAGGAAACCATGGCACAAAAGAAAGGAGGCCTACACTCAGCAGCTGGTGGAACGAGGCTGCCAAAGATAATGGCGATGCATGAAAGTAACCCAATTACGACAGCAAATAATTACACATAAATCAACTAAGTAGGTATAAACAATAATAGTTTAGATTAGCAACAGTTCTGATATAGCATGTTAGTTCTCCATTACGAACACAACGTTTCCTAATTGCATGCAGTTCAAACTATGACTGCCGCGCAAGCAATCTGTCGACAGGAACGTATTGACTAATTGTCAGTGAGCAACCAACACCACTGTCTGTTACATACAAGGGAAATCAAAAATAAACACGAACTCGATCGATAGTACAGTCACTAAAAGAGATAAGTAACCAGGGTCGTCGGATATAGTTGAAGTTTAGTAAAAAACCGATGGATGTTTTCGAATGAAATTTAATTTGATAAATGACCTGTTTGTTTTCTATAAATTAAATTAAATTTTATTCGAAAACTTTTATCGGTTTCTTACTAAACTTCAACCTTATCGACGACCCTGGTTATTTATCACTTTTGGTGACCGTACACTCACGAGCAATCATATCTAATTCATATTGAAGGACTAAAAACCATCAAAAGTAAAAGGAGTATGCAGGGATCGTAGCAGGGGGCGTTCTGTGATTTCTGTGTACCCCCATAGGGAGACGGCGTGAGTTTATGTGTGTAAAAATCATCAAAACCTTTACAGGTTTTTATCTAACCTCTACATATTACCCAAGTAGTCACTGTATTAAATCAAATAAACTAAACATACCTATTTTCATTATTTTTTTATTACAAAAGTCAATGGGCACTATAGTGTGAGTTACGTCCCAAATATTTACCTGAAACTGTATGAAGTCTGTTTTACGATATAGGTGTTACAAACCCGCCCATTATCCTTTATTATTAGGTAAAGTTAGATAGTATTTTCGTTATCATCCATTCCAAATCAATGAGTTTTTGAAGTGATGTGATTCTTTAAACTAATATTGTATGGCAAGTCATTATTTTTCACAGACACAATAGATTAGGAGTTGAGGCAATAACGAAAAAAAAATTACGAGTTTTCTTCATAAAAACATTGAGCCTTATAATAATGAAATTGAAAATGAAACCCCACAATGAAGTACACTCGCGGACAAAGAATACGGATCAGTACGAAAAACAAAAATTACTCTTAAAATAATAGAGCTAGCGGCATGAATGAAACTGTATGTTGCAGATAATTTATCAGTTAATAAAACAACATCAAATGTCAGAAACATTACTTGTTAAGAAATTGTTAATATTACATTAAAAAAAGAAATAGCAATAATTTTTACATTGAAAAAATAATGGTTGGTACCGCACAGACAACACAAAAACGAACTTTAAATCAAAATTAATACTTTGTATTGCCTCCACAGGCTCTTCTCACAGCTGCCCAACGATTGGGCATGCTATTTATTAAGTTTCTTATGCAATGTTGTGGGATATTGGTCCATTCTTCCACTAGCACATGTTTCTGGTCTCGAAGTGTAACTGGGGCGGGGTTTCGATTTCTTACACACCTCCCAAGCTCGTCCCGACCGTGTTCAATTGGATTCTGGCCCGGGCTTCTCGCTGGCCAGTCCATGCAATTGCCAACGTCCTGAAAATACTCATTTACAATTTGATTTTACGTGGCCTGGCGATGTCATGCATGAATATTTAACTTTCACCCATATTAATTAATTATGGGCTGACATGCTCATTAAAAATTTCTTCCACATATCTTGCACTAGATAGAATACCATTTTCTATCAGCACTAACTCCGTGCGACTCTCTGAAGGGATTCCAGCCCAAACCATAACAGATCCACCGCCAATCGGCACTTTTTTCTCAAACCGAGCTGGAATAAAACGTTCCCCTGGCCGTCGGTAGACTCTTTGCCGCCTATCATGTGCGTACAGCATAAATCTGGATTCGTCAGAAAACTCCACTCACCACTCACTCACCCATACCCACCAACAACCCACCACTGCTCTCACTCTACTACTCTTCCCATCTTTCGTTCTTCTTTTTTTCTTTCATCTTTCTTTTTTCTTTCTTCTTCTTCTCTGTTACTCTTGCCCATTCTTCGTCTCACCAGTGCGCGTTTTCGCGGGCGTAACTTAATCTTGCTACCCGATGTTCCCTTTCAAGTTTTGGACCATTTGCGGGTCTATGTGGGGTCAAATTAGCTTCAAGGAGCCGCCGCCTTACAGTCCTCTCGGTTACGTCGTCTCTACGGGTCCCCCGATGTTGATTTGTTACTTCAACTGCCGTGAGGTGCCGATTTCGGAGCATGGTCGTAACAATAAATCGATCCTCTCGAGTCGTAGTACGTCTCTGTCTGCCGGTTCCTGGTCTTCTTATGTTCTGCCCAGTTTCGCGGAAACGTTGGACGAATCGTTGCACAGCAGAAAGCGACACGCCTACTGTTCTTGCTGTACTTCGCTGACTTCTGGTTTCTTCTAACATAGTAGTGATTCGTGTACATTCTTCTGGTGTTAGCAACATGATAGTAATTCAATAATAATGGTGAAAGACGACAATGACCGCCTTTTATCATTTTGATTTGACAGATTGAAAACAAAAGTGAGAAAACAAGCAAAAGTAAAACAACCGCGATTTGAATTTATTTCCAAATTCGAGGTTTTTTTAATTTTAACTTATTTTAATTAGGTTGTAGATCATTTAAGGTTAAATTTCAAACGATATTAAAATTTTCTGTAATATAAAGTTACTTTCATGCATGTACAGTCTCCAAAAGATATAAGAAACCAGGGTCGTCGGATATAGTAGAAGTTTAGTAAGAAACCAATGGATGTTTTCAAATAAAATTTCATCACATCATCAAATTTCAACATTCATCGAATTCTTACTAAACTTCAACTATATCCGATGACCCTGGTTTCATATCTCTTTTGGAGACTACATGCATGAAACTAACTTTAAAGACCCTGGTTACTTATCACTGTTGGTGACTGTACCATTATTAATTTGGAAGTTACAGGGATGTTCGCCATCGACCCGTATTATTTGACCACGAGCGTATTTAAAAAACGCAGTTGTACAAAAATGAATGCGGGTTTTCTATTGAACAAAATGAGTTTACGTGAAGTTTTAATAAAATACTCGTACTAAACAGTTAAAAGCAGTTACTCGTTGTGGGCGGCGTCAGGAGAGAACAAAAGATCACTCACAGAGGAGATAATTAATGAGGGCTTTAAGGGCTCACGTTTAATCTAACTAAATCATCATTGCCTTAACCATAATTATTTTGTACTAGCTGGTGCCCGCGACTTCGACTGCGTTTCCAGGATAAAAAGTAGCGTATGTTCTTATCTGTGTGCCACATCCAAATCCGTTAAGTAGTTTTTGCGTGAAAGTGTAACAAACATCCATCCATCCATCCGGAAATAGGAAAGTAGGATAGGATATAGTAAGATAGGATAGCCTTTAATCCTAATTTCCTCCCACTTCATTAGAATGAAAGTATGTAGGTATGTTTGTAACTCAATCACGCTTTCTCGGCTGAATGGATTGGATAAAATTTAGCACTGCGATAGATTAAGACCAACATCCCGATTGCATTACACAATTTCTCTCACAATGCGAAAGATTTTCAAATAAATTCCTTACACATTGCTTCATATGTTTAGAAAAACCATTTGCTCGACAGCGCAATGAATCTTGTCGAATAGTCAAAATGAAAAGCATTGCAATTGTTAGTGTGTTACGGAATTGGAATATTTTGGCATAATTATTTTGGTTTGAGTACACGTTGCCTAAGGATGCTATTGAACCGCGAGGAACATCCTATAAATTATTAATGCGAAAATTGATTGCATTGTCTAATACATAATAAACTTGAACATTTTAAAACGAGTAGAATTGTAAAATTTTAAGTAGGTACACAGACAACCTTGGTTTGTAACTCCACAAAGGTCATGTTCGTTCATATTTTAAGGAATGCTGTCAATATTAGTGTTTTATAGGACAATACTGGAATGTTATGTGAACTATCTGAAATCTAATTAAAAAAATGCGACAACATCAAGTTGTGTTGTTATTTTTATAAATTAATAAAATAATTATATTTCAAGTGCATGAGGGTTTTTTTCTATGGGTTGAAATCCAATTACCTAAATGGGTGGTTGGTTTATAAGGATAGCATTAATAGCCTATATACGACTATTTTTTAAATAGTACAAAAAAAAATGGGGCTCTATCCGTACCCTTTACTGATCATATTTCTGTATTCAAAAGTCAAAAAAACGAAATCCCAAAATTGTCTAGGAAAATTCAACATAATTGGTAAACTCATAATAGAATCAATCATTCATAACAATTGCTACTAGAAAATACTACGCATAGTATTTTTCCATTTCGGTCGCAAGTTCGCAATTCATAAGTTCCGGCAAACTCCCATGTAAGCTCAAGCCACGCCCCCTTTTGCGCCGGCGCTACCCTACCCTACCGCCACCCGCCAGCCGGCCAGCGATCCATTTTCGAGCAAGCGAGTGCAACAAACGAAAGAGACAGTCGTAATTTGTTAGCGGAAGTGTACGCGCGCTTCTTTTACCCAAATTGTTACCTACGTTTTTACTGTCGCGATGGCTTACCAGTTTTCATTTCGGGAGTATGCGGCTATGTTGCGTGTGTACTTTTTGTCTGGTGAGAACGCGAGTGCCGCTGTACGTATGTACAGGGAACTGTATCCAAATGTTCGCCAGCCAAACGTTCGGACTGTGGTAAATGCTTACCAGCGTTTAATCGACCATGGATCTTTCCACGCACCGGCCCATAGCCAAGGACGTGGAAGACCGGCGTATTCGCAAAACCTGTACGACGATGTAGTGGCCTACTTTGAAGAAGATCCCCGACGAAGTACGAATGACGCAGCTCTTCATTTTAATATTAGCCAGCACTGTGCATGGAGGATCATTAGTTCGTATGGATTTCACCCATACCATTACAGAAAGGGTCAAGAATTGACCACTGTGGATACTGAACCAAGGATGGCGTTCTGCAGGTGGATACTGAACAACACAGAAGCAAATGTGTTACACTCCGATGAGTGTATGTTTACTCGTATCGGATTGTTTAACCAACACAATGAACACTGGTGGTCATTACGAAATCCAATGCTAACAAAGGAGAACTCCTTTCAACACAGGTTTTCTGTAAATGTCTGGGCAGGAATCCTAAACGACACTATCATTGGCCCTTATTTTATTGAAGGGCGTCTTAATGGCGAAAGTTATTTAACTTTGCTTCGGACAATGGTGTCTTCAATGTTAGATGACATTCCATTAGCCAACTTACGAGGCCTCTGGTTCCAGCAAGACGGCGCGCCTCCGCACTACCATAGCGCAGTGCGTGAGTACCTGACGGAGGAGTTCGGGAGTCAGTGGATTGGTCGAGGCGGCCCCGTGGCATGGCCTCCACGCTCACCTGATCTCACGCCCTTGGACTTTTTTTTGTGGAGTGAAATTAAACGGCGAGTGTACGTTAGTCAGCCAACAAGTGCCGAACAATTAAAACAGCGCATATTGGACGCATTTGACCAAGTGAAAAGTGAGCGAAACATACTATTATCATTAAAAAACAATTTAATTAAACGTGCCCGTCTTTGCACCGATAATGGTGGTGGACATTTTGAAGGACAATTAAAATACCTGTAAGTTTTTTTTGAATTTTGTAAATACGTTAATTATTGTAAATATCACCTGATTCAACCTTTTTAAATACGCCAAAATTACATTTTAAACAAGTTCTGAAGCTTTAATTTAATTTCTTTTAACTTTCGTTACCTGATTGTTTTAATTGTAAAAAAGTTGGTAATTTTGTTGGTCCTAAGCCCAATTAAAGTATGAAGGAAAAGTTTGAATTGATTATGTGCCTATTATTTATCGTGAACCTTTTATTTTACATTTTCTTAGTTTTCAATCGTAAAGCATAAGATGCGTTTAAGTTACCTACAATTACAATAACAGCTGTTAGAGGCGGGGCAAGTTTGAGCGAGATACGTGAACGCGAGAGCGAGACAATATGAATTATGAATACTATTATGAATGACCTGTACAATATCTCCATAAATTGACTGAGATTTTGGGATATAAATAAACGCTAATAAGTTTGCTGTTTATAAATATTATTTATTGAGACTTTACAAATATAATAACAAGACCTTCTCCAATAAGTCATTTAAGTATTTGTACTAATTAAACATTAGTAGTGTATATAACGTTCCTACTGCTGCGAGACAGGCCTCCTCTCTGTGAAAGGCAGTGAGCCGTAATTCAACACGCGGGCCCAGTGCGGGTTGGTAGATGTCACATGTCTTCGAATTTTTGGTTCTAAAATATGCCGATTTCCACACGATGTTTTCCTTCACCGTTTCGAGGGCAGTGGTGGTGACACCTTTTTTTTTTTTTTTTTTGGGTTGGAAATCATCAAATGACCTCTCCCGCTCTGGGCGGAGCGGAAGGGCGTGTCAGACTCTTACTGACTAAAACCCACCCGTGTTCCTTCAGTTGCCTGTGCGCCAGGGCCACGGTAACTCTTTCGAACAATCCGCGACCCCGGCAGGTATCGGCCCTATTGGACCCCTTCAATGATGCTGACATCTCTTTGAGGCGCGCGTGGAACACGACGCGCCGTCGACCCGGGCCTGGTCCTTACCGGTGGTGGTGACACCTGTGTTCGAACCCACGACCTACAACTCGTAAGTCGGGGCCGCTACCACTAGGCAACCACTTTATAGAAAATTATTTGCAATGATTTGAAATGCAAAGTATTTTTGGATTAAAATGCTGTATGATAAAATCACAAGCTACGTTTAAACAGAAGAAATCGTTGAAAGCACCAGCGATGTCGATTTTGGTGAAACTTTA
This sequence comes from Griposia aprilina, assembly GCA_916610205.1. Taxonomy (NCBI): domain Eukaryota; kingdom Metazoa; phylum Arthropoda; class Insecta; order Lepidoptera; family Noctuidae; genus Griposia; species Griposia aprilina. Next base: position 11,371,152 of record OU744306.1, read on the forward strand.
CCTGAATTATAAGTTCTTTGGAGAAGAGAATCCCTGAGTCATATTTCACATTATTAAAACGACAATCTTCCAGTAAAGAAGATCTTGTCTTACAGTTTCCAGAAGCTAAGAAAACAACAAGCAAGTTAATAGCTAACAAATACTCCGATGAACTTGTGTATTAATTATATTGTTAATCGGATATTGAAGCACGTGTTCGCAATTCGTTACACGTGCTATTAGATGATCGATCGTCTCTAATGGGCATATTATTAGTTGAAGAGCGAACACGTAGGCGTTAACACTCTCATATCTTTACCCGTAAATTTTGCTTAGTGTGCAATTAATGGTTATCTAGCAGAATATTAGTATTAATATTAAATGAGGAAATGAGGACCTGTTTTACAGCCTCCGGAAAGGCTCTATCCACCAGAACAGTTTATTAATTTAAAGAATTTGTACATAATTGTCTGTCCAATAAGTTAACCAGGACTGAGCGGAAGCTGAGCAACATTTTCTTGAACTACTGAATTACATGAGATTGATTTGTGCCCGGTTGATGGCAATAAGCCCGCCCCCTATTAAATGAGACTTAAACATGTCTTGCGAAATGTGGGTGTACTATAGCTACCTAATCCTTCGGAGAATACAGGCGTGATTTTATGTTATGTACGTGTTATTTTATGTTATGTTATGTACGTGTTATTTTATGTTAGGTACGTGTTATTTTATGTTATGTACGTGTTATTTTTACCATCATCAGTTTCAAAACAGATTAACAGAACCAGTTTTAGAACTTATAGATAGCGTCCACAGTCCACATGTACAATTTAGGTTAAACGTTAAAGTTGCAAAGCTTAATTATTTAATGGTTTCCAAACAAAAAGTTATTATATTAAGCCTCCCTCAGACAGACTTTTTTTAGACAGAAATATTTAGGAGTGCGCATTTATATTGGCGACTAAAGGCTCCCGCAAATAGGCGCAACGCGCCAGTGCAACGCGAAAGTGCAACGCGACAGCGCAACGTGACTCTATTAGAACAATCTCTATGAAATTTCATGGAATTTGTTATACTAGAGTTTCGTCGCGCTGTCACGTCGTGCCTTTAGTCGCCAATATAAATGCGCAGTACTAAAAAAAACTGTCTAAAAAAAGTCTGTCTTGGGGAGCCTTTAGTAGCCAATATAATAGCACAATAATAATAAAAAAAACATTCAGTTCTGCCTCCGCGAGTTGAAAGTGAACAATCAAACTGTCACCAACAGTTTCACCCACATGCCATTTATAAGTTTATATAATTTATGTTAATATTTCTCAATGGCAGCCCGGAGTCTGGATTTGTGCCTGATTGATGGTAATAGGCTCGCCCCCTATTATATGGGACGTAAACATACGTAACTGGCGAAATGTGGGTGTACACCTCTGGCCAATCCTTCTGGGTAACAAGGGGTGATGTTATATTATAATACAAATAATTATGACGGGGAAGGTACGTCTCTCTCGTTATCATCAGCCATATTTTAACTACTGTGGGCGTACTATGAGAAGTGTTAGTTATTGCGCAATAGAAAAACCATTTGCAGTTCAAATCAAATTATAATTTACGATCACATTAATCACACTAGCGAATCACACACTGTAGGTACACGACACAACTATACGGAACGCGCGACAGTTTCTAAACGTGTTCACTGCTGTCTTAATCGCCAACAACAATCTTCTATTGCGCAATAACCAACACTTCCCATAGTACGCCCACAGTAGTTAAAATATGACTGATGATAACAAGAGACACATACCTTCTCCGTCATATATAATATATAATCATTTTTGACCTAGACCAGAGTTAAGAGCAAACACATCTTAAATTTAAAAGAAACAGGAATTCCTACCCTCTGTGTTTCTGCCATGCCATTAACGAAAAAGTTTCCATAAGCAGGAAACCTTTCAACACCTCTATAAGGGGGATTCTACCGCCTACCTTCTGATCATAATCTATTTGGTCACGTTTTATGCCATGCTTGGACGTGACAGAGATGTCTACCGAAGATTTTTTTAAATCAAACAATATGAAACCAAGGAAAGCTTTCACCATTATGGTGTTAGTAAAAAACCACAGAAAAAAAAAACGGTCTAAATACATACATACGACCTTTGCATAATCTTTCAACGTGATTAAAATCAAAATCTAAAGTCGTTTATTCAAATTAGGTAAGCAGAGAATCAGCATAACAAAGTTCCCCAAAACGCTCGCCCTTCACTTGGATATGTTAAATCCGGTAAGGGGACCAAGGGTGTCCGCGTCAGTGTTGCCATAGCGATAATAATTTATATCCCAAACCGGAAATTCAAAAATGGTTGCGCTTTTTAAAATAAATCATGGCTGTGGAAAAATCCAGTTAAGTTTCCACGAGTTACTGCTGGGCCCAATGATTAGTGTTTGAAACAAGATTTATCTATCAGACGGCTATTTTAAATTGAAAACCCTCTTGGAAGGGTACTGATAAATCTTCGCTAGGCAATAGGGATTTCAATTTTATGTCCATTGACTTAAAACCTGAATATTAGACTGTTTCTGTTCAGTTTAATAGTTTTAAGTGCAAATGTGTCCTCCGTTTCTTTTCTTTTGCTGAGGTTGATATCCTGCGATCGATGCTCGGTCGGGCAAAGTGTTCTTGGGTTTTTATATCAGGAATTCGTCAGCAGCAGCCAGGAGTCTGGATTTGTGCCCGGTTGATAGCAATAGGCCTCTGCCTAACCCTTCGGGGATAACAGGCATGAAAATATTAATAATAATTCCTTTATTGTCAGGCAACTGAGGTCCACTAGATAAAATACACAAATTACAAAATAACAAACTAATATGTACATAATAAAACAAAAACTTGTGTTAATAAATATTGCTTAAAACTATGTTAGTAGCACTTCACTTCACTAGCTTGTCATTGTGCTGTCCTGTGGTATTTGCCCGCGGAAGCGACGGAACACCACGTCCTGCGGCCAAAAGTCTTCTTCCAAGACGACGGACCAGTTACAATTTGGTACTCGCACCACGAACGCTTTGAAGTTAACGTTGCAGTACGACTCCAGTAACTGCACCCTCGGCGTGTACCTCGTCTTCTGGCGCACGTACTCCACGATATCCTCCGCCTTAGTGCTGCATGTTATGCATGTATGTATTGTTTTTATAACTGCTCTTTACATATAACTTATTCAGCTCTTTTTTCAAATATCTAACAATAGCAAGTCTTTCCCACACTCGAGCTTAAATCAGTTACTTAAGGTGAATATTCTGCTGTAGTCGCTAATTGTCACTATCAAACATTTGAACCTATTGTGAGCAGAGTTAATGCTCGCTATAAATTGCACCACACCGCTGCCACTGAGAGCCGGCTTTTTAATTTTGAATAATTATAGATAACGCCCTCTGTTTGTGGTTTCCGTAACTTATTGCACATCATTTATACGCCTATAGTTTTTTTTTTCGCTTAAACTTTAAAAGTCTGAAAACAATTGATATTCTTAAGTGATACTGAAAGACTTGTCAACTAAATGTAGTCTAGTCTAATTTCAAATAATAATTTAGGTAATTAGTCAAAGAATCTATGAACGAAACACAATAAAATATATGTAAATAAATAAATAACGAAACAAACCCACAAAAAAATAAAAATAAAATATTTTATAAAATGTATTTTATCCATGGAACAAAATTGGCACCTGACAGTTTTGTATCCGTCAAATCATTCAAAAATCAAACGCCGGTCTATTCTGTAACAATCTCACCGTGAAAACGAAGGTGAAGTGAGCTGTCATAGTGTCAATCCCTAACATCAGGTGAAATTACTGCTCACGCCACCTAGGTTTACACGGTGGGATTTTTCGGTCAGAACGGACCGGCTGCCGTTAACAAGATTTGACAGCTGATAACTAAATGCAGCATTCAACATTACAGATTTTTGCTGGGTCGTTTAGGGTTCGGTTCAGCTCAGATGAGCTTTCGATCAATTTGTAACTACTTACAAATTATACACGGAACCATTGCCACTCAGAGTTTGCATGGGGAGCTGGGAGCTGCGTAATATTTTTGTTCTCAAAAATGATTGAAATATTTTTGTAATATCATGTACCGACCGACCTAATTTGTACTACATAATTTTTATGTGTATTTTTGTCATTATGGTTAAATAAAATACACATGGCACATTTTTTAAATAACCTCAAACAATGATATTCTGTTTATGCCGTAGGTATTTGGTATTAATATCTGAACCTAGGTGCCAGTAGGCCTAGGGTCAGTTCATTAGGGGACCACCAAAACAAACATGACCCATGAGAAGGAACAGCTAACGCAGAATACCTAAGGAATACTTAACAGAACGTATTTAGATACAAACATAATTAACAACGCTGTAGCATAATTTCTTAGAAGAGATGAAGATACTTTAGTACTCACTTAATTTGCCCTCGATACCTGTACCTGTGTAGGTACATAGTTTCATGTAATGTGGCGATCATATTCCCACGTTACACAAAGTAACCGTACGTTCCTGTCATCTCCGGCCAATAAACTGAAGATTTTCTCTCAGAAAAACGCAAAAACTCTACCGAGATAGGTGATTGATCTCTTATATGGACACCTAGCACAATATTTTGTTTTTTTTTAAAGTGGACAGAGTTTTTTGCCCGTTTTCCCTATAGGAACCTACTAAGCTTCGGAATGAGTAACTAGCTTCGTCTTTCTGACTGACCGACTCATTGAAAATTCAAAGTGCCTGTAGATGGTTTAATTGAAATCAATGCTAGTTTGAGTTAGCTATTTATTGGTGAAAAACAGTAGGTTTATAACCAAGATACAGGCAAAGTGACATCATCATCGAAGCTTGTTGATCAGAAGTCAGAACGCGTCGTGTTCCACATTACAGGAACTTAATTCATATTCAACGCCATCATAAAAATGTTCCCTCATAATAAATAAAGCATGTATTATCATGTGTGTAAGCATGTCCCTGATATTGGAAATCCCACCCTTTTGGTTCAATGTCGGATTATGTAAAATTCTATTTTCGTTCTCATACAACTTTTTCCTTCATATTATACCGACATTTGGACTCATAAAGTATGTTTGAGCTGTTTCCTAGCAACAAATTGTAATTCCTTCAAAAACATCTCCATCACAATTTGTTGCAAAGAAAAACATAAAACTTGGATGAAAACTTATTGTTTTCTTAATTACAGATGTCTAATGCAAATCATCGTAATTGTGTGAGTGTTTGTGACCGAGGAAGACCGACCTGCCGTGATACAGTTTTCACTAGTACGGAGGTCGATGTGAATTAAGCTCAAACAACCGCGTATACACAGGTATTTATTAGACAGATGTAATTATTGTTAATTTTGTATGTACTAGTAGACACAAATCACAGGATTGTTGGGCTTTGTGTGTAAGGTTTGTTCTTTTATATTGTTAATAAACTTTTTTACTTTACTTTTACTAGGTACAAGCTAACAGTGAAATATATATATCATGTACAAATATACATGATGGCAGGGACATCGACGTGCAACCTGTTACCAGTCAGTACTTGATTCTGAACACACCTGCGTTGAAAAAATTTAACGATTAATTAAAAAAAGAAACGCTGTTCCATACATTTTGACCGCGTTTCTATGAAACAGCAGATTTTTTTTTCGCGAAAAATTTCTGCGCTAAGGGTCTAGAATCATGTGCTGAATACATGGTTACAGTTTGCACGTCGATGTCCCTGCCACCCTGTATAAAAAAGGCTCGCCCCTTTTACAAGGGACTTAAACATAACTGGCGAAATGTGGGTGTACTATAGGTACACCTCTGCCTACCACTTCATGTAATACAGTCGTGAAGTAAGTTATGTATATTGCGTGTATATAAAAAAGGAGTAGAGTTCATTAGCTGGGTCCACACCAGACGTTCCAGTACGCCTCGATCGGGCGCGGCAGGAGCGCGATCCGAACTCACGCGATGGAGCGCGCGCTCCCCGTGGAATGGCCGATCCGAGCGCTGTCGTTTTTTTGACAAATCTCAAAGGCCTCAGCAGAGTAAATATGTTCCTTGCGCCTCAGTCATTTGGTGCGCTCGGTGTACATCGGATGATCGGGCAATATGGAAATATGGATAATGCAATAACTTTCAACTAAGCATAATCTAGCTAAAACGTAGACCGGCACAGGAGCACGCAGCAGGATCGCGGATTTCCTAAAACGGATCGTGCGAAAGAATCTCCAATCCACGATCGGCGTGGAGCGCCGATCCAAATACAGATCGTCCGGTGTGGACCCAGCTATTGGGCATCAAAAAATTCGCCCGCATCACTGTAAATGGGAAAACTACCCAAAACGCTGGTAGTGACAAGATTGAGATAAAATTGGTGATGATGATTATATTGGTGGTTAAAACAAATGAACAACCATTCGGCAAATTACCAGAAATAAAGATCAATTGTAGTATAAACTTACTTCTATTTGAAAACAAAATATCAGTGGGAAAGTCACAAGCGGGCATCGATAGCAAAATAAGCGAAAGGCGAACATTCTCGGAATCGCCATTAGTCTTGCAGGCGCCCGGCGACTCCGATCGATTTTATCATTTCCAAGGGCCCGCTTAATCTTCTTGCATAATACTTTTTTACTTGAATATTTCCTAAAGTGATGGTTCAAGACCAAGTATGATTAAAATTCAAGCGATTTCTTGTTATAAAACTTAACATAAATAAACACAAGTACAGAAATATTCTGTCGACGGCAACCGACGGCCGGTCGAAATGTCAATTAATGTGAAAGTCAGACGGTTTGGTTTGGTTCATTGGTTTGTTTATATCTAATATACATAGGTATTTTAATTTAATTATTGTAAAAAATACTACTTATTAGGTGCTTCGAATACCAGTTCTGCTTATGAATTATTTGACATTTATTTAATTAATTAATCAAAACGAAACGAAAGTGATCATGGAATACATAAATGTTATTCTACCAACTTTTTTCATAACATACGAGTACATCTATTTGCTGCGGAGTTGGCCTGAAACTGATAGGCACATTTCTATAAATACTCTATTGTCTTCAAAATAACCACACATGTTTCAGCCAGACGAACTTCCGTTAAAGAGGTATAATAAGACTTCGTATACTTGGTACCTTTTATATTAGTTTCTCTTAAAGGTGGTTTATCTGACAATACAATAACTATCATAATAGGTCAGTAAAAAGGTAATGTGAGTCGTAAACACGTCACAGAGATTTATTTTGGTCTATAAAGTCAAAAAGGCTATTCTTTCTAATACTTATTTATGTCATAGTTTATTATTGTGAACAATATAGGCACGTTATTATGTAGATACTTAATATTAGAGTGAAGTGTTAGAAAAGCACTAAAAATTACCGATAAAGTTTTATACAAAATAGGTATAGGTACCTATTTGAAAATGTTTCCATCAAATGCCCTGGGACCTCAAACGTTTCCATACGATATACGACGAACGTTGAAGAATTTCGCATTTAAGAAGTTATATCTACACCGTATATACATACTGTTAGCTATTTTATATACAATTATACTAATCTATACTAATATTATAAAGTGGTAAGATTTTTTTGTAAGTTTGTATCTAGGGGGTCATCTCTGGAACTCCCAGTCGGATTTAAAAAAATCTTTTTGCATTTGATAGCCCAATTCTCGAGGAAAGCTATAGGCTATTCAACATCACGCTAGGACCCATAGAAGCCGAGAGAGAATGCTAAGCGAAAACGAAGTAATAGCGCGGGCAGGCGATGCGATGAGACGGGGTGGGTCGGGGGAACCAGAAATATCACGAGGACGAAGTCGCGGGCATAAACTATTTTATCTATACTTAGATTAGAGATGATAATTACCTCTATCAGTATGACTTCTTACAATATTCATGACAACATGTCCAAAGATTAATCGTTCGATCATGGATTTATAATTCTATGTATTTCTGAAATAATGGTTGAATGACGCAAACTGCAATTACTATTCTCACCGTGTGTATGGATGCTCACCGATACACACAGCGAGAATAGTAATTTCAGTTTCAGTGTCAGTTGTTTTTTTTTTTTATTTACACGTGACACCTCCATTTACTGCCTCGTTGGTCTAGCAGCAGTAGCGCTTGCGACCAGCGCTACTGCTGAGCATGAGGTCCTGGGTTCGATTCCCGGGTCGGGCAAACTGTTATTGGGTTTTTCCAACTGGAATTTCTCGGTAGCAGCCCGGAGTCTGGATTTGTGCCCAGTTGATGGCAATAGGCTCGCCCCCTATTACATGGGACTTAAACATAACTGGCGAAATGTGGGTGTGCTATAAGTACACCTCTGCCTAACCCTTCAGGGAATACAGGCGTGATGTTATGTCATGTTGTAATATGACACCCTCCCGGTATTAGCTTTTACATTTAGTCCGACGTTCGTTACTCCATTGTTTCCTGTTTAATCTCACAGATTGCGCCGTTGCAAGTTGTACTATTCTGTGACATTGTAAGTGATCGCAGGAAAGATCTCATGCAAATGGCAGTCACATAATGGAAAATATTGAAACTAGTTTGTAACTTATCAAAAAAAAAATTACTGCCAAACATTTTGCTGCAAAATTCATCAATGTACGCTCTTGTTCTGATAATAGGGATGTACATAATTAAATCCTCTACATGTTATGTAACAACCGAAACCGGATATACACTGTAAACTTCCCTTTTAACTCGTACCTGCCTATTTGAATGTTTAAATACGTTTTGGTTCTAATTTTATCCGCATGGGAAGTGGTTAGACCCCTTCCCCGCCAAGATTACTCTATACCCAAAATTTTGGCCAGCTTTCAAGTACGTAATACAACCCTGTGAGTCAGAACTCCACGACACCCGAAATAGAAAGAAAGAAAGAAAACACATTTATTTAGCACATACTACAAACCTCACAACACAACTTAAACAAGTAAAAAGAAAATAAAACATACTTTTAATAAACCTACAGGTTACTTTTCAAAACACCCATGGTTATTTTTATTTTTTCTTATTTTACGCAGACATCTTATGATGTCAACTGCGTCCTCGCCGAAAAAGTAACGAGATAAAATTCAGACGGGGTGTTGAATTTTTAAACATAATTCAAGTTTTTGTAATTTTCATGTTTTTATTCTCTTTTCGTTTGCTATCTTTTTTGCTTACAGTGCAAAACTTGTCTAAAGAATGAATGGTGTCCAGTGCTCTGGCATTTTTATAAGGTGACTAACAGAGCTGATGTAATGTAGGTACACTCATAAAAGAGAATGCAGGCGTTATGTATCATGACTACAAACAGTAAAATAATGTATAAACTGTGCTTCAATTTGTGTCGTGCTACCGAACTATGTAGACTGTATAATAATATACATATAATGTATAACTGTCCCTAAAGAGTAACTAATTATTCTGATTAACACATGCTAATTTGTCCACGTTAAAATGAATCTATGTAATCTCGAAGCTAAAAGATAGAAGGTACCTTTTTAATAGGCTCACGTCATCCATGTTATTCGCAAAATTTGCAAAAAATAGGAAGCACGTTTTTATTAGCCTCTTGTCATCCGTGCTATTATAAAAGTTGACAAGGTAATAACACATAAAAAATGGGTGTAGAGGAAAAGTGTTTAAATTTTACATAGCATAATCACGCCTATCTTTCCCCGAAGGGTAAGCAAGAAGTGCACCTGTGTGTACCACCCACATTTCGCCAGTTATTTAAGTCCCAGGTAATAAGTGGATAAGCCTATTGCTATCAATCGGGCACGAATCCAGACCCTAGGCTGCTATTGGGAAATTCTTGATGGAAAAACCAAATAACACTTTGCTTGACCTGGGAACCAAACCCAGGACCTCATGCTGCAGCAGTAGCACTAAACCAACGTGGCAGTCAGCGCTTAAGTTTTGTATATTCAAATAAAATATAACGCCTTGCATTAAATGGTGTAAAATGTTATATAGGTACTAGTAATCATGAATATTTGTGCTATAGCTCATCTTTAACAAAGCACCTGTTTCATCAACTTTGATTGTGGAGAGGAATTTGTATTGTATTTTTTTATTATATATTCGTTTTTGTAGCAAAAACCAAGCTCCTTTGCTTGGTTTACAAAAACTGAAATATTTTAACTATAAACCCACCTACAACTTTGCCAGTATTTCATAGACTATGCAGTATATTTTGCACGACTCATGATGCGAAGCATCAGAGAGTGCTTTACGATCGAAAAAATTTTTTCGCCTCATTTTGGCGGCTATTTTTATTATTATAGCCTTGTTAGTTCACAGAATCAAGATATATTGCATACTATTGTCGAGATAATTTAATGGAGATTAATTTCATACTTTTTAAAAATTGATTTACTGCAATAGAATTGGAAAAAAACACCGAAATAGGTCAAAAAAAATTCCTGTCCGTCATGTGTGAAACCCGGAAACACTGTAACTTGTGAAAAAATCCATTATTTGAGTTAATTTAAAAAAAAAAACTAATCGACAATTGTAGGTCACTGAATGCAAATGGCTAATTAATTCAGTGTCGTTTAATTACAATTAATAAAAAACGAAAACTACAAGACTGTACATCTATTTATATCCATAGAAAATTAACATATGGATGGTGATATATCTATAGATATTATGTACATTTATTCCACCAGAGGCGCTTGTGCAGTACCTTCTTCCTACTACAGCTGTTTTTTCGGCAATTAATTTTGAACGACTTAAGTTTTTTTTTTTTTTATATTTCATAATTAAATGAGCATTATGAGTCGTGCACTTTTGGATTTTCCAAATTTTTATTTTTACTAGATTTTGCCCGCGGTTTCGCTCGCGTTAATTTAGACTATGACAATCAATTCGGGTTATAATTCAATCATGATTCGAAAGACACGTGGCGCCATCTATTATTATAAGAACGTTATTGTTGTTTTTCTCGGGAACAGTGCTTTTTTCGGGATGAAAGGTACCCCATGTCCGTTTCTGTACACTTGACTACTTATATGCAAAATTTCAGGATGATCGGTTCAGTGGTTTAGGCGCGAAAAGGTAATAAACAAACAAACATATTTTTTATTAGGAGTAGGATTTTATTTTGTTTAATCCCGGCTTTAAGGTAATATTTTTTTGTTCTAATTTTATTTTATTTTAATCTTGATTTTAATATTATTATTGTTTTCAATTTTTTATATAATTTTGTTTTAATCCCGATTTAATTAAATTTCCTTGTTTTTTGATTTAATGCGATTACTTAACTTGATTTAATTCTAATTTTATTTTCTGATTCTATTTTTAGTGCTTACATTATTTTATTTAAATTTATATTACTTAAAATGAACTTACACATTTGTTTAAGTTAATTTTAAGTGATGCATATTTATCACCTTTCGCTGCACAAAACTTGCTTAATTGGAATCTAAATGGAAGAAGTCACTGACTCCTGAAATACAGATAATCTACCTAGCTATGGAGCCAGGGTCTCAGATTTTTATATAACCTGTTTTGAAATTTAATAAATTTAGTATAATTATGACGTTCAGTATGTTGTCAAGAACTGTACCCTTGCTAATTTAACCTCTACCAATCTTCACAAATAGCATGTACCCTTATTAAACCTGTCTCGTTACGTGATTAACAAGTTCGCAAGTGCTTATAACTGAATCAATATTGTTGCAAGCGAGCTGGTCGGGCCCGCAGTGCTGGGCCGCCGCCAAACAACAACGATTGCTTTATCAACTATATTAAATTATTATCCTTTTATAATCTGCGTTAAGGCTGCTAAAGACAGGCGCGAACGCGACGCAAATCGCACGCGACACAAGGGCACCGTGTGTTGAGTGACTAGCGGTGTCTTTGTGTCGCGTGCGATTCGTGTCGCGTGTCGCATCTGTTTGAAAGAGCCTTTACAGCATCAAGCTATATAGTTTGGCAGGGCTAAGCATAAACAAGTGAATATGATGTGGTCTTGTATTATATTTCGCAAGTAACCCTCTCAAAACTTGTACTTGATATGGAATTCCTCACAAGTTATTTTTTAAGCCCAGTTAAACCTAAGAGAATCATCACAACAGCACCTACCAGAATCACACGGCAAAGAGAGAACGAAATATCTTTTTTTTTAAAAGAACATGTGGTTGTGATGGCTACAAAACAAATTACATAAGTAATTTTCTTCCATAATCTAGTCCAGTCACTGTCTATAGATAGTCTATAGAGTTACCAATAAATATAATCTCTCGAATCTTAAAAAATATATTATTTAGTAGTATTATATCACCGCCCATCATCGTTTCCCATATTTATTCTCTCACAGTACCAAAAGATATCATTGAATAAAAACTGAGTCTAACATGCGTGGGTGAGCAAACCTATGTACAAACAAATACACAAATATGTACAAGTGTGTACATAGAGTATTTATGCGGGATCCTGTGTGTGTACCCGTGCAAATGTAGGTACACACTCCAAGTCCCCGGAGAACCTTTAGATCCCCCGATCTTTACAATATTTGCTCGACGACCAACTATTTATCCGCCACCATTTCGTCAAGCGGTTGTGAATATACTTACTTGTGTTAGACAAACAAGGAAGAAGATAAATAGGAAGAATGGAATTTTGAGAAATATTTTATCATACTTAGATTAAATATTAAAGTTGTGTGTGTTTGAGGCGGTTATAAGAACGAAAAAAAAAGTACCTACATAGGCCTCTTTTAATATCATTCACAATTTTTCAAGGTGTGAAAATATTCATTAATACCAAAACGAGAATGTTCTATCTATTTAGTTTTATTATGTATGAGACATATAACATAACATCATGCCTATAATTCCACAAGGGTTAGGTAGAGATATATAGTAGACCCACATTTCGCCTGTTATGTATCAATCGGGCAAAAATCCCGACTCCGGACAGCTTCTGAGAATTATGAGACTAACTCCTAAATATTGAAAAAAGCTTCAGAGGGCATGGACGAGTGACAATCGCTTTCAAAGCATTTCGTATTTCTGCAACGTGACATACATACGCTTTTCTGCAGCTTACCTAAAGCTACGTCCAGATATGTTCTTTTGTGCGTACTGTTCCTCAGTTCCGTATCCGCGTCACGATCCAAGAACGCTAGTTTGGATGCCGTTCGGAACGCTACGGCGGCGTCACGGCGCCTCGGAACGCATCGAGGTACGCCCCGATCCCTCGCGTCCAATCTAGCGTTCTTGGATCGCGACGCGGATACGGAACGGAGGAACGGTACGGACAAAAGAACATATCTGGACGAAGCTTTATTATGTCTATAGAGGTATGAGGAACAGGGTGTAAAGTTCACTCATACTCTATGGAAAAGGGAGGATCCTCCGACCAGACGGGTGTTGTGTCTGGTGGGCAACTGCCCGACGGTTGATGTCGGGACGTTGTATATATGCTAGTCGCGCGGTAAACTCTGCTTGCGCGATGCAGGATTTGCGTGACGTCAGTATGACGTGCAGCTCGCATGTGGCGGTGTTAATACCGCTACATGTCAATCCAATCATCATCACCGTTATCACTGATAGAACGTCACTTTGTCTAGGCCCTCTGTTTCATACAATTTCATTATTTCATATTGCAAATTTATAAAAATTAAGTAAGTAACAGATGTTTTTCGTCTGTTCGGTCCCACATTAAAATATCATGAGTGCTCGTAGATACCCTCCGAAAGATAACCAATGAATTCAAAGTCAACTTGTGTATTATTTTACCTTATAATATGAGAGACTAACATGTTTTCAGTTACAATAAATCACAAGTTTTTCCTACAATTCAAATATTGCAGCATTGCCATCCAACGTTGCAATGTTGCCAGCCTTTTGGGCAATTTTTACATTGACAGCAATGTGGACGAAGTTTTTGATGCCCAATGAGCTCTTTAATAAATATATACATATAGCATATTAGTGTTAGCTTATAATAATGTATTTAAGACTTATCGTTATGAATTAATATCACTGGCAATATAAAATTGTAACATTAAGTTAAGTGATTAAACGTCACACATCAATTTCCCAAAGGGGTTGTCTCGGGGACTCGTTTTGTACACCCACATTTTACCGATAAGTGATATTGATTACAAACTTAGGGTAATTATGGTTAATTATTGATATATTTGGTCGCTTACCAGACTATTATTGACTAAAATCTGTCTCATTTAATATTCTATACTAATATTAGGAAAAGGGAGAGAGAGGCCTTTTCCGTGCAGAGGGACAATATAGGCTAGTAAGTGATAGTGATTACAAACTTAGGGTAATTCTGGTTAACTATTGATGAATTAGGTCGCTTTGTAGACTATTATTGACTAAACTCTGTCTTATTTAATCTATACTAATATTAGGAAAAGAGAGAGGGAGGATTTTGCCCTGCTGTGGGACAATACAGGCTAGTGGGTTTAGACTAATATGATTTATATTATATTAGAAGCCTGTGTTGTCCCACTGCAAACCAAAGGCCTTCCTTCCCTGAGTTTGTATGTGGTAATCTTCGGAACTACTGATTTGATTCCGTTATTTGTTTCACTATGGAAACTCGGGAAGCTATAGTATTGCATAGTGCCATAGGATATAGTTTTATTTTGAAACAACAACTTTCACGCGGATGAAGTCGCGAGCAGAAGCTAGTTAGCTATAAAAAACGAACGAAAAAAAGTATTGACATTAGGTACCGTAAAAAAGTCTATTGTAACAACTAAAAAATGTTCGAAGGTACGAGTACTTCAAACTTTTCTAATTTATTGAGGACATTGAATTTCATCAGTCAAGAAAAAACAAAGTTCTGTCGCTATGGAGAAATAATTGAAGCTAGATAATTTATCCATTTTATCTAAGTAAACTCGAATTGAGTTTTTTGTATTAAATATTTTTTCCATGTGAATATTTAAAAAAAAATCTTACAGCAGTACATACCTATGTATACGCCCAATTTACCTACATAAACTGGCTCCATTTTAGCCCCATGGGAATGGAGGTAGGCAGCTACAACAGAATGTAACGTACCGTGTTTTGATCCTTAATAATAATCCTTGCATCGTTCATTATCATTACCTACATGTCGCCATTTCTGTTAGCAACTTAGCTGAATAATAATTTCTAGGTATCTAGAAACAATAGTTTTATAAACTGCATTGAGTAATGTAATAAAATTCTATCGTGACACAGGAAAAATAACGTTCATGTAATTCATAAATATGTAAGAAGTGTTATAATGGCAAAATTTACAAGTCAGGAAGTCTGTAAATAAAAATGTAAAATTTTAGAATATCTTTACTATTTTGTCAGCAAAAATTACACAATAAATAATTAATTCGGCCAGCGTATGTCCCGAATCTTTTAATCTGCCACCCTAATTACGTAACGCCACTATCTATCACAATCTGAATCATTTTGAAGCCTATTGATAATCCATTGCTTCATATATTCAAAAATATGTCTGCTCAAAAACGTAAATAACGCTATGAATGTGTTTGAACTGTCAAAATGAAAGCTATTCCTAACTGTTAGTGTGTTACGCAGTTCCCCCGCTGGTTTCTTTAAAAACATCTATATATATAAAAATGAATCCCTATTTCCCTTGGTCACGCCATCACACGTGAACGGCTGGACCGATTTCATAAAAAAAAAATTGTTGTGTTCGTTATTGTCATGAGAAGGATCTTATGAAATAAAAAAATAAGGAAGTCGATCAGAACATTACAAAGTTTAAGAAAACTTAAAGCCAATATTAATTTTACATAACTGTCAGTTGTTTGAAATAACTGTCAGCGATTGACAGAATGCGCGCTGCAAATATTGTTTAACACAGATGGATCGGTTGATAAAGGAGTCGATAGTTTTAGTTTTAGTCAATAGTCAAAACTAAAACTAAACGACATATCACATTCATAGTTAAGACAGGACAACGTCTGTCGGGTCAGCTTGTTTAAAATAAAAAAAAGACAAAATGGTATCGTAAAAAAGAAAGACAATGTAACAATTTCACTTAATCCCCAAATAACTGGAAATGAACTAAACGAGTTATAGAGGTCAGGCGACAGTCGTTTCATAAACCCATTAGCATTCTATAAAACCATAATGCCTTTAATTATAGAGCTCCTAATGACTGCACCATCAATCTTTCTCTCAGTAAAGGAGTATTTTAAGGAGTAGACGACAAAAAGTGTACCTTTGCCGAATTTAGGCCTTTGACCGATTAATGAACGGCCGAAGAGAATATTTCCATAACGCATAAGCTTGTCAGATAAATTGTTGATAGCCGGATATTTTTAATGAAAAAAACAATTGAGTCATGGAAGAGCTGGAAAAAGACCCTCTCACAAATGAAAATTGTTCTATATACCTACCTAGCTACAATTATACAATTCCACAGAATAGCCTCTTCCGGATTCTTACAAGCAGTACAGCGTAATATTAAAGAATTATAATTTTATACAAGGGAACCGTCGACCTTCGTCGAATTTATTAGTACGATTCTTGCAGATTTGGCAAAAAATAATTTGGCTTAGAGCCAGTGAAGCGGCACGCATGCCTTCATCAAGAACAGTAAATCTTCCAGTGACGTTACATCCACGACCTTCTCCAGTATCTATTGTTGATATAGATAAGATTAGCAGAAATTAGTTTTATATACAGATTTGTTTAGTACGCATTTTATGTCAAGGATCATTATTATATCGCCATGTCAAGGATACTCGTATATTCAATGTTACTCAGTATTTCCTACGTACTAACCAATGAATAAGATCCATATCAGACGGTACCTTTTCTAAAAACGAACAATTTTCTTTTCAATGCATCGTCGAACTCGATTTACGGTCAGACCTTATCTCTACGTGACCGACTCTAAATAATATTTCCTCAGCGCAGGAATAGCTTTTTTTTTTAATTTACTCCTCCAAGGTAGGTATTAGCTCTTGAGGAAAATATCTCCTAACCATCAAATTATGGTTCAAGTGAATTTTCATTTTTGTTCAGCGCCAATTTATGGCTGGATCACGAATTCACAATCAAAAAAGAAGATGTATAATCGAGCAAAATATTCTCGATGAAAGAAAATGAGAGGAAAAATTAAGTGCGCCTTGTGAAAAAGGTAAAATCGTTACTCGCCCCAAAGGTACGACGGAATGGTTACCATTCAAGACACCTGCAACAGTGGGATTACTGATGCGTTACCGACTTTATAAGACCCTTTTCATGTTTTCATTTATAAATCCTATTACAGAAACATGAGTACCTGCAATATGTAGGTATTTTTAGAGGTTCCTAAACGTATTTTCTACTCCCAATCATGACGATGGTCATTGACAACCAGAGTTTCAGCCATAAAACGCATTTGTTCGTCTTTTATTCTTCTGAGTCACTCTATAGTCACTTTAAGATGTTACCAGAAAATTTTATGTAAATGATATGGCCCAGACTAGAAGTAAAATCGGTTTTATTTTAGGTTTTTCAGACATTTCGATGTAATGAAAGCTGAACAGTAATAGCTTACCAACTCAAAAAAATGGTGTTCAATCAAGCACAGAGGCTGCAATAATAAAAGGGGAAAGTTTTTTTCACTAACCAAATATCGTGCAAATCTGACATCAAATGAAGCGAATGGAATCTAAAAATAGAGCAAATTTTTTTGAAAACCGTTCACGAATAATCCAATTCGAACGAAAATATTTGCCAATAGTTTAAGTGGACCAAAACTGTGTCCGAGCCTTTTTAAAATGCAGAAATGTACCACAACATATAAAAAGTAATAGTACAAGAATACTTAATAAAAACTTATCATTTTACCTCGTCTCATCTAGCACAATACATTAATTACAATACAGATCAAAAGCCCCGCGCAACTCCCAGGTGTCCAACTAAAGCAATTTGTCAAGCAATCGCACTTCGAAATAATTTGAGACGCTGACGGGATGACGGGATGGCTGGATGGACGTCGTCTAAATTATAGTTACCTAACTGCAATACAATTGCCCGTTTAACTACCTCCCAAACTCCCCAACTTTAACCATTAGAACGCCATAACTCAGGCGTGTTTTCGTTGTTCTAGTTTTCATTTCAGCAGCCATTGGTCGTCTAATTACAAACTGTAAATTCACTCAGGTCTAAATGTGCTTCATTATCGGGTTTTAAACTGTACGGCTTTCGGTAAAACTTTTTTCCGTTCTTTACGGCTTCATTTATCGGGTTTCTTAATTGATTAATTGCTTCAGAAATTAATTTTTATTTCATTCACTATCTCCATTTTTTTACAAAAGTAATTTTCTGTGTAGGTCGTCTCCTAAATTCCATTTGACATGGAAATTGCTTTTATAATGTGTTTTATGCAATACGTTTCAATCATTAATTTCATTGCACGTTCATCTCATTAAAAATGTAATTGTGGCTTCTATTATTAATGAACATTTTAATACAAGGCCACACAAACGGCATTGCAAACCCTTTTTCAGCGCATTATACTTAATTTAACCTAATCATATGCTTACAGGGGCTAACGTGGAATTAAAATGACATTAATTCCATATTTCCTAAATAAAATAAAATCGATATTATTATAAGACAATAAAAAATTCTACGCTTTGCACTCAAGTACATTTTAGTAACTATTCCTAAATTAGTTTACTTAATTAAGAAACGTAAAAACTACGTTGAACTTACCTGTTAAGGCATTTTGTTGAAATTTTCCTTTCTTCCATAACTTTCACTAGTCCGTAGCACAAAAACTGCTAAACCATAAATCATCTTTTTTTTCAATTTCCACTTAATTTTTACTTCAATTTTACTAAATTACTTTCTATTTTGCACAAATCAAATTCAACCCATACTTGCGAACTGTTTCAGAACGTACTTAAAAAAATAAAATAACAAGTACGCATTTTTCTGTATTCTTTTTTTTTAAATAATTATTGTGTTTATATTTTATAATGCGTGTATAGTCTATGATAAGTTTTTCGCGGGAAAGCTCGGCAATGGCGGCAAACGGTAGCGTGAGGACAGCACCCGCGCTTTCTCCGAGGCTACTAGCGTTCGGAGCGGAGTCAACCCGCTTCGCTTGTGCGCGGCCCGATGCGCGGGTTCACATTACATTTGCACTTTTACTACATTTTACAACGTAGCTCTTAATTTTCTTTTAAGCTCTACCATAAACGTTGGTTATGCACATTTTTATTGATATTGAGGAGGAATATTGGTTACTTTGTTGAGAAATCAGGAAAATGTAACGAAGTTGTCCGAAATTGTAGGTAATGATTTCGTTCATTATCCTCGAAAACTAAGTCCCAAAACATCTCTTCAATTTTGTTATGCTTATTTACTCTTGAAAATTTCAGTAACATTATTCAAAACCCAGGCGTAAATTGTGACAAAATTTGAACTATTTTTAATTACTGAGCGTCTACACTGGCATGATAATGTAATCAACGTTACCTGTTGCGTATTTTATACAGGAGTAGGTCGTCTACCCACTTATTAATTGCTTTCTAAAAATAGTATTGACATGATTAATTTCATCTAAAATTGGTTGACTTTAAATAATATTACTATAATAACGTAATAAAGCTGAAGAGTTTGTTTGAACGCGCTAATCTCTGGAACTATCGGTTGGTTTTTTTTTTTTTTTCATTGGATGTCCCAACTCTCGAGAAAGGTTAGGGTATTTAACATCACGCTACGACCCTTAGGAGACGAGCCAATATAAAAAAGTCAGAAAGAACGCTAATCGAAAACGAAGTAATAGCTCGAGCGGGCGATTCGATGGACGCCGAGGGTCGCGGACAAACAAGAATTTTCACGCGGACGAAGTCGGGCAGAAGCTAGTAGAAAAGATTCTTCTAGTAACGTTTTTACTTCTATTACATGCATTTAATTGTAGAGTTTCACATAATTTATCAAGGCTATAGAGGTATTATGTGTCTATGTAGGTAACTAATCCTACTGACTGTAACACGAGAACTGTAAACTTGACCCTCAGTGAAAGCCCTGCGCTGCGTAAATAATATATGTGGTTTCAGTGATAACTTAGAATGGCTTAGAATGATAAGGAACCATATTAAGTTATTTTAGTGCCATCTGATGTACCTTTGTACTTAAGCCGAGTGCTTATTATGAAATTTCTGGCAAATATCAGACATACCAAATCATGTAATGTGCTTTTACATGATTGGATATTTACTTTCTAATATTTCTAGCCTTCCATCAGACACAGTAATGACAACATACGTAGGTACTGCGGTTTGGTTGCATATTATGTCCGATCCACAACCCGGTTAGTCGGAAGACCTAAGTCCTAAAAAGGTTTAGGTAAGGAAGCGTCAGGTTTTCAATTGCGCTATAAGTAGTCATACTCACCACTGCAGGGCCGGCAGTCTCGACTAGATAGCGACGCTGTCGCAAACTACCGATCGCTAAATATTAAGATGAAAACTCAGTTGTAGCCCGCCAAATTAAAATTTTCTTTGAATTTGACGATTGATATGAAATTGATGATTATTATTCGTTAAATATATAATTCCCACAGTCAAGAATCCCATTTTGATCAACATACGACGTAAAACAGAGCTGCAATTAACAAATAACTAAAGAAAATTTGTATTTTGCGGGCTACAACTGAAGATTCACCTTAATATTTTGCGACAGCGTCGCTATCTAGTCGAGACTGCTGGCCCAGGCCTTATTACCGACTGCGCGACGCAAAGGAGGGTAATGTGTTTATTATAATATTGGCCTGAACTTACTCGATGACATATCGTATCCGCCATTATGCTGACGTCACACGTCACTCAGGCTAAGACCACATCGGTGTCGTGGCTGTAAGGAACACCAACTTCAGCAGTGATTCGAGGGAATTTTGTTGGTAACAACGGCTTTTAGAAGTTCTACGAAGTCATGACTGGGCTAGAGTAGGTAACAGCTAGCGGCTTGCTTTAGGTGACATATTAAGTACCTACCATTAAACGGGGTGAATAGGAACGCAGGGATGAATCGGAACGAAACTTTAGCAGGGATTTTAACGTTGAAATAATATAGTTTGTTGCCAAAAAGAACTCTAATGTGTATACTATATTATAATTAACGAAAAAGTGCCCTTGTTGGCAACAAATTATATTATTTCGATGATAAAATCCTTTATAAAGTTTCGGTCCGATTCACCCCGTTTGACGGTACCTAGGTAGGTACCTACTCTAGAAACTAACATGTCATGTTTTTTTAAGTGTAAGTTTTTCGTCTCACAAATCTGTCAGTCTGCAGTAGAACACCAGCAGGATAATTGTGTAACACACTGACAATAGGAATGGGTTTCATTTTGGCAGTTCAACAACATTCATTGCGTTATTTACGTTGTTGAGCAGACAAATTTTTCGAACATATGAAGTAATGTATTAGGAATATCCTTCAAAATGATTCAGATCGTGACTGATAGTGTGTTATGCACTTAGTGTGTAAGTGGGGAAAAATGTTAGGTATACTGGGTTATTCCAGTAGTTTCTTATTAGCAACTCTGTGTCTGAGACTGAGTCTAGTTGACGGCAATAGGCTCGCCTCCTATTACATATAATTATGTCTTATAAATAATTTAGAGCACACAAACCTAGCATTTATACAGGGTGTCTGGCAGAACGTTGAACATATGAAAATGGTGGATAGGTGGGGTCATCTGCTACTTAATCAGCCCTAATTTATTTGACCCTAGCCCCCCGGTTTTTTTTTTGGTTTCTTCTATTTTCACCACTTTCTAAACTTTAAAGTGTATTTTTTATTAAAAATGGGTAAAACATGCAATATTTAGTTAAGGATTTAAAAAATAACAAAATATTGCCTGTTTTACCCATTTTTTATGAAATATTACACTTTAAAGTTTAGAAAGTGGTGAAACTAGAAGAAAGCAAAACTTCTTTTTTTAAATATTCAGTGGGCCAGGGCCAAATAAATTAGGGCTGAGTAAGTAGCAGATGACCCCACCTATCCACCATTTTCGTATGTTCAACGTTCTGCCAAACACCCTGTATTTGGATGTAAGTAAAGGAAAAGAATCCGGGGAAATTACCCACTCAAATTACTGGCTGTCAAATTTTCCTGTGACTGACAGGGTACTACCCAATGACGTAGACACGTGTTAGGTAGAGGAGACGTGGACGTGACCTGCGAGGTATGTTAGATTTAATAAGAAAGGTATCACTTAACATCAGATGGCCTATCTGCCAGCTCTGTCACAAATGACCCTTCTCAAACAAAAACACTTATTTGGTACCAAACAACAATAAAAAAAGATCTGCCGTAATCTTTCAGTGGATTCAATATCAAGTATAGATATTCCACACAATCAACTTTATCCAATAATTTAGATAACACTAAAAATATAACACGTACAAAAATATTTCCTCCCACTATCTGATGGTATGTGCCTACAAAACTCATTGACAAGGTTGATAAGAACTTGACATTCAAAACACACTAATAAATCGACCTTATCCACATAAAATTAAAGTCGAAATTTGCGTGACAAAAGCATAGCGGTCAGTTATCGTTTTGAATTTCGACCTCATTAAAACCTCCTTTATTGAATAACCTGGTTTTGTACGTCGAAATGTAATGAAATTGACCACAAACACACATGTGGAAAGTTCTGTTCCTTTTTCAAATATTAAATGAATATTAAATTGGTACCTACTTGATAGGAGTCGGTCGATGCTCGGCGATTTCTATGACAGACCTAGGCAAACTCATAGCTTTTTCCAATAAAAATTACCTACCTACTACCAGTGTGTGATAGGTAAATAATTAATTAAGGCACGTTGACTACTAATTTATAAACGTACCTTAAATATAGGTGACAAGTTATAAGTACGAAACATTTTTTTCTGGTTAAATTAATACAAAACAATTAGTAGATAACCTAGTTAATAGAATTCTAATCAGGCTAGTCAGAGCAAACAGTACAATTCATTTTTGAATCCGTCAAGCCCTAGTAGGTTACAGGATACGAAAGCAACACGTGGTGTGTGTGACGTCATCTACAATATATGTACTTATTAAACCACAAACAAAAGAGTGAAAAATGAATAAGTGTCTACTATGAAGCCAATGTAGCATGGGTAATGGTATTATTTTCAATTTCAGGATTTCCCTAATACATGAAAACGCTGATCTTAAAATAAATTGTCAGTTTCCCCAACTATTAGATAAATGCTATGTACCTATTTACGAATACCAAATCAAGTTAATCAATTAATTTAAAACAAAAAAGATTAATGTTAGAAAACGATGCTAATTCCTTAATATGCGTGATAATGTGCGAGATACGCATTCTTTCGACCGGCGCGTGATTTTTATAACATCGCTGCTCCGGTATTTGACAATGGGTGCGGTAAACAACCAATCACGTGTGGGCGTAGGTACCTTTCTCTTTTTAAACATAATTATGTTCAGTGTTCACGTTTAATTTGAACCGCTATTTCGACTCATCATACAGCTGGCTCGTTGGTCTAGGGGTATGATTTTCGCTTAGGGTGCGAGAGGTCCCGGGTTCAAATCCCGGACGAGCCCAAATCTTTTTGTTTTTATTTTCAGCTTATTGGTATTTTTTTTCACCGTACTATGTCTATTTTACATAAATTATTTGCAAAAATTTTAGTTACGAAAAGTTTTTTATTTAATTTGTGGTGTATAAAGAGAACATAGTAATCATTCCGTTCTACAAATAATATGTATAAAATACGGAACACCATAGTGGCTTCGATAAAACTCGAACTCGTATTCTGATAACGCAAAGGAAAAACATAAACTACCGTTGGTAACGTAGCTATTCTAACTTATTTAACATTAATTAGTATAACTTAAAATTAAATAAATTAAAATTTTCTATGAGAACATCGATGTTTTTATATTCTGTATATTTTACTAAACTAAGTACCTATTAGGTATTAATGTAAAATTGATTTGCATGCCCTAAATAGGCAAAATATGGACTGTTCATTGAACCACAAACTTTTACAATTGGTAACCAAAATGAGGTATATTTTGTGCAAATAAATAATTTATTTATTTAAGGGGACTACAACCCAAACGCAAATTTATAATGCCTAAAAATATATGATCCACTGCAGTAACCAAAATCAGAAAAATATATAATATTGTTCTGGATATATGGTAGTTGGATAGTGTGTTGAAAACATAATACAATTAACTTGATATGATAGAAAAAAATCACGAAGATATCTCAAAAAAAAAAAATTAACGATTAAAAACCATACTAATATAAATGCAAACATTCAGATTTGTGTTTTAATTTGTGTTTTAATTTGTGTTTTAATTTTTTAGTCCAATGAATAGATTTTTTGTAAATCCATAATTGCTTCATATTTTGCAATAAATTACCAGCGTTGTGTCATCGCGCGTCTCTTTCTTTTCTATGCAATCCGGCAGTGACCGCGCTTTAGCTCTTGTAAGCCTCTTAAACTTCTCGCACACAAATGCATACATAGGCGGCCTTAATACCTTAGGCATTCTCTACCAGTCAACCAAGGGTGGTGAAGAGATATGATGGCAGGTGCTCTGTATAACAGGCGTTACTAAAAATAACAAAAATATTAAAAAGATTGATATTCTTATTCTCGAAGAGCAATGATGGCCTAGTGGTAACGGACCTGACTTACGATTTGTAGGTCGTGGGTTCGAACCCCGGCAGGCGCTTTACTTTTTGTAAATAATTTAATCACCACTGTTCTCAAAACGGTGAAGGAAAACATCGTGAGGAAAAAGAAAAATCTGTCGCGCTAATTATAAACGCAGTAAGGAAGAATTTAAGGAAAATTGAGTTACTTATAGATTCGGAATCCTCTTAATGAGCTCTATAAGTATAGTGATTTGATCCTTATTTTGATAGCTGTTCGGGAAGTAGTACTTTTAATATGCAAAAACGCAGTATGTTTCTTGCTGAGAAGTAATTTACTAAACTCAATTGCAGTAAGACACATTACTGCACTTTGCCTTCCAGTATTTGTTTGAACATAGTTTATTTCACACACACACACACACACACATTTTCAAGTAAGAAACGCGGTACGAAACACTTGCTGCTGTTATAATTTGTAAATTATGTTCAGTTAATACTTTAAGGGTACCTACCGAATACTTAAAAATGCTGTAATATATTATATGCTTATGCTGTATGCTTGTAATATTAGAACTGCACTTTTTCTAAGCGCTCCATTCCAATTGAAATAAGAGAAAATACAAAAAAATATAAAAATATGAAAATATTTTAAATGCAGTAACATGTGTGACTGCGTTTATTCTTTATTATTTAATTAAGGCGCGAGGCGGTACCCCGACTAAAACCTTGCCATAGTGCGTTATTCAGAGGCCATTAACTCATTAACTATAGGTAATAAACTACTTACATCTAAAAGCACATTATTAATGTTCGATATCCTATCGTCACATTGCACGTTCTTATTTGTTTATAGGTGTTATAAATACATTTAAAATCTCCTTGTAAAAAAGTGACTAAAATTATTGATTGCATGCATCTTTTGCTAAAGGTGACGGTCTATTAATTTGAGGATAATTCACGTTTTATTTTATTTCAAAACATCGCTTGTCTCTTTTTTTTCCTGTGAATTCTATGATAAACAAGCGTGCGCAGGGAGCGAGACAGAGCGAGACTCAGCGACGGGACAGAGAAGGACCGAACGCTCAAGGTCGTTTGATCGGGGAAGCGCCTTAAGAAGTGCTTAGGATGAATATAACCAAGTAAGTGTGTTGTTATCACTATGTTTCATTATCTATAAGTCACTATTGCACTGCGTTTATAATCTGCGTTTGCTAGTAAAAAGCGCAGTAACTCCAAACTTACCTACTGTTGTTATAGATTGTAATACTGGATTTAATCAAGACCCTGCTTAGTACAGATAGTGTTTTATTGCACGACTCATGATGCGAAGCATCAGAGAGTGCTTTACGATCGAAAAAAGAATTTCCCCTCATTTTGGCGGCTATTTTTATTATTATAGCCTTGTTAGTTCACGGAATCAAGATATTTTGCATACTATTGTCGAGATAATTTAATGGAGATTAATTTCATACTTTTTAAAAATTGATTTACTGCAATAGAATTGGAAAAAACACCAAAATAGGTCAAAAAAAAATCCTGTCCGTCATGTGTGAAACCCGGAAACACTGTAACTTGTGAAAAAATCCATTATTTGAGTTAATAATTTTTTTTTAAATTCTAATCGACGATTGTAGGTCACTGAATGCGAATGATTAATTCATTCAGTGTCGTTTAATTGCAATTAATAAAAAACGAAAACTACAAGACTGTATATCTATATATATCCATAGAAAATTAACATATGGATGGTGATATATCTATAGATATTATGTACATTTATTCCACCAGGGGCGCTTGTGCAGTACCTTCTTCCTACTACAGCTGGTTTTTTCAGCAATTAATTTTGAACGACTTAAGTTTTTTTTTTTATATTTCATAATTAAATGAGCATTATGAGTCGTGCACTTTTGGATTTTCCAAATTTTATTGTTTTAATATTCTTGTATTAAACTTATAGAGAATTGGGTTTAGCTCTTATGAAACAATGCATATTCAGCTCTACATTTAAATCAAAACATATTTGCAAAACTTCAAAATTATACATAAAAAACAAAATAAAGGTAGAATTTTTTGGGCGCCATTTTAATTAGCGCGGCAGATGTCTTAGAACCAAAAATTCGACGACAAGTGACATCTACCAACCCGCACTGTGCCCGCTAAGTAGATTACAGACCACTCCCTCTCGAAGAAAGGAGGCCTGTGTCCCAGCAGTAGGAACATTATAGGCTGATTATGCTATTCTTATTCTTATACATGTGTAAATGTGTAAACACGTGTTTCATTGAGTAGGTAAATAAATGATTATGTAGGCAGACTTATCCTACTGACATTCAGCAACAAAAATAGCTCGATAATCAAAACATAAAGAGCAAACTTATGACTAAGTATTTAAGTCACCGCCCACATACATACAAGATACCAACTCTAATCTACCTATTCACATTAATAACGCTAGCGCCCACGATATTATCATAATTAACTAACCAAAGGTTACAATAACATACATAACGCGCCTTTGTAACAAATTAATTAATGCTTAACGAGCTGTTAAACTCCGGTTCGCTTTAACGAGCTGCTAAAAACTTTGAAGCTGTGGGTGTTCGAAGATGTAATCGTGTGGCAGACATCTATCTTTTCGCTGTCTTAAACACACATCCTGTATTTTAACACCCTGCGTGTGTAAATATGTGTTTACATTGAACTTTTGTAAGTAACTGTGCAGCGTGCGTCTGAAATGTAATTTCTAGTTTATTTTTAAAGTTGCGCGAATATGGTAGTGCTTCTTTTCGCCAATTTTTGAAAAGGAAGTCACTATTCTAATAACGTCAAACGGGGTGAATGAGACGAAACTTTAAAAGGGATTTTAACATTGAAATAATAATAGTTTGTTGTCGAAAACGACTATAAAGTGTTTACTGTATCATTAACGATTAAGAGCCCTTTTTTCTTTTTTTTTGGTGTGGGAAATCATCAAATGACCTCTCCCGCTCTGGGCGGAGCGGAAGGGCGTGTCAGACTCTTATTGACTAAAACCCACCCGTGTTCCTTCAGTTGCCTGTGCGCCAGGGCCACGGTAACTCTTTCGAACAATCCGCGACAACGATTAAGTGCCCTTGTTGGCAACAAACTATTATTTCAATGTTAAAATCCTTTTTAAAGTTTCGTCTCGATGGACCTCTCCGTCCCTATTCACCCTATTTGACGGTACCTAAATCTTATTACAAACTTATGCCCGCTAAAAGTGCGCTGTTAGATTTTCAACTGTTGTCGCACTTGTCGCTAAGCAGAGCGTTGAAAATCCAATAGCGCGCTTTTAGTAAGGCATTTAGTTTAGTTGTCGCCTAGTATTAGTAAAAACGAGCACAAATTCAACATTTCTTGATAAAAAGCTTCATCTGTGTTCCTAATTTCTAGGTAACTACATACTAAAAAATTTCACAATTTGACCCTCAAATCTGTAAAAACAATACTTTTTTTCTTAATTTTCCCATTTTTTTATTAGCATTAGAATTAAGTTATTAATTTTATAGTTCCTTGTGTAGACTCAAATCTTTTATGGTTTATTCTAAACCAAAAATATATTGTTTTGTAAGCCAACTGGCAAAACATGCACATCTACCTACTATTTTAAGACCTTGTTCATATTATTTGATGTATACCTACTCGTGTTTTACAATACTTAAATTATATTCTATTTTTATTTTTTTCATTGTCATTACATTTAGTTTCCTTGCTCTTGTTTCATGTTTATTATTGTATATATTATATGTAGATAATTATATGTTTTATGTATGTATTTGTTGTATATGTAAATGGTACACCACTGACTACCTGCATTATTGTCTCTCCTTCTCCCTTGAATCCATCCAAAGGTTGTCTGTAAAATATCGCTTTTAGCGATAATACCGCCCATTGTGTCACCCTATGTAAAATTTCTACATTTATATCTGTAATTTTTATGGTGTACATAATAAAGAGTATTCTATTCTATTCTAACATATTTTTGACTGAAAGAAGCTGAATACGCCATTATTACAGAATATACAACTTTGTTCTGGGAAAAGTACGTAGGTAGCTAGATTAATATTAAAACATTATTTAGTTAGAGGTACGTTTCTTTCTGACAAGTTTTTCTGCGTAACGTAAATACCTTTCAAAAGACCGCCTACGTTCATTCATAATGCATTCAATAAGTATAGAGGCAATTTTCCCCACATACAAAGGTCAAGTAAAATATAGACATTCAGGCATCCTAGGGAACCTATATATACCTGCGAACTAATATTATAACTGTGCGAGAAATAAATACTTAAGTTCATGACACCAATAGGGTTGAATAGTCCCCTCGCCGCGTTAATCTTTTATGTTTTTTCGTAAATTTTTCGCATCGTCACGCGTCGCGAAAAAAATGTCAGCAGTTCCATACATTTGGGTCGAGTAAGTATTGAAGTTTTGTATGGAACAGCTGATTATTTTTATGATTTTTACAACTACAATGTTAGTTCCATGGAGAAAGTTGTTTAATTTGATGGTCTGTACCCACTCTTAAATATGAATACGCATTTCTGATACACGCTGTATATTAAAATAAGCATTTTAAACTCAATTAATGTGGAACATTCATTTATCAATCTACGCATCACACGATCAGAAAGTTTATCGTCAATCTGATCAAACCATCGCATGAAATTGATTTCAATTTGATGGTGTTGTATCCCTCGTCCCTTTGAATTAAAACTTGACAGTTAGCACATTTTCGATTTCAGAAACTTAGTAGCAGGGCCTACGTACTTATAAACAAGGAAAAGACGTCAAATGAGCGAAAATAATGCCCTGGACGAAGCCTGAAAGATATCCTGTTACCTAATCTGAGATTCAAATAGAAAGCAAAATAACTTTGATGAAACGAATTCGTTTACTTATTATAATTGGCTGCTCGGCACAGATTCTGCTGATAAAGTTAGAACTTTGAATGAAGTAATTAATAGATTCGGCAAATTAAACAAAAATATTTGGCCGCCATTTATCACGTTGAGCACAAAATGGTGGCGTGACACCATCAGATTCCAATTAACCACAGTCTTTTCACCTTATTTTACACTAGCTTTTGCCCGCGGCTTATCCCACATGGATGTCGGAAATTATCCCACGGGAACGTACCACCGGGATAAAAGTATCCAAGGTGTTAATCCAGGTTATAAACTATCTGTGATCCAAATTGCAAGCAAATCCGTTCAGTCGTCTTTGCGTGATTGAGTATCTAACAGGCAAACATACAAACTTTGACATTTAAGTATTAGTAAGATAATTTATTACTTTAATACGTTCCTCGTACGTAAAAACTCTATATGTAAAGCAATTAGGTATCATCCGAACTATATAATATTCTAAGCGCCTCCTAAACGGGACAATATCCACATGATATTTAAATGGGCGAATACCCTTCGCAAATCCTTTGAAAAAAAAAACAATATGACGTGATTTAACCACTAAACATGGCTGGTAATCCGTGATTTCAAACAAGTTTTCGGTAAGAGAAAAAAAGCGCCTGATTCTTTTAAACAAGCAATGTGATACAGTATAATGTTATTTTGTATAGAAATCGGGGAAGTGTTTTCGAATCAGTTTATCATAGAGGAACAAAGTTATTTCGTTTACGATATTTGTCGATTTCCTTTGAGTTTCAGTATGGATGTTTTGAAATTGACACGAAAAGCTTAGACGAAACTGTATCTGTTTCTGTTTTACACTACATAACGATCCGTAATACTTTCTTGTCTTTGAATTTTATACCATGATATTTCATTTTAATCGTATTGTATGTGGTACCTATATCCATGGAGATTTAGTTTATTGATTAATGAAAACGTCAGTGGAAAAATATATAAGTACTTAATAAATTTAAGTTTTTTGTAATTTGTATTTAGATTCATGATTTTATGAATAGGTATATTACGAATATGGGCTGATAATGATGATAATGATGATGAATATATTGCCTGCTCATATGTTCAATTACTATAACGTCGGACAATATAAAATACAGCATAAGTTATCAGCGGTACCGCAAAACGTCAATTTATTTTAACATTATTAACACTAACCCAGAGTTGAGCGACTTAACTCTACCACAGTGGGTTAAATATTTAAATGTTTAACCCTACGTTTACCTCTAACCAAAGACATTAAATTATTTACTCAACAATAAACGGGACATAGTGAACAAAATCGTAATCCGATACATTTGTCCTAGTGGGCAAAAGTCGCTCAGTCTAGCGTGGTACGCCTACATGCCGCTCTAATTTTTACTATATTATGCTAGATGGCGTCACTGAGACTTGGGATCACAGTTTTTCTATCAAATTTCTTCGCATAGCCTCTCTATAGTATCATAAAACTCTTTGCCTCGCAAAATGAATTATTTGATTAACCCTGAGTTCTGTTAACTCAGAGTTACTTAGGATATTTCATTAACGCGCAAGTGGGCCTTAAGGAAAAATAATAAAGGTATAAGAAGGCTCTTTCTATTGTAGTTTACCTATATACCTATCATAAAATACCCGTCAAAAAATCATAATTGTTACCCGACACCATCCCGTCACACGTTAAAACACGGTTGCAAACCAAAAGCTAAGCTAGGTAAGCTCGCATAATTGAGGTAATGTTTCATACTTGTGTTCATACTTTACGGTCTGCACACAAGTATGAAAAATTACCTCAGCCATGCGAGCTAAGGTAAACTAACTAAGCTTGGGTCTTGGTCTGCAACCGGCTTAATGTGCAGCTATAACAAAAACCAACCACTGTCTTCCTTTGTGTTCCATAAACCTAAATGTAATCGCAAAGACCTCGCAATCATGCAAATGCAGAAGTCTAATTTAATCCATTTATTTAAACACCAAAACTTTAGGGACAAACAACAAAAACACAGCCAGATTTTTACCATAATTTATTGTCTTAAAATTATTAAAATAAATAAATTACGCTAGGAGTGGTTAAACAACCGACTCCCGCGACAAGTGCCGGGGAAATTCATTTAAATCCCCAAAGCCGAGAGCAGTCTAATTGGCTTCCGAAGTCGAAACAAAATTTATAAAATTAATACAATTTTCTGCCGTAACTTTATAACAGCTGAATAGAGTTATCGGCGGAAACTGCAAGTTCTTAACAAACTAGAATAAGCAAATAAAAGTGTCCCTGTTTTCGCAACTTATTCAAATCTTTCTTGTTGTGTGTATTTATAAAAGACAGAAACAAAGATATTGATAAAGCGCTAAAAGTTATATAGATTCTTATTATATAATTATTTCTTATCGATGCAGTCTTGTACACGATTTTAAGGCAGTGATACACTATATTTTCAATGTTTTTATCTTTTGTTGCTTTCTTACCAAATAATGCTTTAATTAGGAACGAAATAGTTATATTG
This sequence comes from Griposia aprilina, assembly GCA_916610205.1. Classification (NCBI taxonomy): domain Eukaryota; kingdom Metazoa; phylum Arthropoda; class Insecta; order Lepidoptera; family Noctuidae; genus Griposia; species Griposia aprilina. The sequence goes on from OU744306.1 coordinate 11,403,248, forward strand.
TATTCCCAATTAAACCGCATCAGTATTTAAGTAGGAAACACAGTATTTACATAAGTAAATAAATATCTATCACAATAAGCCTACCCACTTAAAATATAGAGACGCAAGAAAACATTGGCGTATTATGTTCCAACATGATAACAAAATACGACAATATTGTTCAGTAACCTAAAACTTCGTAAATACGACCATTATTATGATTCATTGCCTAGAGGAGAGACACCATTTTATCAAAATCAAGTCACCGTACAGCTAGAGCACATAAACTCATCTTAGAGACCTTTTTTGTTTTATCTTATAAATATTGAATTTAATAAAGGTGGAAAATCAAGACCTTATTACTGAAAATGAGTCTTGCTATCCAGCCTAGAAATGAAACACGTCTCCTAAAATTTGGGTAGTGGTTCATGGTCAGAATTATCATTTGTTAATTGGTCTTTTATTGACAGACATATTGAATCAACCTACATCCGAATTGCAGGTCCATTCCAGATTGAACCGAGAGGCAACCTGCATCGGAGCAACATAATTTATCAGCTCTTTTGCAAAGCGAATACGATTTCGACCAAACGGTATCTCTACAATGACTAGCATGGCGTCCTGTTCATGCTCGACTAGTCTAAGGCTCGCAGTCGGCACGGTCGGCGCTGTCGGGCCAGTCGCAAACGTTCAGCTTGACGTTGAACATTGTTCCTGGCTGGCAGGTGAATTGCACTCCTTCGCCGTTGACGCAGCGCCAGTACTGTAGAAAAACATTAGGTACTTATAAATTTTTCACACAAGGAATAGTAGCAAATAGAAAAAAAAATCGTCGTATTTAACTTTCAACTGTAAAACGCACGAAACCTTACCTTACTGCACTTCTTCTTGTCGGGCACATAATCGTCTTCAGAGTTGCACACATCGTGATTATCGATCTCGTTCTCCTGCAAAATAACAGTTTTATTAACAACGAACTCCACGAAGAACAATACATCTAAAATATAAAAAAATATAAAAAAACTCACAATAGGTGGTTCAGGAGCTTCAGGCACATCAACTGCAGGCTTCACAGGAGTCTCAGGGACCTTAGGAGGCTCTGGTCTCACAGCGATATCGTTCTCATCATCCTCGATTTGGACAACTTGAGGCGCCTTTGTCGTGGTTGGTCGCGCCGTGGTCGTAGGCTTGGCGGTGCTTGTCTTAGTAGTGGTGGTCGGCTTTGCAGTCGTGACTATCGGCTCTCCCTCGGCCGGGTCGGACGTCGTCGACGGCGGGCGCGCCCATTCAGGCTAAGATTTATATCAATATGAGTAATGGTTGATCCATTTGTTTCTGTTGCGATTAATCGCGCGTGTCTACTTCGTCCAAACGTTGGGAAAGTTTATTAGTCAACTGTATTTATGGTTTCCAGTTCGGAAAAGCAAAGGGATAAAAATCGTAATTCATTATGACGAATCGATTTCAAATATTAAGTTTGGAACAATGGACTTTCAGTGCGTGTATTTGTAATACCAACATGGGTATTTTTCGTTAAATGACTGTTCCCTTGCGAGTAAATTGAAGTACCTCGATCTGGTTTGGGAATTTAACTTTTTACTTTACATAAACAAAACAATATAGCAAGATTAATAAACACTTACCGTAGGTGTAGTATTTCCTGCACGAGGTGGCGGGACAGTATAACTGCTCATATGCTTATGCAAAAGCTTGATCAGAGGGTTCTCAGGTCCACAAAGTCCCTTGAAGTCATCCATGTCAATAGCCCAGGTCATGGCTCCGAGATAGCCCTTCTCCTTGATCCAGTTCATCTTGATCTCCACACTTTGAGGGTCCTCGTAGCCGACCCATTGTGTTCCCTTGTAGGCGTAGGGGCACTTGCCACTCTCGTCCCACTTCTTGGTCCAGCCGGAATCTTTCTTGTCGACTTCGGTACAGATCTGTAATAATAAAGTAGTATGAATATAAATGCCACCGTACCAATGGGATAACTTATAACTTCTAACTAGGTAGATACTTTGGTAATTTCCTGTATGTTTGAAAATTGCTTTTTGGTAAGTAACCAAGTTTTTGGTAAGTAAACATTAATCTCTGCCCACTTACGATCAAACAAATTAGCAATTCCTACCAGTTACACGTGTTTACAGGTTACGATTGAATGAATAGAGCTCTAATGAGGAAAAAATCAAAGTAACTGCGGGGTAATTGCGTAACACACTAACAGTAGGAATAGCTTTCATTTTGACAGTTCAACAACATTCATTGCGTTATTTACGTTGTTGAGCAGACAAATTTTTCGAACATATGAAGCAATGTTTTAGCAATAGGCTTCAAAATTATTCAGATTGTGATAGATAGTGTGTTACACTATTAGGGTGCCGATCAACACGAAGACAAACAACATGGCTATGTTCCAGTTCTGAGGGTATGGCATAATTACGAGCACGTGTGATTTTTCAGTTTAGTCTTTGGGATGGCGATGCATTTGCTATACTTCTGATATTGAAAATGGTCCATAGGTGGCGGCAACTACTTTGCATTAGGTGGTTCGGTTTGTAATCAAATCATCATAAATAAAAGATTACCTCATAATAAGCCCAGAATCCAGTAGCATTAGTGAAGGGAGCAGGGTCACCACCTCCAGCCTCCTTGTTGATGTACGTGCCGAGACCATAGTTGTTGTTACCAGCTGATAGAGTGAACGAGCGACCGTAGAAAGGAATGCCGACTACCAGCTTGTTGCTAGGACAGCCCTTCTCTTCCCAGAGTGCTAAGCCATCGTTCTGAAAAGAATACATGTATTTTTTTTATTTTCTAAAGAAAATTTCCATAAGGATTTTCTCGAATAGCCTCGGCTACGAACATAGCAGTTTAGATTTTCTTTTCCAAGGTTCTCAATAAGAGTTTCATGACTCTTGAGATATAGTCTTCAGTGAAAATAGAAATAATCCATATCTTTCTTTCTTTCATAATCGGATTGACACAAAACCTTTTTACCTAGAAAGCTGTATCACATCCACATTGTAATTTATATTTTTTAAGTTTTGACAAGTACAGAGTCATAGGAACTCCTCTATATAATTTTGAAGGTACTTACCACATTAAGTTTCTCATAAGCCCACTGGTCATGAGGACGCTTGTACAAAGGCGAGTGCACATCAGCGAACCCGGCCCAATTTCCTCGCAGATCGTACGACATCACGTGAATAGCATCCAGTTCCCTGTAACACACGTATAGCTGTACAAGGATATCTTACGGTGTGGCCAAAATTGGTACTAACGCCGCCATCTTGTTTTTTCAATAAATTTTACAAAACAATTGCACAAATGTTTACGCGCAGCGCCCCCATGCCAACGTCATTCGAGTGCCAAAAGATCATTGAAGCACTTTACGTCTTAGCACACTCTCAAACTACAAGTTTTAAAACACTCCAGAACAATATATGTTTTCTTTTCAGCCTTCCTTCTACTGTTATTTATGTAGTGCCAGTAACTTTGTAGCGATAAAAGTATTTCGAACTATTAAACTGTTACAAACTTTTCGTCGTTGCAAAATATGGAGTTAATTGCTTATGAAACATGGTTGAACTGGGTAGTTTTAGGAGGGGTTTTGTTGAAGACTGATAAATTAAAGGCACTTTTTGAATGATACTGTTCCATGAAGAGGAATATAGCTCTGATTCTTTAGATAACACGTCATCTTTTGAAGCCCTTTTTCCTAAACCAGTTTTTCCAAAATCGGCCTTGAAAAATAACACTTACTGGCAAAGATCCGGTACATGGTATCCCTCCATCAGTCTAAAGTTGGCGAGAGGCACAGCAGCAGTTAGTTCCCATCCCTTCTTCTCCCTGATGAAGGCCCTCTTCAGCTCCTGCACGAAGTAGAGAAACCGGTCCTTATCGGAGAAGGAGCCTCCTCGGTCAGCAGCGCCAGGGTACTCCCAGTCCAGGTCTAAACCATCGAAGTTGTACTTGTTTAAGAAGTCTGTGGAAAGAAAATAGAGAAACTTTTAAAGTTATTAAAGTCTTTTTTAAGTCTCAGGGGTTTAAAGTGCTATCTAGTTAAGCTAGGGTCGTCCATGCTAAGATAGTGATCTTTCATTTTACTAGTGTTTTACAAGATACTCCTCTATTATACAAAGGTTTTAATACCTCTAATAAGTTCTGCGGTTTCCAGATAACAGCTGAAACTTCCACTTAACTAATTAAGAAGTCAAAGCTTGGAACTAAGATGTCTAGACGAAAAAGAGTAACCTAGTATTAGGGAAACAGCGATACGATTTGAGCTCCAAGATAGAATAACTTTCTCGTATCAAGATATGGATATTTTGACAAATATTAGGTATATATATTTACACACTCGACGTTCGCGAAAATTGATATTATATTTGTTTGCCTACTTTTGGTAGATGTAACGCGAAAATTGAAAAATAGATTGAATACCAGTCCCTTGATACAATTTGCGTCTCTGCTATTTAATAAGACAATCTCGATAAATCATTGGTGAATGAGAATTTAGATAAACAAAATGATTGAATCGTTTCGTACGCTGCTTATTGGGAATTATAGTCTACAAGCTGTGCCCCGCGGATTCACCCGCATTAGTCTAGATCCCGTGGGAATATCTGGCTAAAAAGTATCCTATATCCTAATCCAGGTCATGTGCCAAATTTCGTCCAAACCCGTTTAGCTGTTTTAGCGTGAAAACATAACAAATAAACTTACATTCGCATTTATAATATTAGTTAGGATTATTGTTTCTCACTTTTATCCAGAAAATCAACGATCGCTGTGTGCTTTTATAATATCTAACGTGACAATATTATTTTGGAAATCCACGTCCACGCCCATAAAATGTATGGAAATACGTTCACGTTATAAAGTTATCAATCATGGACGATAATTTAAAAGCGTCTTTATATATTTCCATACATTTTACTTCCCTGTGTTATTATTACGATACCGTGGCAATGTTTATGAAAGTTTTCTTTTCGATTTTATTCTAGAAAGTACGAAACAAGTAACCCAGTTTCTTGAGAAATATTTGTCAATAAATGTAGCTTAATACTTTAAACATATCGCTAGCCGCAATTCAGAGAAAATATCCAGTCTGCAAACAAATTCCACCCTTTTGTGATTTCTTTTATTTTCCTTGCGGGAGTCGCTCCACGAAACTATATTAACAATAAAATAAAGAACTTGGTAACGTATGAGGAAATAAATATTCTACAACACACCACAACAGTGCATAAATTACGGCTAGATTGTGAGTCACAACACTTGATACATTTTACGTCCAAACGTCCTTGTTTTGGGGAAGCTTATATTGTTTTCCTATTCCCAAAATATCACACCGGTTTATACATAGTGCATTTTGCTGCCTAACAAGACGCGAGTGACAAATGCATGGGAGGATTATTTCCAACCAATTTCTAGTCCAGTGAAATGTAGAACCTATGCATTTACAAAAGAGGTTGAATGTGCCAGAAATTGAAGAAGTGTACCAGACAAAAACTTATTTTCTTTATAAATTGTGATCTTTTGTTGGAGGTCCTCCATCTTTACTAATATGACTAGTGGCTCTGAGACCTGAAATCTGTCTTTGCATGACTTAAAACTGAATAAATGTTCACCGCGCACCTTAAAACAAAATCCTTAAAAAACGCTTGCGCAAAGAGCGCGAAATGCCTGTAATGTGTTTTATATTTTTTACATTTTCAACCCCAATAACTCTGACATAAAAAAAAAACTAAAAACTGAATCGACAAAAAAAAATCCATATAATTATCGAACCTACCCACAAAATTACACGAGAACCGGTTGAGAAATGCGGCCTGTAGAGGAGAACAGCCGGATATCTGCCGGAAATCCGGATATACGAAAGCATTTTTGCCCAAGCTGTAACGGAAACGCTTCGCGTTCGCTCGGTCAATAAAGAGGTAAAATCTGTTCATTTATTTGTTTGTAAGGTTGTATGTAGGGAGTAAAATCTCTGGAACTACCGGTCGGATTTGTTTTTTTTTGTGAAAGCGCGGGCAGGTGATGCGATACGATGCAGTTGGTCGAGGAAACAAGAAATTACACGTGGACGAAGTCGCGGGCAGAAGGTAATAAATAAATAAACAACAAGTCTAGGCTTTGTTATATCTGTTCCTTTTACTCACCAACAACACTCCTGACGAATGCCATCCTCGTCTGTTTCTGCCCGACCATGTGCGAGTACTTGGAGCCGCCTTCGGCCCAGCCTCCCACGGCCACCATGAACTTGACGTTGGGGTGAGACTTGCGCAGGTCCGTGAAGTTTTTGAAGCCACTCTTCTCTATGTCGAGCTGGAAAGATGATATTTTATGACAGTGAAATGGCTAACAGACAAACGGGGAAGAAACTCCTTCAGTATGCACAGGATATTATCGGCTTGGCTCAACGCTGGTCCTGCTCCACAGGGGGGCATAAATTAATTGATTAACATTCGAAAATATTGTTGGAGCTGCTGAAGATTGTAAAAACAACAACATCTTTGCATTGTATAAATTCAATTTCTTAACAATGTATAATTGCATAGCACATGTGTGAGCACTATGTACCTACTATAAAGCCACCATTTACTAGGCTCGTCTTTGGTTGACTTGAATGTGCCCTGGCGGCTGAGAGTATGTCATGCTCACTCAAATGTTTCGCTGGTGGTGGCGTGTGTGTTGGATCATTAAGTTCCCTTCAAAATGGTTGAGCTGAATGGTGCTGATCCATGCGTCATGTTCGTGAACGGGCGCCGTCAGTAGGGACTGGTCAACTCTTGGCTGCCACGGCTTATTTTAATTTAAATTTTTGAATTGTTTTTTTATCTTTTTTATTACGGATACTTTAAACGTGCACGTCTTTCTACATCGTTCTCACATTTTTAATTTGAACATGAATGATGTAAACAATTTGTTTTTTGTAACTATATATTGATTTAAAAGAGTGTCCATGGAGTTTCTTGCCCGTTCTTCTCCATAGGTACCTACTACGCTTTGGAATGGGCAACTAGCTTCATTTTTCTGACTGACTGACCCTTTGACAATTCAAAAGTGCCTGTAATTGGTTTATTTGAAATAAATGCTTTGAGTTTGAGTTTGAGTTTGAAACAACAACAATTGGCTTATAAGAAATATAATTTAATTAAACCTATTTTCGAGTACCTACAAAAGTAGCAGGTTTTCCAGCATTACTTTGCAGGAAACGGCCCTTGTTACAATATTATCCTGATTATGCCCTGACCGAAGGGTTTTAGAAACCATTTTACTAAAGTAAACGCATAAAGAGGGAAGTGATGGCCTTTTCCCTGCATTCGGACACAAAAACCTAATAAAAATGAAAAACAGGCATCAATATTGTTTATGAATATCTTTAAAATCTTTATTCCTCACCTCAGGGTCAATAATGAGGACCTCATTGCTCTTCTCAGTGACGCCGATAAAGGAGTAGATGATGTGCGTACAGAGGTCCACGGGGATATCTTCAATGCCGTAGCGGCCCACGCCAGGCCGGTACACAGCCCAGTTGCTGAAGTAGCATACTATGCGCGCTTTGCTGTCCGCTGTAGAAACAACAAGAAATAAGTGTAATAAGGTGATAATAAGTATCCATATTGTAAAACTTCACATTTATATAGAACCAATCATTTTATAGTACCCATTTGACCTGTCTGATATTTTACCTAGCTGGTCTATCGAATATTTCTTTGCTTGCTAAAGATATCATAAGGGACAAGGAGTAAAGATGCAAGAATCTAAATTCAGAACATGTACTGCGATTACCAATCTACGTTGCCAAAGATTATAATACTACTGCATTACCCAAGACTGTTGACCCTTAATAACCTATAGGGCCCCTTAGAACGGAGGCACATACTGAAAGAGTTGACACCAACAAAACAGATCATTACCAGCATTTATATCAAGGAAAAATTATGAGCTGTTTTCCAAGCTCAGAATTTTTTAATTAAATCAATAAGTCACCCACAACATTAAACGTCAACAGAAACAAGTTTCCCGTCAATACAACGATAAATAACACTAACTTCGTATAAAAGTTGCAACACGAGATAAGCGGGGTTAAGCGCAACTTAGTGGCAGTTAAACGGGAGATTGATTTATGTCGCCTTAAACCCTTTGTTATGAAGTGCCCGTTAATCCATCGGTCGGAGATACCAATGGTAAGCTTCAGTGTCAGATAAGTCGCCTCAAATCGTGAGGAGAGACATTAATTATTCTGGTAGATAAGATTAATATTGATGGTTTTGTTTTACTGCTAATGTTATGCAGTGCAATGCTCTGCATAACAAAACGCCTATTTTCATAAAATCATAAAAGGGTTAGGCAAAAGTGTACCCATAGTATACCCACATTTCGTTTGTTATGTTTAAGTCTCATGTAACAGGGGCGAGCCGAATGCCATCAACCGAGCACAAATCCAGACTCAGGGCTGCTATTGAGAAATTTCTGATGGAAAAATCAAATAACACTTTGCCCAACCTGGGAATCGAACATTATTCTCATTCCTATTCATATTCACTCATATTTCTCATTCATTCATTCATTCATTCATTATTCTTCTTTCTGCTCATTCGCACTCCGACCCCTAAGTATGAGGACCAACGCGCGGTCAAACAAAAAAATTGTGATGTACAAACTTAACTGTTATAATGTAAAATTACTGTCTGTCATCACCTTTTCTTTTAGCCAATAAAACTTTTTGTATTTTTTGTATTTCTTAATACTTAGCTATTAGATTTACTACAATATTCCCCACAACACTCTGCACTACGCTTTTTCTAACTTTTCAGTGTTTATAGCTATCAAATTCCCTTTTGTTCTATAGCAGTTGATTCTAATATCTGGTGTTTACTTTGTCTAATATTTTCTTACCTTCTATTGCAGTCGTTGTGACCGCCAGGACGGCCAACGTCGCTAGTATCGCTCTCATTTTGAACCTGTTGACAACAGAAATACAAATGTTTATTTTCATGAAAACAACATCAATTTAACAATAGTTCACATTTTCTAGAAAATCATCGCATAAGTATTGTGAAAATATAACGACGCCTGTTTGCTCCAAATAAGTCGGAAGACTTGTATATTACCCACACCAACATTTCGACGGTAACGTTCTGAATCCCAAGTCCAACGATCTTTTACAACACGTATTCATTAGAGCCTTACTTATTCAGTGGACGCCTTCACTGCACTGACGAAAAAACGAATAAAAAGTCTAAAACAGATTATAAAACGACATCAGATACAGGTTTCCACATCTTCGAGCCTGCATGGACCTTAAAACAAGTTTTCATATCACCTGGTATTTCCTTATTAAATATCTACAAAGTAATAAAAACTTTTTTTACAAAAAAACAACCGACTTCCAAAAAAACACTACAAAGTGAAAAATAACTTTAATTTCGGAAGTCGGTGTCTTTGGTTTTGTATTTTGGTTTTTGGCCACCGACTTCCGAAAGGGTTTTTTTGGAAGTCGCCTGCTTTTTTTGTAAAAAAGTTATTATTTTGCACTTTTTAGTTGCGGTACCTACCCCACACAAATTAGTATACCACTACTTGATGTGTAAATAACAGTGACAGGAAATTATTAACACATCATCCATATAAACTAAGTGGAAAAAATATGCAGTATTAAAGATAACTCAAAAACTACTGGTCAGACCGTGATCAAATTTAAATGGGACTACATGTAAAGCACCACCTATCAAATAAAAAAAGAATTATCCAAATCGGTTCACCCAGAAAAAAGTTCAGAGCTAACACACATAAAAAAAAAAACATAGACGAATTGAGAACCTCCTCCTTTTTGTGAAGTCGGATAAAAATAATTAGCTAGCTGTAATACTAACTAGCTAGTAGGTAAGTCAGTACAGTTATCCATTTCCCATGGTAGTTGGGTGCCAGGGTGTGTACGGTATACGAATAACGGATACGATTGGCTGGCGACGGATCCACATTCCATGGCTAATTAGATAGTCTACTTATCAGGGATATTATGGAGGTATACCTTAGAACTTGCTACCTGTGCTATCTGCCGATAAAGCCTTCAACTTATTGCCTTAGACTTGTTTCTAATATCTCTCATCGAATTGTAGTCATTTTCAGGTAAGTAGGTAGACCAAACGGATCTACTCAATATTGTATTGGTACCAAAATTATCATATCACTTTATAATTTACAAAAATATGCATAACTATTATTATATGCCAATGTAAATGAAAACAGGTTGGGACATTTTAGTTAGATATTTCCCTCTTTAAACTTTATATCGAAACAATTTTAATTTATAATCAAAAATAAAAATAATAACTCATGATCGTTGCTCATGATACTAGAAAAAATCTTCTAAAAACAGACACAAAATAGACAAATGACTTTTACAGTTTTTCTTGTTTATGACAAAATAGACAAAAAACTCGTTTTTGAATTATGAATAAATAATTATACACATTATGGATAAAATGAGACAACTACGCCAAGTCTTCTCGTCGCCTAAATCGCAATGTTTGAAGACAAAGGTCTTCAACCAGCGAGCCTTGCCCTTTATATCATACGGTACCGAACCATGGACACTGATGGACACTGTCAGTCGGGCTGGTCCACAAATCCAAGGCTCAGCGCGCTATGGAACGAACATAGCTCGCTCCATAGCTGCTAGCGCTGCTAGCTATACGCGTACGCGAACGTCCTTGCCATGTAAAACCATTAATTTAAAAAATAAATAAAATACGTCGAATACCTACTCTTGCGTCTCTCCTACTCGACTAGACACTCGAATACTCGTATATAATTATTTCAAGAAAAAGGAACGTTCAAACTTGATAATAAGTGACAATAATAAACAACGTTATTACTTATTACTCGAGCTGCGTACGCGGAACTGCGGTGCCAGCGCCGGCGCAGTAACGGGACAGCCGCTCCAGATGTGTCACCGTCACCCACTGACCCGAACCTCTCATTGTGATAAACTAGGCTTCTTCTAATACCTACTAAACCATTCACAATAGATTGCCATCGAAAAACGTGCTGAACTTAGCTTACTTACTTTTTCTACGAACTATCACTTTATTGTCATCTCTAACAAAAGTAAAAGCATCTAGTTGTATCTAGAGCAGCAGTAAATTGTGCTGTAAAATTGTTTAGATGCTGAACTATGATAGAATTCTGATGTGTTATAAAACAGCTGATTCAAGGGTGAATTAAATTGAGTTAATAAGATGTTCATGTATAGTAATTTTCTAGAAACAAGGGCACAGTACAGACTATGTATGATACGGACTGCTGTGTAGCTAAAGGTACCTATGTATAAAATTAAGGCTTATTCCGTACACAACATCTTGACTATTTTGTCATTCCTATTTCAGAAATGATAATGAATCCGCCACTTAATTTTGGAAAATTTAATTTAGGCAAATGAAAATAGAAAATCGGATAGACTTTAAAAATAATCGTCCCTGCCAGAAATCGAAAGCTCAAGAAACTAAAACTAATCTAAAACAAAACACTTTTCTGAAACAGCTTTCAAACCATTAGAAGTAAGACAATGACTAGCTAAACCCCCTAATGGCTTGGCGGAAAATAGCTTTTCCCACTCGTTTAAGTTCAAATCTGTTTGATCGTTTGTAACAATAGCCAACGAACGCCACTTTTTCCCTAGGTGCCTTCATACTGGCTTCAAATGGAGACCGTAGGCCTTAGGTTCTCAACGTGGACGATAACGCCACTTCGTGGGCGTTTGAGATTTTCAGGGAGGCAGTAGAACCAGAGACAATTAGGGGGCGGATCTTACAATTATACGTTTAAATATAATCGTGGCAATAGCTGTTTCAAATTGCCGGCTCTAGAAAAAAAAACTCAAAGTGATCGGTTGGCAAAATAAGGTTGAAATCCTATGCCCTAGGCTAAAGTGATCGCGCTCTGAAAACACTTTAAAAGGAATAAGAAATACTTCTGAACTGAAATTGATACCATATTTTGATTGATGATGTGAAAGAGTAACTGAGGAGTTCATTCCGGCTCTTCTCCATAGGAAATTACCAATTGGAACCGTGCACTTAGCTTTCATAAATGCCCATATAGGTTTATGTGAAATAAACTAATTTGAATTGATTACCCTATCGCATCTAGGATTATATTTTAAAGTTTCATTAAACACTAATTCTAATTTCATTGCATTTTGTGTATGTCCTTAACAAAGACATTAAATTATTGTATCTATCTTAAATCTCTTTGGTCCTTAAGTACTTATCTAGTAAAACATAAAATTCCTTAACAATAGTACTAACATCGTTTGCTGTGGTGCAATAAACTAATATACTTTCAGCCTTGATATTATTTGAGAATCCACGTCCTCGATCCTCGCCTTAGGTATTTTACGTAAAATGTCGCGTTACATTCTTCCGTTAAATGTTTATATACAACTGGCTTTTGCCCGCAACTTCATTCGCGTCAAATGTATAGTTTTAACATAAAATATCCTATCCTATGACATTCGACAATACTGTAGCCTCCGATTAGTGAAAGAATCGGATCAGGGGGCCTACTCTCTATGCACGAAGTCCGTAGTTTCACTTTTGGACATAACTTTAGTCCGAGGCCCGAACTAAAAATTTATGATAAAACAATTTGACTGTTGTCCTTAATCCCGATGTATTTTTGCCCGTCCGAAAAAGTTAATATCTGGGAGTAGGGTTCAATTTTTTGTATCGAACTGCTTTCGGACGCACCCGTATGAGAGTAGGCCCCAAGTAATACCGAAGATTGCCCCTTACATATATATACACTCACAAATTTTACTTCTTTATAATGTTATATTACCATATAAGTATAGATGTCGGAGCGTCATCTTCCCATAAACATAACTTGATTAAAGTAATTGTAGAGAAATTAGTATTCAATGCATCCCCGTAGTTGTTGAGTAGAATATTACAATCTCATCTGGTGCCATTAAAAGCCGTCGTGCAGACATGCGTGACTTCTATTCTGCTATAAAGTAAGATAAACCTAATAAAGCAGTGAACATACAATCATAAACTACTGCTTTTATTGCGTTAACGCGCATATTACAATAAAGCATTCAGAAGCTTGTGACAAAGGTATACTTTCAAAACAGGAAAGCCTCAAAAGAATTATGTAGGTATTAACCACGTCATAACATCTCACCCTTAATCCCCGAAGGGTTGGGCAGAAGAGGTACCCATTTAGCCAGTGTAATAGGGGGCGAGCCTATTGCCATCAACCTACTAGGTGCTACTAGGAAATTAATCTTGAATTAATCGTTCATTTTATGTTCGTTTCTATTATTAAAATTTTATTAACTTTCACAGCTTGTTTTCAAAAGTTTAGATAAAATGTCAAATCTTAGTCCACTGCCTACATTATATTTAGTCAGTCAAACCACATATTAATATTTATAATTTGGTGACATCGAACACCGCACCGGTGCTAAGTCTCGGAACAATAAGAAACCGGTTTAACATCTGGTGGTCCATCAGCAATGCAAATTGAGCATCAGGGCCTGTCTCAGAGGATTAATGCTTAGGTAGCACCAAATTAAAGCATTAAATTATGTCATTTTTCCTTTCTCTCTTATCGACTCAAACTGTATACAAATTGCTCATACATTTATTTATATACTAATAATAGAGCTGAAGAATTTGTTTGTTTGTTTGATCGCGCTAATCTCTGGAACTACCAGTCGGATTTGGAAAAATATTTTTTCATTTGATATCTCAATTTTTGAGGAAGGTTTGTTAACATCACGCTACGATTCTTAGCAGCTGAGCAAAACGAAAAAAAAACTCAGAAAGAAAAAGAACGATAAGTGAAAACGAAGCAATAGCACGGGCGAAGTCGCGAGCAGAAGCTAGTGGAATATAAATAGTCAGCAAGGTGGTGGCGGATCTGACTAAGTGTGGGATATGAGAATGTGAGGAAGACCACAAGAGGGACCGTTAATATTTTATACTACATGACCAATATAATTATGAATAATCTACAAGGTGGCGATTTAGTCAACTGCTTCCGTCAAGGGGGTAATTCTACACGTCTTTCTAAACAACGTTCGCTATGAAACTCATACCCGAATTGTAAATCGCATCGAAATAGTCTGTCTACTGTTGTATAAGAATTTGTTGTTTTTTTTTCACGAATCGGATATCTTTTTGCATTTGATAGCCCAATTCATGAGGAAGGTTATAGGTTATTTAACTACGACCCTTAGGAGCCGATCAAAAAGAATAAAAGTCAGGAATAACGCTGAGCGAAAACGATGTAGCGGGGCGCAGCTAAAGGATTTATTTTATGTTAAAACAAGACAAATCAAATTCTTCTCTTCGTCTTCTCACACACTATTGTCTACATTTCTTTTTAATTTCTCCTTTCGCAGGTCTGCTAGAAGAAATTTCTTAAGAAATAAGCAGTACCTTTGTACTTAATACTAATATGTCGTATCTGTATCTATTTTACTGTGTGTACATAAATAATAAAATAAATAAGACATTTCACGCGGACGACGTCGCGGGCAGAAGCTAGTGATTTATAAAAACTAAAGGAAAATTTAGTTTTAGTTTAGTTTTATAGTTAAATGTTTTTTTCCACTATTCGATTAAATTTGAATGTAATTGTTTCAAATACGAAGTTAATATACTTTTGCACGTAAAACGATTGAGATTTATATTCCAGGACGTTTTTATCACTGTTATTATCCGTCTTTAAAACAAAATATAAACACGACAACATTCAATTCCCAACAGATAATGAATATTTGAATAATTTATATGAAATCCAGGAAAGCCCGCGGTTTGTGTTCCAGAAGGAAATGCTTGCCAAAACATTGACTTATCACGCTACCTATGTTTACTTACTTGGCCCAAGAGTAATGTTTGTGATACGAGTACCTACCTACTCCCTACTCGTATTTATTTGAAATCCTTGCTTGATAAACATTTGGTAAAAATAATAAGCATATTTTTTAAACAGATTTTAGTATTTGATTTAGTGGTAATTAACATAATTTAAAACTATGATCAACATGAATGTTTGAATTCGGATCTAATTTTAAAGAAAACTCTGTGAATCGATAAAAAAATCTCAGTTCACTTGAACCCAACGAGGATTTTATATTTTTTAAATTCCTGATGACTTCTTTTCTCTAGACAGCCATTGTTCTCCCCACGTAACAATACAAAGTCCTCATAACAATAAAAGGAACCATCACACTTCCCTTGTCTATAATCACTACGTTAGTACAGTCAGCAAAAAAGTTTGATTTGCAGGCGAGAAATAAATATCGTTGGATTATTGAGGCAATAGTTATTGGTGGTGGTCAAGTTTGAAATACCTTTTTAAATGTCGGTCACAGTCGAATTAACCCAATGAATCTACAATATTTGCTCTTAACCAACCTTAGTTGATAGGTAGAGAATGCCAAAGGCACGGAGTCCATACAGTTATGTACTTTTTATTGCATAAAGTTAAATAAATAAATGAGTCATGTCAAAGAGATCAGCCGATCAATCAAGGTTTTTTTTGCAACTTATCTTACTGCACACTTGTCTGTTTTGTTGATGGTACTCCATTGGCAGTCGCATCGAAGCCCCACGCTCAATTAGGTACTTAGAAGTAATAAACTGCTAAAGGCTTGAGTACTAAATGTCAGGAATGTCTCAGCCCTTCCAATAGGTCCTATTGCATTGTTGTGGAATTTATTAGTCTTTATTTAATTTAATTATAGTTGTAATCGTTCAAAGCCTGAGATAATTATAATTGGCCTATTAAGCCATGTTATTACAATTCAAAGTATTGCACGATTGCACGAATATTTGGGTAGTTACTTTGTGTCTGAAACTTAGTTAGTTAATTACAGTAAGTAGGTATTAAGTTAAATATATATTTGCACAAAACCTACATTTATGTCCATTTCATACTCATAAAAAACCCATTTACATCTATGTACTTCAAACGCATTGAAATAAAACTACAAATATTTTATTTCCATTTAAAATGTCAACTCAAACATTTGAGTCATATTTTAAAAGCCCTTTTTCCCGGTCATTTTACCGCAAACAATTCGTCAGTAATTTCAATAGCAACAACTTAATATTGATAACAATTCCGTGTGTCACTTCACATCAACGAATCACCGAAGAGTACCTACGCGTATTGATACCGCTGGCACCCTTCCTGAATACTAAAGACCTGATGAGTTCACTAGTGTCGTTATCCTGCAGCTAAGGTCACCGGCCGAAAGTGAAAAGCCTTTGTCCATCTATGGCACCTGTCCCACCGCCGGCGAATGACGAGAAGCGAGTAGAGCTAGCAACTAGAATCGAGTCAGCGAGCAGCGATTGCGCGACTGCGATGGGCGATTACTCGCTCGTATGCGATGTACCAAGTGTGAGTCTCTCAGCGAGTGTTTTGCCTGCCAAGCGAGCGTCGCTGAGCGAGTACTCTCTTTGATAGTTCGCTGCGACAAACGAGTACTCGCCGGCGGGTGGTGTGAACAGTCAGCTATCAACTGTTCATATATGTATCTCTTTTACTTACACGGGAGCGACAAATTTTTGTATGTTTCTTGAGCGAGAAAATCGTTGATAGCTAGTCGCTTCCTCGTCAGCGGTGGGACAGGTGCCTATGGCTCTTTCGCTCCCATTAAAAGACAATACCCGTGCCGTGACAGGAGTCCTAAGGTACGATTATGGCGCGTTTCATAATACATATTACATGTGAATACTGAGTGCGAATGAGTTAGGCATCGTGAGCTGAGCGTCGCTGAATATAGAAAGATTATACATAGATTCTTATCAAAACATACGACGACCGATACAGCAAAAATTTTAACAAGCGAAACTCTCTGTTTTATAAAAAAAAAGCCGTTCATTTACACAGGTCAGTTAATTAAAAAAAAAAAAAATAAGAAAATTAAATCAAAAATTCAGCAGTCATTAGCGATAGTAAGATAGGACTGCTATATGTCACGCCTGAAACTGAAACTATAATTTTTATGAATGGTTTTACAGTCAAGCACTTTAATTAATAAATGAATTATTACGCAATTCGTTATTGCTATCTTTCTGTAAAACTTTATCTCATTTACCAGATTCTATTTAGAAATTATGGTCTTAGTGAAAATTAATTCAAATACTTATATAATATTTTTAGTAATACTTAGAATTTTTTACTGTTTCAGCAAAAAAGTTTGCGACTTAAACAAAGAAATAGTAAAAAATTAAGTCGGTAAAAAAAATGCAAATAAGATAACATGTTTGCTATTGTTATAACAATATTAATTTATGATTATATTGAGCATGTTTTGTTTCCACACTATAACGCCGCGTTGTACCCAAAAGCAACCGTCGCGTCAAGTCGTGTTTCCACGTCGCGCTCAATTTCTGTTTGTAAGTCAAAACTCATGCAAACTATCTCGCCGATCGCGTACTCACGCGACGACGCACGGTGGGCCGAAAATCGCCTTTCATAGACATAAGGACTTGAATTTTAAAGAGCCCTCTTTTTGGTTAGAAATGGATTCTGCTGATCGTAACTATACTATAAAATTTCGTATGTGGCAATTGGGTGTACAAATGAAGGAGTTATAATTTTTTTAAGAAAAATCTGTATGGCACTGCCTTTAAAAATGAGGCTATCTCTGGAATCGTAAATTTGGCCATTATATCCTCACACACAGATACAGTGCTATTTATTTGTAATTTTTTGACATACTTCGTATTGCGGCACCATTTGCGTTTTTTTAATAAAAAATACTCAAAAATTAAAAAATATATATTTTTATTTTGATGATTCATTTTAATGCTTAAATGCTTTAAATATGAGTATGCCAAGTATGCGTTTAATTTATTTCTTATGCTATTGGCCTAAACGGTCTAAAAAATCACAAAAGTTTGTTTTACTAAATTCAAATGACATGGTAATTATGGATTACCTTTTGAAAGTAACCTCCTCTAATGATTATTAAGGTGTTCCTGCACTAATTGCTAAATTAACGTATACCATAATAATTTTATGTGTAACCTTAACTAGTTAATTCATTAGGTATATACATAAGTATTTATTCATATGAGGTGATTACCTAAATTAGTTCATTAGCTAATGAGAACTTGATCATTA
Organism: Griposia aprilina; assembly: GCA_916610205.1. Lineage (NCBI taxonomy): Eukaryota > Metazoa > Arthropoda > Insecta > Lepidoptera > Noctuidae > Griposia > Griposia aprilina. Next base: position 11,421,389 of record OU744306.1, read on the forward strand.
GAGGAGATTACATTAAAAAAAAGACCCTTCAATATTCAAGTCTCTATGTTTATGAAACGCGATTTTCGGCCCACCGTGCGGTGGTCGCTTTTGGTTAAGACGCGGGGCGAAACTACTTATCGCGTAAACATAATTCATTTCAACCATTTAAAAAAGCGTTTAAGTTTGTGCCAAAAAACTTTATTATTATGATGTGTCACTAAGCTTCAATTTTATCAAAACAACAGCTACGTTTATCGTGCACAAGAGAGAAGCATATTAAACCTAAAATATTTTTTTTTTTGCAAAATTGCAAACTGGTACTCAAATAGTCAGAAAATGTAATTTTCTAATTCGGAAAACAAAAAAATAAAACAATTGGCAAAGCTAAAGCCGAAAACAGTAAAGACAGAAATAAAACACCTAACAAATTCTCACTGAAAAATTGTAATTTCATTTCCGAAAAAAAAGGGAAACAAATTGACAACCAATCAGAATATCGATAAAAAACGCACATTTATTAGCATGTAATGCTGTACCGTTACCGAACTGTTATTAAGTTAATAACTGCAATATTATTGTACCGGCTTTTCAACTATGCATGCAAATATTCTAGTCATAATGTCAAATATTCATTATGTTTATTGTCTGAAATATCAGATATTTATTAGGATTTTTTTGTCCATACTAAATTTATTATTACAGATATCTATGTTTATCGTAGTTTATAATTTAGAAAATTAGTGAAACGATCATCAAAACAAAATAAGATTATATTTAGAAGGATTTAGTGACATCTTTTAAGAACTATCGAAAGTCAATAAAATTATCATAAAATTATCATAATATTCAACACTTTCACTAAATAGCAGTCAAGTTTAAAAGAAACTGATGCTACTATGAATTTTTATGTGATTTGCAAATATAATATACTTAATTTTATAAACAAACACAATTAAGTTGGCCAACTGCCTGCGCAGGCGCCACCCACCAGTAAAAGTCGCATGTTAACTTGCGTATCGGTGACAAAGCTAATATTCAACTATTTTCATTCAAAATAATTGTTTTATGAATAACCACAGATTTTTTTAATTACGTAAGAAACACTCATTTTAATTTTATTATGTTTCGACATTATCTTTGTTTTTTCTTAAGCTTACGTGTTACTTTTAGATGTTTTAGAACTAGACTATTCTTTACTTCGCTGGAATTCCAGAGATGATCAACTCTCCCATAAAATTATGAAGATATGTCTTATTATCTTAAAAAAAATCGGCGTTTTTCGCGTGTATAGTAATAGTACTCACAGTTGCGGTGTTGCGGCGGCGGCCGGCGTGTGATTGTGTGTCGTTCGCCGCTGCACCTCGGTTATATGCGCACACGCGACTCCACGCCTCCTCCACAGGGTGTAAACAAATGCTCATGTTTTCCTCCTTCGTTTTTATTTTTTACTTCTGCGACAAAATCATAAAACGAGCGATATGTGCAATGAATTTAGTATTAACGATCTTGCGCTGCTTTGTTTTTGATGTGGAGTACAAAGAAACGCCACTAAGTAGGTACTTAGGTAGGTAGATACTTGGGTGTGTTTGATTCACCACAATACTGTGAGACATCTCACGTCTATATATTTTAGGGACTTTGATGCGTAGTTTATTATTACAAAACATTTATCATTCTTGTCGACCCTAAACGTACTGATGGAGTTTTCTTTTCAATGTGTTTTACTTCATAATTGTATCACAAATAGTAAATAGGTATTTCAATAAAAAATATTTAGAGCACCTAGGTATGGCTTAATAAACCCGTGTAACTATTAAAAGCTAACACCATAATATGATCAAACACTAAACCACAACCTGTATAGTGGTTGATCGATGATGGTGCGCAAGCGACGCTCCCCAAAACTGCAATGTATCAAACAATGAGATCAATGGTGGGTGCCTGGGTCGACCAACGGTCCCCAAACCAGTCTCCAAGGGAAAGGCTCTAAATACCTTATTACATTTAAATGCCAATGATAAAAATGTCCCGTTCACTCTACACTCCCAAATTTAATCGTCCCTTGGCTCGAGAACACTAACGAATCAGGATTAATACCACGGACTTGGTACTGGATACTGAGCCGTTATTGGAATCATATGACTTCCATTTTACTTGGTTTTTATGGCTTTTTGGTACCAAAACATATATTTTTACGTTGTTAAAATTATGTAAGTTCAATGTACTGGCTTTACAGGTTTTTTACCCTCCAATATAACACAAAACTGCGTAGTATAAATGTTAAGGAACAGAAGCACATCAGCAGACCTCGCTAGATAAAGTAATAAACTGACTCACTGGCGCTACTTAAGGGCAGGACGTTAGAAAAACATCCACTCACCTACACGTGCCTAACTCCACAGAAGTACTAAAAACTTTGCAGAAGCTTTCCCTTTTAGCTTAATATCGGCTAACTGTGCCTACTTGCATCCACAAAGTAGTCTCAAAGTGAAAATATTTACGCGGAGAACAAGTCTTATAATGACCTAGTGGCTGGAGATATTCTAATAGTCCCATTTATTATGTTTTTGCCTTCGCTCAGATCACGTCCACGTTCGCACGGACGTCCGGACGTAAACATATCGCGGCGAGATTTTTCACGCGCTGGATCTTAAACGCACTGCCCAGCGCCGAGAGTTGAAAATCCAAGTGTGTTTTTTCGACGCGCTGCACGGTGGTTCCGCGCCCTAAGAGTGGCGGTCATAGGGTTTCGCGAAGGTAACGACTGTCGTTATCAACAGTAATTATTATAATTATGCTTTCTTATAATACTTTACGTTATAATAAAATGAACAAAAAATCGAATTAAGGTTTTAAAACTTATTTTATTCGAAAAAATAATTCATTTATTGCTTGACGAAATACATACTAAAATACAAGAAAATAATTGGAATTTAATAACTAATAAACTTAAATATTTACCTTTTTATAGTAAAAATAAAGTAAATACCTAATTATTACCTAACTACAAACACAGAAATGGACAAAAAAAATATTATTTACATGTTAATAGTTACTTATTAGGAGCTGTATCTAAAATAATGTAAATGTAGTGTTTATTAAATAACTATATACATGTTATTCTATACTGACAACAAATTCAACACCTCTTTAGATAGAATATACTTCTTCTTCCGTGGTAACCTTCTTAAACCAGAAATATAAGGATCCGAATTAAGAAGTCTAACTTATTGCAAGATTCGGCGGCCTCTTCCGAAAGTTCACCTATTGACAAGAATGCATGGTCAATTACTTCCGAACCATGAATGAGGACCTTATGAACAGACGAGGGCAGGTTGAACCATGGATAGGTTGTAACAAGCTTACGTACTGTGTCTAGAGCATACTCTTTAAAAGCCGAGTTATTAATTTTGTATCCCGACGAAAGACACTGCAGTAGATTATGACATCTGTCAATAAGGTCTTTGTCTAATCCAGTAATTTCCGCTGAATAAGCTGAATTAGAAAAAGCCTTCTGGCAGTGTTTCCGTCGTTGGATGTGCCACTTCTTCCACTACGCGGTTGGTCGACTATTAGACCAAGTCGCTGCCTAAACTGTTCCTGGAGATGTAGTTTTTTCTGTGCAAGAAGAGATTTATCGTCTGATGAACGCGTCTGCCATTTTTTGAAATCTAATCTATAGAAAACAAGAATAAAATATTCAAAGAATCGGATATGCGAATGAAGAGGAGATAGTCCAAATTGATATTTAGTACTGTCAACAGTTTTGCTACGTAATTTATCTATATCATTCATCTCTTTTGGAGTTGAACCATAAACCAAATACTACAAGATGTATCACTCAGAGCACTGCACACTTTACCATCAACCATGGTTAATTGTAAAGAATGCTGCACTTTTATTTCACATCCGTTGTGAGTGAAAAAAGATGGCTGTAAACTGTCAATTTTAGTCTTGAAAATAAGCTTCTTCTTGCACAGAAAGGTGTTTCGATTCTTTGGCAAATTGGAATCGAATAGGCCTACAATATCTGGTGGAGGAAGGGCGCGGGTTTTTCCAAACTATTTGGTCTGGGTCGGAAATATTTGAATTACAAACTAATTGGAGAGGACAATATGAAGTAAGAAACATACTGCCATCATCCTCGACACCAGAATCTCCAAAACACTGTTTTTATTCGCTGTGCCCCGTAGGTACTCCCATCGAAACCCCATTTTCCAATCAAAACAAATTCTTTGTTAACGTCAATATTATTCAAAATGTTTTTTGGGATTCCAGCATGCAGTATGATCTAACAATGATTGTAATTCTACTTCAGAAGATGATTCTGTGATAAACTCTTGCGATGGATAACACCGCTTCTTAGCTTCCAACACTTTTTGATATGAAGGTAATGCATTCGGTGATTTTGCATTAATGAAGTCTTTCACCACAAGATACTGATGTTTAGTCAATTTAGTCTCATTTATGAGAGACAAGACTTCGTCAGTGTTGAAATTTAAAATAGTGGCGTTAGATAAACTTGAATCATCCAACAAAGCGCAAAGCATCCAATTTATCGCGGAACTGTCTACTTTACTTAACTCTGGAAGCCAGCGGCGTTTTGATTTCTTGCTATACTCCTCGAAGTCCTTCCTGTGCTGATACTGTTGAGTGCTTGTCGAAGCCTCTGCTGAGGGCCGTTGAGTGTCGTGGCTCCCTGCTGCTGCACAAGTTGGCAGCACGCAAACTTCATTTCGTTCAGCCAGTCTCCGTACATAGAGACAATACTAATATATTTTAATAATAATATTTGCGAGAGACTTGCTTCCAAATAGCTACAAATCTTGTACCAAATATTAGTAACTCTTTTTTCTGAGTCATCAGCAATCAAATTCTAAACATCAGGCAGCAACTGTATCAGGGCTTGAAAAACTCGACGCCACCGTTCCAGTTTGGATTTGCTATCCTTAATAGACACCCAAGTATCTAGTACAAGCATTCTTTTGAAAGAACACTCAATACTAGTACCCAAAACAAAACAAAAAAACAGTTAAATGCGGATCAAAAACAATACATATTTCGTGGCAAGTTCTACGCGCCCAGGCGCTCGGCGTAGACCCTGGCAAATACATTTTTTAAAGTCTAGTAGTAGAGATTTCAAGCGACATTTTTATACCTAATTCAATGGCACAAGTAGATACAAAAAAAATAAAAGCTTCAACATAAAAAAATACAGAAATAAATACGCTAGAAATGCTGCGGCGTAGCACACTATTAAAAAAAATTCATTGTTCATTGAAAATGCAAAATAGTAAAGTAAATTAATAATACATACCTGTAACTTGAACGTCCATTGCAAAATAACAGGTCACAGAAAAGTTGGAACTTGAAAACACGCGTCGCGTCTTAAGCTAATTAGCGCTTGGTGATAACACGGTTGATGACTAATTAGATGTGTTCACTTCCGGTGCCGAAAAAGGAGAGTTGAGTTTTTTTTATGATTGGCTTCTCGCAGGTCAACAAAGGAAAGGAGGTTGTCGGCTGCTTACCCGGTCATGCCTGTGGTTGCCCTAATAAATTAAGGCCCCCATCCAGGGCTTAAAAGACTTACAAACTAGGCGACAACACGCTAAGGGCACCCCCTGCGGGGTACGAGCCTCGGCTTAGGGCATCGCCGTCGCTGGGAGAGGGCAGCAAGGGACAGGCTGGATCGGAATTTGTTGCGAACAATAGATTGCAAAACCTTTCATACCCTCAGGTAGTATGACAATTCACTAGTTGTCATACTACCATTTACCTTGCCATATGCCATTGTCTGAGACATCATGGCTTAGCTCAATCATTGCCACGGTAGCCCTATGACCTACTACGGGACCACTGTGCGCTGAGATACACTCTGTTGGATTCTCAATTCTCAGTTCAACACCGAGACAAGTCTCAAGAAAAAAACACTGGACTTTCAAGAAAATCCAGTGCGCGTGTAAATCCCGGCGCGATATTTTTACGTCCGTGCGTACGTAGCCTTACAACGCCTCTCGTCGCCCGTAAAATGAGGATATGAATTATTATAATTACTTTCGTAAGCTTATCCTAATTTGTGCTTAATGAAACCCTGTTTAGTGGGTGACGGTGAAGTAGGCAACTAGGTGTACTACCAAAGGGTTATTTAAATTCATAACGACTGTTGTTGCTACTTTATTTTGCGTGCGGACCTTATTTGTATAAAACGAGCCAGTTGTGCGGAACTATGGAGAGCGTTTGTTTATTTTACATGGAAATTATACAGGATGGTACCCCCATCGCCGCGCAAATTGAAACAATGAATTTAGTAAATGAGTCTGAATCCCCATTTTTTTTTTTTGGGTGGGAAATCTTCAAATGACCTCTCCCGCTCTGGGCGGAGCGGTAGGGTGTGTCAGACTCTTACTGACTAAAACCCACCCGTGTTCCTTTACTTGCCTGTGCGCCAGGGTCACGGTAACTCTTACGAACAATCCGCGACCCCGGCAGGCATCGGCCCTATCGGACCCCATCAGTTACGCTGACATCTCTTAGAGGCGCGCGTGGAACAGAACGAACCCCCCCCCCCCCCCCAACGAAAGCCTGAGTTGAAATTTGCCGTCGGTTATCAAAAAAAAACTGCTGTTCAGTACATAGAAAAAGGGTATACCTACGCAGACAAAATGTGTGGCGGAGCAATTTTTTTTTTTAATAACCTTCGAACAATTTCAACACAAGGGGATTCAGAATCATGTAATGAATCCATGGTATCAGGTTGTTCGTGGATGTCCCTGCCACCTTGTATTTACATATTAAACATAGTTTTAAAGGTTATATTTTGAATGTCAACCTAGTAAACATCTGTACAAGTAAACAGTTATTCAAACAATATCTAATGCTCTGTTGACCTACTTACTCTGATTAGTGTTGCCATATCTTTTCAAGGGTACAACAATGATCTTAGATACTCTCCTATTTTTGGTTGGTTTATTTACTAACTGACATTAAAATAAAGCTGATATTGTACTTTCCTTGGTCAGGCTTGGTAGGTCATACAATTAATAAATCCCTAGGCTGGTATTCTGATAATATTTCTGCTTTAACTTTGTGCAAAAGTCAATAAATCAGGTTTCAGTGAAATCAATCGCTTACATTTTCTCAAAGGAATGTGAAGAGAAAAAACATCGTGACGTATTTATCAATAAAGCATTAGAAATATCCATAACAAATCTATCACCAGTATCATCACAATGATGTGAAAAAAATTATGCAGTAATGAGTACCTAATGTTATTTAAATAAACGTTGTGTCATTTAATAGTGTCCCAAATAATTGAAAAACTGTACCTTAGTACCGTTTGCTACTTAGTGCGAAGGCTTCGACACTCAATCGCTCATGCGACACATTGAATTTGCATTCTATTGGTCTATTGACATTTGAGATGAATCGTCGCACGCGCCGATTGTCTTCGAAGTCGAGAAATAACGGAAGGAAGACACGCGGCATTGAACTGCATCCACGTAGCGCGCCTCTCTGCGTACGCGCAGGGAATCACAATCACTTCGGTGGAGACAAAGAGTTGAAGTCCCAGTGTTACTCGGTACTTACCTCGAGGAATTAGCAGGAAATCGGCAGAAATTTTAATATAACTGAACTTTTTCACGGTTACAGATGGCGGTTAATTTTAAATTCACTGTTAGAACATTCACTTTACATTATTTTTGGTTTGGAAATTTCAATTTTAATTTAGCGGTAAGTTAAGAATTTTATTATAATTTTGAACAATTTATGATTAATTAAAGATAATTTATAAGACAACGTCACTACATTTACTTTATGCACTTTCGCACTAGACGAAAAAATCTAAGCAACTGCTCGCGTGCTGTAAAGTGCATTAAGTAAATGGGGGAAGGGTTACAATCGGAAGAAGTAATTAAGTATTACAGTTTTACATCTGATTGAACACATTGAGATTACATAAACTAGATTGTAGAATAGCAATGCTTTAAGTATAGATATAAATAACAATACTTTGCGTGCTAATTTATGAGCCGTAAGCAACATTAAAAAACAATCTTGGGTCTACTGAACGCAAGTGCGGGTAGGTACATGAAGAATAAATTCCTGGGTTTAATTTTTTTTTTAAATTGTAATCAAGAGTTTTCTATGAAATTATATCTTGCTTGCCTTGAAAGTTCTCGAAACTCCTAATATTCCAAAAAGAATGCCCTATAACGGGTATAAACAGACACTTAACGAAGCCGGGAGTCACTTGTACTGCATTGTAATATTTTTTTTGTACTGGACCATAATTGAGAACCTTCTGGTTACGAAGATATTGAAGGTCAAAATTTCAACTTTTACTGATGTTTTTTTACGAAAACTAGTTTTAATGTTATAACACAACTTTAAATACCCCTACGACCCCTGTACCGTTGCAGGCTCTCATAAGCACAATGTTTTGCGTGTGTTACATTGCGCACCAAACAGCAAATTTTCACACCAAAAATAAAATGCATTTCCCAGCAATTATGTTTTTGCTGGTACTTAGTTTGATGTACAGAATGCGTAGTTGACGGCTAAGTGATGGGTCTTTTTACACTCTGTATGTACTCCATCTATCTAACAGCCGAGTCACTTTAGCGTGGCAATAGCGGTCATTGACCTACATTTTCTAGCAATATTTATTTCAAAAACTGAAATAAAGTCCGTTAACGTCCTGAATCAATATCTATCGTGATCATCAACATGTTCCAATAACGAAAAAAACTTTTTTAGAAAAAAACAACCGACTTCCAAAAACAACACTAAAAGACGTGAAAAATAACTTTAATTTCGGAAGTCGGTGCCTTTGGTTTTGTATTTTCGTGTTTGGCCACCGACTTCCGAAATTAAAGTTATTTTTCACGTCTTTTAGTGTTTTTTTTTGGAAGTCGGTTGTTTTTTTCTAAAAAAGTTTTTTTTTTGACTTTTTAGTTGCGGTACCTACCCCACACAAATTCGTATACCACTACTTGGTGTGTAAATAACAGTGACAGGAAATTATTAACACATCGTCCATATAAACTAAGTGGAAAAAACATGCAGTATTAAGGATAACTCAAAAACGAAGGGTCAGACCTTAATCAATTTAAATGGGACCACATGTGAAGCACCAGCTACCAAAAACAAAAAGAATCATCCAAATCGGTTCAATCAGAAAAAAATTATGAGCTAAAAACACATAAAAAAAAAAAAACATACAGACGAATTGAGAACCTCCTCCTTTTTGGGAAAGTCGGTTAAAAAAGGATTTCTGCTGGTTTGAAGCAACCGAAAACGTACTAAAAGTCGGAACTACTACACATAGCTTTTTAAACATATTTAAACTTACAATAAAAGTTACTTACCTAAGTACCAAAATTGTTTTTTTTATTGATACATCTGACCAATAATGAACTCAAAAAAAAAAAAACATACATACGAATTGAGAACCTCCACCTTTTTGTGAAGTCGGTTAAAAAACATACATAGTTTATTGTTTGGGTTCCAACAGAGAGATATTAAGGAAAGGGCAATGACCGCTATTACCATGCTAAACCGACTCGGGTATAATCGAATAATTTTACGCTCTTGGATTTATGTGTAAAAATAAAATTGTAACTAAATTATAAACGCGATTTGTAGACATCTTAAACAAAACAAAATTCAGACTGGACTCCACCAATTTTTCATGAACTGTCAAAATCATATTTCTTTCTATTTACATAGGGTCATGAATATTTCATAGACAGTTGTTTAAAAGAAACTGTATTGGCAGACTTTTAAATATTTAAAGAAACAACCGAACTGTGATTTATTGAATACAAATCTTTTTGTTGTTTATTTTATTGCACGATTTAAATCTTGCAAGTAATTGCAAGTAAAAATATAGAGCTGTATACGAACGAGCGTTTTTCTGCGATGTGCAATCAATCACGTTTGCGAACCATTCAATAATCGGTGTTAACGGCGTCTTAACGATCATTAGTGGCCTAATACGTAAAGATTACAGATATTTTTTTATCAATTTTCATGATGACTCGAGCTTAAACATTGATGTTACATAAAACATATAATTCATACGATACTTCGGTACAGTCAGACAAATAAATTGTTTATTATATAGGTACACTACGTCAATTGGCCGAGTTCTAGCCATGAGAGTTTTGTAAAACCATTTCCTTGACTTTGCCTACATCACTTTACTAGGTAAATAAGCAAGCTTGTACTTCAATCAGCTCAGAGGCCCTAGACAAATGTCATTCGCTTCGGAGCGATTCTATTTCTACAATCGCTACCGCTTACGCTAATATTTGGCATCATACGAATCGAAAACTAGCGATAAAACTTGTCAAAAAGTGCCACTTGGCTACGCATCTCTATGGAAGTAATCGTTCGACGCTGTCGATTCGTCTCATAGAATCGAATGATGTTAACATGGTCTAGCTAATTTCTATTCGTTAAGGCGGTACCCCGACCAAAACCTTGTCATAGTGCGTTATTCAGAGGTTATTAACTCATTCACTATGGGTAATAAACTACATCTAAAAGCACATTGTTAATGTTCGATATCCTATCATCACATTGCACGTTCTTATTTGTTTTATGTGTTATAAATACATCTAAAATCTCCTTGTAAAAAAGGGACTAAAATTATTGATTGCTTGCATGCATCTTTTGCTAAAGGTGACGTTCTATTCATTTGAGGACTACACTAATGGATAGATAATTTAAAAATCTAAATAATACACGTTTTATTTTATTTTAAAACTTCACTTGTCTTTTTTTATTCAAATAATTTCGTGATTTTTGTGAATTTTATGATAAATGAGCGTGCGGAGGGAGCTAGACAGAGCGAGGCTCAGCGACGGGACAGAGAAGGACCGAACGCTCAAGGTCGTTTGGTCAGGGAAGCGCCTTCACCTATGATCACGTGACATTTCGATAGCTTATGTCAATTCCATACATTTTTTGTCTTTCTACTAGCGTCATCGCTAATCGAATGTTACTTTGTCTAGGCCCTCAGCTCACCGCAGTTCATAGCGTTTCACCACAACCCAAGATTAGTCACTTTCGTAAAGTTTCTACTTATAATTAAGTTTAATTCTATAGGATGCATCTCTTTGCATTGTTTTTAATAGTCTTGTCATCCGACTAGTACTCTAATTGCGTAACACACTGGTGCCGATTCTCTTGTCACAAATTTCTCTAAACTAGACTAAAAATCACTAAAATTTTGTTTATTCCTGTTAAAAGACGATTTCTCATTCTGAAATAGACTAAAGTGACACAACTTAACTATATTTTAGTTTGACAGCACTAAGATGGTACTGATTTATTAGTTAGTGAAAATGGCAATTTTGCTATTCTGAATTTGACGTTTTTCACCAAAATTTTGGTTGTCTTAACTAAATCTGGCTATTTTTAATCGCGATTAAAAAGGTGTGGAATAAAATTAGTTGTCATGAACTAAGATTCACCACAACACCGACTTCAGGGGCAAAACAGTACTGTATTTTTTTATTATTTTGCTTATATCTCGAAAACGGTGTGACCTATCGCAAAAATAATGAAAATTTCGACCCTCTTTATGAGACCCTTAAACCCATATAACTCTACATGTAGGTATTTTTTTTTAAATATTTTCCATACGAAAAGTGAAAAATTCCATAAAAAAACACGCCGAGGCTGCCACAAAAGCGCGCCTCCGGCTCTAAAAAAAATTCACGGTGTATGGCAAACAAGTACCATGTGGAGTCGCGATTGTCAAATTAAATTTTAGTTGCGTCAAAATGATTTTTAAATTTAGAGATATTTTATTGCAGAATAGCTTTAAGATTCTCCATAGCCAAAAGTAAGGAATTTTTGTGATAGTTTAGTTAGTTTTTGTTCGGTGTACAAGAAAATCGGCACCACTATCTATCACAATCTGAATCATCTTGAAGCCTATTGCTAATGCATTGCTTCATATGTTCGAAAAATTTGGCTGCTCAACCACATAAATAACGCAATGAATGTTGTTGAACTGTCAAAATGAAAGCTATTCCTACTGTTTTTATCCCGCAGCAGTTAGGAGCACTCTAATCTAATTTCGAATAAGTATTTTCCTGATTCCTTTTGTTATGTCCTACTGATCATGCCATTCACACCTACTTCTAGGATTTTAGGCTATCTTTGAAAACATTTGACAGAGCCAAATAGATTTCTAAATTATTCATTGACTTGAAAAGAAGATAAAACTGTGCTCAGTGAAGTCTTTCATTAATTAACAATTTCGTCATTGCAATCCATCAGTCAAACTGCTCTTATCGCAGTCAACTGCTGGTGAAAGACATCTCCCAAGTTTCAGATTTTAGACAAAGCTATTATGTATCCATTGTTTTTGTTCTCAGACTTATAATTAGATTCTATGTGTGTTGACTTACACCACTCTTCGGAGTACCTTTCTATTTATTTCTGTTAGTAACTCTCTCTCTCTGCAGGCAACAAACGATATTTTCTCAAACAATAACCAAACAGTTGATCCTTCAGAGAAATATTTCAACCCAAACAATAATTACTTACGTCCTGGGTACATACCGTTATTGATCGTGGCGCCATCTATTAGTCTTCCAACGTACTAACACGATAATGAGGCTGGTCTTTGATGGGAAGGATAGTTTCCTCGGCACCTTGTATAATACACGAGTAACTAAAATATCCCTGGACTGTTTTCATGTCTTTGCATAGAGGGATTACCAGAGGGCATTTTTCAGTAGCAACCCGTAGTACGAGTATGGATTTCTGTCCGGTTGAGAACAACAAGCTCGCGCCCTATTAGGTGCGAGCCTATTGGGTTCGGATACTTAATGACAAATTTTAAGGGCCTTTAGATTTATCACTATTACAGCTTGGTAGTGAACGCCATATGATATTACTATCATACCACTACGGCTTCGTTATATTCAACAACTACCAAATATGTGGATAGTCCTGTCTATCAAGTATCAATCGGCTAGACCTATTGTTTTCAATAGCCGGCAAACCAATTGTGATGGGAAATTTAAAAGAAAAAATAAAACCAACATGTAATACAGCATATTATTTATATTCAGATGTGAACAACATACGCGCTATAATTACAAGGATTGATGTAAAATTGGAAAGAGTCAATAATATAAAACAATATGCACAATTCCCTGTAGGTATTTACACAACAACTCATTTTTAAGGCAGTCAAAATAGTACTTCTAATATGGGGGCTTCTGTTAGGCTACGTTCGAAGCAAGCAGCTTTACTTAAAATAAAATAAAAACTTCCAACAACTATAAGTAAATCTACTTATAGTTGTTCATTAATCCATAAAAAACATAATTAATAGAAATGAAACACTCAATATAAAATTAGACACTCCATAAAAGGACAATATCAAAAGTGGTACATAGTTGTATTTTTGTCATTAGTATAAACAGATTTTAGATATACTTTCATTGTATCGCCACTTGCTTCTATAGGATCTATTAAAAGTTTCAACAGTCAGTTAATAAGCTTTAGCATATAGCTACATATAATTATAAAGTTTATATACTCAGAATCATTCGTTGAATATTAGGGGGCTACAGTTCTAACACCTATCTCTAATATATATTGAATAGAAATCATTCTCGAACACGGGCAGTCTACATTTAATATAAGGCAATATATATCATTTTATTGGGGAATAGCAAATACTAATAAATGTTCCCTTTATAATTTTATTTATGTTAATTTTGTTATTAAATGGCTTCATGCGCCTAGAAAGTTTATTTTAATATAGGTTTTTTTAGGAATCAATAACATTAATTTATTCAGGAATTTCATATATGTTTAATAAGTACCTATATTCCGTCACAATTTAAATATAGGTTAGTGATTAAATAACTATATTTTTCATACCAATGCTAATAAATATCTCTGATACATTAATTCGGAAAGCTCCAGGATTTCAAAATAAAATTGTTCTGACTATTGAAAATTCACTAGTAAGTAAATTTTTGGAAGTTCGTAGCGTTTCACCATAAAATAAAATTGTCTAGGAGTGTTGGTAGGTAAAATTGACAGTAAAAACCAATCAATGTTGATATCGATAAGATACAGTCTTTGAGGCTTAGGAAAGTGATATTTGAATCGTCAAAAAATTATTAAAACGGGGAAAATGGCAAGGTCGCCTACACAAGTATGTATTGCTCCATGAGTCCTTAATTTAAGAATTATATTTTCTAAAAAACATTGTCGAATGATTACTGGCAGTCTAAAGAACTACTAATATAACTTTATTTTTTTATTTAAAATGCTAAACCATGGCACTAAATTGTACAACATAATTTTTTTTGTACAAAAGAAAGTTTGTTCTCCGAAATACATAGAAATAATTTGAGATGTACTTCAAATAGTAAAAGCTAATTGTACAAATAATTGTAACTTTGAACGGAACTACGTAGCTACAGAAACGATTGTAGGCAGGAATATTTAAAGCTTTTAAGACATTGTGAACATTGATACATTTACTACCTACTAAGTTTGCCTACCCACAGCATGACTTTATTTTGCAGTAAATACCTATAGTGTACTCCTCAAGTTTTCCTACTAAACTTCTATTAATAAAACACGAAATTATAGCCCATAACCTGCAATTATGAAATGAAATGAAATTGTTGGAAAGGGTCCCGTCGCCATTAGCGCTACACTTACATTTCTCAATTTTTTCGCTAACGTCTGCAAAATGTAATCGAAGGATAAATATAACGCTCCTATCGTAAATATTTCTCTAATGAAATATTAATCCTATGAATGAGTTATAGCATTCATCCAAATTTATTAGTCGCGTATATTTGAATCACAAAACGATTCGTTGCTTCAGCTACCAAATAATACTAAGCAGGGTTAGATAAATTTGATAGATAAACTTTAAAATTCACAGTTCATACAATACTTGGTACAAAAGTAATTGACGTGCTACATAATGTGCATACCTACAATAAAATAAATGAAGACGTAAGTACACAAAAGTTAAATAATTAAAACTTAATGTATGATTAATATTTACAATAAAGTATAGAAAAAATTAAACGAAATAATACTAAAACGCATTGTCATTCGTTATCTAAAGTTATATTAATTCATATAAATGTGCAATTTCTATTCAATAAACATGGCAACTGTATACCTACATTATAATGTCATCTAGGTACATTTCGCTATTTATCTTAACTCTAAAGTAACAATTCAAGGCCTTTTACATAGAAGACTTGTATTATATACCAAAAATAATCATTAACAATTGCATAGCGATAAATTCAATACATCGAACGGATATGTATAGGGAGAATATGTTTGAACATATGAATGATTACGCAGTCGTTGTAATTAGATGTGTCAGGAAGGGTTGCCATTCAAAATATTGAGTTTAACGATATGTCAATACTAACTGGCCAAAATAACATTTTAATTAAGTATCTTTTACAAACTCATTTCTATTTCTACAAAACAAACATTGTTAAGGAATGTCCACAAGATTGAGCAAGGGCTACAAAATATATCAATTCCTATTTATCTCCTAGCAGTTAATTACAAATTCATGTTAATGATATTCTGATAGATATGTGGAACGCCCAATGCAAGTCGAATTAATTTCAACAAAATACATTAAAATATCTAGTTCCTATACATAAAAAGTTGGAGATCCACAAAATATCGAACTGTTCTGGTACTACATACTAAACATATTTCATTGTAATATTATGATACATTTTTGTAAGCAGTCATATGATAGCCTTTCTCAATTTCACACGAATAAGTTACTAAAATATTTATGTATGAAGCATATGAATAAACACCACATAATTTCACTAATTATAAAAAGTAGATTCAATTTATATACCACTATTTTTCTATAAAGGATTTTTAATATTTGATTTATAATCATCTTTGTTATAAATATACGAAGAAACGATTACAATAATAGTTTAGTTTCTATTAATTGAACATTCTACATCGACCGCTTATATTTTATTAAAGCCCAGCTTGGATAAATGTTTCAAGTTTTAGTAAAGGTATTAATTACCTACGTATCATTTTATTTTCCGAAGATTTACTAAGCCAAAGACAGCCAAATACCAGTATAGTCAATAGTATTCTTTATTTTAAAGTGATCTTATCTATCAAAGAACCCTATAAGATACAATTCACCTAGGTTCTATAAAAGGTTATGGTTATTATTTCATCATAGGTTTTTCGAGTTGTTCCGTAGATCTAGGTAAAGAAATTGTCTCTTTGTTGGTAGATGGGCAGCTCAACGTCTGGTGACCGATCGTCCAAGTCGTCAGCATTACCATTATGAGGCAGTTCTTCTAACGCTTTAACTGATAAAATAAAAGAAAACAATTAGGTACGATTCGCAAAAAAAGAACCTGTTAATTCAAATCACCGTTCAAAACACACATCAAATGCAAACAAAAACAATGCAACTATTAATGAAATTCAACTAAAAATAAATATAGGTGAGCTACTCACAACAAAATGCAAAAAACGAAACCATGCCGCAACACACTGGGTAGTGGGTATCTTCGAAGAACCGTCCGAGTCAGCCAATTTACTTACATGACGTATTTTGAGGGAATTGAAGCAATTTATTTATTAATAGAAGTGGGCACAGGGTATTATCTAGCAACAGTCATAATTATACAGCTATTTTCATTTATGGATGTATTTTTGCAGAAAGATGCTACTGTACCCGAGGTTGATTTAATGGGAGTGGACAAAGTGGAGGAGACGTGAAATGTGCAGGTGTGAATGTAAGTGTCTGGCTATCAGGGGTTGGATGCGGACGGTCCTTGATCAGTGTTGGTTCCTGCACAAATGGGACAAACAACTTCAAGCAAACGGTTACAGGCGTGACACACACGTGTTTGGGTTAGTCACATCAAACACACAATAATTGCTACTTTGAATAGTAGAAAAAATATGTCAAAATGGCAATTCTGTGAGAAAATTAAGAACTAATCAAAATGTGAGACATTCATACGATTTTTGGATTCTACATGGACATGTAAAGTCAGCAAAAGAGATAAGTATCCAGGGTCGCCGGATATAGTTGAAGTTTACTATGAAACCGATGAATGATTTAGAATGAAATTTAATTTGAGAAATTGCCAGTTTGTTTTCTATTAATTTTATTTTATTTTATTCGAAAACATTCATCGGTTTCATACTAAACTTCAACTATATCCGGCGACCCTGCATACTTATCTCTTTTGCTGGCTTTACCTATACGGTCTTAATACAAAACACAATCTAACTTTAGCTCGAGCCTTATCCTTCGAACCAGTTTTTGTATTTCGTACTTTATTGCCGACTTTAGTAAAGTTCTTAAGAGGGCGCACACCGGTCCACTAGCGCCACTCCTTTGAAAAAATATTATCTCGTGACTGAGAAGGAATTTTTAATAACGGCTCAATAAGCACCCTCTGTAAGTGTGTCTAGAATTTTCTAATACCTTTTATAAACTTTCATATTGAGACAAAATTAGATCTAAAGAAAAGCGGCCACATTCCTCTAGATCGTATTTTGTAGCTTCGTATGCACTAAGTGACAAAAATACGCATTATTAAGGATAACTCAAAAACTGGTCAGATCATGATCAAAGCTCCAGCTTTCAAATAAATGAAGGAATCATCAAAATGGATTCACCTAGAAAAAAAATTGAGGTAACACACATAAGAAAATATTACGCAGTCAAATTGAGAACCTCCTGCTTTTTTGAAGTCGGTTAAAAACAGGCTCGATGGTTTAAACCTGGGTCTAAACATAAACTGTGTTTTGTAAAAAGCCGTAGTGTCATGTTGCAAAAGGTAGATATTAAACATTTATTTGCAATTACAAGTACAAATATTTTAAGTGTAGGTACACTAGATTGCCTAAAACATTTTTTGAATGTGTGGTTTGAGAAAATACAACTTTTTTTAAATATACATACAATCAGTGAATAATTAAACGTAATATGACAATTTAGTGCAACGAAAAATCTATTGTATAAAATTCCATAATTCCGACATTTAGCTTGCGATTTATTTTATTTATCCAGATAAACTGAGAAGAAACTTAATTATGCTAAAAGAATCGTGGAATAATGAAACAGATTTATAAAAACATTTATACATGTAAACAAACTTCACAAAAATTACTGAAAGTATACTAGAAAAACCGTGGGAGGCAAAACTAATATGAAGCAACGTCCTTACCGGCGATGATTTTGCTCATCTCAGTGACTTGCTTGGCGAGTATCTGGTTCATTTGTAGCAAGTGCTCCCGTTGCCGCTTCTCGCCAGCGTCCGGACTCTAACGGTCATCATACAAGCACACACATGTAGGACTGTGCCGGTTTACATATTTACAGCCAGCATTCTAAGCGGCTATACAAGCCCTTGCGGTGTTTTCAGACAGAATTTAATATTGAGGTATTATGCTTTTGATCAATACAATATTTTGATCGTCTTATATCAGAAAGCAGACAATGTTTTCAATCGAACAAAATTAGACCACAACGTGGCAACATCGATCATTTTTATCAATATCATGAACAACCATTCCATTTGCAAACACCAAACTATTTATAGTCTATACATTATTTTCAAGTTTTGATCTAGGGTCTAGAGTAACCAGTCAAGAGTAGAATGAACATGCAAAAATTATAAAAAAGTTCATTCCAACAACAATGAAAGCAGAGCGAGCGAATTTAAGGTGCATTGTTTAATATAGTGAAAGTTAATGAGGACTGAATGTACAGTATCTATGAAGTATCTAGTATATATGAAGTAGATAACTATGTGAATGATGAACTATTTCCAACGGAGAGTGATGAAGAAAGACTATGAAGAAGCGTTGCTCAATTCAGAAAATAAATTGTTAAACACTCATGTAAAACAAATACACATGGTCTATGCATCAGTTCAGCTCATTAAAGTAAGACCAGTTCAAGTAGTAATCGGAAATAGTAATAATTCATACATTCATAGAATGTATTCCTCATTATTCATAATACTTCAGGAAGTTATACATCGTAACGTAAATCTACTTCGGAAGTGAGTTGGAAGTGATATAACAGGTGTATTATGCATACCTTGGTGGGGTCAGCCGATGTACCTGTCAACATTTTCTTTATCGACTCCACTTTCTCTTGTCTTTTTTGTTGCTCCTCGGGGGACAATTCTGGAGGCTGTGGGAAAACAAAATCCAATAAGTTTGTCATCTTGATGATGGTTCTTCTTGTCTTTTTTATAATCTTATATCCATTTTTATTGGACTTTTGTATAATAGATGTAAGTATGTAGGTAGATCTGTTTCAGTTTTCTGCTAAACTAAGTGGTTAATTAAATTATTTTGTGTAAAAATTCATTAGATAGTAAATTCCAATAAATTTTTACTTGGATGTTACACAATGCTACCGTTGGTTCCGGAATCTTGAATACCGGAACAATACAATCACTCTAATTTCTAATCCAAAATAAAAACATGTATTGGAAAGTGTATTACACAATCGTGCTTCATTGAACCGATTAACTGTCGATACAATGCATCAAATAATTATACACACGAGAGCACCAAGTAATATGCATTTTGCGCCGGCAAAATTATATGCATTGAATCATAATAAAATTGCTGACACATTTATTACGTTTACTACGTTTAATGTGAAACGTACCTTCTCCGGTATATATCTCTCAGGAATCAGAATCTTCTGTGGCGCAGCTAGCAGCTGATCGATTGTGTTATCAGCCAGTCTGAGTGCATGTGGTGGTAGCGCAGACCGCACCACATCTGGTGCTGCGCCACGTAAAGCACGCTCCATATCCGCGTCGTCCACTGAACGACCCATCTTCTGGACAAAATTTTCATTTTAATGTCGTTTTCGGTAATGAAGATACAAGATAGTTTGGGCCTAGATCCCAAAGCATTTAATATCCGCAAACTTTATATTGAAGGCATATAAAGTTTTAGGATATTAAATGCTTTGGGGAATTAACCGATGTTTCATTTCTCTGCTCTACTAATTTGACATCATACCGACGCAATAGTGTTCTGACTTGATAGATATTATGGAATATATTTTAAGCACTGACCTTTCATTTAGTTTAAGACTGTTTGGAAAATTATGATTTGTAAAAATATATATATTCAACTAATACTTACATCTTGATTGTACGCGTCTTTAGGCATTTCATTAAGCGTCTTGGCACTGAGATGGTGTGGTGCCGTGTAATGCCTCCTCTTCTCCTTCGGCACTTGCCGTCTGTGCAAAGAACTGTTCTTCGGAGCATCGCCAGACATCTCCGTTATGATCTGTTTAGCAGCCTCACTCTTGAATATCGGTGATAACTCCATGTGCGACCTCGTCAGACTGACGACACTGCTAGTTTTTGACAAAGGATCATTCGTCAAAGTCCTTGAACTATCCGTGGGGCTATTCAAGTACTGTGTTGACAACGACATGTTACGATCGTATCCAGACCTATCATAGCTTTTATTATAGCTACTGCTAAGAGAAGACATGTTTTGAGAGTAATCGTAATTAGAGAGAGATGGACTCGATACATATTTGGGGCTGAGATCCATGTTTGGTTGTAAGTAGTTATTATCACGCCTTATGCCGTATACTTGCTCGTATTGCTCGTTTCGGGGTAATGACGTTGATCGAGTGTAATTGAGGGATTGTACGAGTTCCTCCTCTAGGAATTGATCTAAGTTAGCAGTGATGTTGTTTGTAGGCCAGTCGGACATTGGTTGGAGAGAACGTTCCCGATCTCTCTGGCGTCGTTCACTCTCGCGCTTAACTATGCGAACAGTTTTGATTTCTTGCTTTTCTACATTTGTGAGATTGCCTGCAAAAAAAAAACAGTTTCATAATCTAAACACCTTGACTAAGAACTTTGTATTTTTTTCATTTTATTTACGCCTCTTCAAAGACGAAGATTTCCTCCGTTTATGCAACAAAACGACAGTCAATGCACTGAAAGACGGACTAATCTGGGTGTAAAAAGACCCATCACGAAGCCGTCATAGCCGTCAAGCCGTGCATTCTAGGTTACTTAGTGCATGAATAATTGCTGGGAAACTACTTTTAGTTTTGGTGTGAAAATTCGCTGTTTACGGTATCGCATAATGTAACGCACAAAAATCCGTAAAAAAATGGTGGAATTTTGACCTTCAATATTTCCGTAACTAGAAGTTTCCCAGGTATGGTTCTGGACAAAAAATCATCTCAATGACGGGAAGAACAAATGACTCTCGGCTTCATTTTGCGTTTTTTACACACGTTATATTATTACCGTAATAAAAGTCTACTCACTAAATCCAGCATGCTGTAAGTCCTCGCTGTTGAGTGGAGAAGTGACGTCAGCCCCAGGTCCTCTAGTATCCACATACAAGGGCGTCTCAACGTTGGATGGCTCGTAATGACCCGGTGGCATCAGCGGTCCTACGTCATAGTCGTAGTCGGAGTGACCGTGGTCGATAGTATGACCTGTGTCCAAATTGGTTTCTTGCCAGGATGACATGGGGCGACGTTTGCCTAGGAAAAAAAATAGAAAATGGTTTTATGTCTTGAAGACTATGAATTATTACATTTATCAGAAACAGAAATTCTGCACTTAGCCAGCATTTCTGTTACTGACAAACGTAATATCTAACGACAGGTCTGTTTTTAGTTCGGGGCCAAAACTAAGAGATGGAAGTGAGCTAACGGATTGATCAACATGGTCTGTCTTCCAAAACCAGTAGCTATTTCGGATTTTAACGACTTGGGCTAATAGTGAAAAGTTGACAAGTTGTTTTTTACTATAGATACTACTTTTACTATTACTACTACTTACTGCTATTACTACTACTTTTCTACTATAGATATTTCTACTATAGATTATAACTTCACTGACCAGGCATAGCATCGTGGGTATTCTGCAACGCATGCGACTGTTGAGTCAAGTGCCTGACGGCGCGGCTCAGCTCTTGTCGCTGACGCTGCAATGCTGTCACCAACTGCTGGACTCGAGACACTTCTGTAATCAATAATGGACTAACTAGTACAGGATTTGGACCATCAATTTTGTTTAAACTGTTCATGATAATTTAACTGTTATATAATATACTCAAACTAGACTTTACAACAGTATCTTGCCGTAAATATGGCATAAACATTTTAGAAAACATAGTTCAGCTTTGTAGAACGTCGTCCCTGGTTCTCATAACTATTTGGCACTCTTTTTATCTTTATTATGAGCTGTCTCCACCGGTCTCTCTCTCTCTTCGCTATTTTTAATCCCACACAGTGGTGGTCAGTTTCTCTTCTTCTTTTTCTCCTCCACTCCACTTTGTTTATGTATAATGTTATACTGACCGTCCTCAAGCATGGCCGTGGGGTTGGTGGCGTGATGCTGGTGTCCGGCGGCTCGCCTCGCCTGCAGTGCGCGTCGCAGCTGCTGCAGCTCGTGCTCTAGATGAGCGTTATCTGCCACAGTCTGCTCTAATTTCTGTTAAAATGATGTTTTATGTTCAGGTTTTGCTTTTTATTTACTTTTTCGTTCTCTTTCTCATGCGTTACAAAAGACATAACAACAAAATTCACTTTAGTAAAACATGCAAGTATATGTACATATTGAAATATACATAAATATTTGCAATAACTTAACACACACACAGTTATGATATGGTTCTCATTAATGTGGCTATCAATGTATTTCTCGAAGAAATCTAAATAAACTAGTGCAATATTAAAATTATCAAAAAATACTCGTGTAAGTAGGAGAAATATACGTATAAATAAACAAAAAATAAAAGTGCATGATATAGACGAAAACCTTATAAACCTTAGAATTGTGCGCCAACATCTGTTGCACGCGCGCCAGTTCCTCCTCAAGGCCACCTCCTCCTCCAGGGTTATTTTTGGGAGCTGACCTTCTAGTCGGGGCAGGGTTGCCATCAAGATTCAGTTCTCCTTTGTGGACACTGTCCAACTTTCCGCGGACACCTGGAAAAATAAACCGTATTATATCTTAGTATACAGTTCACGTAAGTTGCTTATATATATATTTTTTTTACGAGGCCTATCTTACCAGAGAGTATGTTCTCTATAGCATCTTTATCAGTTTTCAATCCTTGCAGAATAGCAGCTTCGTCAGAGAGTTCTTGCTCTAATGCCCATAGTTCAGCCACTCTAGCTCTAGATGCTTCTGTTTCCAAAGATTTTCCTGCGGCAACACTTTCTAGCCATCTGTAAATTTACATCAGAACATCAGTTCTGCTTACAGAAAATTGTAACTCACCTAACCTTACCTTTGATATGACTATTCATATCAAAAGTTAATTTGTTCCTATGAACAAAATAAACTGGTGAAACTTCACAAACGCGACACACGTCTCGTCTGTGAAGTTTCGCCAACAGTCTATTTTTTCCAAAGAATCTTAAAAAAAGAATAACAATACAAACAAATAGAGAACCACTGGGAGGATGGTCATACCTTTGCTGCTCAAGAGCATGTTCAGCCAAAACTTTCTGTCGTAGCCTCTGGTTTCTTTCCAGCCTTTCGATGGTAGAACCAGGTCTATTGTAAAGAGATCCCAACTTAACCATATTATCCACTAAGTGTACTAGAGGTTTGCTCTTTTCGTACTGATGTTCCAATTCCATTAATTGATTTTTGAGATATTCGAGCCGTTGAAGACTTTCTTCGCGTTCCATTGCTTTTAGAGAACTAAGGCAGTCCTATAAAGAAATAACATTAGATATATATGCGAGAATAGTAGATTGCAAATAACTTTATTTTCAAAATTAAATTGACTACACAACGTAGATACTACATAATATTTTAAAAACAATCAAACAAAAAATAATGCAACTAAACAAAGAATAATAAAAAGCATTAACAAACACCTCAATGCTACTGATTTGTGCGCAGCACTGCTCGATGGCCCGATGGGTCGCCGCATGGCGTCGTCGTAATTGAATCAAGAGCAACACCAATTCTTCGTGAGTTCGACCAAGAAGTTCTCCAGCAGTAGGAACCTCACCTAACTGTTCATTTTGTTTCGGCTGCTGCTGGCCTCGTTGCTAATATGATAATACAAAACGTAACACAAATGATAAAGCAAAATGCACAAATAATAAAATAAATACATATTGTGAAAGCTAACTAACAAACAAAACAAAAAATGATAACACATGAATAATAAACGCAACTACTAAAACATTAATGGCTAAGTGCCCATGACCACATACCATATCATCAGTTTCAGTGTTCCTTCGAACTCTCGGGCTTACAGCCCTGATAGGTTGCTGAGAAGCTCTTGATGGAGATCTAGCTGAAGCCCAAGAGTCCTCTGTTGTACTCAATGCATGTAACTGTAAAGTAAATTATTTAATTATTATTTAATAAAATCTGAAAGATTACCTCTTTTTGGTTGGTAAATGAAAATGTTGAGTGATGTTATAGGGTATGATGAATTTCTAAACGATCTTACATTTTGCTGAGACGTTGACATTTGTTGTGAGCCGTAATGATCATTAGATTGTTTATCTTCTACCCATCTGACCCTCGGGCTCACTGCACGTACCGGTATGTTGGCGTCCCGGCTGCTCCTCCCAATGGACGTGTTACTTCCGAGAAAAGCTTTCTTTGACAATGCTTGCTGATTTGTCGTGTTATTGTTTGTACCAGATTCCGTATGCGCGCCTGACATTGTCATAGAAGCTGCAAGAATTAATTTCGTGAGATTGGAGTTACATAAAACATACTTTTATGGATAAATCCAATTTGTTTCATTTAAAATTCGAGAAGTAAACATGATAAAGTGTGTATCCGTGCGCGTATTAGTAGAAATATTGATAACTATTTACAAAAAAAAAACGATCATGTTAAAGTCGCATGCTTGGTTTTTCTTTACACCTTATCGTGTTTCAACCCTTCCTTCGAACCAAATATAATTTTAAATTAAATTGATATGAAAAACATAAAAATGCCAAATTATTTACATTTCCAATCATTATTATAAACAATGACTTTGCTTTGCTTTAATATTGTAACAGAAATATAACTTACATAGTGTACCTTACAGGACCATAGAATGTTAGAGGATACCTTCATTGCTTGCACTATCAGTTCCAGTGTCCGTACTACAGGCAGCGTCTCCCCCACCCCCACTAGCGCCTGAGCCCCGCACACGTCCCACCCTGCCTTTCATTAAACCACTTGACATCAAATCCCACTGTCTAAGCTTCTCTCTATCAATTTCAAACTTTTTCTTATTCCTTTCTTCAGCTTCACAAGATCTCCGTTTATTTGTGAGAACGATCGGATTATTTGGTTCGACTGCTAATTGTTCATAGACACCTTCATCTGATTGTTTTAATGACATTTTCGCACTTTCAGCGAGGCTAACATACACATCATTTTCGTCCAATTTTTGTTCTTCTTCTAAAAAGTTGCAAAGAAAACCAGATTTACTTTCCCTATTTCTTAAAACTCGGCCTTGAATGTCACAATTTACATAAGTGACATTTCTACATATTTTTTTTGTACCATCTTTCTTTACTCTTTTGATGCTACTCATACCGCAGGCTTCGTTTATCTTAGCAGATAGTGATGTTCCCGCAGGCATCGAATCTAAATCATCCATGGATCGAGCATGCCTATGAGAAACACGTCTCAAATTATCTCTCCACAGGGTATCCTCGTCCCAGTGTTTATCTCCTTGGCAAACAACATTTTCATAGGCACCTGCGTCTGCTTCGGCATCATAATATACGGTATTTGATGAATTTCCGCTGCAGTGGGATGACATACTTGTGCTAGAGAGTTTTATTAAAGAATTTGCATTTGAATCCGGCGAAGAGTTTTCATGGTTACTATGGCTACTCGAATTCCTTTTACATCCAAGACCTGACAAATTCATTGATTCTGGAATTTTAGAATTTCTGCCACCAGTAGATTCGTATATATTCTTCATATCAATCTCAGGATCCTTATCAGCTGCGCTCAGAAACTCAACAGACACACTTCTAGCTGTAGCAGCTAATTCAAAAGATGGTTCAGATAATATAAGTTGATTATTTCGAATGGGGTTATGAATATGTGAGATATCATTTTTCTTATGTAATGGTCCCCTTCGCCGTTGGTTATTCAATTTCCGATGAAGGTTAGTATTTTTCAGGTAATGAGAAGTAGGTAAAACATTAATATGCTCTTGTGAAGAAAGATCAGAGTAGTAATAAGGAGCACTGTGTTCCGTAGAGCTTTCTCTGCTATGAAATCCTGTGGAGGTTGAAGAGGCATTTGTTTCATTCCCTGCGCGAAGTGATATCTTTTCGTTTTCAAATTCTTTTACCTTATCAGAGAAATCTTCATTGTTTAAGTTTTTACTTAAAAGTTTTTCTTCATCCATGTTTTTGCAATAATAGGACATTGGTGACTTAGGTATTCCAGACGAACTGCAGGAGCTTTGTGACCCTGTGTAGCTAGACGTTTGTTCACTTATATGTCGGAATTGTTGTCCGATTGAATTCCTGCTCTCAAAGCTATTTAATCTATTATTATGATTTATGGGAGTACTTGACGAACGAGTGTGTGTTGCAGTTTGTAGAGAAGCTTGTATTACATTATCTTTACAATTAGATGTTTCTGGAGCTGAACTATTCATATGAGAATTGCTTAGACTACTCACATTTTGCGCTTCACTTGTACCAGCTTGTAAATTATCTAAATATCTATCTAAATCTGCGTAAGTAGGAACATTATTATTAAATGGCAATTCGGCCTTTACCAATTCAAATAGTGATTCATCAGAAAGAGGTCTTCTTTTTATCATCATTTCTAAATCTCGATATGCAATAGGATGTCTGTAATCGATAGCTGATTCGCTTTCATTCAAACTAGTAACCTCAGAAGATATATTTGACGGCACCAAATCAAACTTACTACTAACATCTGATTCTAGTGATAATCGAGACGAACCTCTATCTGCGCTATAACTTCTCAATGAATCTGTTTCAATGCTGCTTGAATGATTATAGTGATCAAGTAAAGTACTACTAAGTAAATTACTAGAACTTTCATTCATTTTATTAATGTCGTTAGTAAGGCTTGCTCTACTATTTCTAATTTTCTCTCCTCTTGAAAGAGTGTCATGAATAGAGGTTCGACTTCCATAAATCATTAACGATGTAGTTTTTCGTTTAACGGTATTCATCTTCTGATTTTCACTTGTTAGCATTTTCAAAATGGAATTATCGTATGACATATCTGATTTGTCTATTTTCTCTAAGATATATTTGGAAAGGGCATCATCCGATAAATCATCATAAGGAGGAGATGAACTTGGAACTGGTGGAGGTGAAGTAATCTCACTGTCAGAACTATCATGAACATCTAAAGTACTTTTGCTACTGCTTAAATAATATGAAGCTGGACGAAAAGTATCAGATATACTAAATCTACTGAAGGGTGAATCTAGAGAAGTATCTTTATTTGTTTCGTCGTCAACATCAGAACTTTCAGATTTATCTTTTAAGCTCTTATCATTTTTAGCAGCTCTTTTTAAAGTGTGATTTTTTGAGTCAGCAAAATTCGATGCGGTATCCAATAATTTAGTACTTGCAGTTTCGTCTTGCGATTTAGTTTCATTAGAGGATAAATTATTAAGTTCCATATAAACAGGTTCTACTTTTCCGTTATTAACACAAACTACTTCATATGTCTGAGTATCATCGTCTTCGTTTCCTAAATTCATTTCTACGTAGGGGTTGTCTTCATATCCCTGCGGCATAGACTGATCAAATACACTAAAACTTTCAAATATAGCTTTATGAGGGGGTTCGTTTACAGACATTTTTCTTGGACTCATAGGCAAATAATGGTTTTCTCCAGAAACACCAACCGGAGGTGTTTCTGATTTTGCTTCAATATCTTCATGAACCGTGTCATTGTTTTCTTTAGCATTTTCATTTTCGTCGCTATTTTGATGCCCACTTGGACTTTCTTCTTCAGAGTCTAACAATACTTCATCTAAATCATTATCAGTATATTCTATTTGCGTTTCAGACTCAGCTTCACTGTCTTCTGTTTCGTATCCATCTTCAGACATGGTTGGTGGAGGATTTTCTTGTACTTCTTCTTGTTCCAATCCAAATGTCGTTTTTTCGTAATCATTGCAGTTATCTTCCAAGTCTACTTGAGGAATAGATATTGGACAAAGAATATTTTGGTAGGTATTTTCAGTGTTATCCATAATTTTCATATGTTCGTTAGAAGAGGTTTCCACTGGACCAATTTGTGCAATTGAGGGCGAGTGCGGGGTTATAGGTCGCATAATGATAGGACTTGTTAGGTTCACTTTTTGAGACCTTCCTGCCTGCATTTCTCTGGGTTTTTGCAGATCAGTGCCCGATGTTCCCTCTGAGGTGCAAAAGTGAAACCGATAATTACTATACCAATAGTAATTATTCAATACATAATAATGGTTCAAAGTGTTCCTTATGGTCACCACAATGTTAGTATATTTGGCTTTGGGTGTTAGAGTGATACAAACTACTCAAAATATAACCAAAAAGAACTAAGATTTGTAACCCACCACCGTATAATAGACCAGTAAAATTATGTTAGTGGCACAATGACCCCGCAGGCAGGAAGGTACCTCTCCGCAAAGCGAAGTCATCATAATGCTACTGCAGGTGTTCCATGTATATGATAATATAATACACATAAACATAATGAATAAATCTTTTCTTATTAAATGGCATTTTCATTATTTTAAATAATAGGACTTATAAGGGAAAACAGTACTGTACGCGCCAAAATTATTTGTAAAAATGATTAAAGATGAATGATCTTAGAATTTTATTAGAATTTTGTAAATTAAGGCATGATAGTTGTTTGCGTAAAATAATGTTTTTAATAGTATGTTAATGCTTTGCAATATTCTTTTGAAAGACATTTTTTTTTCAATCCCTAACTATTTAAATATCTGAGACGAGTTTTCGCTGTTTCTGTTCATGCAAAATATTATAAAAAAATTATTCATAAAATAAACAGATTCATGCTCCTTTCACACTTGCTTGGGAAACCAATATTTTTCACCAATCTAATCTTAATTATTTTTTTTACCATGCTACAAAATGTCTACCTACGAACACATGATAGGCATATACATAGGAAAATATTTTTTTTAAAACAATTGCTATCACATACCTTCATCATCAGAAGAATAGCTATTGTAGGAAGCATTCGTATATGTCTTGGGCTTATATTGATCAGATCTCAAAGACTGACGACTATGGTTAAGAGACCTTGCCAGAGATATTGTTGCAGGAGTACTTTTTCTTGTTAGAGGTGATTGCAACATCCTTTGCTTCCATTCCAACAATCGTTTCATTGATTCTTCACGCTGTAAAATGAAATGGACCCATTTTTATTTTCATAACCTGGTTTTATATTAGTTGTACTAAACCAACAAGACCAATGTGAACCTTGCCAACAACACTATTTAACAAACATAACGATACCCAGTATCTTATTTTATTTACCTGCTGCACTTTCTTTTCGCCCTCTTTTTCTGGGGCTGTCGAAGGCAACCTCGCACTTGCAGATCTTATGAAACCATCAGCATTAGTATCATATTTAGCTGCCTCCTTTACATACCCACTAACATTAGAACCATCGCTCATCACGCTGCCACTTCTGTTTAAATATTCTTTTTGTATCTCCTTCTCCTTCAATGTCCAATTAGAATTCAAAGCCTCTATATCACCATATTTTGAATTATAACTGACATTATCCCGAGCCGTGGTAAACTCGGCTTCATAATTATTATTTGTCATCTGAGAATATGCAGTGCTGAGTTGTTTCTTTGCTAAACCGCTAGCATACTTTGCTAAAGGAATCTCCATATTTCTAGGAGCCACACTCGGAACCAACCCCTGCGTTAAGTACTGTGCGGATTGCCGCATTTTTTCTGCATAACTTTCTTCGGAATAATACCTGTCTGAACTAGGATCGTAATATGAGTTGATATCTAGACTAGACTTAGGTCGTTGTGGTGGCTCCTTGTATGAATCATAGGCTGAGCGAGTGGGAACAGTTTTGTTCAACATTTCAGCTTTAGATTCATATTCAAGAAAATCAGCGCTATGTGGTCTTGGCATAGGTGGTTGAACTCCACTTGATTGCATTTTCTTTCTTCTTAATACTGACGGTCCACTGAATGTTTTCTCCTGGGGCTGCAAAGATTCAGAGACCAAATTAAAAAAGTAGGTTATATTAATCTCAAAGGATTTAAAAGTTCCAATTGATGTTATACTTACATAATTTCCCGTGTTTCTTTGTTGTTGTTGGTGTTGCTGTTGTTGCTGTTGTTGATGACTAGAAATGCTAACACCATCGCGATCTTGAGATGGATTGGGTGACTTGGCGTAAGTTTTGCCATATTCATTTTCAGTGGCATATTGTGAATATACATCCTCATAGTCTACAATCTTTCCTTTAGCAGCAATGGTTGTAGATCTACCGTATGCATCCGGTGTTCGTCTCTCGGCTAACAAGCGTTCGTTGATAGCACTTCCCGCTCTCCCAGGCCTTGAGCTCAGCTCCCCATACACATCCCTGTTATAAGCGTTCAAATCAAGATTAGATTTGGCATTATTTCTACTTTCAGCATTAATCTCACTGTGAATCATTTCAGCTCTTTCCTCCTTAGTATTAGATCGAGTTTTCTTATTCTGCATTTCGTTTCGTTCATCTTTCGAGGAAACATCCTGAGGGGTGATATCTTGAAGGAAAGGATTGCGTTGCGATTGCCTTTCGTATATTTGTTCTCTATTCTCTTGTACCATTTGCTGCTGACTTCGATTCCTATCAAAGTAAGGCGATTGGGCATTAGACTTATACATGGATGAAGTACTGGGTTGGTTGTTCTCAAGTTTATCGGTGACTGTGTTTGTTAATGGCAGAGAGAGATGTTGCGTATCATAAGGTGGTCGTTTTGTTTGATACTGTGGTTGCTGTTGTACTGGCTGTGGAGATTGCGGACTGCGAGTGTATGTGGGCTCTTGGTTTGGACTGGCTGGATAATTTGCGTGGTCTTGATATCGTGCGTGACTAGTGCCTTGACTGTAGTGTGATGCTGGTTTTTTGAGTAAGTCATAATTTGGATCGTACCTGTAATACATGGAAATAGAATAGTATAAGTTTGTTGTATTTTATCTATAATGGGACACAATGGAATAAAAAAATTATATTCTTACATGTCAGGGCTTGGTGAATTGTAGCCTTCATTAGAGCGCCTTGGCTTCGGTGGTGCGTTAGCGTAGGTTGGTATTTCATCGCCATCCTGAAGCAATTTAAAATAAGTTTTTTACAATCATAATTTCATATAACACGATTGTCCTAATTGACACCTAAACATCAATTGTGATACATTTATTAATTGCATTCTGAACAGGTCGTTAATGTTACAATCAATTTGCGGCCGCGTCATCCACACTATTATCTGCAGTTATAACGACCATGTAATGGCTGTCCTTGGTTCCGCTCTGGCAAACTAATTGCCGATCACCTGCACCGGTACAAAATACGTGCTTACAATACTACCCACCTCTGTCTTCGCAGCTGTCCGATCGCTCTGTTTTTGCGGCCGTTCACTGAAAATAGAAGTTAATGGATTTTAGAATCAACAGATTTGAACTTAAAACAACTGTTCGAACATTCTGCTGTCAAAAACGTAATAGCTCAATCATCAAGTCAACATTAATCTGTAACAGGTATCAACAAGGCGTAACTATCTACTGATCAGATCTCGAAGGTAATCTTACTTGGGGCTTTGCATTAGTGCGGCCATGGTCAACGCCTTCACCCATTTCATCATGGCCTCCTGCTCGGGCGCCGCAAGGATGTAAGTTCTCATGTTCGCATGCTCCAGTTTAAAAGCATACTTCCGAAGTACTTTGTCTTCCGAAGTGCAGCCAGATACTCTATAAGATGGTAGGAGTACTGATCCAAGTAGTTTTTCCTCGTCTTGACCTGTAACGTAAAAACATACATTAATAGAAACCGGATAAAAACAACAAACTTTTTACTGTATTTCATCAAGTGAATAAACTCCCGTAGTAACAATATGGCATTGTGTATTTATTGACGTTTATTGTTGTTTTTTTATGCTTACTTTTATAGTAGAACAAGCAATACTCCGACAGCACGAACCATCGTTTTCTCCAGACTTTCAATCCATCTGAACCTTGTTTGTAAAGTATGCCAGACATAGTAACTGGAGCTGATGGTATTCGTTGCGCTATAGGTGACCGCAGCGCTTGATTGCCACCGCTACTTCTCCTACTATCAGACGACGGAGATTTCACACTAGGACTACTTGATTCGCTAGACTTCATCGGCGATGCGACACTCATATTATTCTTTTGGCTTTGGTTATTATAATCCGATGGAGGGGACTGGCTTTTCCCTTTATCAGCTTCTATTTGTCTTCTGTATTGTTGTTCTTGCTCTCTGTATTCTGCTTGCTGATTTTGATTCCATTGAGTTTCATATTGCCTGTTTTGTTTTTCATATTCCTTATACTCATTGTTTTTAGCATAAGTGTCGATGTCTTTTTGTATATCAGGGCTACTATATTCTTTGAAGTCGTTTTTACTACTGTATCGATCTAAGTCTCTATACGAACCATCAGAGTATATACTGTTTTGTAAATTGGGTGGTGGTTGAACTCCATGAATTTGTTGAAGTAACAATTGCCGTTCAGCAAACTTCTGCTGTTGATGCATCTGTGCCTGATTTTGATAATGAAGTTGCTGTTGCAGTTTCATTTGCTGAATTTCACTGTACTGCCTTCGTAATAACTCAGTGTTACTCTGTGGTCCTGTCCTATTGGAATATGGTAGATATGGCTTTGATCCGTATTGATTAGGGTTAACATTAGGCCTATACATAGGTTGATGATTTTGGTATATTTGGTTGGTATCTTTCGGTGGGTTGCGTTTTAAATAATCTTGATAGACTTCCGCATTGTATCCCTTAGGGATATTGTGGAGTAGCTCATGATTTACATTTTGATCTGTGTGCACTTCTGTCCTTTCGTGCCTCGGAGGTGATTGCGGATAATTATAATTATCATTTGCTCCGTAATGCCTGGCGTAATCGTGATTGTGTCCAGTGCCATATAAATCGTGCCTGTTTTCAAGGAGCGGAGATCGTGCATTCATGTTCGAGTGATACTGACTCTGCAGTAATTGGTGCATGACGCCATTTGGTTGTATTTGGCCTGTTTGTGAAGAACTTAGGTGGGTTAGTTGTGGGTGCTGCTGCGAGTAGATCTGCTCGGGGTGGACATGATGAGCCATGATATGTTGCTGGGTGAGCGGCTGCTGCGTCGCCGGCGCTATCTTCTTGTTCTCCATTTGGTATTGGCTCTGTGATGCGGGTGGATCAAGCCTGAAACAAAAAGAAACGTAAATTAAGCTATTATTATTGTGTAAGGATTATTCACCGTTGACATGTATGGCACAATAAAATGGTAAATGTAGAATGTAATCGCGTGCTCGGTAACATGAACCGGAACGCTTCAATTCGAGTCGCTTAATCGAAATGTTATCATCGTAGCTTTGATAACGTGCGTTTGATATTGTTTAGGTTAAAGAAGCACATTGCTTACAATCACGTAGCGCTTTGTAGCGCCGCGCCGCCTGGGCCGAATGCCACATAATTACTACCATGCATTCTGACTCCAATAATTTATGATGTATTTCTTATACATTGTAATTTTAATACGTGAAAATATTTCGTAATCATAGCAAGTTACACTTGGTACGGTGTACTTAATTTATAAAATGTTGGTTATTTAAGCAATTTTCCCATTAATTTACAATTAGACAGACAAATTGGTAGTTAACAAATAAAAATCTTATACCACGCAATCCATTTATGTATCTGTCTGCGTGTTAGGTGTAATCATGCAACCCTTATTGTTAAACACGTAAAAAGCCTATTTTCATGGGAGTGTTAGCACGCAAAATAAAGCTATGTATTTTATAGTCACTTCCCACGCAAATATAAGGCACGCTGAAAAACTGTGTGTGAATTTATTAATATTCTAGTTTCTTATGACAACCTTATAAACAACTTTTTACTATTACTCGTCTAATGAACAAGAGTTCCCAAGAAATGAATTAGACATAATAATATAATGGTAGATTATTTCTCAACTGGCCATCCGGTCCGGAATTGTCAATCTATATCGTCATCTTGCACTTTATAAATACTTTTGCAAGATCCCTTCCAGGCAGTCGAGTGAAAAGATAATAATATTGTTTCTCATCAGCGGGTTAATTGCGTAACACACTAACAGTAAGAATGGCTTTCATTTTGACAGTTCAACAACATTCATTCCCTACGTTATTTACGTTGTTGAGCAGACAAATTTTTCGAACATATGAAGCAATGGGTTAGCAATAAGCTTCAAAATGATTCATAATTCATATTGTGATTGATAATGTGTTACGTAATTAGGGTGCAGGAACAGTATTCCTTGTCACGACGTCGACCATTTCTAAGCCAAAACAAGTGGATCGAACCGAACAGATCTAGCGATATATTGTATGAAAATTTATCCGTGAAAAGTTAGGTTAAGTGAGTAGTCCTTAATGTCAATTGCTAGCGATCCCGAGGCCGAATGACAGCTCACTTCAAACTCACTTTACTTAAGTTATCACAGTGAGATTTTTACAGAATAAACCGGCTTTTAAACCAAAAAGTTTAAACTGTACACATTAAGATCTATTGTCTTTCATCGTCCTTGAACACCTTCGTGCTATGGCACTTGCTGCAGTAATGGCGGTCCTCCATGACTGCCATGAACACTCCCGCGCCGCACTGCTCGCCAGTGCACTCGCGACGGATACGGTGGATTTTGCCGTTCTCGTCAACCTTGTAGAATCTAAGTACCGCTAGCTTGACCTTCTTCTTCTTGTGCTTAATCTTCTTGGGGGTGGAATAATTCTTCTTCTTGCGAGGATGAAGAATTACTCCATCCATTAATGCACAACCCCGCTCCTTGAAAACAGGCACGATTTATATGGCACTGGACACAATCACGAATTAGTGTCCGACGAAAGCCGCATTTGGAAATACATTGTTGTTTACTTAACTATCAAGTAGATAAGTACCTAATAGTGTAGGTATTGGCAAACACGCATTGTGTAAAATAAAGGCAAACAAACCATTTTGAAGTGTCATCGACCTAATTAAATTATCTTTGATTATTATGATTATGCAACTGATTATCAACATTGTTGGACGTTTTAACAATATTACCTACGGCAATATTGACTTACGCTTATTTTTATTACTTGCATATAATGCATAGGTCAGTATTTATACAACGGTGGAGATTATATTTTGATGGGAATCCATTTTTTACTACATTATCAATTTTAATAAATTCCACTGAAACGAGTTATACATATTGCACTAGGATAAATACCTGCATTATTTTTTTGTAATATTCGTCCTTCGTTTAAACATATTCAACCTGTTTTAAGCTTTACTTGACCAGCAATTAATTAGTCCATTTTTTTTTAATTTATTATATTTTCTAAGGGATGTCATTGCATTTTTTTTTAAAGCGTTTGAGTAGATAGATCATGATTTGATTAGAGATATAAGCCTAAATTCCTCGAGTGAACTATAGTAATAATTATGTCGATTTATTATCTGCAATCAGTCGGATTATCCATTGAGTTTATTAGTAAACTGGGTACGTATTCGTTCAAATTATTGAAAGCTCAGCCTCTTTCCCTCTAATTAGCGAGGTCCGCTAAGGCCGATGCCTGCCAGGGTCGCGGATTTTTCGAAAAGAGTTACCGTGGCTCTGGCACGCAGGCAACTGAAGGAACACGGATGGGTTTTAGTCAGTAAAAGTATGACAACAAAAAAAAACCTCTTTCCTTCGATATTGTATTCTATTTATTAGTCACAGAAACGTCCAGTAAAACGTATGCTTATCTTAGAGTGCCTTATAGCAATAGGAATCATGCCTTCCAACAAATACGGTATGTATATTATCTCATCTTCTGAATTATTAAAAATTCTGCTTGTATCCCTGTCCTTATCCCCTATTATTTGTCTTAGGTATTGACCGTATTCATCAAGCCGAATTTCGGCCTCATCCCCCGTGAGTCGTAATTAATTAAACTCTCGACTTATAACGAAACTATACTACTACACCTGATGATGCTGTCTCGACCGCGCACGACGATTGGAGAATGTTCCAGATATTTATATTGTTACAAGCTGACCCGACAGACGTTGTCCAGTCTTAACTATGAATGTCATATGTCGTTTAGTTTTAGTTTTTACTATTAACTAAAACTAAAACTATCGACTCATTTATCAACCGATCCATCTGTGTTAAACGATATTTGCAGCACGCATTCTGTCAATCGCTGACAGTTATTTCAAACAACTGACAGTTATGTAAAATTAATATTGGCGTTATGTTTTCTTAAATTTTGTAACTTTCCGATCAATTTCCTTATTTTTTTATTTCATAAGATCTTTCTCCTGACAATAACGAACACAACAAAAAAAAAAATTGGAAGTTGGTCCAGCCATTCAGGCGTGATGGCGTGACCAAGGGAAATAGGGATTCATTTTTATATATATAGATTATTCTAAACTACACTGTTGCAAATTTATTTAGTCATAATATTTTTTATCACGCGTTAGTGTTGGACGTCTTTATCTTCTTACCATTACCAGGTTTAACTTACCGCCGTACACATACACACATAAACTCACGCCTTCTTCCCATGGGGGTAGGCAGAAACTACAGAACGCCACCTGCTACGATCCTTACACACTCCTTTTGCCTCGTTTACGTTCATACAATACATCTGGTCATACACGCACGCCGGTTGTGAGTACTACGCACCTGACCTTTCTGAAGAACATCACCAATAAGGTCACTATATGTCTTCCTAGGGCGTCCCCTCCCGGCGTTTCCACTCACATCTGCCTTGTAAATACCTTTTGTTTCTCGCGTTCGCTTAGCATACTCTTTTAAATTTTTGTGACTACATCTTCTTTTAAACCGCGCGCGCTTAGCGCCGTCTCTAAAACAAACTACTTCCTAGAGATGTGCGTCCTTATATATCATATTATTTTCATGTTTGTGAATATGAGGACTATGTGGGTCATTATTTCAGTTTTATTCTTGGTCTGGCAGTTTAAGTAGTTTATGCGGCCTTCCCAAATGTCCTTTCTATGGTGTTGTTCGTTGAATCGTTGAGCTCCATAAGTCTTGACTTCCTGAGTTGAGCTGCACCATTACTGATAAATGCGTGCACTGACTGGACAGATCACTCAGTCTGTGTGGTTCTTTCCTCAAAATACCATTTCAGATACCAATCTACATGGTCTTCACATGATCTGACCACGATTATGTCTGGACTTTAAAAGAGACTGTGACCTTTGAGTTTGTTTCGGCCTTTCTTCTCAGAGTAGTCAGATAGGAAACCCCGACCTCATCTAGTTTAAAAAATATGATTGACGTGTAAGTGTTTGTACAAACCTACTTACAGTTATAAAATCATTTATTA
This sequence comes from Griposia aprilina, assembly GCA_916610205.1. Classification (NCBI taxonomy): domain Eukaryota; kingdom Metazoa; phylum Arthropoda; class Insecta; order Lepidoptera; family Noctuidae; genus Griposia; species Griposia aprilina. The sequence continues at coordinate 11,459,031 of OU744306.1, forward strand.
TTTATTATTAGAATACCGATTGCAATCGAACTCTTTAGGACGTATATCAAAAACAAGACAAGAAAGGTATTAAAGATCTCGTGCGTAAGTTATTTTTTTCTTGTGTAATTCCTTTTTATAAAAATAAACAACAGCCCTATATGCTATTCTTTTCGATTATGATTTGATTCTTTAAATTTTGAATGTCTTTTTTCCTTTTTTTATATTTATTATAATTTCAGTATAGTTTTATTTTTATTTTTTATCAAAATTATACGTATTACAAGTGGTGGATGTGTTTCTTTCTATCCATTTCGCCTCAATAGGTACTTATTAAATATCTTACCTGCTTTCAAACATTTTTGGTGAAACCGTTCCGATTAATTAATAATTAATCATCAAAATTATTCTTAAATAAAGAATTAATAAAACCATCTATTCACGCTTACCACACTTTATACAATACATATCAATCTTTTCCCTCTGCTACATTGGCTTCAGAACTTGCTACACATACCTATTCATCTTCGATCAACTCTCAATCAATCAATCAATCGACCAATCGTCAATCTCTCGATCAATTTAAAATACTATTTGATAATTATGTATATATACTGGACATAATTTAATTTATTTTTGACCATAATATACTTTAAATCTTGACATAAATTATTAATGAAATGATTATGAATGTTAATCCAATTAAATGAAATTGTTAACTAATTACTTACAACTTATACAATTTGTACGCCGCTATTGGCAAAACATGGACGCTCACAACAAAATATTAACTCAATACCTTGCATGTCTGCCTTGTCAGTTTATGTATACGCATGTTTGACAAATAAATTATCTTTCTTTCTTTCTTTCTTTCTTTCTTTCTTTCTTTCTCATCCTCAACCAATAATGAGCTTCGTTCCATCATTCGACTCACGCGCAGCATCCGGCATGAAAGCGACCACTAGTGTTCTCTAATGACCGGAAGATGCGCGAACATCTAAGTCGGCAGTCGTTGTGTTCGTCTGCTTGTGTGCGACCGCTTCCTCCACGTAACGATAATGAGTCATGTCAATCATTGACTTTTGATCGTAAAGCCGGTAAATGAAGTGCTCAAACGCACGTTTTAAAAGAGAGAGTGGAGACATTATCCTTTATGTCATAAAATGATAAATTGCCATATTTAGTAGCGAATAATTTCCTGATGAGAGATGACTGCAATGAAGATAGTGTAACTATATGAGTCTATATGTTCAAGTCCTTACATTTAAATAAATGCATATTGCACCAACGGATCTCATTAATCAAAGCAAGCGCGGAAAAAGTCATCTTTGAAAAAGCATTGTCGACTTTTACTGAGAAAGTTACTACAGAAGCTAATAAAACATATAATAAAAAAGTAAATTAGAAGATCGTCACAGTCTAACCATTTGAAACATTTCCGATTGGTGACGATTGGAGTAAATGTAATGTATTGCTTACTAATCTGTTGTATCTACATTCTAACGACCGTCCCATGCATTATGTATCAGGTGTCACTAATTAATTATATTCTATGCAGATTTTCTGCACATACTTCAAAGCTCTTTAATTTCCGGCTAATTAGGCAGGTCTTAAATAAGTAATGAATGACGCAAGTGACCCAAATATAATTTTGCTAAGACTGTAAATAACACGTAGTTCATCGTGCCAACGTGCAACGGGATATTAAGAAGGATTAATAAGTCTGAACTGCTTCATTGATCTAGTGGTCGCAAACCCTACTACTGAGCCTGAGGTCCTGGGTTCGATTCCCGGATCGGGTAAAATATTATTATTTGTGGAATGATTTCTTTCTGTAGGATTTTCTATTGATTCTTTATGATTTTCCATCTGGAATTTCGCAGTAGCAGCCCGGAGTCTGGATTTGTGCCTGGTTGATGGCAATAGGCTTGCATGGGATTTAAACATAATTGGCGAAATGCGAGTATACTATAGGTGCACCTCTGCCTAACTCTTACCCCCTTACCCATTATGTTGTTGTTGTTGTTGTTTTGTACTATTTTATTTTTATTTTTGTCTTTCCAGTGCGTGTTCCAAATAAAATATTTTTCTTTCTTTTATATGTCATAAGTCTGAATAAAAACTATGGAATCTATTACGGCCTTAATGTTATATAGCTACGCCATATAGTGAGTGAAACCGACGTATTACTAAATATTATTAGGATTTTATTAAGTCTATAAAATGTTGTCTGCTCATAAAAATAACTATCTCTTAGAAAAATGGTTTCTTCTACTTGGGCACGATATCTATTGCCATATTTGGAGTACAAGAATGTATAGCATCTTTCTTTCCAGCGATATCTGTTATCGATGTTACCAAATTAAGACGTCATGCGATCTAAATACCGAGACTGACCGAGACAAACATTAAATAAACTTTGGCAAATAATCAAATTTCGCACGCACTGAAAATAACCCAGACGTTCCAAATATTAAATTGAGTGATGCGTTCAGTTTTTGTCGTTTCCGAAGTGTTAATATCGAGGAATTAGTCTGGTAGCTACGGTGCTAAGTGCTAGGTCATAAATAGAGTAGTTATGGGTGATATTGTTTGCTGCGGGTCGGTCGAGCGCTGGTCCAGTTGGCTTCGGGCCAACAATGCGGCGGGCCCGCTTACACCACGAGACGACACGCGATTAATCTGCCGTTCAATGTCAATCCTACCTTTGGTTGTCCTACATTCGCTGTACGATGCTCTGATTCTTAGATGATCAAAGGTGATATTTTGAGACGCGATTGTGATATCGTGTGCTGTCTTAAGGAATAGTAGGTAAATGATCTGGACTTTATTATAACTTGTCTATATAGTTTTCTTTACACTTTCTCATAACATCGTCTGTTAACGCCTTATGTCCTACAATATTACAATTATTATGTAAGTAAGGCGTTAATAGCTAACTCTTATGCACAATCAAAATCAACCATATCATCTTGTCTGTCAAAATGCCTACGAAAGCTTTACAGCATCAAGCTTCATCACTCCGCTGCGCTGACAAGACAGACACGAGTGACAGCTGGCTATTCAAGTTGTCAGTCACTGACTTGCACTCAACGTGTTACCTACATCATTTGTGTTAACGTAATTTATGTAATGTTGATGATTATCCAACGTACAACAATTAACAATAAATAAAACCTGAATTAGGCAGTGAAATTTTAATGTAATTAAGTACTTAATTAGTTGTTTACATTGCTTACGTAAGCGTAAATTTTAATTGTGCACGCATTACCATAACTAAATATTAATTACACTGCGCTGCGCCCAAAATATAAAGTTGCTAAGAGAAATGATTCGTCGTTGGTAAAGTAAGGAGTATCTAACTAAGCCATACCCATTGCAAATGTATACAAAATGAATATCGAGAAAATCTTCTTCGTTTCCCCTATTATAGTAGACATCAATAGGAGGTACTTCACATGTAACAGTTGATTTGATATTGAGCACCAAACGTGCTATTGAGTCTGAGCGTCTCCTCATCGTTTGCCTCATTAGGTACTGTCTTTCGCAAAAAAAACTAGACAATGTTTTCGTAATGACAGCACTATTCTTGAAATGTTAATGCTACTTTAATAGTTGTTATAAAATGCTTAGTAATCAACGCTCAACCTGTTATTACTCATAGCTTACAAACGCACATCCTAACTCAAAACTTTCCAAGAAATAGGGATAATGAGTAGTGTTGAAGTTTCTAAGAAGTTTTCTGTTATTGGTATTGTATACAATGCCCTAGTAAGTTATTGAGAACGTAATGTAAATGAAACCACAAACACAGAAAGTATCTACTCACGGTACCGCAAGACCAATAACACATTCGGAACACGATTTTCAAATAACATGTTCATTTGTTTATTTGTTTAACACTGCCGCCACGCGCCATTTTCATTCACAACGCACTGCCGATTGAAAGTTTAGAAATCTCTGAGTCAGTTTAGTTTTACTCACTTTACATCTAATATCCGGGTTTCAACATTTAATTGCCAATTTTCCAATGAGACACCTCGATGTCTGATAAAGTGATAAGACAGCAGAATAAATTGGATATTATGAGACAAGAAACACAAAACCTTCAAATGACCTACTTTAATCTAAATGCCAGCAAATCAAATTGATTCTGTGTCTAAAACAGTATTGAATGACATCACTGATGAAGCCATATTGTTTTATAAGGCGGTCGTCAATCGTCACCTAAGCTCAGACAAACGGAACGATGCCTCGTATTCGTATGCAACGGTTATCGCCTGAAAGGAAATAATTAACTGGGCAATCATTACCCCTGGGTAGTTGGAGCATATAATGTCGTGTTTCCATTGCTAGTAGCTAGAACCTTAGAGTTAAAATTAACCGCATCCTGGAGACTTGTGGTCGGGAACTTATTCAAGTGCAATTAAATGGGTGTCTTAGCATGTAAATTACGTTTGTATATAGACAAGATTGACTGTTAGCTATCAAGACACGTTCGTTATTACATGTTTATAAACCGACTTCAAAAAGGAGGAGGTTCTCAGTTCGTCTGTATGTTTTTTTTTTGTATGTTTGTTACGCGCTATCTCCGGCACTGGTGGATCGATTTCGAAAATATATTTTTTTAATATATAGGGTATGGCCACAGGGGTGGTTCCATATATATTTGTTTAACTTTGCTTAGTTACTGTTTCAGTTAGCTTCAATAATACGTATTTTTTCCACTTAGTTTATATTGACGATGTTATGATAACTTCCTGTCACTGTTATTTACATAGCAAGTAATGGTATACGAATGTGTGTGGGATTGGTACTACAACTGAAAGTGAAAAAAAAAACAACCAACTCCCATTTTTTTTTCTATTCAAATTGTCGAATGGGCGCCCCTGTTAGTAGATATTATACTTCTCGTTACAGTCATTTAAAAGTGAGCTATACTTGATTTTTATAAAGTCTTCAGTAACTAGCCTATATTAAACTTCCCGAAATTCATGGAAATTACAAGATGAAGTCGTTATCGGGCAGTAGGCTACCAGTAACTAGTACATTAAGTACATCTAACAGCGTAGTTAAAAAAACTGGCTACAAAAGTCAAACCCTTAAAACTTTAATTGTGTAAAGTGAGCGCCCCAGAAGAACACTTCTGTTTCACTCAGCTGTAGTTTGACAACCCGCTGAATGTGACATTTTTGTTGTTTCAGAAGCATTTATAAAAGTTATAATTACTTGTGAAAACGTTTAATTACTTACATTTGAATGAATTCAATTACGATTTACATTATGAATTTATAATTAATATATTCTGATTTAGGTGTATGGAAAATTAATTTACTGTGTTTTGATGTTTACTAACGTACTTAAAAGACGATGACCTAATGACTTTGGAAATGTCAAATACCGAATGCGCCATTTTGATTTTCAGTTTGCACACCGGTTAAAGTTATAAAAATTACATACAAATTTTTCTTGGTTTTGAAACAACAGTTCATGTCACGCTCCATAGGTTTAGAATATGCACGGCATGAAATTAATATCTCAGCATCTCGAGATAAGTTACAATCAACTTATCTCGTCTGACGAGATACGATACGATATACCTACCTACGAAAGTACATGTAGTAGTAGGCATTAGGTATGCTTGCCATGCGTATTTAAGTATGTTATCATAAAACATACTGTCAGAGCACTGAAAAATGATATCATTGAAATATTTAATGACTGACCCGCAAATTACACTTCCTATGTCATGAGAACGAAAACGCAATCATATCGGATTTCTTTGAAATCATATAACAGGTAGGTACCTAGCCATAACTAACCGTAAATCATAAAATGCTTCAAATGACTAGTTCAAGTTCTATGAAACTCGTAGGCACCCACTTATGTATTCATTCATAATCGCGAGTTGCTCTTGGCTTGCGCTGCCTTTCAACGCTAGTAAAACAAAACAAATAAAACTCTATGAATGACTCCATCCCATGAGTACAGTATTTGATACAAACAACACACCCAAACAGAAAAAGACTAACTAGAATAAGGTGTGGGAAGATCAAAGCTGTCACCAAGGCTTGCGCGTCCGTTTCCGACTGACATACAACACGACCGACGACGGTTGAGTAGTACCAGCAAAATTCCATTGACACTTGGAGTATGTGAGATATTAAGGTGTACGATTCACCGCAGTGGAATGCTAAGGCAGTGTCGATTGGCTGAGCCGGTCCCGCACCGCGTTGAGTTCCCGCGGTGTTCCCGCGCATTCTTGCCGCCGAGGTGAACAACCGCCGCGCACGTCGTCGTCCTTGGAGCCGCGTGCTCCTTTCTACACAGCCTCCATCAACCCGTACCGAGGGTTGCCACATTTCCGTTGGAACTGGACGCTGGATAGGGCCCGGTTCTACGCCTTCCAATTAACGATGGTAGGTAATTATTGTAGATATGTGAACGCGCTCAAAGTATCGTGGTAACGGAAACTGTTTCAATTATAGAGAAGAGATGGCTTACTTATAATGTTACTTGATGTTTTTTAGTTTATCTTTGATATCTTTTGATTAGGTGCATCAAACGTTAGCACATTTCTATGTCGGTACAGACACACAGTGTGTCCGTAAATTAAAAGTGAATCCATTTTAAGATATTAAAAAAGCAATTTTCGCCAAAAAAGAAACTAGACATTTGTTGACCACATGCGTCAACTGCCAACTAAGTGCCAACCCTACTCAGCCGCTGGACCAGCGTGGTTAGATAATTCACATGTCGGTGGTAAACTGTAACCTGAGTACCGTGACCATAGACGAGATGTCTTTGAGCGTACAACTGTGCGGTGTGCGAGATTTTCTCACATAGACAAAACAATATCCGTGGAATTTCGCAGAAATGTAAAAACCTCTCCCCTACATACTTGGCATTGCCCTTAAAATTAAATATTCTTATTGTATCAGTTTATCCCCAAACATGGCTACTGGCTACAATATTTTTCCAAGAATTTGAAGTTTCTCAAACCTTTGACCATGCTTAATGAGTTCAAAATTATATGTAGAGACATGTGAGCACAACTTTCTACCAAATTACCATTAAAGTCATTAAAATATACAAATGACGTTGTATTTAAAGAATAATCAAAAAAATGCGAAACAATAAATCAGTCTATTAAAACAAGCAATTTAACGGATTAAACAATTACAATTCTATGCTAATATTCACGGCACACTAACCACTTTCTACTAAGAATTCAGGCAGCGTGGAAAAAGTCAGCCATTCTTTAAATATTTTAAGTAAAAATAAAACTCATCGTGAAACCTGCGCTATTCGCAATATTCCAAAATTAATGGCAACATTTTGTAAATTCTTTTTTCAATGCTGGCTGGTTTATTTTGTTATAAATTTTCATGTTTGGAACATTAAAGTAAAGTCTTCCTCAGCAAAATAATGTAAACTATTTGAGGAAAGCGTAACCGCCCGCCGCGCTGTTACACGAGAAAATGGCTGTTAGGATTCCCCGTGAAATTCACGAGTCGGTGTCGCTCAAATAAGTAACCATTAGGACATCGTAACTAAGTGGTAATTAACCAATTTCCCAACCAAGCATCTTTTCAGAGTCGTTAAAGAGTTAACATTTGTGATCATTGTAGCGACCGGCAGAGCAAAAAAACTTGACAAAGAGAGTGCCCACAATAAGTTCTGTTTTTGTTGTCGCGATTGTAGTCCAGCCGCCTGCCGCCCGGCGGCCGCCAGCGTAGGGTTACCGCGTAACAGGTCGGAACTTCAAACAAAAAAGCCACGTCTGTCTCCACCGAGTTCACTAAACCAAAAACAATGGGACAAACCAGAAATTAACGGTAAATATTTGTTTTAATGATGAAACAAAAGAAAGTTACAAGTTACATTTCCTTGTAATTGACCAATATTAACTTTCGTCTCAATCATTGTTTACCCTTTTTGGTATTGAAACTTTATTACCGACTTAATGAGGTTAACGGTATTCCAGGTTAATGACGTATTACAAAGTCAAGATACGATTCAGATGCAAGTTACCCATTAACAAATTATGTAATTTAAAATGATGCGCTTTCATAATACTGTACCATTATTGATACATTTCATTTCATGAGCCGTCCGTTGAAAAAGTAAAAGCATTAAATAATTAAAATAATTTTGAACAAGTGGATATAGGTCTTATGGCTTCCGAGCAGTAAAAATATGGACATAATCTATAAGCGTTTTTAAGTAAACGTAATTGACTAAACTCCTAATATTTCTTATAATCAGTTTCGTACTATTGTACCATTGAATCAGTTTAATTAGATGCAAGTCCGCCTTGAGGTTATTTAACGTCAGGCACATTGCAAGACTTTGGAATGAGTATATCTGACCTTATCATAATAATTATACAACCCTACTTTTTGTGAACAAGAATTGACATTCATAATATTTCTAGTGCCTTGAGTAGCAATGACTACTTACCTATTAGTTTATTACATAGGTATTTAGACGTTTTCCACAAAATATTTTTTAAGTAAACCATTCAAGCATACTGAAACGATTGGAAAATTACGTTAGTGGTTTGACACACATATAATAAATCGCCATTCATAAAATGAAACATTTTGTAAAATTATTTCCAAAGGCATGTTAGAATTTATTTCTTCTAATTCCTATTCTATTAAAAGATCAATGAATTGTCTGCTTCCATAAACCATATGTTGTGTTATTTGTAATCTACGGACCTTTACACAGACCGCCAGCATGACCAGTCATGAAGAGATAGTGCCATAATCGCAATGGGTACCTCGAAATGAGTCTATTTACCATATTTATTAAAATGCAAATAATTAAAATTCATACACTTATGTCTTACAGGGGAAACGCCCATGAGTTCATGTTTGTCTTACCTACATTATGATTCCCGAATCAAATCCACACTGTCTTATGTTGCCTGTCTCAAAACTTTCATAGCACTATCAATACAGATGCATTGACGTCGATGTGGGTTTTATCAATCCCATTAACATACCAAACTAGCTACGTTTGGTAAACTGGTTCACAAGACTTAAGTCGTATGTTCTTCAACTCCGTAGAACAGTAAAATATTATAGTGACTTTTTTATTTTAGCTTTCTCATAACATAATACGTTTTTTTATGAAACTGTTTTCACTAGGCTATAATAAACGTTGTCATGTGAATGCAATGAAGAAAAATCTTTTCATGACGACACACAAAAATATACAAATTTCCCTTAATAGTAGCATAATCATAAATTACAGCAAGTGCATATAGCCATACATATAACAAACACACTAAACTAGGATTACTAGAGACTATAGAAAAAAAAAAAAAAAAAAAAAAAAAAAAAAAAAAAAAAAAAAACTTAATCCGTTAGAAAATAAAGAACGATGTCGCTTGACACAATCAAAAAAATATGTGAATTATTTTAAATATCTCTAGTGTTTTTAAGCAGTAGCTGTAATTTATTTATATATGTTATTTCATGTACGCATGACGACATTCTCAAGCTATACATTTCCAGTACGAGCTGACTTCTCATTATACGAAAAGCCTAAATAAAAAGTCACCTCATAATATATAGCTTGATAATGTCGTCTTGTGGAGTGTCTGTGGAGAACGTGGTTGGTTGCACATTTGTATAACTCCTTATGTTCTATTTATTTGTAATATATAATGTTTAGTGGTTTGTTCTTCCAAATTAATAAAATAAAATAAAATGCCCCGTGACACTTCAGCCATTTTTTCTTCATATAAAAACATTATTCGGCTAACATCGTGTCATATCGTAAATGAAACACATTTCGCACCGTATTCATCTCTAAAAGGATACACAATATCAAAAAGGTTTACGACACCAATAAGGTTCAAGTATCCGCTTTGACTTATATTTCTTGGTCGTTAGAACACTCATACATTTTGATATGGGTATCAACGGAATCGAGAACTCTTCATTACGTTCAATCTGGCAGATGATAAAAAAAATCCGTCTGTGGGCTGTGTATAGGAGTTAGTGGTCGCAAGCGCTCCTGCAGAGCATGTGGTCCTGGGTTATAATGTATTACCAGCTCGGGCAAAGTGTTATTTGGTTTTTCCATCAGGAATTTCTCAGTAGCAGCCCGGAGTCCGCATTTAAGATATAGACTCGCCCCCTATTACATGGGACTTGAATATAACTGGCGAAATATGGATGTACTACAGGCACACCTCTGCTTAACCCTTCAAGGGATGTTATATCGTGTTATGTTTTTTTTTTTTATTAAAAATATATAACTCTTTGGTAAAATATTATTGGCATGTTGGTATTGACGGATCTTATTTGAATAGATCTGCGTGGGATCAGCGTTTTTATGCTCACTGTGCAAACACATACCAACCCCACCTGTATGATGTCACACCTCGTTGTCAACGAACATGATTGATTCAATGATCGATGAACATAGTTATAGATATGCCAATATTTTAATACATTTAAAAGTTGCTAGAATTCAATTAATTTGTTGTAAAGTAATGACAGTGGAGGTCAGTAGTTTTGCGATTAAATAGTTCACGGATATCCATAGTATGATAATCGAATCGAAGATATTTATTTCTGAACGTGGTTAGGGCATTGAATAATAAAAGGCACGAACCTCTTTACGACACGAATAGACTAAATCGAACACACCTGTTACTTTTGTGAACAAGAAACGATTGTTAGAGGTTGCCTTCGACTCTTTCAATAAAATATAATATCCTAGATGGCTAAAAATACAATCTGTATTTCGAAAATCTTAAAGTGTATTAACATTTACCGACCATATAGAAGCCATGCTGGCGTATAATCAAGATTTACAGTGTGTAGACAATGTGTGTATAATTGTATATTAAGATAACTTTAGTACTCTGCTTAGTACTTATTGGCCTATGATCCAGGGCTTTAAGTTACTCAATATACTTACTAGGCATACTACAATAAACACTACAATTAAAGAATTCAATAGAAGTGACAGTTTGTCAGTTGCTTCCATCCCATTCCATCGGGCTTCTTAAGTTTAGTTTTATAAGAAAACCGTTCCGTCATAATGGTGCCGATTTCCTTGTCACAAAATTCTTTAAACTAGACTAAAAATCACTAAAATTTAGTTTATTCTTGTCAAACGACGATATCCCATTCTGAAATAGACTAAAGTGACACAACTTAACTATATTTTAGTTTGACAACAGTAAGATGGCACTGAGTAAGTAATTTAGTGAAAATGGCAATTTTGCTATTCTGAATTTGACGTTAAATCTGACTATTTTTAATCGCGATTAAAAAGGTGTGGAATGAAATTAGTTGTCATGAACTAAAATTCACCACAACACCTCGACTTCAGGTGCAAAAACAGTACTGTAACTTTTTTTCTTTTATTTGCTTATATCTCGAAAATAGTGTGTCCTATCCCAAAAATAAAGAAAATTTCGACCTCCTTTATAAAGCTCTTAAACCCCTAAAACTCTACATGTTGCTAATAATTTTTCATATTTTCCATACAAAAAGTGAAAAAATCCATATAAAACACGTCGAAGTTGCCACCAATGCGCGCCTCCGGCTCTAAAATTTTTTATTAAAGATATTATTTGCAGAACAGCTTTAAGAGTCTCATAGCCAAAAGTAAAGAATTTTAGTGATAGTTTAGTTTGCTATACAAGAGAATCGGCACCACTGTCAGGCTGTCATGAAAATCTGACAATTTCACCAGAAGGTGGCAAAAACGCTCTGTATTTGGACAGCCATTAAGGCGCCTACAAACAGGCGCGACCCGCGACGCGTATCCCTCGCGACACAAAGGCACCGCTCGCCGCGCGACGAGAGGCACCTTTGAGTGGCGCTGTCGCGTCGCGCCTATCTGCGGGAGCCTTTAATGTGTGAACGATCACCGCTCTCTTAGGAAACCAGAGCTTTAGAATGAGATATTAATTCCATATCATATCATCCATTTTCCAAAAACATCGTGTTACTTACATCTTATCTTAATTTGACACAGACGTAAACATGCCACACAGTGCACTCTGTTTAAAAATAACTTAATACAAAATTGATTGTTTATTTGTAGTGGGGCACAAACACTGGTCAGTCGAGGGATCACTTGACGTGACAATGAGCCAGTCACGAGTATTGTAGCGCCCAAACGTGCTAACTGCTATCGAAATATCGAGTTAAATAGATCAACAATGGTATCCGACGAATAGGGGATATAAAACTGTGTTGCACGATCGTAAAGTTAAAGAATCCGATACGCTGAAAGCTCTTTCATAGACACAAAAAAGTCTCGTATGTGATTCATGTTATCACGGATTCACTATGAATCTCTACAGATATACTTAGGTACCTACATAGTGTTATTTGTGTTACTTAGTTCAATGTTAATACAATATAGCCAGATAAGATCTATAACACAGGTAAGGTACCTACGTTAAGATCTACATCAACGCACTTCATTATAATAACGCAGTAGCACAATATTACGAGTAGATTGTTATGTTATACAAGGGGCTAAAATTACCCATTATATACGAGGTAGTTTTAAATTAATAGAAACCTAGTTATGATGGGTTTTTAGCGCCATGTGTTACACTCTACTTTTCACTACGATTACGAGAAAATAAAATAATCCTATACAACATTAATAGTTTACTTTTTTTTTTCTTCTGTAGCCGCAACACAAATCACGCATTCTACCATTTTCGAAAATAAAATGTTCTTTTTTATGAAACAGTAATAAGTCTAGTCCTTTATTCATGATTATTCTACTAGTCTAGTCTTTATGAATAAAGAAATTTTCGTTTTGTTGGCTCGTTTGTAACAGACAAAAAGTAAAAAAAAACTTTTTCCCCCTGAGGAAAAAAAAAGTATTTTATCCCCACTCTGGTACGCTACAATGATGGACTTTTTGAGCAAGAGGAGTGAAAATTAATTTACATTTCACTATTAATCTCGCCTACTTATACAAATGTTAGCGACTGGTATGCAAGGACAAGTTTAGCCATACTTTGTGATACATAATTCATTACAAAATGCTCGGACACGCGCCTACTGGTGCGTGCTTTTTAACAACAATGATTGATTTACCTAAGTACTTACCTAAACGGAAGGTTACTAATAGCTATCGGTTGTTGGTAAAGTAGTCTATTATTATATTTAGTATCGCGTAACTTTTCAATCAATCAATCAATCAATTTAGCCTGTCGCAGTCCACAGCTGGACACGGGGTTTAAATTACTAATGAATTTGACTTGCAGTCCCCTGCTATGTATAGCGCACCCCATCTGATGCCTAAGACTACGTTTTCGGTGGAAAGCGGAAGCGGGTGATGGAAAGTAAAACGTATCGGATCGTTTTACTAGCTTTGAATTTGAGCGCGTCGTCGGTCTCGCAGTCGCAAAAGCTGCTGCTGAGCATGAGGACCTGGGTTAGATTCCCAGTTCGGGAGAATTGTTATTGGATTGGCAATAGGCTTGCCCCCTGTTACATGGGAGGCGAAATGCACATCTAGCTAACCCTTCGTGAAAATAAGGCGTGATTTGTTTATGAATTTGAGCGTTTTGCAAAGCGCTCATGCAGCACTTTTTCCACTGGATAGGTATGTGACTAATTTGTGCATTTAAAGAATTAACTTTTAAGTTTTCCCCACCAAAGTGAACCCCACTGAAGTTGCCCCATCTTTCCATATAGAAGCTCATCTTATTCTCAAAGTAGACATGTACATACCAGATATGTACATATGAAGTAAACAGTAGGTACCTACTAAAGCCAACATCATCGGTACTCAGAAGGTTATATGTATGATCTCATCACAGCAATAACAGAACAGCTCTATTATATCCCGCAACAATATAATAGAAATTAACAATAAGCAGTTCGTTCATGTTTACACTTTGCAGCCAAATAGCATGCGGTTAATAAATATAACAGTTTTAGCCTACATTGTGACAAAATGCAGTTATGACCCACTTGGCAAGCGTGTGAGTTCTAATCGTGGTTTGATTTGCAGCAGTACTTTCATGACTGGAGGAGATTTTCAGGCCACACACTATTAATAAGTTAACAATGTATAAGCGTTTTGTGCGCTACGTTAGATCATAATAATTTTAGGGCTCATGATCTTAATAGACTTTTGAAACTTTGTAGACAGGCTTTGCCTTACTAGCAGTGTAACTTGTAACATAAATGCCTATACCATAGCAAAACCTTTTTTCAACTTTCACAAGACAGAATAAAAAGTAAATGTTGAACAATATAAGACATTAATGCCAACCTGTCTTGAGCAAGCGTGGTGATCAATGCTCGTGCCTTCTCTGTATGAGAAGAGGTCTTTGCCCTGCAGTAGGACAGTAATAGGCTGGTATTATTATAATTAATACAAAAAAAGAAAGAAAAAAAATACAAGCAAACGGATCTATACTTATGTAGGCATAAGAGAACAGGAAAAATAAAAGAAAATTGTACAATTTCGTACTAAAATAAATGCCTTGCCCAGTATTTTCCACATTGTGCCTTCTCCATCCGTGGCCTATACAATATCAATAATGTTCATGAATTCAAACATTTTATTAGCTCTTGAGGCGCAGCTATAAAACAATATTTTTGGAACCTAAACCAAGACTTCAACATCGAACACGATCGTTATAAATTGCGAAAACGTGACTATGTACCAAACCTACTTGTTTAACAGTCGGCTATTCTATACACACTAATAATAGCTAATCATATACTGCACAGGTAAATAAATGTACAGTGAATAGATGCTACAACTGAGTTGGTATTAACAAAGGCTTGAATTGACGGAAACAGAGATAAGAATAGTAATGTGTATTCGGGGCACGTTGAGGCTAAGCAGCTATTTGTAATAATTCAATAGGTGGCACTCAAGACCTGAAGATTATCGACTTTGAGGCCTCATGACTCAAAAGCACTTGACGAAACTCGCTAATCTAATGTTGAATGACAAAACCGACAATCCGAAGCAATGAAGTAGTATTACCTCATTTTTCATTACAATTCTAACTATGTACTAAGTAATAAGTATACAGCAATTGTTGTTACTGTGAATTTGAACAAAACGTCGTCGTTGTCAATTTAAAATGGCCGGAGGTATTGTTAGCATCATATGGTAAAGAATATTTTGCTATTTGAAAGGATAGAGGCCATTTTCGACAATTATCCTCATAAAGTCTAATGTCTTACCAGCATTGGCAAATACAAATATTCTAGACTTTATCGTAAGTAACTTATGCAAATAAATACAATGATTTATAAGTTTTCTTTAAAAAACAATGCACAGAGTCGACTTATGTTGCAGACTCTACCTCTTCAAATTGAAACCTTCAAGTGCCGAAGACATTACCTTAACTGCCATTTTTATTACAACGAGGAAATGCTACTATCACTCCACTTAATATCACATTAGGGACACGAATAGAGTAAGTATTTTATACGTAATACAATTCACACCATCTGGTAGATCGAAAATCACGTATTTGTAATGTGTTCCACAGCACAGTAGGGATTGAGAATGCTCAGTTACAGATGCCAAGCTATTCGATTTCGACGGTGAAGTGCCAATAACACCTAACAAAGTAAAAAAAATACACAAACTGAAAATAACGTTTAATTTCTTGATAAGTTAAAAAATAGTTAATACATTTATTAATTTAGAATAATAATAATGTATGCTTTATACATATTATGCTGAATTCGTACAATTTATGATAGTTTAGTAGGTACCTATTCAAAACGATAAAAAAGTGAATTTCTCGAAAAATGTTAGTTAGGAGTTATTGGCAGTTCGCAGTCGATTTGTATATACCTACCTATACCTAGGCGTGAATAATCAACAACTAGTAAGCATTCGGCGAATATTCCTGTTATCGCGATAGGAGGTCCCTGGAATGACGAAACGTTGCAGTTTTAATAAATATGTTGGCATTACAGTTCTCACACAAAAGTTTTAAAAGTTTAGCTTTGGTCACACCAAAGCTAAACTTTTAAAAGTTTTTTATGGATATAAATGATAATTTGGTTCTAGAACTATCCTATAAGAATTACAGTTGTAATACGTTAGTTAAGGTTATTTATCTTACGTGCAGGCATCTGTAATTGTGTACTTAATGTAAGCAACACGCATGGCGCGAATTGAGACAAAAGTCGTGAGAGAAGAAAGTTATAGTCTCGCTGACACAGCTGAGACCGACTGACTTCGTTACAATTCATGTAAGCAAGTAATTATGTTGCGGGAACCTTACGTAATCAGGAGTGGCGTAATATTTGATAAACTTGTGTAAGACCGGTATAAATTATGTAAAAAAAAATGAATTAACTTTTACTGAGCTGAAAGGATTTACTGTTACCAAAAGCTGTTTGTTACAAGGGTGGAACAACAGCTTTTTAGTTTATTACGTAACAAATT
This sequence comes from Griposia aprilina, assembly GCA_916610205.1. Taxonomy (NCBI): domain Eukaryota; kingdom Metazoa; phylum Arthropoda; class Insecta; order Lepidoptera; family Noctuidae; genus Griposia; species Griposia aprilina. The sequence continues at coordinate 11,475,444 of OU744306.1, forward strand.
AAAAGAAAACAAATGTGCTACCCATTTGTACTTCATTTAATATTATAGGTACTAACTACTAATCATCCATTCTTTCACCCAAAAACCTTTAAAATTACGTATGACCTCGGGCTCCAAAAATAGTAAAATTCGAATCAACTTCACCTTTTATTTTAGTTTTTTTAGTTAATTACGTAATCAGTTGAAAAAATACAATTAAGCTGACCATTTCTATTTCACTGAAAATTATACTAACCATTCATTATTTCATCTAAAAAACCTTTTAATTACGAGTACAACCTCGGGCAAGAAAAATATTAAAAAGTCTAATCAACTTTAGATACTTTTTATTTTAGTTATGTATCAATATGAATATCATAGTGAAACCCAACATTAAATATTAGAATTATTTTTTTATAGCCGGTAGCCTACGTGCCTCCATAGATAAGATCGTCATGTCAGCCGAGCGAAGTGACACAGAATCGTGAGAGATGAAAGTCATTGTCACACACAGTACACCAAGTAATAATAGCAATAGGTACAAATAAATTATGTGCTTTATCAACATTTCTTAGCTCTGTTTATGAGCCTTCTGGATGTTGTACTCTGTGGCACTGATTACAAAAATTATTGGTCTAAAAGGTATTTCGGAATTGTCGTGTTCTCTTCATTACAGCATTGGGGCAAATGATTTCCTTTTATGAGGATAGTTTAGTAAACAGTGTTTTTGATCTAATTTTATTACAGGTAGACTTACCTAAGTAAATTACCACTTAGTGTAAACAATTTTGTGTTTAACATTTACATAACACTCCGAAAACCTAAGTCATGATCATAATAGAAACATTTTACGAAATGTAAATTCTATCCTATGATCCAAAAACTACAAATTATAAATAAGTACTGCACTAAATATCAAATCAGCTGTTAGCAACGCAATGTAAGAGATCATAAAAACTAGCGAGATATTTCTAGCCTCCGTGTGAACTGCGGTATTAGCACTAACCCGTAAGGTATGCAAGGCAAATTAATATTAATAACTCATAAACTTTAGGTAAGTCGTCTAGTTAAGCGTAGTCGTCGGCATTTCGTGCCGTTATCATAACAAAACATCTCGAACAGTGTTGGGTAACATAACGTGCTCTTTATTAATACAAGTAACGCGACCCTTTGGTTCTTCCACGAAATACTACACCACTGAATTCTTAAGTGGCTTTAGCTAAACGGGCAATTGCAGGTCAGGATTACTCAGGCAATAATGTTTAACTGCTAAGTAGCAATCTTTAACACAATAACCTTTACGATTTAGCTTTGAAACTGCAGTTAGTTAGCAAAGATTAGTCAGCCCAGAAGAGACAAAGGAACTTTGGTATAACGCTGAGGTTGCAGTGCTAAGTATGGCCTTAATCTCATCTAAAACCTTTTTATTGCAACTGGATTAAATGGTTAAAATGCTTATGTGAGTGCTAAAGTGAAATTCCCCTTTTATTTTCGTAGGTTGGACTGTTACCTTTTTTATTTGTTGTTTGTTATCCTTGTTGGTTTCTTTCATACTTAAACAAAGCAGGTAAATAAGATACGATTCAAGCTCACGTCATCTCTTGATGTAGTTTATATTTAAAGCAATATCCTTGATAATATAAAAAAAACTTCTACACGTCATTTGCGGTTACTACAGACTGCAGGTATAAACCCTTATATTAAGGCAAACAGGCGCGAAACGACATCGCGACGCGACTCTAGTAAAACAATTTCTATGAAAACTTCATGGAAATTAGTCGCGGGAGCCTTTACTCGTAGACTTCTTAGTCGCTTCAACCAATGTTTATTATCGTCTGAAATTTTGTAACACAGGCAAGTTCAAAATCCCTCCAAAATTCTGACACAATCCTTATCGTCCACCGTCTATCACACGTGTGTGCTTTAGCAGGTTTAATGTTAGGGCCTAGTTTATAATGTAAACAGCCTTCTACAGTGGGTGTATGGCAAACTTGGTAACTGTACTGCCGAGATAAACGGCACTCCGGCTGTATCCTCTCGGCCGCAGGTGTTACGTAAGTACCGCAGCCTGCAGTACCTATCGACCGGCCACCTCACTGCATACTACGGTGATGCACTGAAGGATTCATGTCTTCATTCATATTTCATGTCATAAAGCTAGAATGGATGTTGTGTGCAAAACTGTACTGCTTTCTTGGATGTGCCAGTCATGTCTTCGAGAATTTTGATTGGTAGTTTTGTTTCAATCTGCTTTATCTTTCCAAACGCATAAGTATATAAATGTCCAAGCATCTTACATCAACGCTGATTAAACTAAACCAGGCATTTTACAGATAACAGCGCCATTAAACCAAAAAAAGCCTTAAAAGCTCTGAAAGTTAAAGTGCACTGAGATATCTTTTACGTCCTTACTCGTCCTCAAGAATCATTCTAGGAACATTCGATTTGCTGGCTATTTCCTCGCTTTTTCGAGAAAATATTAAACGACCATAATAGAGAATGTCGTAAACGATGTTTAATTTAGATATAAAACCGTAGTACTACGAGTAAACAGTGCTGTAAAACTATTTTATATGTTATGGGCACTAACAATAGATTTGTATGGTTGTATACAAATATACAAAGTATGTGTGTAGACCTTCTATCAGTTTATTGCCTCGCCAAGCGAAACGGTTTAAAAGGGTCGAGATCACATTTCGTTCTAAGAAATAAAGTGTTTAATCCAACGTTGAAGCAGGAAGCTAATCTCCTGCAGCTGAGAAGTAGGAAATATCTGATACCAGTTGACCTCAAATATTGAACTTTTACTAGGAAACAAGTCAAGTGACGGTTTTCCGAGCAAAAGCTAATACATAAACATTACTTACAATAACCATTGTCATGGTTTATTTATGGTAATGATAAACTTTGGCCAGACCTTCATTGTTTCTTGTAAATGCTCCCGAACAAAATAATAACAGCGAAGCCTTTTATTTTAGATACCCCAAAAGAAAGTCCTTGGAAATAGGAAATTAATTAGAACCAAAAACTCTTTAATGGTTTCCAAGTTCCAATAAAAAAAAACAAAAGACAACTATTACAACTTAACAATAGGTACGTTTGTATACTATGGATATAGGATGACTTCCAAACAATATGTCAGATATAAAAACATTCCTTATAAAGCTTACAACAACACTATTAAATTTCAATATAAGATCGAAGATATAACTGAAACAGCAGAGATTCCGTTAAAAGATATAAAGGTTCAATAGAAGGGAGACGTCCGCTGCATTCCAACAGTCCTTTCACGCTTAGAAGTGCTTCGCAATAGTCCGCGCAATGTGCCATCGGTTAAATGTCGAAGAACAGATTGCTCTCGACCTCACAGACTCAGCCAATAAGGGAATGGAATATTTGCTGTGACTGCAAATAACATCCAGCTTATTAAAAACTACTTGCAGTATAAAGAAGTAGGCATATTCAAGCAAGTACCCTAGTCAAGCAACCGCTGCAACTTTTTTCAATATCCGCACTGGGAATGAGTCAATAATTTGTCGAGATGGCAGTATACATACAGTATAGTCGTGCATATAAATATGTATGAATGTGAACTGTCTTCAGCAACTACCTTCATACTTGATGATTAATTTCACTCAAAATATGCATAACCAAACATCGTGATTCACAATACTAGTCAAGGAAAAAAAGCAACTTTTACAGCAATAACACCAGAAAGAGAACTCAACAACAAAAAAGATGAGGATTTCAAACGGGCAAGAGCAAATCAATTTGTACCAAAAACTAATTTAAATCATTAACCAAATTGGTGCCCTGGAGATATTTAAATGACTATTGGAACAAACGCAACAAAACTGGAAAAGGAAAGAAAGTTTTTTGTTGAGTTGATCGTTGTGGAGGACGGTGTGCGGGCGCGCGCGCAGGCCACTCACCCTGCGGGGTAGAACATGAGGGGCGGGGAAACTACAACCCATATCTTGCTTCACCTGTGAACCACGGAAGTGCCTCCTTTTGCCTGTCTTTGATAAATCCTTTATCAGATTCATCCGTTACAGAATTGTAGTGAAATTCTTCTCCAAACGATCTTTCATATATTTATTCCTGGAAGTTTTGGGTTATTTCTATGGGATTGCAATTTCGTAAAAAGCTTAAAAAATTTCATCGTTTCAGGTTTCGTGTTGTTTTATGAAAGATTCTACTTTTTCTCTTTGAATGGTAGGTTCATCTGGTGCCCTAAACACAATAGGTTTTGCTATACTCCACCAATGTTTATCTCTTATCATCCACCCTTTCTGCTGTTATTTCATTTTCTTGGCGCCTGTTTTCAAGTGGAGTTATTACTACGCCAAACAAATCACTTCATGTTATTTCTTTAAGAGATTTTATCGCTGATGTTTTTAGTTCCATTTTTTTCAAAAGTTTTAGTTCCATTCTCATGGGTGTCTGATGCATTTTGCGAGCACCTGGTTCAATCATAGCTATCTATAGAGTTACACAATTTTGCAACCTTTAATACGAGTTCTTATCTTATTCTCGCTCAATCCTAAAGAATGAAAAGAAGTTTCATAATATTGCCTGACTACAAATCTTTCACTTCCAAAGTATGAATCCAATGGGTCAGGGATTGCAAACGTGCAAAACTTCGTGAATATTAATTTGAGAGCGCCAATGACTATTTCTCAGAAAGAGCCATAACGTCATAAATGCAAATTTTAAGGTTTCGGAGTAACAAGTGCTTCTCAAACAAGTCTTATGGCGTTGTCCCTCTGCCATTCAACACCGCACTACCGAACAAAGGTAAAAAAAGAATAGAAATATTTTTAAACACAAAAAACTCTTTGCTGCGAAAGGTCCGTTCAACTACCTGCATCAAAGACAAATCGACGTCAGGCTCCTCAGAGGTTGAATATCAGAAGTGATGAATACCGCACTTTGCAATCGATGACACATGGCCCTGGCCCCACCATATTTGATGATGATGTACCCAAATATTTGCAAATTATTTCACCTACAATGATAGCAGCTGAATTGTCACATAGAATGAATGACTCATAAGCGGAATAAAGAATCTCTTTTGAATACGGGTAATGAAGCTTCACGTGCGTCCGGCAACGCAACGCAAAAAGTCTGAACCATGAAATTCGCGGCAAAAACTGATTCTATATCCAATTAACCATTTGTTCACGAATTATTGTCCATTTCCATAGTTTAGGGTGATCTGATCATAGAAATGAATTCCCATTACGAATTATCTTATTATTTTGGATGTTAATTTTATTGCTTTCATCAGATTTCCGTTTCTGCTGCGGTCATGTCCAGACTTGTTGTGCCCCTAATACTTTTCTTGAAAAAAAAATAAGTTGATAACCTTTGATGTTGAGTTAACTCAAAACTGGGTCATTCTCAAAACGTATCAGTTACTTACACAAAATTTTGTTCAAGTGCGTGTCTGCTGTAAGTTAAATTAAGAAACAAACAGATAACGTAGTGACCTGCGTCATGTGGTCTGTGGAGAATCTTTCAAGTCCTTTATGTTGAGGTGTAATGATAAAAACAAACGTGTAAGTAAACCGAGTCCACCTGTTGACACCACACCTGGCGCGGGCACACACGGGGGTGCAGTGGCGTGCACTCGACCACCAATGTTTATCACATCTACAAATATTTAAACGTCGCGTGACTGAACTTGAGATGCATTCGAGCCGCCTCGGTGAAAATTCCTTAACGACTTAACAAAGATAAAAAGTTCAAATCCTTTTCTAAAGCCTCGTATACCGACTATAATTAATAAACTAAACTAGTCAAACGACTGTCTAGTAACTAGTACAATATCCGGTTTGCCGTACCTTATTCGCTGGCGGCATCAAACACTCTTCTGCCTCGGAGGATATATTGCTTCATTTATTGCAATCTTTTAAATAACACTAAGTTATAGAAAAGAAACACTACTGACACTTTACACTAAACACAAAACGTTTTAATCTAATTGATTATTCCGTCTACTGCAGTTCACTCGTTTCCTGTTTCTTCAGTTACAACTTTTTCATATTTGTCGACTACTTTTCATTTATTATTATCACTTTTATTGTTTTATATTACCGCATTTACAATTAAATTAATTTCGATTAGTGACTATATCGGAGAACGCTCGCGGCCGTCCGCCGTCGACTGTTGGAGTAGTAACGTATTAGCATCGCGGCAACCACCACATTGAGTGGGAGGAGGACCATGAGACAGTGCTATGGACCACGCATGTATTAGAGGGAGACGACTAGATACGTCATCACTGGCACATCTATAAAGCAACTAACGAAAACAGTCCTGCAAACAAATTAAATAACTCACAAAGTCGTGGGTCTCCATTTTTACCGTATAATACCGGTTTTACCTGTGTCCGACGGCGTGCCAATAAGGTAATTTGAATTCCAGTAGAGTGAAAAAGACGGAGATTTGTGACGAAGGCTCTATACATATAAGTCGTAAAGGGTTACAGTTCGAAAGAAAATGTTAATAAATTTAATTTGAATACTGGGTTCGTTAACGGTCACAACGAGTTGCAGAGTGATACAAGAAATTTTAATACCATCTAGTGATAATAACAAACTGGTTAAAACTTGTTTGGTTATCATCGATTCTTAATTTGACAGTCGTTAAAATTTTCTCACTGGACAACAATTGTGTGCGAACACTTTCTAACCACAAGTACATTCCTAACATAAATAGAAACAAAATAAGCGCTAAACCCGTTAATTCAATAATCGCGTTAGGGGATAAGTCAATAAGCACCAATTCGTTGTGCAAACCGTAGGACAACGCAACGGTTGTGCTTGGTATGATTCAAGATACAATAACGCGGTTACTCTTCTATTTGCCTTTCTTACTATTGCACAAAGAAAAGCTTCACTTTTACCAATTAGCTCGGCGGCGCATGAGCGGTCGACAGACGTGGCTTTGTTTCCCAAAACAAGTGAAAATCTACTCGATATCGACACACTTTCGATACACCTGCTACGAATTTCCATTGTGTAACGACATTTTTGTACTGTCTTCCTATTATTCTTCTTTTAACACCATAATTACTAACAAAAACAGTTTTAGATACAAACAAAAACTAACGGTGTGGATAAATAAAATAATATGCAAAAAAAATTTTTTTTATTGTAACTGGTCTTACCATCTTTAGTTCCGCTCATGGCTCGATAATGATTAATTGAACAGACACTCAGCATTGTAAAAAATATACTTACCTAGTATCAAGATATTTTTTATATTTATTTATTCATTATTTTGCGATACTCAAAATTTAAAGTTTTTTATCCAATTATTCTAGAATTTGGCAACGTTTAATCTTTCAGGTCAAGGTTTCTCTGTAGCTTCAAAACTTTAATTTTGAAATAAAGCTTTTGATTCTAATAAGCTGTATTTACAATTCCGAAATGCAAATCAAATGGAAACATTGAACTATAAGAAGCAAGAAGTGTGCCATCAGGTGCGTTATATCCTTATTCCGTAAGCTTTCATTGTTTCTTCTGGTCCCTTGTAGTTCTGACCTATCTATGTTATTATTAACGCCTTAACATTAATTAGCTGCCTTGTAAGTGGGTGGTAATAGGTACCTGCACAAAGGTAATGTTGATTGATTGAAAAACTTGCCTTCTCTGGGAATGCTGTCTAATTTTCATCTCCATCAGTATTATTTTCTTGTGAATGGCATATATCTACTAATTACAGTTGCGTTTCTTTTTAGACCTTACAATCCAAGAAAAAATGCTCTGTTTACACTAAAGTCATAAATTGGGGAAAGAGAAAGTTAAACACTTTCCGATTTCTATATCTTTTTACATGAATCAAGACAAATTACCTTGAAGAAAAACAGTCCTATCGTAAATTATTTGGACGTGCATTAAATTCCTTGTTACAAGGTTTGTTTCATTGGTCAAAGAGAAGATTAGAAAGAAGCGGGGTGTAAAATAATCAGTTTAACAGTTACATCTATAGTTTTTGTTGGAGACGACGATATCGCTATTTCAGGTTCAATGTAAAATGGGACGACGCCTTGTCTAAATTCTTGGTGAACACTTTTCAATGTTGATAAAATTATGTTATTGTGTTCACCTACTTAGATATAAGAAACCTGTTTGGCAAATGTATTCCGATCTTATTCTATTGTCCTCGAGCACGGTCACATCGAGCGTGGCTTCACAGCTAATGACGGATATGACTCAAGTGAAGGGAGTATGTCAGCTTCGGGGTACCAATTTTCGCCAGATGTCACTGCGTGATCAGCATAGCTTGAGAGCTATGAGCCAATGGAAATCGAACCGACGACTGACCCCTTTCTCTTGATGAATAGTAATGACCCTACTTGGATTGTTCACGGTGCGCCTCATGCCAACATATCGATTATATATGCATCAGAGCCAGCTTTTGTGGGTTGCGGCGTGCAACCAGATTCGTCATAAACGTGTCCAACTTTAATATTCCAATAATATACCGTACGTGATTCTTACGAGATATCTTCAAGCAAATCGTGATGAAGACACTTCTAATCACATCATCCCAAATCATGGATACTGTTAAGATGACCTCATTATGAATCAGTTTATACTTCTTTTTCTAAGCCAGTCGATAGCTAGTATCAGCTAAGCAACAACATACTGACATTTAAGTTAACCTTCGTATTTTGTATTATTATTTCTTCTATCTGTTTAAGTTGATTTGATTGGTCTTAACAGATTCACAATGTAGGTGCTCATTTCTCTTTATTTCCTTAAATTGATTAACCTATATAGCCAATTTATAATTAATTAGATCAAAAGCGTCGGTTACACGAGAGGCTCCGTCGATGAAGGCTAAGGAGCTCTCAATTCATTTACCATCTTCAACAGCCTTTGACCTTAAAACCGGAATTCTTAGCCGTCCTTTCTGTGCGCTTTACTTATATACTTTTATATCGAGTAATGAATCTCTTATAAGGCGTACATGTATCTTAAGGACAAAATATTTGTGTAATGAAGGGTCTAACTTGCTTGCCGTGATCCAATCTCCTAATTGAGACTCATGTATGCTGCCGTTTGCGGCTAGCGTCGTGTTCACATTTTCCAACTACGTGCTTATGTGTTTAAAGCGCTGACAACAGCCGAAAAGCAGCCTTCCAAAAATACTTATATGAATAATAGATAGTAGTATTGATCGTGTGAGACAATGTACCCAGTACGGTTTTATATATGGGACTATATCAAATCAACGCAATACAATGTAAACTAATGATATATTGATGGAGTTCGTGCCAGCATTTTAGCTTAAAAGGACTTTTTTCTTAGTAAAAAGCCAACATGTAAAAAGCCTTTGATATCAAAGTAAAAAAAAAAGTAAGTAAGTAGTCTTGGAAAATTGTATTTGACCTTTGGGGTTATGGGAGCACTCAGGACTTGTACCGGAGAGAATAAAAGAAAAGAAGACATTGCATCTGAGAGACCTTTACAAGTTTTTGTTACTCGTGCTATTTACTCACAGCCATGTAGACATTACATTTCAGGGATAAAAACGTGAAAATACGAGTATGCAGCTCATTGCTGCGTAGCATAAAATTACAGATGGATAGAATCTCAAATAGATGAAAATTCTAATTGAGCGTGAAATTTCAATATTGTATTCCATTTTCATAGGAAACGGATTCTGGTAAATGACGACGAAGTTGTGAGACCGAATCGATTTCAAACCATAATTTAAAAACAACTTTTGATCTGCGATAAGATGAACGATTTTGATTCTTGCAGTGTATTAACTGCAGTGCCTATTATAAGATTAAAAGAAACTGTTAACGTAGAAATAGACCTGTTTTGCACTGTTAACTATGGAAATAAACGAATCAGGTAAATGGGTTTGCGCAATGAACGACATATTTTAATAACTTGTTATTTTATGAGTTGACTTGGATTGAATCAACTTGTATGCAGACGCAGTTAAATAATGATTGAAATAAAATGCATTTAGTATGACTTAGGAGGTGACTTAGAAGGTTTCATAGACCAAACACTAAATTATGCAAAAAGAATGAACATGGCATATACAACATGATTTTTCCATGCATCGTGATTATCTTAAAGAACCAAACGTAGAGGTAAAAATATGTTTACAAACTCACAATGACGTTATTTCTATTTTCAGAACTGATTCACTAAACTCAAATCACCAGTTTACCCGATTCCGTTTTTATTGCAAAATTAAAATGGATTCACCAAAGTGGGATATTAGATACTATATCCAAAATGTTTATTAATTATTTCTTCTATCCTAACCTTTCTTTCAGTACATATTATTTTATACCTTCACAGTTAAAATCTATTAATAAAACCGAAAAGCCATTTCTTTTAATATCCGCCATCCGGTACAAATATAGACTTGACGTTACAGCACACAAATACACTGCCTACGCAAAGTCTGCTATTTTCTAACAATACGTCTAGACTTTCATTACCGGTAGCTCTGATGCTAGACGTCGCGACACCATGGAACTAAAGCTAACGGCCGAACAATGGAAATGCTGAAATATTACACAGGAAATGGACGTTTTATTTTAGGAAAACTTCGAAAATGGGCTACGAAAACTTTGTCTTTACATTGCACAAAAATAGTGAAAAGCTTCCACAGTTCCAGACTAGCATCGCATAGTACTACGTTACGTTAGTATTGACTGAGTACCGAAGCTAAGTTAAGATATTAGCTATCGAAGCTTTTACGGTTGGAATATATTTTCACTCGTTTCATTTTGGTTTTAAACCAAACATTAGCAAGATGTTCATTAAGCAATCAAGCATTCTAAAGTTAAATACAATTACTGAAGTTTACTCAACAAATAGAAATTAATTAGCACAACCTAAGAGAAGCTAAAATGTAACTAACCAAACAAACGTATTGTGATAAATGTAAAGTTCTATTTACTGCGCAGTTCTGAGAGCCGTGGCTTTGTGGTGGATGAAGCGCGCGACAGGCGACAGTTTCCGTAGCACAAGTAGTGGGATACACTAGAGAGCTGTCACCGACTGCTAGTTCACAGCCACAGGGAACGAAACCGGAACAACTTTAATATTTCATACGGCGAAGAAACGAACAGCGGTCACTTTGTTTTCCATTGGCTGGAAAATAACTCACTGAGACAACGATCGATATTTACGTCTGAGCGCTTTATGCTTTCGAAAACGAGAAACTGTGAAATACAATACGCTTCCTGATAGCACTTATTTTAGCAGTCTTCGTCGATATGGAAATACCGACACAAGAAATATGTAAATAGAAAGTAACGGAAAAGCTTATGAAATATTTGCATGCGCGAGACCTTTAACTTTCTTTATGTGCTTTTGACGTATCATGTTGTCGATGTACCACGTAATAGAGATATATCAAATAGGAAACTTTTATAACGTTTTTCATAAAACTGCATCATTTACAAGCAGTGTTCATCGTCTGTAGAAGCCATTTCTGCAATAAACCGACCGGATGCGACTCTTTAATGATACAACCTCCACGTTTAAACTAGAAAAAGCCATTTCGTAGCCATTTTAGTAAAATAATTAATAGCATGTATTAAAAACTTGGCTTCTACTGGCGAAGTTATAATTTGTGAAGCCTCCAAATACTGCGGCAGAAGCGGAAACTTTTGTTGTGACTTGCAGGTAATAAAAAAAACTATAATTACTACTGTGCGTAACGAACTATTAAATGTCCATTAGGAGGTTTAATCAATTTCCTAATGATACAAAATTACTAATACACACACACAACTCTATTTGGTTTTACAGTATATACGTATAATCACGGCATTAATGTATCATGGAGTCAGGCAGAAACATTATGATTTTATCTTGATTTATAATAGAAATAACCATATAAATGCTCCTAAAAACAGCCGCGACACCCGACGCCAATCGCACGCGACACAAAGATACCGCTCGTCACGCGCCTGGCGGTGCCTTTTTGTCGCGTCGCGTGTCGCGCCTGTTTGTAGTAGCCTTTAGACGACACAATTCTATGTACTTAATGACAATAGTGTTATGATAATTGCACCTTTGTTTATAGATGAGTTAAGCATAACATTCAATATCGATTTGTGGGCTGATTTCCATAAATATTTGTAACATCAGAGCCTCCTTTCAATAACTTTAGGGTTAGTTACTTCCTAGTCCAATATTATATCCACGTGAATCTACTTAGCAATACGATATTTCTGAAATTCAAATAGAACTCTAATCGTAGTAATACAGGTAGAATTTATAGGGACCTATACCTTTCTAAATGCTGTCTTATAATTTGGCGGTCTACTCTCTTAGCACGAAATCCGTAGCTTCAGCCGAAGTTACGGCCGTTTCCTACTCCTTATCACCTACGAACATAAGATAACTTTGGGGCACGAACTAAGAATTAATAACAGCACGATTTGACAGTTGTCCTTACTTCCGACGTGTTTTGCCCGTCCGAAAAAGTTAATAAATCGGTAGTAGGATTCATTCCGTAGCATCGAACTATTTTTAGACGGGCCCGTATCTTCGTTGCCGGACTTGGAGAGTAAGCCCCCAGTAGTGTACAAAACTGATCATTCTTCGAATTCCATTTTGTTTTCGACTTAGATACAGCTTCACTCCTGTATGTATAAATAACATAACATGCGAAAAACAATAATAAAACATCATTAAAATTAACACTCACCATTCCCATAGATGCACCAGACAGTCGAACATGACGCAGCCATGTTCTGTGCTCATGCACGACGCTGCCGGGGCCGCGGTCGCCATCTTGAATTCAGCACTAATCTCCAACTACCCTCTCATTTATAATTTCACTTGCATACAAGTCAGTACCGAAACAATCCGTTGGTGGCGACGCCTAGCAATTTTGTGAAGGTAATCTCTGGAAAGAGAAAAGTGCCAATTAGACTTGATAAGGTCGTGAACATTGTGATGAAATGAGATGAAAGTGAAATTATAAGCGGTGTGGCGGCGGTGAGGCGTTTTGGTAGTGACAGTACTTTTGAGTGTCATTTGATATCTATAGCACCAAATACTTACTCAACTGATACTTAATTTTAAGACGCTAATGAAAAACTCTCTTTGCAATAGACCTTAAAATGAGGAGCCTGATGACATCTGTAAAATTCAGTTTCGTTTGAGTATTCAACCGTTACATTTAAAAATGATTTATTATTTACAGTTGTAGGTATATTCAATTACGCGCAAATAACCGAAATAAATACTTAAATTACAGGTATTCATTTAATAGATAATAATTCCCATGTCCTGTAATAGAATAATAGTATCCATTAAGTGTCCCAAATTAGGTTAATAATAATTGATTACAGCTGTTTATCAAAGTGTTGACTTAAACGAAAGTATGTAATTATATGTAATTTAACTGGCCACTTAATTTAACAAGGCTTTAAAAAAGTAACCGGCTATAATGTTTCAAATGCCGTACCATTAGTTACAGAAAACATGACGAAAAGTTAGTCCGGTGATTCAGTTTTTTCCACCAACGTTAATTATTTCTAGATAAGTAGTTGGGAACCACGATTCGTTTGAGCAATACCAAGTCAAAAACTATAACGCAAGTAGTGTTATCTATAGGTAGATGGGCATCATTCCATCAGGAAGCTCCTACATTTTGATCAACCGCAAGAATACCTCAGAAACGAACAGGTATCTGTGGCAGAATAACGGTATTTTATTATTTCATTCATCATTTACTTTATGCCCGATAGTTGCAGCTTTTATAGAAAAGTGCATTACCTGCAATGGTGGCATTTGGGTCAGAGTTAATAGCCCTAGCTAAACTTGCTTCAAAGAAATTAAATCCTGCAGTAGTCGTTAATATTCATAAGTGCACATAAACACGTTTCTAACTGGCTAAATATTCGTATAAGTATTAATTACAAACTATTAACGACATTTGAATGAATAGTATTCTGGTAATTGTCAGCTTGCACATCATGAAAATGCATTAAGATTCGGATCTTCCCGCACAAAACTATGGTAGGTACGGTACTGTGCAGAAGCTCCTGCAGAAGGCACTGGGACCACCTTAACTAAGCAACTGCAGTCGTGCAAGCGCTGCCGTAGCGTCCATCAATTTAGGGACCCATCGAATACTGCTACTACTACTGAAAGTATAATATGTCTACTGCTTTAAGTAGAATAGGAATACTGCTTTAAGTCCCATAGACTGTTGCTGACAACCGAGGAAACGGCGCTTCTCAAAGAAAACAACAACATTGTTCGAAAAAAATAACCTAAATCCGAATACCAATAAGTCTTTTACATTTAATAATGAATGACCACTTTAAATAATGATGTTACCTGAAAGAGCCTCTGTAATAACATGCTATCATTTCCATAATACACTATTACCGTACACGTAGTCAATGTAACCTATGCCGAGGTACAACACGTACCATAGACAAGCACGGAGATAGTGGGACACTTAATAATTCACAATGGGCTGTGTAGCGGTCGCCAACCGACGCGATCTGCTCTATTTCAACCATAGATCACTATCAACATTGCATTACCTTATACACAGTATCATTGTAAATGAATAATGAGTAAAAATCTTTGTTCAAAAAATCATGAACAAACCCTGAAAGTTAACATCTCCGTAGACAAAGAATGGAGAAACGGTCGACGTTCAAACTTTTGGATGTCTTGCAAATATGCAACCATTTTCGTAAACTATGCATACACGGTGTAATTGATATAACTGAAAACCTCTTCGGGGGGGGGGGGGGGGGGGGCTACTCATCATTATGAACAACATTAACGGTGGGACCAAACCTGAAATCGCGGGAAAAAACCAATGCCGTCTGTTCCCTAGATTTTGTCGAGTTATACTACAACACCACCACCACTACACTCCACTACTTCTACTATATTATAAACTATATCCTAGTACATAATATATACTAATACTAATAATATTAAAATAAAAAGAGGTCAAATTTGTTTGTATGTAGGGGGTAACCCCTGGAACTACCAGTCGGATTACAGAAAATATTTTTGCATTTGTTAGGCCAATTCTTGAGGAAGGCTATAAGCTATTTAAAATCAAGCTAGGACCCTTAGAAGCCGAACAAAAATAAAAAAATAGGCAGAAAGATCGCTAAGCGAAAACGAAGTAATAGGGGTAGGCGATGCGATGTGACGCGGTGGGTCGAGGGAACCAGACATTTCACGCTGACGAAGTCGCGGGCAGAAGCTACTGGGATCATAAATGTGTGGAGCAGCAGATTATTTGTTTCTCGATATAAGGGCTGTAAACGATGGATATTGTTTACTAAAAAAATATTGACATAGCCACGATACGGTAGACCTCTCTGTCAGCTCGGTCATAATTTCAGACCGATCTGAAAAAAAAAAAAAACTGTGCATAAGCTTGTTATCCCACGTAAACATTGTAGCAGGGAAACTAATGAAACTGGTTACTATGACATACTTAATACAGGTTCGGGGCCAGCATTTAGAGGTTATTGGAATCTTGAAATCTAACAATTTATGGTGGTGTTTAACTTTATGTGACACCTCGGTTTGTTAGCGAATGGGACTTTACAATCTGTGAACTTTAAGAGAACGCTTTTGTTGTTTTTTCCCGTTTCTGCAGCTCCTATGGAAATCTGTTAACCGATTGCGGGCTCAGGGCCGTTATAGATCCTATCAAATGGTGTATCATCGACCCATCCCAAACACAGGCTGACTGTGGAGCATCTTCACAGGATTATGCCGCATCTTCTTTCATAACCTTCATGCACAATTACCTGCAACTTCCAGGATTTAAGGGAGGGAAACGACAGGGTGTCCAGTTTGCTACTTATTGGTTGGAACAAAATTGGGTTTGTCTATTGTCTCGGAAATAGGGTTTGTGTTTGGGTTTTGTGAATATTGTTGTCCCGGGTCCCGAGACTCGAGACATGGTTCTCGAAATTATATTGTAGGTATTTTTTTTTTTTCAAAAGGTCATAGTAACCTTTATTAGCTTCCCGCACTCTGTCATTAAAAGCGCCATCTTAATAGATCTATGGTTTTGTATTTTCGTTTTTGGCCACCGACTTCCGAAATTAAAGTTATTTTTCCCGTGTTTTAGTGTATTTTTTTGGAAGTCGGTTGTTTTTTTGTAAAAAAGTTTTTATTTTTCACTTTTTAGTTGCGGTACCTACCCCACACAAATTCGTATACCACTGCTTGGTGTGTAAATAACAGTGACAGGAAATTATTAACACATCATCCATATAAACTAAGTGGAAAAAATATGCAGTATTAAGGATAACTCAAAAACGAAGGGTCAGACCTTAATCAATTTAAATGGGACCACATGTGAAGCACCAGCTACCAAAAACAAAAAGAATCATCCAAATCGGTTCAATCAGAAAATAGTTATGAGCTAAAAACACATAAAAAAAAATAAAAAAACATACAGACGAATTGAGAACCTCCTCCTTTTTGGGAAAGTCGGTTAAAAAAGGATTTCTGCTGGTTTCAAGCAACCGAAAACGTACTAAAAGTCGGAACTACTACACATAGCTTTTTAAACATATTTAAACTTACAATAAAAGTTACTTACCTAAGTACTAAAATTGTTTTTTTTATTCATACATCTGACCCAAAATTAACTCGACTCTAATTTATTTTTAAGAAGTCGCGAAGTCCCGGGACGTCCCGGAACTTTGTTCGTGGGTTGTCTCGTGTCCAGAGACTTCGAGACTGCCGAGACTTTCCAAACTCTACTCGAAAAGAAGAAGGGCTGGCAATTTAAATTACAATCACCATGCAAAACCATAAAATGGAAATGTCCCCATAACAAGTAACCCGTATCCAATAAAGCGCACCCTTATCTGTTCGGAGGGGGTCGCCCTTTGGAAAATTTGCGAATTCAGATGCAAACGGAAAGGGAGGACCATCGCCTCAGGCTAGTGTTTTATGAAATATGTAGTTGTATCAATCGCCCGCATCAGTATTCATGAAAAAATAGGGGAGAGTAAAAAGAACTTCAATACAGTGATACTTTATGATGTCCTATTTAATCAAACATCGCAGTTCATGCAATGTTGTTTATTTACACCACCTCCTGATAAGTTCTGGTAAAAAATTAAAGTAGGTATAACCGATAATTTCATAAAATCTTATTCCACTTTTATTTCATCTGGAAGACAGAGCATTATTTCTATAGTGCCCATTCTATCCAGATTCCGTACATTGGGAAACAGATCTACAATTTAACTCAAATATTAATATTTCTATAACATATTTACATCTTATAGTGCTCAACAACCACTTCTAAAACTCTCAAGATTTGTGAGTATCGTTCATTATAGGATTAACACGTTCGACCGATAAGTATTCATGTAGACCAGTTTTCAAAAGGTTAAAAATCTTAACTCTACCTTCATTATACATATTTGAAGCGGCAATGATGATAAAACGCGATATAGATAAGTATGAAACGTTGAGAAGTGCGAGACACAAAACTGAACTTAAAGGCATTAAATGCAGAACAGTAAAATTTAAATCGAGTGTATTTGGTATTGGAGTTAAAATCTATAACAAACTCCCAAACTGTATTAAGAATATCTCATCGTCAAATATTTTTAAATTAAAGCTAAAAGAATTTCTCATGAGTAAAACGTATTAATCAATTAACGAATTTCTTAATGACCGAATTATTGACTAAAATTGTTTTTGACTTATTGAATGTAATTTATATGACCGTAATAATTATGTCTAATAATGAGTGTAGTATGAGGTTGACTAAAACTTGACATGTTAAACTTTTTTTTTTATTGACGTATTTAATATAAACTGCATTACCGTAATAATGATCCCTAAAAAAAAAATGTAATATTGACTTAAATATAAATATTGTACACCCCATGGGTATGTAACAGAGATACTATAACGCTTATTGTAAGAACTTAATTCAACTGTGACAAACAATAAATAAATGAATATGAATATGAAGTAACGCTGCCGATTACACGCGGAACGTAAGCAGTTAACTACAGTTTATTTCTCCTTACTTGTCATATTTGGTAAACAAACACGCAAAAATCACGGGTATTGCTTCTATCACTCAATTTAAGATAGGCGTGAACGGATAAACTCAACAATATCAAAAACTGCATCGAACGATATTTATTTACAAAATATGACAAGCAAAGAAAAACACACTGTACGAATTGTATTCGTGTCAGAACTGACAGTTATCAGATGACCGGGGCTCGGGGCGTGCAGTCAGACAGTGAAAGTGTCCCTACCGAACGGTTAGCGGTACTTTAGTTAAGTACCTTAAGGTTAAAGGGACCACCTTTAAGTTCTTGCCGAGACTACCATGATTTATGGCTGCAAGGGGTTGATTGCCAAGCGTTCGCTTTAAAAAAAATGATACAGAATCTAGATATAAAGGTGGGTCGTATAGGTACAACTATACGACTTTTACTATGACAATACTCGACATATTTATAGCAGACGAACCCTCAAAAATCTCTCCAAGATGGCGACATATTATCACTGTCAAACTTCTTAAAATACACCAGTACTTAATTAACTTTAGGTTTGAAAATATACCACCCTTTATGAAGTTATAGAAATGCTTAATTAGGTACTGACCTAATTAAACATTTCTATAACTTCATAAAATTCTCATCATAGCTCTACAGTGATGCTCCATTTGTTCTATTAGTATCTCAACCCATTTATCTAATCTTAAACGTCATTTGGAAACCCATATTTTATGATGACAGTTAGATGACAAGTCTACGCAGTAGTAAACTGTCTTTTACAGCCCATTAAAACGGTTGACATCTACTTATATAATACATTTGTTTTCCAACCTTACACTCATCCGTTAGTAATACGAATGGTTATTGGTCACCCTACCGAAGCTATTCTCTCGTGATCGTCACACTTGAGTCTATCGATGTTTGACTGGTTGCCGACTTACCGTCGTCCGTCGGTAAACAGCTTTCCTCGCGAAGGGCCGCAGACTTTCGACCATTCGTGAGGTACAACCAGTCCCATATGTTAAAATAAACGAACAATTATCAAGAGTGAAAGCAAAAATCAGTAAGCTGTTTCAGATCGAAAGTAACTCGCTGAACTTCGATGTTATGAAATTGAGAAATTCTGCGAAATCTTTTAGCGTTCATTGCTTGCTGCGCTACTAATTAATATTGAATAATTTTCATGCGACGCTACAAAAGGGCTTGCAGAAACTTTGTAATATTCCGGAAAGCACTTTGAAGTGAACGCTCATCTAGTGAAAACTAGTGTGCAGATACACCGAATGTTTAGATTGAGATTTCCTATCGTAGATGTGTAGCAAACTTAGCAATTTTCAAAAATCAGTCGCCAAGGAAACGACGCAATATCTTGAGACAATTGTAAATCCCCAAACTGTAGTCGTTTGGCAGCGCGCCCCTGTCCCCTAAAAGTCGGAGGTGACGGATTTGGCGCGCATCGAGACGACAAGGGTGGCAGTGGCACCGTGCCACAGACTCACGGTCAATGACAGTCACGATTTCAGAACCTACTTCGAGGGGGTGGACATAGGGTACGGCTGATTGGACGATGCGGAATTACGATTTCCATAAACTTTTATTCAACTAATTCCGTGTTCTTTTTTTGAATATTTTTATTTATTTATTTATTTAAATATTTATTTGTTTTTTTTTAAGGAGCGTGACGAAAGGTATTGCTAGGAATTGCTTTAATTCTAATAATATTTTTGGTACATACCAAACCAAACTGCGGAAATAGGTATTTTGATGACTCGTGAAAATTGTGCGACACCATAACAAATCGTAAGTGTAAAAGCTCGCACAGTAGTTTTCACGTAAAACAAAACGTTTCGGATTTGTGCAGTAAGTTATGCATATTTAAATTAAATTTAGTCACTGATAACTTAATAAAATATTTATATTTTTAAGGCATTTTCTACCTGCAGATGACTATTGCGTAGAAATCAAAAGCTCACTTAATTCTTAATCTAAAAACTGCCCACTACTTACACCAAAATACGACACAGGCATAGGTCCTACACGATGGCCATAACTAGGTCATCTGAACGTGCCAATAATTATTACTTACCTAGACTGAAGCTGTTCTGCGTCGCAGTTGTTTATGGTTCTGAACACATCGTGCAAAAGTCACAAAATCACTAGCACAACAAATGAGACATCTAACAATCTTATCATCTAAATCATAAGGAACTGTTTGGGTGAATTTATGATATTTTAGAGGTGAAAATTGTTGATTTTGTTGTACTAAAGCGGTGTATCGATTGAGCGGCGCCTCACCACGGAATGAGCCCGGCCCGCCACCCCATGCGCGCGTTTTCCACGCTTTCCCGCCACCGGCTGTACCGGGGTGGTTTGAAAACTCTCGCCGCGCGATCTACCTACTGCGCACTTTGTTTGTTTTATATCATCTGATTTTGTTACATTTATTGCATATCATACAGACATCGTATTGTACAACGAATGAGTTTTGAAAGGCTTTTTGTATCGTGTTTCCATGAGGAAATTGGGTATTTATTACATACATTGTAGAACAAATAAAGTTTACAATCTTCATCGTTTGGTAAAATAAGTAAAAGTAACGAAATTGTTTATTAAGTAGCAAGCAGCTACGTAGCAAGTACCTAGGATATTAAATTACTAATACATGTTAATAATTTTATTAATCAAGCTGGAGTTGGTGAATCAATTTCAATAAAATCCTGCCACAATTTCAGGAGACTTCCAGATATTCTGTAGATATATATCTAAGTACTACAAACAAATCCACTACAAGATAAACCACCCTGATAATTATATTATGTAGATATAACTGCACTTAAATTGAGCACCTCATGAATGGTAGGCAATATTGATTTAATCCTAATCTGTAACTAATATTACAAATGCGAAAGTAAGTTTGTTTGTTTGCTACGCTTTCACGCTAAAACGGCTGGACGGATTTCGATGAAATTTGGCACACAGATAGACCTTGACCTGGGTAAGAACGTAGGCTACTTTTCATTCTGGATCGCAGAAAAAGTCACGGGCAACAGCTAGTAAATAATAAACAAAACCTTCAAAGAGTAACTAGGTATCTACCTACTCAAATAACAGAAAGTAAATAAAATCGCAGCCGATTGTTTTCGAGATCACACTTTACAAAATAGGTACAGTGTGTTGTTTTCGATCACGTCTGTGTCAGTAAGACTACAAAATACAGTGTGCCTTATAGTAATGTTATGAAAACTTAAATAAAGAAAGAAAGAAAGAAAGAAAAATAGGTTTATTTGTCACAGAAACACGTGCATACAAAAAAATATAATTAGCTCAGGTAAATCCATTACATTTGCTATCTGTTGACGTGTAAGGCGTCGTTGCCTCTGGAAATAAACAGATATAGTAATGGGGGTTGAGCTCGTTAACGTTGGGGTGGGTTAGGGAGCGCCCGTACCCCGCACTCCCTGCCCGCGCTAACCCCGCCAGCCCCGCTGTCTCCCTGCCAACAACGAGTGTTTTCACAACAACGCACCCACGCTGCACTAACCTCCTCTTGGCAACTAAGTACATCCTTTAACTTCACTTGAGCATCATAATTACAGCGTCGAGCTTTTTCAGTAGTTGGTTTTTATTTTTATTTCAAAGTGATCGTTATTTTTGATGAGGACTTACTTTAATGCAAAATTGACTTGAATATCGCTCAATCGCTGTAACATTTCATTTCAATGTTGTTTGACCCGCTACCGCGGGTCTTGAAACCTAGTCTGAAACAGGATAACAAAATGAATGTAGGAACAAGTAAATAGACAAGTAGGTATCTACTTATCTAATCCAACACACGCTAGCCCTAATGTAAAAGTCCCGATGGTTTGCGAAAAAAAATGTCTGATAAGATCTCAACTGGCAAATGAGGTGAGAAAACTTCAAGGCAGCTATTATTGTATATCTAAGTATTATAAGCAAATGAACCAGGAGTACCCATCTTGGCAATTTGCTTAGACAAAGCATTTACGATCATGATACGAATGCTCCCCCTATAACATAGTTGCGGAACACGCAGGTTTTCTGCTTTATTTAGAGAAATCCATAGTAAATCATCTGGCGTCTGATCACAGTGGACAAACGGTATCCTTTAAGTTTAAAACACCATTGCAAAAATTGCAAATACAATTTAGACCAACAACGACTGGCAAATTAAATAAATTCAATAGTACCTACCCTTAATAAAAAATAAGATAAATGTTCTCGACCATGATATGAACGATGCAAATAAATTGTATGAGGATTTCTTTTCAGTAGTGCACAATAAATTCGATAAAACTTTTGAAAAGAAAACAAAAAATATTTGCCCTAACTTTATATTTAGTGACTGGGCAATTAGAGGTATTAGGATAAGCAGGGAAAGACTGTTCGAGCTGTATGGCCTTTCGCCTTACATTAACACTGGAACTTTCAACAAGTATGTTGCTAAATATTCCAATTTTTTTAGGAATAAGCAACAAAATCAAATCCGCAGAATCTAAAATAAAAACAATGTGGAAAGTTATAAATAACGAAAATAGTAGGAAAAAAATACGAAGCACTGATTATACATTGGAGACTTCACGTGGTGCCATAAGCTCTAACTTAGAAGTAGCTCAAGAATTTGTAAATATCTTTACTGATATACCATCTAAAACGACAGAATCTTTAAATTCCGCACCGGATGTCTCAATTGATTTATTAAGAACGAACGTTCCAGGCTGTCCGGTTGAATTTCAATTTAAACATATCAACCCTATGATAGTTTTAAAAGCTTTTCGGCAAATAAAAATCAAATTGACCGAAGATCTATGGGGAATGTCAATCAAAGTTTCTACATCCATAATCGAGACTATAACACCATACTTAGCTTTGATATTTAATTTGTGTGTAGATCCAAAAGTCTTGCCGGATTTAATGAAATACAGTAAGGTTATACCACTTTTTAAATCTGGGCACAGCAAAGACGCCAACAATTATAGACCAGTATCCGTGTTGCCGATATTCAGCAAGGTTTTTGAAAGGGTAATGCTCAATCAGATGCTTAATCATTTTAACACCAACAAAATCTTTCACGAAAAGCAATATGGTTTCTCCAAAGGACGTTGTACGACTGACGCCGGTATCACTTTATTAAAACACATATTTACAGTGTGGGAGGAGGCCCAAGATGCCATAGCAAAATTCTTGTGATCTCTCCAAGGCATTTGACTGCGTTGAACACGAAACCTTACTCTTAAAACTTGAGCATTACGGACTAGATAAACTTACGCTCAGTTTAGTAGAATCTTATTTAAATGATAGGCAGCAAAAAGTCCAAATAAATGGTGTCAATTCACGTGGTTTAAAAGTAAAAATGGGTGTTCCACAAGGCTCAATATAAGGTCCTTTCCTCATTTTAGTATATATTAACGATCTACCCCGATTATTAAAAAAACAACCACAAATGGTGTTATTTGCTGACGATACTTCTCTAATCTTGACGACGTAAATAACGCCCTACTGCGGGAACATAATTGCTTCACTGCTAATAATTTAGTATTAAATGGGAAAAAAACTAAATGCATAAGATTTGCTTTACCGAATGTTAAATGTAGTGATTGTGACATCGTATTGAATAACGAGAAACTATAGAATTCGTCTATAAAACTGTTTTCCTGGGGATCACGCTTGACTCAAGGCTGCAATGCAACGGGGAGCTCGTTTAACATCTCTTGCAGGACGGCTAAGTTCAGCAGCATATGCTCTAAGAAAAATCTGTCAATTTACTGATAGCTAAGCTATTTCAGTTACTTTCATAGTATCATGTCTTACGGTATTATACTATGAGGATGGGCTGCAGACATCGAGTCTATTTTTATTCTGCATATGACATAGATAGATAAACAGAAATTTGTAACTTAAGTTTTTTCAGTCTGTACATTTTGTTTCATGCTTTCCAATTACGTCATATTTAAAAAATAATATAAATATACATATATTTTTTACAACAATATTCTATGTGTTTTATTTTTTCTTTACAGCCCATAGAGGATACGTTATTATTATGGAGTTATAAAATTATAAATGTTATGTCTAGTCGCAAACTTTAGGTAAATATAGACGGATTACTTATTCCAAATAACATATTTTTTTAATGTATTTAAAAGTGTTGTCCCGAATTTAGGGACAGATGTCCCGGAAAAAATGTAGTCTTGGAAGTCTCGTCTCTGTTCTTCGAAGTTTAGGCAAATAGGCACTACCTATTCCTATCACTTGTAATAAGTGTGATGACTGAAAATAACGAGTCGATCCGACGAACCGCAACCTCAAAGCGTAACACGCCTCGACAGAATCGCAGGTGATACGAAGATCGTGTGTCGCGGGCCAAAATGGACTTGCCGCACTCAAACTCCAAGGATTATATGCAGTCTGTAGAAGCAACCCAAAAGCTCGCATGCCTTGTGAATAGTCCGGTACCCGGTAAAAAGGCCGGAAGCAGGCCTTTTTAACTGGTTAGAAAGAAAGAAAGATTTTTTTTATGATAGTACTAGTGCGGTAAGTAGGTTTTTACAAACGAGTAGATGAATGTAAGCCCGAGACGAAGTCGAGGGCTTACCATAGTCACGAGTTTGTAAATACCAATTTCCGCAAGTGTGTCATACAACGTTTTTCTACACATTTGCGAGAAAACAGTACAATAATATCGGATTCCTCGCTGGAACTCATAATATTATTTTGTTTTTAAATATCAGTCGGAAAGTCGCAACAATCTTTGACGTTTCCAATATGAAAATGGCGCGAATTTGCAAATGGCGCCACGTACGCGTGGTGAAAATTAGAACTACATATTTCGTCTCATTTTCTCTTTAGTATTAAAGTCAGACAAACATATTGAGCAAAAGCGCTTCCAAGGAAGTTCGATTATTCAGCTTATTTATTCTCGTAATGTGAAACTCCTTGGTGGAATTCGTATATATTTTTTATGGAAATTAAAACAAACCGTAAAGGATACGCACGGCGCTATACAATCGAGTATGCGGTAAAACATGTACTTAGGTGTGAGTACCTATTTTACCGCACGTTCCATTGTATGGGGCGTAATTTTTAACTTACGAACAATGTATACAGGCATCGTAAATGCATTTTTTGAGCAACTGTGTTGAAAAAGTATTTATTGGGACTCGCACAGGATTATCACAAACTAAACACACTCATTAAAACAAAAAACAAAAGTAAAATGAAACCACCTACACCTACGACAAATAAAATAGAGAAACACCAGAGAAAAGGCTAAAACTTCCGCTGAGAGAGCAAATAAGGGGAAAGTACATACCAAAGAAGAATATCTTACACCATTTGAGCAAAGCTCAACAATATAACTTGGTTGACTGCAGATAACAGAACATAATAACTTCAAACTTGATTAGGAAATAAGGTGAAGTATGATCAATAAAATTTACTTAGCTCAATTTAAAATTAAAAGTCGTCATTTTTTTAATCTACTGTGTTAATTCCTTTGTTTTAGCAACTGTTTTTTTTTATTACTGGACAAAATGATTAATAGGTTGAAACCGCAGAGGTCACGCTGCAATAAATAATAATATCTCAATTTCCCAAAAAAATACAGATAATTGTACCTAAAGTTTACAATTATAGGTAATATACATGGTTTAGGTTACTAACAAACTAATAATACCTAACTACTAATAATATTATTGTAATTGAATTATTTATCTATAAAATAACAAATATCTATCTTCCAACAAAGGGAGTATGCACGACTACATGTCAAGCTATAGTCTATACATTTCCAGTTTAAGCTGACTTTCATTGTACGAAAAGCCAAAAGCCTATACAATGCGGAGTCAGCATGTATTAGCTTGATAAGTAGCCGTGTGTACGTACCTACTTATCCCACTGGATCGAATATCGATCTTGTATAATGTCGATATTCAAACAACTGATCATATATTTTGATGAAAAATGTTTTTTATAAAAACACTTTCTATAATTCAATCATCATAATTTTCTTCAAACAAAATAAAAACTACAGGTACAGGCTATTTAGAGTGGCAACATTAAAGTTTTTTTCGTGATTCGTTTACAAGACAAGATTTCTTCGAAGGGTCGTTATTTCTCACTTATTCAACCTGACGTTCCGGAAAAACCGTGGTTTAGCAGAGCAAAATTTGGCAAGATGGAGACCTCCATTCGAATACGGATGAGACTGGGTCATGTCTGCTCTCCAGCCCATCTTGCCAAACTTCATATTATCGACGACCCCATTTGCCTGTGTGGCGCAGACGTAGGCGACTTAGATCACATTTTTTCTCCTGTCCTTTATATGACCGTTCATCGTTTCTCAGTAACCTCTTGTCTCTCCGTACTCCTTTTCCTACCTCAATACTTTCTTTACTTTGTACAAATAGCTTTCCTGTATATAAATGCATAGTCTCATTCATTACTTTAAATAATATTAAGTTGTAGGTCAACTTGTTTCGTCATTGTATTTAGCTAATTATTCAATATGATATCACTGTAATTAAATAATACTGATCCTATAGATGTAACCGTCCTATCCTAAATCCCGTTATAATTTTTAATAATAATATTTTCGTTTCCCTAACTTTGTTTACTTCATACTAACTAAACGTGACATTGGCTAAAAGCACAAACCGTGAGAAGCCATACAAAACAAAAAAAAAAAAAAAAACAAGATTTCGGATTTTCGGTGCTCTGTGAGCGTATTTTTTTAAGTGTCAAATATTTGAAAATGTAACGGACGACGGTCGAACGTTGCTTTACTTGCTTTGTTTACTATTCTTCAAATTAATTTTTGATTGTTAAGATTAACAGATATTTATGACAATGAAAAGTGACGTGTTAAAATTAGAGACTAAAGTAGTGAACCACGAAGCATACGGAACTTCGTAAGTGAATCTTACAAATAGTAAAAGTTTTATGAAATTAGAATTTTGTTTACAGAATCCTTCACATATTTCAGGTATAAATGGGCTCCAAGAGACTTCGAGCTGGGTTCTGCCCTTGGCCAAGGCAAATTTGGTCATGTCAATGTCGCCAGAGAAAAGAAAACTGGCTATTTAGTAGCAATCAAAACACTTATCAAATCTCAGATTGTGAGCTCAAAATGTGAACGACAAGTGATGCGAGAGATTGAAATTCAGTCGCGTTTGAAGTAAGTAATAAGTTTAGTTCCTTGTTAGCCCATTAACGTATTCTATGACCTGAGCTTGCTTCACAACTAGTTGTTTTTTCAAACTTATTTGAAACCAATATTTTATAACGCTTGTTCCTCTTCACTTCTTCAGACATCCAAACATATTACGCCTACTGACCTGGTTCCACGATGAGCGTCGTATATACTTAGTGGTTGAGTTTGCAGCCGGTGGAGAGTTGTATAAACATCTGACTAACTCTCCCAAAGGACGTTTCCCTGAACCCAAAGCTGCTAGATACATTTACCAGGTAACAATCATAAGGTCTTAATAGCAAATAAATTAATAGTTTACTTGTAATTATTAAGCTTTTAGATACCATAATAAACAACAGGAAGTCTCAAAGTAAAAGGTTGTTCTGGTCCCCAATCTCTACTGCTCTACTGTAGTACTATATATAACATTCTCTGTTTGTATGTTTAAGTTTTAATGATTAATTATCCAGTTAGTCACTAAGGCCTGTGTTACAGAACCTCACTCACAAATCAAGCATTACTTAAAACAAGTTTCAAATGGGTTTATATTAGTTTTAAGTAATGCTTGAGTCTTGAATGAGATTACTCAGTATGTCACCTTAATAGATAAAACTTCCCTAGTTTTCCAGTGTAATTAATATTCTTATCTCATAAAAAAATGATTATTCCACTCTATTATCTCCACTCCAGCCAACCAATAAAGGCAAGCCAGAGGTGAGGAACAAGACTTTTCCCCGGAGATAGGGTCCGTGGGGTTGCTACTGCCCAACATGCTCGCCACATGCTGCCCTTTATTATTATTATATCACTATTGTTGTTTGTAATTATTAGTGGCATAATAAGGTCTCTTGTCCAGGTTGTAGACGCTGTGGAGTACTGCCACCAGCATCATGTGATACACAGGGACATCAAACCTGAGAACATACTGGTAACATTCAGTGGAGATCTTAAACTTGCTGACTTTGGCTGGTCTGTGCATGCCCCTTCTGAGAGGTAAGCTTGATTATAGAACCTTTTTGCTAAAGATTGGAACCAAATACAATGCCTATGTTCATTATCCACCAGCAGACCTTGTTACTGCATTTAATTGTCAATCATAATAATATAAACACATGGTTTACTATACAGGGTGGCAGGGACATTGACTCACAAATTATTACCATGGATGCAGTACATGATTATGAACCCCCTTGCGTAGAAATTTTTCATTAGTTATTTAAAAAAACTGCTGTGTCATTGAAGTACAATACCTATGCGGTCAAAATGTAGTGCACAGCAGTTTTTTAGGGTTCCGTACCCAAAGGGTAAAAACGGAACCCTATTACTAAGAGTTCGCTGTCTGTCCGTCCATCTGTCTGTCACCAGGCTGTATCTCAAAAACCGTGATAGGCTAGAAAGTTGAAATTTTCACAGATTATGTATTTCTGTTGCCACTATAACAACAAATACTAAAAAACAGAATAAAATAAATATTTAAGGGGGCTCCCATACAACAAACATATTTTTTTTTGCCGTTTTTATTGATAATGGTACGTGCGCGAGCCCGACTCGCACTTGGCCGGTTTTTTATAAATAATCAAAAAAAAAATGGTTTTAAAATCACGTACTAAATCCATGGAAACAGTTTGTGCGTCGATGTCGCTGCCATCCTGTATAGTGGTGTGGCTGCATAATATCGTGTGGGTCTCTAGTTACTAATGAAATTCATCCGAGTTACACATTTCATCATGTTTGTAATTACACCTACTACATTTGCTCTCGTTGTTATAGGCGTAAAACCATGTGCGGTACATTAGACTACTTGCCCCCTGAGATGATCAAGCGTGAAGTCTATAATGTGTCCATTGACAACTGGTGCATCGGAATACTGCTTTACGAGCTGCTTGTAGGCAAGCCTCCATTTGAGAGTGAGGGACAAGACAAGACTTATGCCAGGATCCTTGCTTTGGATATGGCGTATCCTAGTTATGTACCTGAAGGAGCTAAAGATCTCATTTCAAAGGTTGGTACTGTTGAGACACCTGAAGGAAAGGGGCTATATGGTATAGTGTTATATGGATAAACATAATTAAAATGTTGACAATACAAATATTAGCCAAATATAAATAAGAGTCCGTTATGGTCCCAATAAGCACTTTCTACCAAAGAATTTAAAACTAGAACATTACTTGTATTAAATTCATTGATAGCTTCAATTTTACATGAAATGTTACTAAAGTCAGCTCTCCCAACCCACCTCTAAATAAGCTTCATAAAATGGAGTATTACTTATGTTCATTCATTAATTATATTATGCTTATTCATTTCTTGCAGCTCCTAAAACATTCAAGCAAAGAGAGGTTATCACTGAGTGCTGTGAAAAAACATTACTGGATGCAACAGTTCCAGACTAACGGCGCATAGTATTCACATAGAAGTTGTTAAGTTAGTATTAATTAATTAATTATTATTTTAGTCATAGTAATAAACGGTTTATATTTCAAGAACAACATTTTATTTATTTTAACATACATCATTCAATATTATTTGAGCTTTGCATAAGAACTTGCTCTTCTTTGCTCTTCTATTTACCAAAATTAGTTCATTTGCTTTGAGTATTGTGTACAATCTGTTCAGTTATCTTAGATGAAATAGTTCCTTATTTACATACATATATTTACACCAAGTATTTAGCACCATTTTGCACATATCACAGGCTATAGCCATAATTCTGGACCCATGTGAGTCCATCCTTGGTATTCTTCAGTGGTTTGTACTCAAGACCTATCCAATCAGTATAGCCGTTGCTTTCCAACTGGTTGAGAACATACTTGTAGTTTATCTCTCCTTCAGTGTCTGGTTCATTGCGGTTAGGCACTTGAGCTATCTGCACAAAAAACAGTTGTTAAGACATACACAAAACACTTTAATATAGATTTGACTCATATTTGCTAACAGAACTATAGAAAGTTGTGACTCTTCAGGGTAACTCGCCAAACACAAGTGCTAGCTAGGTAGCTTCAAGTATGTAGTTTCAAGTATGTAGTAGACATTTTCAGCCTTATTATAAAAACAAGATTTATGTTATCTTTAAGATTAAAGTGTTTAATCCATCAAGCCATTTTTTTATTTCTAACATTCAGAGTAACCTAGAAGTTCTTAATACAAAAGATGATTTCAAACCAACTTTACCTTAGTCAGAATAAGGTTCGAAATATAAAAACTGGCTAAAAGGTTTAAGCTTGGACCAAATTTTGGACTTGTTTTCTAACAAGGTACTATGATACAGAATTCAACATGCAACAAGTAATGCCATTACATTACATTGATCTGATTTTTAAGTCTAATCTCAAAATCATTGCTAAAGCGACTATGCGCTCTTTATTTTCATCAAATAAGGTACAGGATATAGACCTACGTGCGTACGACGTGTCGTTCTGGTGTACATAATAAAGCGTATTCTATTCTATTCTACCGTGAGCTTCAAACTTTATGGCGGTTTGGAAGTGGGCTACTCGCTGTGCAGTTCCACAATTCCCCACCCCTCAGCCCTGCGGTCACATGAATTGGTTATTCGCCTCGTGTTCAGAGCTGCCACAAAATTTGCATCTGGCTGTATTAGCTATTATATGTATTGTGTGTAGTAGGCACAAATTACTAGGTTGTTTTTATAGTCTACTAGCTTTTGCCTGTATGGAGGTCAGTAATTATCCCATGGGAACATACTACTGGGATAAAAAGTATCCTATGTATTAATCCAGGTTATAAACTATCTGTTTTGCAAATTTCATCCAAAGTTTTTGCGTGAAAGAGTAACAAACATCCATCCAGCGATCCATGCTCAGAAACTTTTACATTTATAATATTAGTAGGATTGTTTGTTTAGTATATTACCTGCACATGACCAACATAGGGCATAAAGTTGGTGATACTATGAGATAGATCACCACATATTTGTTGTAAGTGGAACACATCCAGCATCAGCTTCAAGTTGGGACTGTTGATGCGTTTGATGATGTCCAATGCTAAAACATAAATAGGTACACTACATTAAAATTGACTAGAGATAATATGGGACTTGAATAAATATTGAATAACTCTTTGCAATCAAGATAGAAAAATATCAAGGGTAAAGTACCTAATCATCAAGTTTGTGTTTATTTCATCCCTAAATTGCATTACATATAAAAAGTAGTTTAGTTATACCTTTGTTGAAATCACTCAAAAAGTAATTAGGCACGGAATATTGATTTATAGGTTCAATCACTCCAAGGAGGTTTTCATTCTTGAGTATGTCAGCTGCATACTTTAAATTCTTCTCATAAGTTTCCCAGTTTTGTGATGTGGCATTCTGTAGTTTGCCTGCCATTATGTGTATTTTCCTGGCATTTAGGGCCTTAGCATAATTGACAGTGGTAGCAAAGTTTTCTTTGAATTCATTTTCTTTTCCTGGCACTGCTGTTACTCCTAGCTCTCCCTTTGTTACATCTCCTGAAAACAAGTTATATTCAAAACAATAAATCTGCAAGGATTACTTTCAATCATAGGTACAGTCAACAATTCGGTAAAAAGGTAGTAAGTAATATTTAGCCGTTCTTGTTTACAAACCTGTCTTCAAATTGATCAACACTTGTTCAACGCCGGCTTTTTCCTTAGCGTCCTTCACTTGTTCCACCGTCAAACCAAAAGGGAACCCAGTTTCTACAGCCTTGAATCCAGCGTCTTTGGCCAAAGCATATCTCTCTAGCAACGAGGACGCCTCCGTAAACATAAAAGACAGGTTTGCACAGAACTTCATCTTTCAAAACAACTTAGAGGTTAGATCATTAGATGTTGCCTGACACAGCTAGCCAACTAGCTAGCGTAATTATGTGCGTTTAGTTAATGTTTCATATAAGAGGACAATTTTATACCAATAGACTGATAAGTGATACTGATAACCTATCTCACCGCAAGCTGGTGCAAAACCTCAGTTTGTTATCTGTTGTTTGTAGGTATATCTATCTATATATATATATAAAATTCAATGTCCTGACTGAGATATCAACGCACAGCCTAAACCGCTGGTCCTAGAGACATGAAATTTGGAGGATGTGTTCCTTATGATGAGTAAGTATCCACTAAGAAAGGATTTTTCGAAATTCCACCCCTAAGAAGGTGAAAAGGGGGGATTTTGTTTGTATCAAAAATCTTATTCCTTGAGTTAATAAACTTGAAACTTAGCACGAATACTAACCCAAATAAATTATGAACTTTGTCATTTTTAATTTTTCTAAAGTGTCCCCAAAAGGGAGTTTCGGGGGTGTCAAAGTTTTATATAGAAGAATTTTAACGCGCAGTCCGAATAACTCAAAACTCAGTATTTATACTTACGACCAAAAATAAAGAATAACCTGTATCAGGATTTTTCGAAAATCTAGTCCTTACGGGGTGAAAAGGGGTAGTCAATTTTACAGGGGAGGGTTTTACTGGGAGCCTTGATTAACTCAAAATAGTTTACATATATAATCTTTGAGTCATGGAAACATCCCAAACCTCTGGGGGTGAAAGAAATGGTTACAGTTTATAATATGGAAGATCAAAAACATATTACTCTCATCCCAGAGATTAGTTTCACGGAGAACTTCGTCCTTATTGCTTTGTTTGATATCGTCAGTTTGTATATTCAATTGAGATAGTGAGAGCCCCGTATAATGTTTGTTTCTGAAAAAAAATATGTCATTTGTTTCCTGTAGGCAATGTGGGCGAAGCCGCGAGCAGAACCTATATAATTATTATATATATTGGAGAGTAACTGTCTGCCTGTCTGTATGTTACTTTTTTTACGCCTAAAGCACTGAACGGATTTCGATAAATTTGGCATGGAGATAGATGGCATCCTGGGGAAGGACATAGGCTTATTTAACCGACTTCAAAAAAATGAGGAGGTTATCAATTATGTTTTTTTTTTTATGTCTGTTAGCTCAGAACTTTTTTCTAGGCGAACCGATTTGGATGATTCTTTTTTTATTTGAATGTCGGTCTTCACATGTGGTCCCATATAAATTTGTACAAGTTCTGATCAGCAGTTTTTGAGTTATCCTTAATAATACGCTTTTTTTACTTAGTTTATATTGATGATGTTTTGATAATTTCCTGTCACTGTTATTTACATATCAAATATCAAGTAGTGGTATACGAATTGTATGGGGTAGGTACCACAACTAAAAAGTGAAAAAACAACCGACTTCCAAAAAAATTTAGTTGTTGGCCACCGACATCCGAAATTAAAGTTATTTTTCACGTTTTAGTGTTTATATTTTTGTAAAAAAAAAAAAAAAATTAAAACCAGACACCGTCTTCGGAAATTAAAGTTAGTTTTCACGTTTTTTTGTGTTTTTCTTGGAAGTCGGTTGTTTTTTGTAAAAAAGTTTTTTGTCTTCAAAATAATCCTAAAACGGGTAATACAGGGGATGAAAGTTTGTATGGGAAACTTAGCAATTCTTATGTTAGGGATATAAAAATCGATGAGGAGCTCGTGGCTAAATAATAACAGCCGCACGGGTCGATCCATCAGGTTAAGCTACGCTTGCCAGGGTTGGGCCGTGGATGGGTAACCATCTTTACATACCGAGACTCCTCAGTGCCTCGGAAACGTTAAGCCGTTGGTCTCGGCTGGCATTCTTGGGTCTTTCGCAATTGGTACGGGGCGTCAGAAGCCCGAAAATCTGACAACCAGTCTTACTAAGGGCTATCGTATTACCCAGTTACTGGTTTGTGGAAGTCAGATAGGCAGTCGCTCCTTGTATAAAACTTCCCGACATCAATCGTCGGGCAGTTGCCCACCAGACACAACACCCGTCTGGTCGGAGGTTCCTCCATTTTCTATGGAGGATGAGTGAACTTTACACCCTGTTCCTCATGCCTCTAAAGATTTAAGGAATTGGAATTTAGTCAGAGCCCGTATCTTGAGGTAATATTTAGCTAGCGTTTATTACATATCTGCCTGTCTGTCTGTTACTTTTTCACGCTTTAACGGCTGGATTTGGATGATTGGTAGGTTACGGATAGGCCATGACCTGGATTAGGACATAGGACACTTTTTGTCCCAGTAGCACATCTCCGTGGGGTAATTTCCGACCTTCACGCGGGCGGAGCCGCGGGCAGAAGCTAATGTAGATATATTTATCGTCAGGAAATCGTAAAATTCGAAACAAACCGCAATAAAATATTTGGGGATCTCAAAACTTTAACCTACTTTGTCAGTTTTTTTACCATTACAAGTCGTATATTACTGATTCTAATGATTATAATTCTGTAAATCCATATTTGTTACGGCCGCGAAACATATTTTAATCAACATATAACCTGACACTGAACTGCAAATTGCAATAAAAGTAAGAAAATTTGAAATTAGCGGGCTAACTTAGCGCATCCCCCTTAAGACTGACCAAGAGGACGTGAAGTGTCTGTCAGAAGTAGTAAGAAATTCGTTTATTAGGAACGAAGCGAGGCAGACGTATCATACGCCCTGAAATTGTTGGCACCACGATTATGGACGCGTTAGGAGCTTATGATACCTACTTTCCAAGTTCCACCAGTCAGAAGTAACCACAGAACCGTTTTAGCCCCACTTAATCTGATCTACCAGACATTTATTATTGGTATCTATCATCTCAATTTGACCGACATTTTGATGTCATCATGGGTCAGTTCCTTACCGAGGTGCTCCTCAAGAAAAATACTTAATGGCATAGAAGTAGTATGACGGGCTGGTGTCCGCACTCCACGTCAAAAGCGAGTATTTTGCGTGCGGCATATATTATATTCTATGTTATATGTAGGTATATCTATACTAATTATAAAGCTGAAGAGTTTGTAGGTTCAAACATACAAACGCGCAAATCTCCGGAACTACCAGTCGAATTTGAAAACATCTTTTTGCATTTAATAACCCAATTCTTAAGAAAGGTATTAACATCACGCTACGACCATTAGGAGCCGCGCAAAGAAAAAAGTCTAAAAGAACGCTAAGCGACTACGAAGTAATAGCTCGGGCGCGGGCGGGCGATGCAATGCTACGCGACGCGGTGGGTCGGGCGAACAATTTTCACGCGGACGAATTCGCGGGCAGAAGCTATTAGAATTATTACGAACGCGGCGTTCAATATTGTTCGTCCATTGATCTTAGTTGATACAATTTAAAGAAAACGGACAGATAATTTATTTCCGTTGGGCTACTTTTTGCCAAATGTAGAGTGACCATAGCTTACAAAGCCAGGAAGGAACATATTATATAGTGACATAGTTGTGCAAGCCCAGAAAATCAAGTAATAATTCAACCGAGCTTTGGCTTTAAAAAAATAATGACTAAGAAGCCAAGTTGTAGTGGGTTGACCAGTGAACATGACTGTCAAAAGCACTGATAGCTTTTAAAGAGCAAGCTGATCCGTGAGGAAAGGTTGCTAATCGAAAATTATAAAGATGAAGCAAGGTGGATCGACGATCCTAGTGGTTCGCTGAAGTTGGAAGAATGGATTTTGCGATTTAAGGCTCTTTCAAACAGGCGCGACACGCGAAACGAATCGCACGCGACCCAAAAATGACGAGCGGTGACTTTTCTCTAACTTCAGCGAACCACTTATCTAATCTTGGCTTGGCTTCGTCTTTATAATTTTCGATTAGCAACCTTCCCTCACGGACCAGCTTGCTCTTTAAAAGCTGTCAGTACTTTTGACAGCCATGGTCACTGGACAGCCCACTCTAACTTTAAGGGGGAAGCCCTAAGATAGCCCTCGAAATTCAAATTTTCTTAAGTTTTTCTTGCGATTTTCAGGTCTAATCAGTATTTTGATCAAAATATGATTCCCGACAATAAAAAATATGTATTTACAGAATTATAAACATTAGAATAATTATCAATGCAACTCTCTCGGTTAGAATTACCTTATACTCGTGTAATGACTATTTCATGTAATCATCACTTTTGAGACCAATTCTAAGTGACAGTCTTGTATTGATGATTCTAATGATTATAATTCTGTTAATTCATATGTTTTACGGTCGCGAATCATATTTTGATTAAAATGCAACCTGGTTCTGACCTTCTAATTGCAAAATAACGTAAGCTTTGGATTTCGTGGCTACCCTGACGCTTTCGCCTTAACTGGGCACGTGACTAATATGAAATTAACCAATGGATTACTCTAAGAAACAGAATGAGCCCAAAAACTCAGGAGGTAATAAGTTAAACTCGGTTACATTGTAATCTCTTTACTAATATTCTATTTATTATAATATTTAGGTTCAGTTTATTATTTCAAAATAATATATTTTATAACAATATCCTCGTGTATGTATGTTTCCTATCTAGTGATAAACAAAGTATTCCGTTTTAATAAAAGCTAACAAGGATGGAACCATCCACGTTTTTGCTATTTATTTAGCGTCAACATAAAAAAAATATTACATTATAAAATAATCATAGGAAATGGCCACTTCTAATTTATTTATGATTTTATTATAAATATCGAAGCTGGGTATTACCAAAAACTTATTTTAAAATGGAATGATTGTAATGCTAAACTTAAATGTTTACACTAAGATTAAAAATTTCATTAAAATCCTGACAAATGCATGTGCTGGCGTACACAGTCTTATAACAAGAGGTATTTGCGGTTATAACATTTTATATAAATATGTTTTTGATATTAACACAGCCATATTTTTATAATATTGTGTAGCTATAAACTAGATCAGTATTCTACGTAAATATTACACGTATATTACGTTCTTATACAATAATTTGTGAACAGTTCTTTCAAAATTAGAAAGAAGTGTGCGATTTGAGCAGATTTTGCCAATACCCTGTAACGCACCCTACACTGAGCTGTCATGGCAACTGAGTTACAAACTGAGGAAAAGAAAATTATCCGGATCAACACATTAGACATACTTACATTTTTACTTAAAAAGAAGCATATAATTAGACGAATGTCCAATAATCTTAACTGAGCAAGTGGAAGGCATTCGAGCACTCAATTAAAATTAAATAGCAAGATATAAGACGGACTTCATTACAGTCATATAATATTAAACAGCAAATATTAAAGTAAATGGCGATCTTTAGTCTATGTAAAGCTTTGATTATACAATGGCAAAATTCAGAGAAGACGAGGAAATAAACGGCCTCGCTAAATAATGCTTAGCCGCATTAACACAGGTCTTAAATGCCATCTTTGAATAAAGGCGCATAGTAAGTTCTCATTACATCTGTATAATCTATCCAATGACAACTTTGATCTAAGAAGCAGAAGTACATAACGATAGTAACAAAGTACAGTTGATTTATCTCACAAAGGCGGGTTAGCAATACTTGTAGTTGTAATGTGTATAGACACGCGCTCTTGTGTGCGTAACTGCAGGTTGCGTTAGCAAGTTCATCGTTATTGAACAAAATAATGTAAGTAGGTAGTTAGATTTGTGTTTCGTTTAGTGATAAAAGAAAAAAGGTTTATCGTGTTCAATAATTATTAACACACAGTATTTACAAATTAAATAAAGATACATTCAAATTCGGTACCAAAGTATTTCATATATTCAGCTTCTTTCGTAATCACACTATTGCATTATTACGCCAGGTTTCTATAGTTATATTTTCAAAGCTTTCGTGAATAAGCTTTTCTGTATTTGTCATATTTTGTTCAACGTTTCTTAAAGCAACATAGTTTCCACAACATAGTTAAGAACCCCCATATGTTCTCTATAGTATTTGACGACCCTAATACAGCCAATGCATAATTAGAATCACTTATTACATGTTACAATTAAACTCACAATTAAATATTCGAACATTATTTACTCGCCTCGATGTGAACAACTTTTCTCCGTTTACTTTCCATGATAACGGTACGCCACGCAAAATTTTGGCGCGAAACAGTTAGCACTAGTAGCACGACCGGCAGCTAGAGCGATCCTGAGCGCTCCCGAGCCTCCCGAGCCGAGCTTACACACACAGAAACAATGTGCATGTGCATCTACATAAACAACTAAGACCAACCCGCCTTCGTAAGATAGAACATATGTAGCTAACAATGAGCGTGCGACTACCACTCGACTAATCGCAGCGACACCGGTGACTTGGGTGCCAGCAGGAAGTCGAACTGAATGTCCAACTCGCCATCAAACTCCACGCGCCATCTTTGCATTATCTGTCAACAAAAATAGTATTAAAATGAGTACCGTACCTTATGAAAGAAAATGTCATTAGACCTAAAAAGTCATACCTTTTATGACATTCCTCAAAGGCAGTCAAAACGATTAAGAGGTTAAGAGGTCCAAAGAGAAAGACAGAAATTCAGGATATACAACTCAAAAATCATTGATTCATATTTGCTGAGAAGCATAACTTTTTGATCGTCAAAAATCACAAACTGCTGTTCCCAAAACATCCTAGGGTTTCAACCGGGAAGAATTGCAAAACTACGGTATTCGCGCTTCTAAGTATTTTGTGGCAGGCCGGATTGATTGTTTTCCTTAGGAAAAAATAAGCAAGGTTTACTAAGACCCAACGTTTACCGACACCCGCGCAAGATTCTCTTCTATAAGGAGTAACCAACGTAGCAGGGGGTGCTTGCTGCGATTACTTTCAGCTAGGGTTGTAACGGAAGCTCGGCTCCGCTTCCGCAAGTAGTTAATTTAATGTAGTGGAGAAATAACTCGGAAGTTTTAAGATTTTGCTACCATGTCACGGCCACCGCCAAACAAAGTGAGCAATTGTTTAGTGAAGCCGGTTTCATTTATGAAACTCTAAGGAATCGCCTAGAAGGCAACATTTTTTTCGCCTCCGCCACCCCTAAGATAGCCTCCGTTACACCCC
Source organism: Griposia aprilina (assembly GCA_916610205.1). Taxonomy (NCBI): domain Eukaryota; kingdom Metazoa; phylum Arthropoda; class Insecta; order Lepidoptera; family Noctuidae; genus Griposia; species Griposia aprilina. Next base: position 11,514,504 of record OU744306.1, read on the forward strand.
TAGTTTCAGTCACCGGTCTGCTACCAGAATGCTGATTGTCATACCTTAGCAAGCAGCAAATGTAACTCAAGGTCCACGAAGCGTTTCCCGGGGCACATACGCCGTCCTCTTCCGAATGGAGCGACTAGACTTGCTGCATGGGGCGCTGTTGGCTTGACCCAGCGCTCTGGGATGAACTCGCGCGCACGCCAGAAGTTCTCCTCACGACGGCACGCCGCTCCCGTGTGTGCCAGAATAAACGTCTGCCAAAATAGGAATTGAGTATTTCTTAAAGAGGTACTGGACAAAGCATCGCATCTGAGTATGTGATGGACTAAGGCAAAAAAAGAAGATGACATTTCACAATATGCTAAAATTATAAGTACGATTTGGTAGAGCCCTGACTAATTGAAACTGAAATAACAGGGCCAATTGACTGGCTATTATGATAACTAACCCTAGAATACCAAACTATCCTGCAGGTGACGTTGTAACTATAAACATTCGTAAAAATTACCACATGGAAATAAATTGAAGAATCATATACTTTAGTTATTTTAGAAGTTACATTCTTTGAGTTTAAGAGATAATATAATAATGAAAATATGTAGTTTATAGATTTTTACTCTACACAGTTCGAACACATTCATATTGTGCACCCTACCTAGGTGCATATGGCTCTTTTGCATTTCATGCTAGTTTGTTGTCATTTTTCTTGACTTGACAGGCACACGGCACAAATTGCTTGCTTTATTAACTCAATACACGTGACACCCGACCACAATGACAACGCGTGGCACACTGACCGAACTAATTAGGAAGGTACAGTGAAGTGGGGGACGCGGGAGAGACGCGAACTTTGTTTTTCCTAGGAATCTTAATTTTCACGATAGTTTAATAATCGAAGTTTAAGAAGAACCATTTGGGTAGTTTTCAAATATGAAACTAAAACGTCCGGAACTGTGAACATAATTACAAAATACGGACAGTAAAGAAAAATATCAACTTACCCCAGCAGGCAATTTATGTCCAGCAATAGTCATAGGCGCATCCAGAAGCCTGGCTAAGAACGGTGCAGTTGGTAGCAGCCGGAAGGCTTCATAGATAGCAGCCCGAACTGACGGGGCGGCTGCAAGGTCCTCGGCAGTCAGGGAACTGCATGAAGGCAACTCGGAGCGAATAGTGCGTTGCCAGTCAGGCCGCCCACTCAGCAAGTATAACAAGAATACGAGGCTGTTTGCTAACTGTTAAAAAAATAGCTAATGTAGTTGGAGGAAGCATTTTATGTACAAATAGTTTGTGCACCGGGTGACAAGGACCATTACCTAAATTGGCTTGCCAACTACTCTCTTCACCGAGTATCAAATTCCAACTCAAATTAGGAAGCGTCAAGCGATGATTGGTCAGAGATTTTGGGTGCTGTATTTTCACGTTTGAAATGCGCTCTGTCCATTCTCAATGTCTTTTTGAATTTGAGCTGGATATCGTCACATTGCAAGATTTGGTCACTACTCCCGAGCCCCTTGGCTCAAAGATAATAAAGTAAATTATTTTTTCGGTATGAACTGCAACGGACGTACCTGTCTTGTTTATTGCGAGACGAGAAATAAATCTTTGAAGCCAGTGCAATAATTCCCAGGAATATTTATCCGAATACCTAAAAATTCGATGGAAATAAAAACAGTTGACCACAGTTTTGTAGAAGACTATCTGCGTTCGGAAATTATAATCTCTCCAAAATATTAGTAAGCGTACCGTCTCAATGCCAGCTGTAATAAAGTCAATGACTGCGGCTTTCTTGTCCCTCATATCAAGTGCGGGGTTCTCCAGAATCCTCAGGAAGATCTCCTGCATGGCGTCATCGTCGGCAGTGCCTTGTCTCCTGTTCCTCGCTTCTTCCATCAGCTCCGATACTATCCTGCCAACAATTTGGTTTTATTATTGCTTGACTGTATATATAATTATGCGATTTTCCGAATAAGAGCAGAATCTGGGTGTATGCAATAGAAATACCCATTAGGATATCAATAATCGCAACCTGAGGATTTTTACAAGTTCCGTTATTTTCTTTGTTTTTTTTGTTGCTTTTATTGAACTTATAAAAAATCTTCAACAAAGGTTTTGTGTAGACTAGACCCAGACTAATCTTGAACTAGACGCCAAGGTTGAAAGCTTTTTGTGTTTTGTTGTTGCGCTTTTGTTGCTTATTCATCATAATCGCACTGCGGCAGTACTGTCTGGCCTGCGTAACAGCCACAAAAAGTTTCCTAACCTTCGTCTATTTACTGAACAAAAAATCGGTCAAGGCTAAGAGGCTCGATTAAGGCAGAACCTAACTAGGGCTCCGTAGCCAAATGGCAAAAACGGAACCCATATGGATTCGTCATGTCTGTCTGTCTGTCTGTCAGTCCGTATGTCACAGTCACTTTTTTCCGAAACTATAAGAACTATACTGTTGAAACTTGGTAAGTAGATGTATTCTGTGAACCGCATTAAGATTTTCACACAAAAATAGAAAAAAAACAATAAATTTTGGGGGTTCCCCATACTTAGAACTGAAACTCATTTTTTTTTTACATCAATCCCTTACTTGTGTTGTATCTATGCATAGGTCTTCAAAAATGATATTGAGGTTTCTAATATTTATTTATTCTAAACTGAATAAATAGTTTGCGGGAGAGACACTTCCAAAGTGTTAAAATGTCCCCCGTCCCCCCCCTGTAACTTCTGTAACTTCTAAAATAAGAGAATGATAAAACTAAAAAAAAAATATGATGTACATTACCATTTAAACTTCCACCAAAAATTGGTTTGAACGAGATCTAGTTGGTAGTTTGTTTTTAATACGTCATAAATCGTAAACCGCATTTATGTTACTTGCTGCTACGGAACCCTTCATGGGCGAGTCCGACTCGCACTTGGCCGCTTTTTTTTATTAATCATGAATCGCCTCGTTAAAGCTCGGTCGAGTTCAAGGATACAATATATGAAGGTATCCAACATATGCGTCATGTTCAATTTATTCAAAGGGATGATTAATCTAAAAGACGACGCAAAAGCTTGGCTGCGTAAAGCCATCATTATAAAACGTGCTCACTAATAATACCTATTCAGTTTGAACTTGAACGTTCGATAAACAATAAGGTACTGTACATTACACTTATCTGTAGGTACACATCGTCCAATGTCACAATGTATAACAGTCCTGTATCTTATAAAACACTACGCATTGTGAGTAACAGCCCATCAATCACCAAGTCAATAACGTAAGTCGTAACTACTATATTTACGCATGGCTTCATTTTTAAGATAGGGAAACTAACTCACGTATGAATGGTTTCCTCGCTCTTGACGAATGTTCTGTAGAGTGTGGTGGGTGCGAACTTCCATAGTGGTGCACCGTAGTAAGAGTCTCGTTGAGCCCTAAAGTGAGCCTTCACGGCTGCGGCGAGGGTAGCTGCGCGACCCGACATCCAACGCTCCAAGAAGCCCAATCTCGAGCCCAGCATTAGGCCGCATACCGCTGTAACAGTATGGTTACACGTCACTTCCGAGATTCTTGACAAGTTTGAGTACAGTGACGATCTACGATATATCTTCACACGCTACAATAGTATTTTTGGCGAATGTTCCCGATACGGGATCATCCCGCCCGAGCGGAAGGGCTGTTTACCGTAGACAGTTACCAAAATTCTCCAACAGATGCATTCAAAACGTGGTGCCACCTAATTACAGAAAAAAAACAGAAACTAGACACTGGTCAGACAAAAAGAAAGTTGATAATCTCAATAAGACGTCTGAGTTTTTTTATTAAACATACAAACAACAACGAAACTTCTTGCATAGGTACTATTAGAATAAATCACTCTAGGTAGGTACTCCGTTCGCATATAGTTTGAAACACAAGTATCACATATTCGTCTGTACCACAAAAATAATGTAATATACATCCCACTCGCATTTAAAAATTTTACTTTGGAAATGCATTGTAACTCTTGTAATCTTTGTAGAATTCGAACAGACAAAGTTCAAAAAAATACATTGCTAACCATGAATCCCGATACCAAGGATGAATGTGACCACAAAAAACATTTGGAGTGGGATACGCGACAGCTTCCGGTCGATAGCTGATAAGTGATAACATTGAACGCAGCAGAGAATGTTATGGTTCTATGTAATCCGGTGTAGTGCACAATTTCATAATGCATTTCTAATGTTGATTGTTGCATTCCTCGCGACGCACGCACGCGAGTATGTTGGCCGTCTAACGCTATTTTCTTCTACATATGACCCACATTCTTATCTCGTCGGCCGTAATTTTCTTGTCACTATTATTGCAACTCTCTGTCTAAATCTATTTAAGACCCACTGACTTTAGCATTTGAACTCCACGCGACAGCACACGATATTAATTTATTAGATGCATTTGTTTGATTAACACATATCAAAGTACAAGACTGGAAGCACTTAAATAATTTAAATAAGGGAACTTTTGTAATACGACTCAACTGCATTATTCTATCGCTTCCAAATTATTACACCCATAATTGTCCTCCAGACCGAATTTCGGCCAGGGCAGCCAATCTCAACGGAGACTAGCCATCTACGCGGGAGATATTACAGTGCACGAATGTGTGCGCAGACACAACTGCCCCGTTGGTCCGGAGGTCGCAAGCGCGACTGCTGAGCGTGAGATCCTGGTTTCGATTCCCAGGTCGGGCAAAGTGTTGTTGGGTTTTTCCATTAGGAATTTCTCTGTAACAGCCCGGAGTTTGGCAGTTGTCGGTGTGATACCCGTGCCTCGGAAAGCACGTTAAGCTGTTGGTCCTGCGCCTGATCTCTCCGGTCGTGTCGGATTGCCGTCCATCGGACTATGAGTGATGGGAGCGTGAGTGCACCTGTGTCAGCGCACACGCTTCTGCACTATAATATCTCCTGCGTAGATGGCTAGTCGCCCTTGAGATTGGCTGCCAGGGCCGAAATTCGGTCTGGCGGACCATTACACCGATATAGTGAAGATGAAAGGGTCAGCCTTTCTTATCTTTCTTCTCGAAATCATTGCTTGTCATGTCACATTATAACGGGTGATTCATTTACAGGTACTTTTGTTTAAAACAAATAAAAAATAAAGATATTAATTTTATCGGGTTATCTTTATTATTATACAAAAACCCATTAATTATATTTATTTTTTAAAGATATTATTTTGTCTTTCAAATGTTGACCGTAACTGCGGTTAACATGGTCCTTTCTGAAGTTCCAATTTTCCAAGACGCGTCCGAGCATTTCGAGTGGTATTTGGCGAATATTGCGCCATGATAACGGACTATTTTCTGCCTACAATTGCTTACGATCATCATCTTCTCAGCCGAAAGACGTCCTAAAGTACTCTACTGGACAGTGGTCTCTTTATATGTCCGGTTTCGGAATGTATACACTTAAAGGGATGGTAGTTTGCCCTATTCTATCAATAAAATTATTCTACTTTTGGGTACGGCACCCCCCCTACCCCCCTCTGAATGGCAGGCATTTTTGTGTTTTAATCGCTTTTTATGAAGCGTGCATACTAAAGTACTGTAACTTTGGAATTTAAAGCCCAATTATCATTAAAAAAATCTTTTAGCAACTGAAAACTATTAACAATGGGTTAAATAACTCAAATAATAACAATATATGCAGCATCATATTGAAATAAATGCTAAAAGATCAATTTCATAGTTTTTTTAGTTAATCAAGGTTATTACAAAATTCACCCCAGGTAACAAACAGAACAAAATTGTGTATTTTGTCTCTTTCTGACTTCAATAATACCCAGTCAACCATTTTTGTACCTGCTCACCCATGGAAAGCGGCGCTCATTCATATCTCACGCACGGAAGGGTTGCGTTCAAGCAACAATATCTCTTAAACTAATTGTCATAGAATCGAGTTTTTGGTATCATTATGTATGTAAACTTACCATCTGTTAGACGAGTAGACAAAAAAAAGGTAGTTACCTGGGGTGAATTTTGTCATAACCATAACTAAATAAACGATGAAATTGATCTTTTAGCATTTATTTCAATATGATGCTGCATTTATTGTTTTTATTTGATTTATATAACCCATTGTTAATACTTTTCAGTTACTAAAAGTTTTTTTTTTACGATAATTGGGCTTTATATTCCAAATTTCCACTACTTTATTATGCACGCTTCTTAAAAAGCGATCAAAACACAAAAATGGCTGCCATTCAGGGGGGGTTGGGTTCCGAACCAAATGTAGAATAATTTTATTGATAGAATAGAGAAACAAGTCGCGTTGTTCTTTAAGTTTGTGAAGTCCGAAACCGGACATACTGTAGAATGCTTACGATATAAACATATTATTTATCTTAAAGCTTCCATAACAAAGTAAAGTTAAGAATCGTTGGTCATCTAAGTTGTCAGTTGCCAATAGCGCAACTTTTATCTTAAATTCGAACGCATGTCTGACTCATGCTTGCTCAATATCTACACTTTAGACGACAGACGATCAAATTATCTAGAAGGGTCAATACCAATGTACTATGATTCTTTCTCAACACAACTTAAAATTGAATAGTAGAGCATCTCGATTACACCAATGTCCGCGTCGTTTGCTTTGAAAGTGTTCATTTGTCTGTCCGTTGCTTCCTGCTGTATCAATAACTAGCTAGCTCTCACGGTAGTTCCTCTGCTATCTGATGACATCTCATCATTAAATAATTAGGAAGTGATACCGAGAGAAGACACCACAGATTCTAAAAGAACTAATAAAAAAAATGCTTAGACTTACACTCTAGTCCCATCCTGTTAGTGAGTTGGTCAAAAGCAGCGACGGTGCCATCAATCCGACGACAAGAGTCCAGAAGGACGATGAAGTCATCACAAATGTTGTTCAGCTCGGGAAGGAAGCCTTGCATTGTGTTGGGACTTGTCAGTTCCGCTGTTAAGTGGCGACGAAGATGATGCCATTTCTCGCCTTGTCTGGAAAGGAATTGAGAAATTAAGCTACAGTAACAGCAGCTACAATTTTGGATTAGGCAAGGAATAGAGAATACAGCGGTGTGCCGGAATTTGAAAGCTTTGTTTGCTTTTTTGTTTGTGTGTTGTTTGTTGTTGTGTGTTGTGACTTTACGATAAACCTCATCGTTGATAATATACTCTCTATGGTAATAATCCTTATCAATGCCTACTACATACCAGAGTTTCAGTTGGTAGAGTCCGTTAACATCCATTGTTTTCAGGCCAGACGGATGGTATTTTTTTGAACTTCCTCATGAATTCAAAAAGGAAATCATAATCAAATCTCGGATTGTAGGCGTCTGCCTGCCTTCATTTTGTATGCCTATTACGAAACTCACGGAATCTCATAAAGTTGTAACCTTCACCGTGCAACGTCTTTTGATTATTATCTATCATTTAGCTACGTTTAACTTAGCCAGATCTTTAACTGAGCTACCTATGTATGTAAAACTTCACTTGGGCCTTGAAAGCTCTACCTGTCGAATAAACGTGATCGTTTTACAAATTGCACGCTAGTGATTTAGGCAATAAGAGTTAGGCACACTTGGTTATTTCCTTTTTTCAAATTGTAACCTTCAAATGTTAATCTCCTTTTGACGGGCATACATTTGCTTAGTAAATTTGAGCTTTGACTATGTTAATATCCTAATAGATCATTATTAGTAAGTAACATTATTTTAAATGTGATTTACGATATAACATTTGTTTTATACGATGTAGACCCTATCATGTATTGCTATTAAGTAAGTACCGAAAGTTACAAACGGAACAACAAATTAAATTGTAATCGAAACTAATGAGGCATTGTTGAACATCATGATGAAACTTTCGGTATTATCGACATATAATTCTTTTACAGGAAATGGCAACATTGCAACGTCGTTCAACCATAGTGCCAATGTAACTGCGCAATTATATATAAAGTCTACGTGACTAGAAGTACAAAGCCTTGCCAAAATATCTTGGTAATGGTACTTGTTTAGCCCCGACTCGAGGTCAAGACACCCGCTGTGAATGAATGCTTACTTAAAAGATAACCTAGTCTAACTAGGTATCTATGTCAATTACTCTCGACTTGAAATACGAGATGATTGGCGTTATCTACATATGATCGGGCCGTCAACTTATTTATAACCTTCCCAGATATCTAAATAAGGCACTGTATAGCACAAACCTCAAGATAAAAGGTGTTTTAAACTAAAACAGACGTTGGCACGTGTTGATGTGGTCATCATGCGAACAAAATGTTATGATCTCCACAGTATATTATGTTCTGTGGTTATGATTGCCCACAGAATAAAAAGTCGCTGTCTTTGGTTATGTATTTTTGTTTTTTGCCACCGACTTCCGAAATTAAGGTTTTGAATGTTTGTTTTTTGCCACCGACTTCCGAAGTTATTTTTCATTTCTCTAGTTTTTTTTTTGGAAGTCGGTTGATTTTTTTATAAAAAAGTTTTTATTTTTCACTTTTTAGTTGTTTTACCTACCCTACAGTACTAACACTACTTGATATGTTTAAGTAAATAACAGTGATAGGAAATTATTAAAACATCATCAATATAAACTAAGTGGAAAAATACGCAGTATTAAGGATAACTCAAAAACTCCTGGTCAGAACTTAATTAAATTTATATGGGACCACATGAGAAGCACCAGCTTTCAAATCAAAAAAACATCATTCCAATCGGTCCAACTAGAAAACCGTTCTGAGCTAACGCACATATTTTATTTTATTTTAAAATACAGTCGAATTGAAAACCTCCTCCTTTTTTTGAAGTCGATTATAAAACTAATACAATTAACTGCTAGCCACGCTTATGGTCTGTAGGTAAACATTAATATTAATGGATTGCTTTTGGATAGATCCCCCGGGTGACTAATGAGGTTAGAGTCGGTCGGAACGCAACTGCCAACCTTAGCCTAAAAGGACCACTTAAGCCTTCGCATAAGGATTCCCTTGACCCCACCCTATAGTAAAAGTCGAGCAGTTTCAACCCGTTTCAATCCAAAAGCTCTTCCAATGGCCCCTGCTAATTCTGTCCAGCTTCTATCCAACTTAATTGAACGAGAGGTCTTACTTACTCATTGACAATTCCAGTGGAAGCATATCTGTCAGGTCTGCTCCTTCGGTAGACCTGTACGATCTCGGTAGGGGGGCGGTAGGGCCGCTTGGCTGGTGCCCGAAGCACGGCTTCTAAGGCGGCACGCTCTGCGATGGACACCACAGATGCACCCCCTGGCGTCGTCTCCACGAATACCGGCCCGTAACGCCTGAACATGTCTGTGTGCAAATCTCTCATTGTGACCGTAAACTAGCTTTTACATAATTATAAAACACCAATTAAAAATAGTTCATCTATTGATTTGTCCAAAAAGTTTTTGGAAAGTGTTTGAAAAAGCCGGACACTTTGGAGACGCATTAAATCAAAGTAGACGTCTCCAAAATGGCCAGCTTATCTTGCGCTGATGACGCTGCTGGCCATCGACGGTCTCTACCATTTTTAATACACAACTGTGTCTTGCTTATAAATCTTAAATCTCATAGTTATAGGTAGTCTTAGTAGCGGCAGGTTAATAAGCCACCCATAACCTTGAAATCCTAGCTCTGGGTAAGCTCTGTTAGGAACAAAATGTATTTACAAGGCAGATTCACATCTGCATCTGCGTTGTGGATACGCAATAAGATGACGCTGTAGAAAAACATACACTGGCAACCGGCGTGCGTCTATGATCAGTTGTATTCTGTAGTTTCTGTCTACCGCCATGGGAAGAAGCCGTGGGTTTATATATGTGTTTCCTAAAGTCACTTTGTTTTTTCCGCGAAACAAAAAAGTCTCGACATTTATTAACTCAGAGGAATGTGATAATTAAATACAAAATTAGGTACTTTTGTTATTTGTTTTGAGATCTCTGTGCTATTTTGTTCCTCATCTGGAATTATGTTTAATAGAATTTTATCGAAATAGCACAAACAGTGAACTATTAATAAATCTTCATAACTAGATCGAGATATATTAGGTCTTTACCTATGAAATTGCCGTTCTGCAGTACTGGCCATTTCAAATCAAAATAATTTTTGTTTGGCTAAGAATTCTAATTTCAAATTAATTTTATTTTAAAAACATGGATTTTTTTTTCTAAAAGTAGTCATTTCTTTATTGATTAGTGTTACATTTTCATCGCATTTCAATCTTTTTCGTCATCATGGATACGTTAAAAATTCGAGTAATTATGGAATATGAGTACCGTCGTGGCAGCAACGCGGCACAAGCGGCACGCAACATCAACGACGTTTACGGAGCTACGAGTAACACTACAAACCAACGCACCACCTGTTATTGGTTTGCTCGCTTCCGTTCTGGAAATTTCGACCTGAAAAATGAACCTCGCGGTCGTCCGAAGACTTTGGTCGACAATGACGAATTAAAGGCGATTGTGGAAGCTGATGATACACAATCTACGGCTGAATTAGCAGCAGCTTTCGACGTTAGCGTCAAAACAATATTGGTCCATTTGCGTCAAATTGGCAAGGTAAAAAAGCTTGACAAATGGGTGCCCCACGAACTCAATGATCGCCAGCGCGAAGTACGCGTCGAGACGTGCCTTGCACTGCTCAACAGACACACAAATGAAGGAATTTTCAACCGCATTGTTACCTGCGATGAAAAATGGATTCTGTTTGATAACCGTAAGCGCTCAGCAAGTTGGTTGGATCCTGGTTCAGCACCTAAACAATGCCCTAAACGAAAACTTACCCCTAGAAAAGTGATGGTCACTGTTTGGTGGTCTAGCGCCGGTGTGATTCATCACAGCTTCTTACCAAACGGGGTGAGCATTACTGCAGATGTGTACTGTGAAGAACTGAACACAATGATGGAGAAGCTGGCGCATCTCCAACCAGCATTGGTCAATCGCTCGTCTCCGCTGCTCCTGCACGACAACGCGCGACCTCATACTGCACAGCAGACGGTCTCCAAGTTGCAAGAACTGGGGTTGGAAGCTCTCCGTCATCCGCCCTACTCACCAGACCTTGCGCCTACAGACTACTACTTTTTCCAGAATTTGGATAACTTCTTGGCGGGAAAAAAATTTAATACCCGAGAGGCAGTACAAAATGCCTTTGAAGAATTTGTTGCCTCCCGTCCAGCTGATTTCTTTAAGAAGGGCATCAATAAACTGCCACTGCGATGGCAAAGATGCATTGATTGCATGGGTGATTACTTCGATTAATACAAATAAAAAATTCATGAAAAAAATTCGTTTAAATTTTTTCATACAAAACGGCAATTTCATAGGTAAAGACCTATTATATAGCTGACTTCGGAATTATTTAGTAGTCTCGGAATATAATTATGTTTGTCCCATGATATATAATTCTAGATTACAAGTCTAGAAAAGATTCAACATCATTTGGTACAGCCAGTTATCTCAGGAGACATCTTCATTCGTACATCAAACTGCATTCTAATTGCGTAACACACTTTCAATCACAATCTGAATCATTTTGAGGGATATTATAATCCATTGCTTCATAGGTTTGCAAAATTCGTCTGCTCAACAACGTTAATACTGCAATGAACGTGGCTGAACTGTCAAATTGAAATGCATTGCCATCGATTCCCATTTAATGTATGTTACGCATTTACCCCGTAGTTCTATTCTCCGTCTATCTCAATGCACTGCTGCAGGAATATTAGCGGGAAATCTATACTGTAGAGGCCTAGAAATGTAAATTACTTGTGCTTTTATTTAATTAATTAATCATTTTTACAGCTGCAGCAGCTAATGCTTCCCAATATAAAATGCTTGTAGTTGCTTGTGTGTTGTTACTTGATTTTAATTAGAAATAGATTGGCTTACTGAATTGTGCTCTAGCTAAAAATTCACTAGTAAATAAAAACTTGTTGAATAATTGCGTACAGCAAATGCTTGCTAAATTAAATCTTGCTTGCTTGAGCTCCGCTTGATAAAAAAAAAACAGCTTACTGCTTTCTGAGCTATAAATTTGCTATGGTAGAGTCATAATCATCACTGCTATAAAAATCTCACCTTCATAAGCTTCATGTAGCTTATTCATCTTATATCTACTCCAAAACAGCCATCGAGTGCCCAAGAAAGGTAGCGCCTGCGGTCCAGGCAGGCGCGTGGACTGCTTGCCATCCGCCGCGCGCGCAGCTAGCGCCGTCGCCACAACTAATACCAGGATCACTGCCAGCACCAGCGTTGGCACGTACGACCAGTCCACCAGAGGCGGCGGCGTGCTCTGCAACCAGAAGTAAATACCATGTAAGTAAGGATAATGCAATATGACAATCAGTGAACACGGTTCACAATAGATCTCTGATGTCTCCAGTTATGTTGCCCCAATAAGCAACATTGGTACAAATTCAGTTTATCGTAAAAACTAGCACCTGGGTGACTAGATCAGTAATGTGGGCGCTAGGATGCTACTATGGGTACGTTGATGTTATCCTAAATGTCAAATTCCTAATCTTTGCTATTAATTGCCATAAACCACATGATTGGTACTACCTACCTAAAATAACAGTCCACATAAGTTTATTGACCGCACTCGAATATTTGTGTACACACAGCTACATTACAAGCTATACATTTCCAGTACAAGCTGATCTCGCATTGTATAGGATTTACGTACAATGAGCGGTCAGCTTATACTGGAAATTTATAGCTTGATATGTACCCGTGTGTACCTACGTTGATTCTTTTTAATCTTTTTGCCAATATCAACTTCTCAAATCTTTGTTCAAGTTCAAGTTTTGGCTTTAAGATTTTGTTTGGTATCGTGGTCATTGACTCCGCGTGCGGCCGTGCTGGGTGGCGCGTGCGGCGGGTGTGCGGACCTGACGCTCGCGCCAATGGTACAACGTTGACGCGGCGTTCTTGACATTGGCTTTGCGTAACTGTCTCTCGTTACGTAACATTACGCGGCCGCAGGCACCGGACACGGCGTCAACGGCCGACCATCTCACAGCTCACTACCTAACTGCACTTAGTGACAGCTTAATATGTGAGAAATTATCTCTCTAAGTATCGAGCGATGCTGGTGGCACAAGTTTTTATTGCAATTTTAACGGATCCCGCATTTCACAGGAATTCTTGACTGGTACTGGAATTTAACGGGAGTTCAACTTTCGCAAACCTGTTGCGAATTGTCAATGACTTTGTAATATTGCAGAGCAATACTCGTACTTAAAAGGCAGTAGTTACGACAATTGGTATCTATCGAACGCAATCGAATTCTGCTCAGTGTGGAGACCGCGGCTGACATGCAACGGCCATACATCAAATTGTATGTACCAAGTAGTAGCAACACGTTTGGTATAGAGTTGCAGATACGAGATTTACCTACTTACTTTTTTTTTTAACCCTCATAAAATATGAGAGTCGAATAAATTTAATAAACATCTTCTATAATATTTTTCCTTTCACTACAAAGTAATATTTATTACCGTTCATATACATGAGGTGCATGCATGGCTGTTGTATGTTCCTGCATAACTAGTCCACCATATTACAGATACAAACATAAATAAATACATAATATATTAAAGTGCAGTTTACGCTCTTGTTGAATATCACTCTTATCCTTTGTAGGTATTAAGTGCAGTAATTAATAAAAGGTTTGTTGAGTTCATGGTTAACTGATAAATTAAGATATTTACTAATTTGAACCGGAGACTCAACAAATGAGAGAGATAGGACGTTGTTGACAGTTTCTTAATTAAAGCTCGATAGTTCGGCAAAAATAATGAGTTGTCTAACCTTTTTCTAGCCTTATATTATTAAATTACACTAGAAATTCCATTAATTTAATTTATGGCAGTCTCCTGCTTATATATTTAGGTTTCACAAGTTGCCCTATAGGATCACTTCCATCCAGTGCAATCTAACTAACTTCAGATCATCTATTCCATCAATATATTCAGTCGATCTAGCATTCTAGCTCCTACCATTGGACGCCTTCTATGGTTCTAAGCTGACTTTGCCCATCCGTGCTCGTTAACCGAAACTTCAGGACGACTGATGCACGCTAATAGTCTTATAGTATATGGCAGACCTCTATCAACGGTATGAGAAAAAATCACAAGCCTTGTTATTACAAAATCGTCTATAATTGAACATCGGCGTCGACGTGGGGATGTTTTTCATAGCGAGCGCTACTTAATGCTAATTATACCTTGCGTCGTACATAGAACCACTGGACCTGCTAACGTGGCCCACATACAAGAAAATACTTACAATGTTAGTAAGTGTATATCGATTGGCCAGTTTTTCGCATGGTTGCTTCATAGTCTTCAATTGCCTTGCTTCAGCCGGTGAATGTTTCTAAGCATTCCTTACGCCTTAGGCTAACAACCTCATACTACAAAGTTGGTTAGTAACTAGTCTGAAAAGCCGCCCAAACAAGATAGTAGTTATAGGTACTTGGTTGTTGTCTAGTTGTCTAAAATATAATTAACACCGTACTACAAACTAATTACCAAGGCTGAACAATTTATTTGTCGTTTCCCGTGTCAGTAACGTTTATTTGGATACCTTTTTATTACTCACGCCAAGACAAATCGTTCTAAATCTTGTGTAGAAAAGAATAAAGACTTGAATAAACATGGTTTTCTAATGGTGGCTATTTATATTTGCAATTGTACCCTCAGGCTTAACGATCTAGTGCTCCGCTGCTCCATTGCATTAGATATATCAGGTACACTGCATATATAGGCTGCTTAGGACAAGCCAACGGAATCGCTAACCGTATCATAACTCAACCTTTTATTTGAATAGAAAAAAGTATACCCTGCTTGCTTCTCTAGTGCCTGTTACGTCACTTTCTCTACAAATACACTCTCTAAAAAGTAATTAAAGTAATGAGTAACAAACAGACTCAACACCAGACAGTGACTGTTTTTAATCGTATTACCTAGTGATTCTTAATCGATTTACTGGAGCATATACTAAATAGCATTTGAATTGCAAATTTAATAAGTTGTTTATGTGAATAATACGAATCAGTTCGCTCAGGTGCAAAGTGATGTGGAATGAACTTAATGTAAGTTGAAGGACAGTTCAGTTTCAACAAAGACGCCAGCGCACTTTTGGTTACACGTCGTATGGAGAATGAGATAAGATAAAACGGTTAGTAATCAAATAAATAAACAGTTTATTCCCTGTTTCTACTATATCTGCATTTCAGATTGCTCTAAATTCGTAATGGATCCCTCAAGGGCACCCGACCTCTTCGTCACTCGAAACAATATGGGAGACAATTGCGCAGCTTCCAAATTCTTGCAATCGTTACTAACAAATCAAACTCAAACTCAAACTTCAAACTTAAACTCAAACAAATAAACAAACATCAAACTTTTTTTTGCCGATCTGTCCCCATAAGGGGACAAAGCAGGGTGGCAGTTCGGAATAATTATTTCTGAAACGTTCGGTTCAATCCTATATGATAGGTACTACTTGTCTGTAGTCAAAATAATTGTGATTATACCGGTAGTATAAACGACTCGCCGGTGATTATCTGGTACGCCGGTGAGCGTCTTAACAGGTATTGAATAACAATTACATGTTCACTCAATCGACAGAAAGAGAAACAAAGTCATTATTAAGTTTCGTTATTTCTCAATGCATTCTGGTTGACTGGGAGAGCTTATATTTATATATATTTGAAGTTTGTAAATTCGTACGTAAGTACCCAGATTTCTTTACAAAAAGAGACGACATACAAACGAAAATTATTTTAAGACATAAAAATAGACTAAACTTACCAATATCGCGACTAAAAATGCACTCCAATAGTACCTTTGTCATGTCCATAAAAAATATGTTAGGTTACCCGAAATAATAAAGAATTTAAATAACTATAACATCATTATCAATAAATTGAAGCTTTTTCTTGAAAGCAAATGCTACTATAGTATAAGCGAATACTTAAATGATAAATTATAAGGAACTTCGTAACTATGTATTTGTATCTACAAATACGCATTATTAAAGATACGCCTGTACTCCTATTATGAAAAAAATATTTAAATAGAATATTTAGCGTTGAATAAGTAACTTACCCTAGGGATAATAAATATTAATTACGTAATAAAAAATAAAAAATCTAAATATATAAAAGGCAAAAGTGATTGACTGATGTATCAACGCACAGGCCAAACCTTTAAGGCTAGAAACTTAAAATTTCGCACACGTATTCCTCTTATGACGTAGGCATCCACTAAGAAAGGATTTTTCAGAAATCAACGCCCAAGGGGGTGAAATCTAAATATATAAAAGGGTATGTTTGTTCCGGGTAATCTCTCAAACGGCTGGACCGATTTTGACGGGACTTTTACTGGCAGATAGTTGATGTTATACGGAGTGACATAGGCTACTTTTTGTCCCGGCAGTACGTTCCCGTTGGATAATATCCGACATCCACGCGGGCGCAGCCGTGGGCTGCAGCTAGTAGGTAAATAAAGGAATAATTAAAAAAATAAAGGGTTTATACTTACAATGTTAATAAATAAATAAATGTATATAATTTATAAAACAATAACTATAATTCATGAATTCAATTCTGTATTAATAAAACAATATATCTAACTTACTAACTATTTAACTAATAATAAAATTTATCATATTAAACAGCCAGTGTTCTTCCTCCTCTCTCCTACTTGATCTATGCCGTGCCCGACAGGGTCCATAATTGTGACTAATATAATTATTTTCCTATCAAGTGAGTGTATACATTATGGTACGCAATAAAGAATTGAGAATTGAACTTAATGATAATGACTCTAGGCAACATAGAGATGACACCTAGTATCATGTTCGAGAAAACTATAATTATTACGCTTAGACAAATTCCAACAGGATACTTAATGATCTATGCACATATACTCATATTTTAAACGGTGGTCATAACATTAAATATGTTTTTGTTTTCACCTCTCTTCGTCGTATTGCCAGTTTTATTTCCTAAGCTAAGCTACAAAATATAGAAATAATTTTAAAATATTTTCCTTAACTATTATCTTTGTGTAAACATATCGATGGGTAAACATTACATACCTACTTCCTTAAATTTTTGAAAAATATTTTGGCAAATTCCTTGTCGCTAGCAAATAATCCGTACGGGTGTGGAGGAAATGGAGTACTTTTTAAACAGATAACATGAACTCATCGTTGCATTTTATCTGCGTGTCTGAAACTCAACCATTTGCTTATAAATAACAAATTAACTCAATGAAGTACGGATAGCTATGCTTATTTCGAACACTTGAATGTCAATTAGGCACATAACTAAACCAAAAGATTAAATATATATCAGTTTTTCTAACGTCTCTCCTCCAAATATTTCTTTAGCCGAGGTTATCTCCAAAGAGCGAATTGATAAAGTATCTTTATGGTTATTTTATCTATAGGTAAGTTTATTTTCTCAACAAGAAGTTTTTTGGGTCAAAAACCTCGTTGAATTCGCTACTGTGTCTACACAATTTCAATGTCAATTTCGTGACCAAAGGTTTTGCGGTTTTATCAACTTTTAATCAGCTATAAGAGTTTTTTTTTTAAATATCAGTAAGTAACTGAACTTATAGTCAACTGAAAAACTAAGCCAAGTTGAAAACATCAATCGAAAAGTTTTTAGAGATATAAACAGCATTTAATAAGAATGTATGCGTACATTGATCGCCATTCTATCGATGTGTAATGCTGCGATATCATAATTTTATCATAGCTTGCACTTATTCAATATTTATTGAAACGATAACAAATATGTAGGTGCCTACAAGCAAACACTTGACATTGGATAAGACACTATTTCTAGATGTCCTCACTGTCTACAACGTACTTACCTAGGTGACGAAATTGGTTACCTACTTATAACACAATAACAAATAGATCCATATTCCATACCTACACTAAATTATTAGCATTCTTAGATAACGCTATCTCTCGTAACTAAGAACCCGGTCTTAAATGTTTTAAATAAGTTAAATCGGAGTCAAAAGGTTATCCTGTGTTGTTAAAAGAAAGGGTAACAATTAATGGTTTTAAAGCCCGTAATTTGAGAAAAAATATGAGATGGGTACTAGGGTGGTCCTTATTTTTTGAATTTGGAATTAACCCCGGGGCACTTTGTCATTTCATTATATACTCGTACATCTAAATATGAAATACTTAAGTTCTTTTCCTTTTTTTTTGTTAAGATTTAGAAGTCAGGACCAGCTGTCAAAGTTGACAGCTTAAATGATGGTTTCAATAATGTTTCATTTAAGTGTTTATACCAAATTTATGTGCAAGTGAAATCGCTCCTTATCCCCTCCTCCCCTCGACCCCTCTTCTGTACCAACGCGTCCAGATTATCCCGCCCTGCACTTCAGTTCTAATAAAAGTCATAGTAACGTGTTTTAAAAATAAATTATTAAAATATCTACATAATATCTTAATTCATAACAACAACAATAATTTTGTAATATTTTTTATGTCCTGGCTTTATGAATAAAATTAAAGTCATTTAAAAATATCTAAAAGAAATCTGAAATATAGGTTGGTAGGTTATGGTATAATTATAATCAAATTACGTGGTGCCCCGCGAAATGAAAGATTTTATTTTTCTTAGGCTTGGCTTGTTCTTACCACCCTAATGGGTAACTACAATAAAGATAAAAATTGGAAAATCCGAAAGTGCACGCCTCATAATCTCATTCAATTCTATAAAAAATATACAACGAACGGAATGTCCAGTCGAATTTTTATATTACTAATTAAATTACAATTAAACTACATTGAATTAGACCGTGATTTTCGAAAGTACTTAGTATTCGATAATACTGAAGCGTTTAAAAAATATTGGACTCGATTAGTTAAGTTTTTCGTGAGTTATCGTGACTACCCCAGGATCCATACATACAGAGACCGGTACACGGACGTCCGCAGAATATTTTTTTAAACAGTTTTTTCATTATTTTAAATAGCAAAATGTCTTTTGAAAATAACATGAGTGTTGAAACTAGTGTTTTTTTATTGACGTTTGTGTTTGAATATTATTATTCTACATGTGCGATATGAAATAAATAGAGACATTTTTAGCACAAGGAATTACTTGTTCTTTATAAGGGGAGAGTAGAGCACTACCTCACGCGCTTCGCTTATGAAGTTATGTATGCGGCGTGCAATATAGCTTAGTTACTTAGATACCTACCCACTTAAATAAACTTAAAAGGGGAAGATACGTTACGCTCTAACATCGCTATCGCTAAACCTGGGCTCGGCGCACAACTACATGCAACGAAACTCACACTCACTCACTACCGATAGACAAGGACAAAGATAGGTCCCGACACAGCCGTGCGAGCGCAATCGCGTTAGCCGCCGAATGTTTACGATTATAAATGACATTGAGGTAGCGTAGCGTTAGTCGCGCGATGCGTGGCATCGTAGATGTCACGCCTGTTTTGTATTATCTATCTCACTCTCACAAAAATGGCGAAGCAAACGATAAATAAAATCATAATTTTCAACAAATTAAGATTTTTGCCTGTACTAACTCGTGATAACTAATCCCGTGTGTCTTATTTTTCTTTCTTTAGTGATAACACTTATCAAATATACAAGAAGGCATTTTGTAATAATTGATGAATTTAATAATTGATTTTATATACAAAATTTTAAATTATTGAGCTGTATCGACAATCGACATGCGCTGTTTAGACAATGGTCCGCGTGTGAGTGAGTGTCACTGCGTCCATTGGACTTATTTTAGTAGGATTGCGCGCTGTGATCAAGTAACGTAACTTTCCCTTTTATGTTTATCTAAGCCTACCTATTAAAAGTTTCATCATTATTTTTGTCATTTAATGAATTAGAAATCCCAAACACATTTAATGGAAAAAATTAAGCAGGTAGGTTACCACCTAATCTACCCCTATCTAGATAAATATATTCAAACACAAAAGCATTCTAAAATAAAATGAACTGCGTTGTTGGGTTTGGTGACGCATCAATATGGAGTAGGTATCCATAGGAACCATTACGTAGTTACATGGGATGCAAGGACAAGCTAAGGTTCAGACAGTTTAACACAAGAAAATTTGGGAAAATGCGCACAGGTTGGAAGGACATTCTAATCGCCATTTTTTTTGTGAGTAAAACGTTATGCTTACAGCTGCTTGCTTTTCTGACCCATATATTTTATGAAATAACTTTGACCTTAGGTTAAATCCCTTCCATAATTAGTTTGAAACTTGGGTCGCCAATCAGGACGCGCGAGTGGAATACGCAAACCAAGGTATTATCGGAAAATTAAAACATAAATACGGTGTTTCAATTCATACACGAAATATTTTAAGAGATACACTTATAGCTGGTACAGAACCTATAGACACGAAAGAAAAATGTATCTAAGTGTTTTTTTTTTATTTTACGTAATTATTATAATTTTAAAACTGCTTGACATATTTTGAATAAAACCTTTACTAGGGAGTATTCTATGACTGACCCGCCCGACGCGGCGAGGGACGCGGGCACTGGGCTCGCGTCGCCGTCGCGTCGTCACGTCTGTTCTATGTCGAGCAGCATGTTGGTAAGGTTGTGTTCGCATGCATGTCTCCACACGACCGCTCAAGCATGGTAGTTATTTCGCGTCCTGATGGTTACCGCACTCCACAGTACGGGTGCTGCCGTAAGCAGACACGTGCCCTCACCTCCTATACATGGGATCTAACAATAACATTGGTGAACTGTAATGGACGTACGAAAATACACCTTTGCCTATCTCTACGGGAGTAGAACGTAGGTAGACTTCGTAACCCGATTAGATCTAGTCTTATTTTAATAGCTTATCGCTTACAATAATAATAAATTTAAATAAAATATTATACCACCTAAACCCGCTTGTTCCCAACGAGTCACACCTCAACGGGTAACAGTGTGACTCGTTGGGAATGTTTTGGATAATAATTCCCAACGAGTCACAGTTACTGTTACACTGTTACTCGTTGGGATGATCCCACCTTGATTTAGGGTATCATTTAAGCTATCACCAATTTAATTAGTTTTGTGTTTCTTAAATAATAGGGTTTGTCCTCAAAATAGTAGATCTGTCACCAAAATGTAGTCACCAAACAATGCAAAATCAGTTCCACAATAAATCACCTAAAATCCTGAGATATAAGGTCTAGTACCAAATAAATGTTTTTGTATGTATTATAATAGGTGTGTCCTAATAAGTATTTCAACAATAATGAGGCGTAGCCGACGGAGTCCCGCTTCGCGGGACTCCTACTTCTGGGCGGTTTAAAAAAAAATAACCACGAAGGGGACGGCGGGGTCTTTCAGACCCCGCCGTCCCCTTCTAACCTAACCTGTCCGAGTCGGGGTGCCCCAAGTTGTACCAAATACCTGGGAACAATTTTTGTTTATCTGAGAACGAAAATATTTCGTGGCGATAGATGATATAGTAACAGTGTAACAGTAACTGTGACTCGTTGGGAATTATTATCCAAAACATTCCCAACGAGTCACACTGTTACCCGTTGAGGTGTGACTCGTTGGGAACAAGCTCCTAAACCTAGGTAGGTACGTTATTAAATTCCCTCCTTAAAGTTTTTCGAAAGGAACCTAGGTGCGATTAAAACTAATTTTAATCCTAATCTACAGTACCTACACATCTGTTAAGTAGGTAAATACTAATAAACAGCTGATAGTTGCAACTCGAATTCGCATAAGTTAGTGACCTCGTGAGGTTACGAGTGCGTCCATACCTACCTACTATTGTAGGTAGACGCTGTTTTTGAGAATTTCTTTACCTACAGAAAACTCAATGTCGTTGCCCAACCGAATCGGAGGAATCACTTTACGATCGGCACTCGCAAGGTGCGTTCGTGCCTCCATAGGGTACTTGTTATTGTAGCACACCACCATGTTCTGCGGGGTAATTGCGTAACACATTAACAGTAGGAATAGCTTACATTTTGACAGTTCAACAACATTCTTGCGTTATTTACGTTGTTGAGCAGACAAATTTTTCGAACATATGAAGCAAGGGGTTAGCAATAGGCTTCAAAATGATTCAGATTGTGATTGATAGCACGCAATTAGGGTACTGGTACTCCTGATTGGTATACCTTTAGCTGCCACGGCTTATTTTAATTTCAGAATTGTATTTTTTTTGTTTTTATTTTTTTATTACGGACGCTTATAACGTGCACGTCTTTCTACATCGTTCTCACATGTATAATTTCAGCATCCATAATGTAACCAATTTTTGTAACAATATTTTGATTTAATATAATGTCCGTGGAGTTTCTTGCCCGTTCTTCTCCATTGTTACGTACTACACTTTGGAATGGGCATCTTTTAAATTTTTGGGTTGGAAGTCATCAAATGACCTCCCCCGCTCTGGGCGGAGGGCGAAAGGGCGTGTCAGACTCTTACTGACTAAAACCCACCCGTGTTCCTTCAGTTACCTTTGCGCCAGGGCCCCGGTAACTCTTTCAAACAAACCGCGACCCCGGCCGGCTTCGGCCCTATTGGACCCCGTTAATGATGCTGACATCTCTTTGAGGCGCGCGTAGAACGCGACGCGCCGTCGACCCGGCCGGCGTCGTTACCGGACGGCGAGCTGCCGATTGCTCGCCGTCCGCAAGCCCGCGCCTACGGTGGCCGGGAGTCGGCTATCGACTCCCAACGCCCAGGGTGTCTCCTCCTGTGGCGACTAGGGACGTGAGGGCGCAATGGTTGCCTCTCCCTCACGGGCTCCGCCTCCTCCTTCGCGAGCATTATTGCTTCACAGAAGGAGGTGGCGGCTTCCCATTCTCTCTCGCTCCGTACCATGGCCTGGACCAGGGCCGGACGCGAGAGATCGTCGCCGCCGATCGCCGCCATGAGGACACGGCACACGGCGGTGCACCGCCCAAGCCGGGCAGACCTCCACCGTATGCTCCACCGTGTCCTCCGGTCGATCCACATAATAATAACACCCGGGCGTTTACTCCCGCCTTATCCGAAATAGAAACCTCCCGAAACAGCCATGTCCGGTGAGAAGCTGCGTCGGGCGGAAGGTGAGGACGCCGTGGCGCCTCTCAACCGCTGCAATTGTGGCGTGCCCTGGAATGGGCATCTAGCTTCATCTTTCTGACTGACCGACCCCTTGACAATTTAAAAGTGCCTGTAATTGGTTTATTTGAAATAAATGCTTTGAGTTTGAGTAATATAGTTTGGCATTGTTGCGTTTGTTGGCCGAAGCCCGACGCATGTTAGCAAAGGCGCGAGCGTTATAACACACAGATTGTGCGGGACTGAAGAGGCGCAGGGTAAGAAGGCGCGTTTGCGTTCTACTCTTTGATCATTCATAAAAACCGCGCGCCGTTTTATGCCGCCGCCCGCTTCAGTGATAGTAAATACAACGTAGAAACCAGCGTAATTATTATTATTATGTCGTGTATTTATTTTTATACTTATTTATATACATTTTTAAATATTTTTATAAAAACATTGAAAAATATTTAAAAGTATAAAAAATTGTGGTCCGCCGGTATCGCGAGCAGGGTCCACGCTACTGGTGGTTAGGGCTCCAGAGATAGGAACCTCCTCACGATGCGAGCCGTATCGGGGAGTACTGCCTTCTGAATTCGGCCCTTGATCCAACTACCTAACGAGAGCCTCGAAAGATGTTGATCGAGGCTTTCGGTCATCAGGCCATTGGCCGATACGACATTTGGAACAACGACAGCCGAGCGCACATTCCACATGTCAACAAACAACCTCATGTGCTAAGTCGAGACATTTAGTTTGTTTCTCTTTCTCAGCTTTCACGAGGTTTTTGTCATGCGGAATGGTAATATCGACAATCATTGTGCGGTGCGCTAATCGATCTATCACCACTATATCAGGCTTATTGGTGATAATAGTCCTGTCAGTAATGATATATCGATGCCAGTACAACGTGATATGGTCTTTATCGAGAACTGGGTCGGGCACATACTTGTAAAACGATACTTCAGAATCCACTAGTTTATATTTCAAAGCAAGTTGCTGGTGAATAATCCTGGTTACTTGGTTATGTCTGTGCAAGTACTCGCCGTTAGCTAGACGAGAACAACCAGAGATAATATGTCTGATGGACTCATCCGGACGATGGCATGCTCAACACACGTCAACCGTCCCGTCTTTCATAATATGTCTCCGGTAATTATTCGTTAAGATAACTTCGTCCATAATTGCACAGACGAAACCTTCAGTTTCCCCAAAACACTCACCATATTTAGCCAGGATACGGACGCTAAGAAATCTACACCGGGCTTCTGGAGAGCCCAATAGAAGCATATGCGAAGCTCCTTGCTTTGCCATACCTCCTTCCGGTCATCGGTAGTAAGTACCAAAGGTTTGCGCCAGTTCTCTTTAGCCATGGAGAGCGAGGTGAGTCCCTTGTCCACTGCTACCACATCACGGTGCATACCCACTTCGGCTTTAAAAAAATATTCCCTGAGACTGCACACTTCGCGGATGTGGAAGGGTTTTGCATTTAAAAAGCCTCGACCTCCGCACTTCCACGGTATGTACAGTCTCATCACTGATGATCGTGGGTGATGTGGTCAGCAGTGAACGGACCCTGCTATCCAGGGCGTCGAGTTCGGTCTGCATCCATTTGAGTATATCGAAAGAGTACATTAAAACCGGCATGACCCAACCGTTGAAGGCGTGCATGTTGTTTCCGCCTGAAAGAAGGCTAATTAATACCTTCTTCAGGCGACCAAAGAAGCGCTCCTTCGACGATTGCTTCATGTCAGCAACTTTGATGCGTAACGCTTCCGACATACCGGAATACTTATAGCTTTCGGATGAGGAGAGGGATCTAAGGTGCATGGAATCCGAAAGTTGAATTCCCTCGGGTTCCATAATCTCACCTCGCTTTACATGCATGACTGCACATTTGTGCACACCAAATTCCATCCTGATGGCGCTACTGAAAGTTTCAGTTACCTTCAGTAGCTCCATCAGTTGCAATTTGTTGGGGGCAAAGACTTTCAAGTCATCCATGTAGAGGAGATGAGATGTGACCTGACCACCTCTCCTCAACCGATAGCCTACACCTGAATCCTCCAGTAGTGTGCTTAGAAGATTCCAAAACCAAGCAGCACCAAAGCGGACTCAAATTGTCGCCCTGGAATCTTCCCCGTATAATTACAGGCTCATCATTTCCCTGGATCTGTCGACACCCTGGATAGCAAAGAACTGTTCTCCATTACCCCATACACGACCTATGGAAGGTGCGTAGAGTTGTATCTATCTTGTACAACTCCAGCACCCTCATGAGCCATTAATGCGGCACCGAGTCGTAGGCCTTCTTATAATCTATCCAGCATGTCAGCAGATCCTTGCGGGATCGACGAACTTGTTGGCTTTTGGCCATATCGATGAGGAGTAGCTCCTTAGTACCGCGGGACCCGTTCCTACATCCATTTTGGGAGGCTGACATAATAGAGTTACTTTCAATGTGCGTAATAAATTTTCGCTCTCAAAATGGATGTAAGAAGTTTATAGACCGTCAACAAACACTTGATCGGTCTATAATTCTTGGGATCCGTGGGACTACCTGACTTATGGAGCAGGTGGGTAACGCCTGTTGTTAGAAACTGCGGAAGCGACCCAAACTCTAAAGATGACTGGAACTGACAGGCGTGTGAACTAATTAGCCATTTCAACCAAAAGTTGTGCAATCCGTCCGGTCCCGGTGATTTCCAATTCGGTAACGGACGGACTGCTCTGGCGACGTCTAATGGCGTAATTAGGACTGCTTCCATTTCCGGTACAGTTTCACACGCTCGCCTGACATCCCATATCCAGACAGCCTCAGCGTGACAGACGGGCACTGACCAGATGCTGCGCCAGAATGTACTCGTGGCGGCATCATCCGGGCGGCACTCGTCGGTCGCATTTTGTTCAGGTCGCTCCCATGCAACATCCATCTCATCGCTCTGGAACATGCGATTCTGCGTGTAGCGATAAACCGGCCGCTTATACTGCCGAATACGGCTCGCCCATGCATAAACTTTCTGCTTCCGAAAGTCGATGCACTCTGTGACACGGGACATGTATTCTTGAGGGCTGATTCCAGTCCCCGAGAATGCCCGCCTTATAAAGCGCATCACTCGTGGTCGTGTATTGCCTTCCCTGAAGCAGCATAGTTTGCCAATAAGTACCCTGGCCCCATCGATACGACGCTCGATCCTGCAGTGCCGGGCTGCTACGGCTGGTTTTGGTCGAGGAGCCCCGTCACAGTTTGGAAACCTGACGTTAGCTAAACGACATGCCGCAACAGCCGCGCAATACAGGATCGAATGTGTATCAACGAGATCCTCGCTGCTCCCGAACACATTCTTAAGCTACGACTCCAGCGCACACACCAGCGCCCTATTTTTTTTGTGCATAGGTAGTCGTGGTAATCGGGGTCTAAGTTCGGCCGGAGTGGATCTGTACTCACGAAATGCATCCTCCAGTGCGCTCTTCAATCGGGCGTTGCACTGGCTACTTACTGAAGCAACCCTATCATCTTCCACTTCTAAACCATGATTAGACCGCAGCAGTATTTCATCAATGGTTGATGCTTGTACCGCGGTTTGTGCCGGACTCGAGACGATATGGTTGCTCAGCTCTGAGTGCAAGCTATCAAGTGCGGTATCGTCCAACCTATGGCTGCGTTGGATGACCCGTACCTGATCCGACAGTCTTTGAGCCGAGACGTTGACGGTTGGTTCTAGTTCCTGAAACAGAGTCTAGTTCCTGAAACAGAGTCTATTTCCTGAAACAGAGTCTAGTTCCTGAAACAGAGTATAGTTCTTGAAACAGAGTCTAGTTCCTAAAACAGAGTCTATTTCCTGTATTATTATTATATTCTTTATTTTCGGACAATGATCCAGTGTGGCAGGTAGTAAACAATGTTAAATACAATAGAGAAGAAGACAGAATAAAGGACAACCCCAAATTAATGTTTAGTGATTGTCCTTCTCACAAAACTTTTCATAATCGGAGAGTCGATACTCTCCGCCGTAATGGATGTTATAAAATAAGAAGGAGCCAGTATTTATTATTTGTGTAAAGTATATTTTTTTTGTTTTTAGTAACATACCTACTTGAATTTAAAAATAAATGTTCCTTTGGCTTCTGTACCATCTATAGGTGTACCTCTTAAAATATTTCGTGTATGAATAGATACACCTTATATATTCTGTCCTCAGAAGCTGTTTACAAAACATGGTGAAAGCTGTATGTGGTTGGTAAATTATATTTCCAAATTCTATCACAGTCGTCACAATTAACTACTGGTTTTCTATAACCAGCTTTTTATTACTTTAAACAATGATTGTTAAAACACGAATAAAAACAGTGATTATTTTATTTACTTGCCTATTAATAGATATAAGCATGTAAATAAATTTCACACTATTAGACTTCATTGACAAGTCGCTGTTGAAAGGTCAATGAATTAAGAATGATACAAATACCTACAAATGATAATATTATGAGAGTAAATAATAATAAATCTTATGTAAACTGAGTAGGCATAACGTGGATAAATAATGTGTGTGTAATACTTAGTAGGTATTGTAGTATCATTATGAAATCATATTCATTTATTTTGTATCCACATTAGTACCTACCTACTTATTTTTAGCCGGTAATGTAGTTTAGATTAGGTTAGGTGAAATAAGCATTACCATAAAGCTAGAGTAAAATGCCTAAAGTTTAATCGTTAAAAAACTAAACAAGCAGTTGACAGTTCCGATGGACATGACTAAACTAAAAACGGAGCTTGCCACCACAAATGAAGTTCATTACAGTTTAAACGTCCTCAAAAGATCGACCATGTTGTTTTTTTGTGATATTTCAGCATTGACGTATCTGCGTGCACTTGTAACCTGCACATAATTTACATAACGCCACGAAGGGAGGCGTCGCGTCACTTTGTCAGCTGCATCGACTCTTCCGCGTTTATTGAGGCCGGTTCACGCGGTTCATCGTCGCTGCAATTGATTGCACTCCATCGCTCCTTACTCCCCGTTGTTGCGAGACTAACTTGCATCCTTAATGTTCATCACTTATCGACATCAGAGCGAAGTACTTTGGACCTATCTGCGGCAGTTTATGTGAAGTATGGCGCCGATTTATATTAAACTTTTTCTGTATGACAAGTTGTTTACAGAGACAGGTGTTTCTCCAGTTTTTTGCAAGCTTGTGGTAGTAAAGAGGTAGAGTCTCAAATTCATTACATATAAAAAATGAATTTAAATTTTCTTGTAATCTTGTTTCGATTTTTCTTTAAGCTTTGTTTTGATTAGCAGCTTAGTATTCTGAAAATTATCATAATTTTGTTTTGTTATCTTGTTAAAACAACATCTTCCGTTAATATGCCATAAATTTGAAGACATGGACACAATTAGTGCAACAAGAGCTGTTACAATGATCCAAGAAGGAATTTCGCAGCGATCTGCGGGTTTGCGGCTGGGTTTTTCTCGAAGATCTATCCAAAATGCCAAATGTTTGGAATCGCTTCCAAGAGACCGGCAGTGTTGCACGATCAGGTTCAGGTGGAGTTTGCATTACAACTGTTCACGAGGATCGGTACATCCGGCTAAGTGCCCGCCGAGAACGCACAGTGACGGCTCGTATGTTACAATATTGCCTACGGTTGACAACGGGTACTCGTGTCAGTGACCAAATTATCCGGAATCGATTGCACGAAGACCAGCAAACTTCAAAACGACGAGTTGTTCGAATTCCTTTGTACAGGGCTCAACGTGCCAATCGTTTAAGTTTCTGCCGCCAATACTTGGACTGGGGCATAAATCAGTGGGGCATGGTGCTTTTCACCGACAAGTGCAAATTATTTTTTTTAATGACGTTCTACGCATTCGGGTGCGGAGGCGACGTGGCGAGCGATTTTCGGAAGCCTGCATACATGAAGTTGACCATTTTCGTGGACCCAACATAATGATTTAGGGTGGGACTAGCTTACACGGCAAAACTGAGCTCGCTATTTTAAATGAGGGTTCCGTGGCTGCTCAGCGTTACATTGAGGAAGTCATCAAGCCTCTAGACCTGGGTTCGTGTTGATGCAAGACAATGCACGTGCACACACAGCTCAAGCGACCCAGTCTGTGCTGGAAGACTCTAACATTCAAGTTTTACCGTGGCCAGCAAACAGTCCGGACTTGAATCCAATCGAGCACATGTGGGACCTATTGAAACGAAGGGTTAGAGAGAGTGAGCAAAAGGTCTGCAACCAGCAGCAACTGTTTAACGCTTTAAAAATTGCCTGGGAAGTGATTCCAGCTGAAAACGTGAGGCATTTGATGGAAAGCATGCATTCCAGGCTTCAGGAGTGCATAGTTAAAAGAGAAGGACGCGAGGATACGCGTTATTAAAAAACAGCAAAGGAAATAAAAAGTAAAGATTTTTTTAGTTTTTCGTGACTTTTCGTTGTTAATGTTATTTATCTTAAATTGTATTTTTTTATTTAAAGTTAAATAAACATATTTATTGATAATTTATTTAAACAGGTACTAGCCTAAACGGTAAACCATAACATTGTTTCATGTTTACTAAAACAAAGCAATTAATTAATTTAACAATTTTCATGGTAGGTACGGTACACCTTAAAAACCTCGTGGGGTCTTATTTTGTTTTGACTAGTATAGTTATGCCAAAACATTTATCCAGTAATATTTTATAATTAGTGAAAAAGTACAAACAGCATTGCCAATCAACCATCGGCATCCGGCATCGCACAAATCAATGATCCATACATGACTACATTTGATAGTTGATACAGTACCTACATAAAAGTACGCAAGTATTCACAAAGCAGTCCAATTTGCCGAAACCAGATCCGTTTATCATAGATCTTCTGTCAGGCAGGTTGGCGTATTTTCTCCTCATTATTTATGAACGAGTCATTTCAATCGCCTTATTTTAATTTTAAAGATCAAAGTGTCAATTAGCCAGTGGTATATTTATAATAAGTATATAACGATTTTGAATTCATGATGAAATGAAAATAACGTAACTCAGACTACATTATAAGTTTTAAAATATATTATTCTACTACCCGCCATTTTCAGGGTACCTAAGACTGAAAACTGAACACATCAAGGCTAGACAGACGTACACTGACGTATAGCTACATAGTGTCTCAGGCGTAGAGGCTCTACAAATGTAGGCACAGACAGTGGCTGGTTAAATATCGAGACAATAAACATAGCTATAGTGATTATAGCTTCCTTCTCCTTCAACCGACTTCTGGATCTCTCGGATCGATAGGACACACAGCTGGTAGGCACTACATTTCACTGCGACTGTCTTTTATTTGCTACTAAGAATGTCGACAATCGTAATTATAAGAATTTTATTAACTCCTTGATAGCGACATCAATGCCATTGCAATTAATTTACATATTAAGCCTCAATTCATGGATTTCACCAAATGAAGGTCATAAAACGCGCGCGTTTTGGACCTAGTTGTAGGACTCATTCTCATGCTAATATAGAAAAAACACAGACATCAACGTTATATAAATAATTCTATAACATTTGCAGGTCAATCCTTAGCCAAAAGAATACATTTGTCATTGTAATGTGTTGGGATGAACCGTGGATGGAGTTCAGTGAATGACAGCTGATATGACATTAATTGATGAGTTCTATGAAATATCAAGACAACTGTGAGGTTAAGAACTTTCAGATCAAATATAATTGGAAATTGTAGGTAGACTGGTATAGACAGTGTGCTTCCCTGCAGAGCGCGATGGCGCGGGCGGCCGAGGGCGGCGCGCGATTCGTTTTGCTCCCCGAAGGACGACCAGTCCCGGTCGTCTCGCCGCATCGGATATGTGTCACTATAACACTATACATACGTCTGCTTCCCTTCGTGTGACTTCCACACTGAGACTCGATATTAAGACAAAAAGATTCTGTGGACTGTGACCGTGACCCTGAACTTGCCTATCATATTTCCAAAATTTGGTGCACATGGATCTTTTTTTAGATTGATAGCGTATCTAGTAATATATTCAAGGACTCACTTATCAAATGCTATAGCATATGTACGAACTCATGCTTACGAGGGCTAATTTGGTGATACGCTCTGCTGATTACTCCATTTGCAAGCAACATGTGTTAATAGCATATTATGTATAATAATACCTATGTAAGATTGTATTATTACGTAGATATTAAATAATTATGTAGTATAAATCTTTAAGGTCAAACGAACATCAAAACTATTTTTGTGAATAGTTGCTTATGAACGATACCAGTTGACACCATATTTTGAAATATGCAAGCACAAACACAAACAGGAACCGTTTATAGACGTATAAGCTTCGCAGAAGTCAATCAGAGCTGACAAACCAGCTTTTTTATTTTGATTGACAATTACTAATGCAATTCAATTCTTATTTTTGGTTCCCAAAAGTGCGTGGGCACCCCAAATAAGTACGTATTATAAATTATAATATAGGCTTAGTAAAACAGCCACAATACAGCGCCGCCATTTAGATATCATTTATTTTATAATAACCAACAACCTCTTTAATCTAATCAACACAAAAAACAATAACATTACAACACATTTAATTGAATAATAAAAAAACTTGTCCTTGTATGAGGTTCAAGGCGAACAGTAGGTCGATGGCAACCGCGTCATCGCTGATACAAAATTTTGTACCGACGATGGTTTACGACTCGACTCGGCAATCCATTATCATACTAATAGGGTAGTTTTAGCCAACTAACCAGTTGTGGAAGGCCATCAATACCGCAAAAGTGAAGCAGCAAAAAAACAAAATCACAAAGTGCGATCATATGTAGGTGGTTTTATTGGTGATCGAAAAGGAGTTATGGATTTATTACGGGCATATATTAATTAGCTGGCTCATTTAATTAGTTAGGCATGATGATATCTTTGTTTTCTTAATTTACAATTTAGCGTAGCTCACAAACGATATATGGCCAATACCTACCTAAATACAAATTCCAATACAAATCTAAAATTAAGAAGCATTTTTTTATTGCCTTTAAAGTCGTTAAAACTGAAACTATCATAAGACAATGTTCGGTGCTAAATTCGCAATGAAATAATAATAATGGGGCAATCTATGATGTAATACTATAAACTAATTGTATCCATCAAAGTCACTAGATATTTGAGACAGGGTAATAACGCTGATGAACATCCGGTCACGGCTCTCAACACATGTTCCAAAACGAACTATCGCACGTGATACCACCAAATATATTACCAGTTTTTTACCTCAAAACTACTGTTAATTGATTATTATCGAAAACTAGAAGTAATTAACACACCATTGTAACCAATGCTAGTTTAATATTAACAATACTACGAAATACAATCGCTGTTTTCCAAATCAATCTTGTGCGACGAACTAATATAGTTTAAAAGAACGTTCGCAATTATTCTTAATTAATACCGGGTAAAAAATTAACCTTGAATCAGAGGCAGGAGTAAGCGACCGATTGAATATTAATATATAGCGATGAGTGAACAAATGCTGCATATTCAACGTCTCGGTCAAGCAGTCTCACGCACTCCTGAAGCTGCCGAGAACGTTTGTTTGGCAGTAGGAAGCGACAGCAGCGCACTGCACCACAACAATATTAGGTAAGCTACGTCTCAACACAGAGAAAAACACATTTTCAGTCCACTAAGTCGTCCCCACAGTTTTCGCTCACTCTGATTAAGCTATCCAAGTTTCTTGATAGCAAAAAGTAAAACAAGAATTCGACTGCGAAACGAGAACCGTCTGCCATTTCGAATTCAATCGAATACAAAAGCTTTTATGAAATCCCTATTCATTAAGAAAGAACTTCTGCATGTATTTAATTCTTATTCATTAAGTAAAATGTGGGCTAACTCTAAATATAGGTCGCTATTTGCATTTAAATGATATAGTGTCTGTAAAAGGTCAGAAACTATTAACCAATTACTAATATACGAAGGAAGTTGTGAACTTTACGAAAGTATTTCAACCGTAACTTTGTTAACGTTAACGTTACGGATAAACTACCCAGTTTAGTTAATTGTTAGCCGAAGGTTATTAAGTGGTTCAAGCATTGTTACTTAGTATCATACTTAGCTCAGATTTTTCATTAAAAATGCTTACCCAAGCAAAATTTCAATAAACTTTCTATAAATTAATTGCGCTCACAAACCGAACTGCGCCCATTTAGCGAGCACCTAGGTTTACCCTATACTTTTCACAACGTATAGGTCAAATTTTATATGCAACAATTTAAACCTTTTTTCGCGTCATTCGTCTGAAGAAAAACATCTATTAAAAATTAACTTGCAACATAACTTCTCCAAAACACGCAAGCTAGGCGTAGCGCTTCATAATTCGCAAGAAAAAGGTCTGAATAATGTATATTTTCTACTTGCAGCCGTAACTTCTTACATTTTATGCCTCGGCTGGATCTTTGTGTCCGGGATAAAGCAGAGAAAACTAGACCCAAATAAAATAAATACCTTTTTTTAAATATTATATTGCTGAATAAAAACTCGTTCGTATTATGATAGGTAAGCATAATACTATCAATCTAGTCTGGATCATGCACTCATGTTACCCATTTCAGACGCAGTCTATGAATTAAGTGCAAAAAAATAATTACTTACGTGCTTGCTCGCTTGGTACATACGTTTTTATTAAAAATTAAACCATATAACGACCATAAATATAATAGGCAACCGTGAGTAAAGGCGATAAAAATTTTTTTTCAATGATAGTTAATAAACTTACCCAAAAGCTCTCTACGTAGTGTGAAAAAAGGAAAACTCCCGGAAGAGACATCGTAGCCAGCTTAACTTCACAACTTGACTGACACAGGGAACACGCCGCGCTTTTTATTTATACACTTTTTGTTTACTAACATCACATAGGAATTCCTTTATCTGTGTCGATAGGTAGCTCATACACGAGGTCGCTCACGGGAGTCGCCGGGCTGCCCGCGAGCCTCGTCACTAACGACTGAGAATCCGCCAACACGTTGCGCCCCTATATACCTACTTACTTCTTGTTTTCCTGAATGCTTTATTTCACGCTCTATATCCACGAATTAATAATTATGGATTGTGGATATCGAACAGCAAGTGTTCGTTGAATACGAATAGTGTACATGACTAACAATTATCTTGATCGAATTTCTTACAGGCCACAAAGTAGATAATTATAATAATTGTATTGACCTAATAAAGTTATCTATCTGGAAGGGCATGATTGTGAAAAAGTAAGGAAATTAGTTCAAGGCTTATTGTATTTCTTCATGAATAGGTCATAACCGTGCAATACGTTTATGAACATTGTGCAGGGATCAGAAAAAAATATGATACACAATCTTCTGAAACAGTCAACTAAGCAAGTACTTTAAGAAGTTAAATAACAGTGCAAATATTGAATAAAAATATTTTACCACCTTGATAAATGGAAGGGTGAACGTCCCAAAGGTTTAATACAAGGTCATTACTCATTTCTCTGTGCAATATCAGCGAAACTTGTAACTGATATCAGCGTTGTTTTTGTTATTCAATTGTTAATCCATAAGAATTTCTATCAACGTATTTATTTCGTGTGAGCAAAAAAAAACAATAAGAAATGAGGCTAAACCCAGGATAAGGCAAAGAAAAACAAAAAGAAAGAATACGAAATTAGACCTTGCCAAAAATACTGAGGTCACCTTGTATCCAGCTCCCGACAAAAGTATGAAGGACGCCCGGGTAGGTGGCCTATAGTAGGTACCTACAACCTACAGCTGCCATGAATTAACCCCATGCAACTTCTTTTTTACGTGTCTTTCGCCTTTTTGTAAAAATATTTATAAATTAACAACATGAGAGGAGATTTCTTAAGGCTCCTTTAAAGAGGCGCGACACGCGACGGGAATCGCGTGCGTCACAAAGACACCGCTCGTCAGGAGACAGGCGGTGCCTTTGTGTCGCGTGCGATTCGCATCGCGTGACGCGCCTGTTTTGAAGGAGCCTTTACTTGATTTCATACATTTAAACTGCATTTTTTCCGTCAATTTTTACCCACGATGTCTGGATCGTCTCTAAGATGACTCCTCTCACGACTCTACGACTTACAAAATACATAAATAAATACAATAGCCTTTATTTCTTAATTACAAAAAAATAATGAGTAACACTAATTAACCTCAACGGGTATAGTTCTCCTCCAGTAATATCCAGGTTTTTCTGACATAATTTATACTTTGAATCGTTTTCATAAAGGCTCCTACACACAGGCGTGACACGAGACGCGAATCGCACTCGACACAGGCGGTGCCTTTATGACGCGTGCGATTAGCGTCGCGTGTCGCGCCTGTATGAAGGAGCCATAATACCAAAGCTAGGGGCTGGCTCAAACGATTACGACCAATAGCTATAACATTAAAAAGGGGACGCGTTACGAAAGCATTTCTTTTTAAACTTAGGCAGCTGAGCTGCAAAGCACCGAAGACCGCGTAAAGAAGATATTCGACATTGTTCCTGGGTTCGTTTTATGGTTTACTGCAAAGAGGACAGGATTCTAGGAATTGAATTATAATCCCTACAAACGAATTGAGATAAGCAGCTAGCTACGTAGGAATAAAAGTATAATTACTATGTCTGACACTTGAGAAGCTGTTTCATGATATCCAATATCCATCCCGCCGGAGACCTAGCATTAAAAGACTATCGCCAAAATCCATTCAGACCTAATTCTGAATGAAATAAATACGATTCATTTTAGAAATTCAAGGCAGGTTTTTCACATTATGCACCTATAGACCACCGACTGCCTCGTTGGAGGTGGTCACAACCGCTACTGCTGAGCATGAGGTCCTGGGTTCGATTCCCAGGTCGGGCAGTGTTACTGGATTTTCCATTATAAATTTCTCAGTAGCAGCCCGGAGTCTAGATTCGTGCCCGGTTGATGGCAATAGGCTCGCCCCCTATTACATGGGACTTAAACACAACTGGCGAAATGTGGGTATGTGGGTGGGACACATCTGCCTATCCCTTCAGAGATTACAGGGCTACAGGCGTGATGCTATGTTATATTATATATATAGATAGATAGATAGATAAAAAACAGAATAATTATAGTTTACACAGGTTAAAATGGTTACACAGCTCGCAACGCCGCACAGCGTTGGGCGTTGCCAGCTGTGTAACCATTTTGGTGTACTTACAATAAACTATATAATCATTCTGTTTTCTATCATCTATCTATACATTATAATATAACATAGCATCACGCCTGTAGCCCTGTAATCTCTGAAGGGATAGGCAGAGGTGTCCCTATAGTATACCCACATTTCGCCGCAAATGAATAGGACCTCTCGAATTAAATAGACCGAAGATCTGAAGATGTCAGGCTACCGGCTACAGCCGTAGCCGGTAGCCTGACAGGTAAATCTCGTTTTATGAGCTCACCCAGGATAATAGGCTACGACAGTTCAAAAAGAGCTTTTCGATTGACTTTTCTGATTCATGAGTCCACCGCCAAAACTGTTTAGAGATATGAAGTTACCAACCTAAGTACGTACTATTAGGTACTTACATCCTTACATCTATAAAGCCCGCATGCCCTCATCGACAATTTTCCGCATTATTTTCCGATCGACTTACCTATTTTCTTCATTCATAAAATAATCACTTTATAAAAAAGCTAGGTACTTACTTATCTAGAAAAACATTTGCTCAGAAAAAACTAAAACAACACAAGTATATAAGCTAAAATATATGTTAGGCTTAGGTTTATTTTGATATATTTCCAGGTAATATTTTTCTCAAATTCATAATTTCTTAAGTACGTAAACGTAACTTTTAAATTTCCCGCTAATAAGGGTATGTTTCACTATTAATTAGCGTTCGATCATTCGATGGTTTCCCAATGTCAGAAACCGCATAAAATAAAATAACAATTAGGTACAATCAGGTATGTATAGTGAGTTTCATCAAACGGTGCATTGAAGCTGAAAATTACCTGTTTTTAAAGGTTTTTAGGCAAGATTTTATAAAAAAGTATAATAGTAAAACAATACTCTAAATTGTATTGCGGTTCTTTTAACGCAGCAACCGGTTTTCAAATTCATAAATTTGTAAGATTAGAGGTTCATGTTGTATATTGACAGTTTATTCAATCTAATTTTAATTACTCTAATACAATATTGATACTTCATATATAAAAGATAACGGTAAAAAAAATCCGTTGTAATGAAACGTAAAGTTACCCAGAAATCGTCGAGCAATAATAATTTTAGCCACACTCATTGACACAAAAATATTTGTCAGAATCGGTAAAAAGGAACAAAGTTGAAAAACGTTAGAGGAATTTCCATGACCATGATTGCTAATTCAACAATCTGAAAGCCAGCCGAGGCCAAAGGCTATCACTGTCAAAATCTAACACGAAACTACTGTACGAGAGCGACGAATGTTATAAAATTAAATTAAGTGAAAAGGATAAGACTAATTAATATTCATAAAGAACACATATTTTTGAGATTTATTTAAAAATGCAATTCAAAAATGTAACTCACGTGTTGTTCGATTTAGATGGATTACTTCTGGGTAAGTTCTTCATGGTATTGCGTGAGATTGGGTATGAAAGGGTGATGAAAACTCCGGTTACATGTTATCATTATTGGTTTCAGACTCTGAAATCTTATATACCGAAGCCTTTACTGCTGTATGCGCAAAATATGGGAAAAATTTTACCTGGGATATCAAAGCCAGCCTTTTGGGATTCCAAGGACACGAATGTGCAGAAAAAATCATTAAATCGTTGGAATTACCGATTTCCAAGGAGGATTTTATGAAGGAGAGTTTCGAATATTATGAGGTACTGTTCCCTAAAGTGCAGCTTATGCCAGGTAAAATTAATTTTGGTTATCAAAATGTTATTGAACTGCATGATAAGTGTGTATTCTATGAGTATATAAAATCTTCCAACAATATTTTAAATGTTAAAATAAAGTACATCATTTGCATTAACACCCTG
Source organism: Griposia aprilina (assembly GCA_916610205.1). Lineage (NCBI taxonomy): Eukaryota > Metazoa > Arthropoda > Insecta > Lepidoptera > Noctuidae > Griposia > Griposia aprilina. Next base: position 11,552,575 of record OU744306.1, read on the forward strand.
AATCTCTTGGAAATGCTCTTTTTCAGCTAAATATAATATAACTGTAACTAAACTTTTACAAACTCTTGGCTATGAGTTTATGAAAATGAGACTATGACATTTTCATGCAAGCCATCCTGCAGCACAATGATAATACTAGCCACATTGACATAGGTGATGCTCAGTGACTAGCCATTTAGATGCTTCTCTTTAAAGTACATACTAATTCCATGTTGCTTCTACTTTGCACCAAAAGCTGCCATTAAACCATTTTTATACCTTGGACCCCCTTAAAAAGTAGAATATTTTATTTTTCTTAAAACCAATACTGAACCTCTTTTAATAAAATAAAATAAAACAATATTACAGGTGCACAAAAGCTAGTGGAGCACTTGCACAAAAAAGGAGTACCAATTGCTCTTGCTACAAGCTCAAGCAAGGACAGTGTGGATATGAAGATGCAGAACCACCAAGAGTTCTTAAGTCTATTCCATCATCAAACCATGGGGTCAACTGACCCAGAAGTCACAAAGGGCAAGCCTGACCCAGCCATATTCCTTGTCTGTGCTTCTCGATTTCCTGACAGGCCAAAACCAGAAGATGTGAGTAGATCATAGATAACATGTTATTCTTTTTATATCTATGACCTAAAAGGTCAGGTTGTTTATAGTTGCATTTTGATAAAAGAATCCAATGTGTAACTTAGTGGCAGCCAACATAATCTTTATAATATTTACAGAAATTAATTTTGTTCTTTAAGAATATTTTATAGCAATATCATCCCACTATTACATACTGATTACATGGGATCCGACAGGTCCACCCTTCAGGGAATACAGAAGTAATGTTAATTAGTGAAGGCAACTTGTGTAGTAAATTAATTACAACTCTTTTTCAGTGCCTTGTTTTTGAAGACGCTGTGAATGGTATAAAAGCAGCGAATGCGGCCAACATGCAAGTAGTAGCAGTGCCTGATCCACGCATCGATTCTGATCAATTGCAGACTGCTACACTGGTCCTGAAGTCCTTGGAGGATTTCAAACCTGAATTATTTGGTCTTCCAGCTTATGATAGTTAGGCAAATGGTTATTATAAGTATTCGCTGGTGCTTGTATTTATAGTATTGTCAATCATCACATGATCAGTACTTATTGTTTTAGTATCCACTACTTAAGTGGGTAGTACTTATGTAATTTGTTTTTGGTGTTAAGCAAAACTGTTTGATAAACATTTAATGTTTTTCAAATGATCTGAATGAGACTTACACTATAATTATACAGGCAGTATTACACCTCTACAGTACCTGAATGTGTTAAACATTGACCTCTTATGTCTAGTCATATTTAAAATAAAAATACAAAACTTCACAGCACCATTATGTTGTTTTATTACTACATAAGACTTATGTATAACATCGCCTTAACACATGATTTATCTAAAGACTTACACATCAAGTTCTAAAATGAACTAATATAAATTGAATAATCATTGTACTTCAATGACAAGACATTCATTAATACAGTACTTAACCATTCATTTGTTTTTATACACTCTACTAAAATCATGAACAAAATTGAATTAATTTTGTATTGGCTATTTCTTCTAATCATTTTTATTATAAGGTGGTAATCCGAACAGTTCTGGCTTAAAGTCTTCAACAGAATCCAGTACGAGAGTGGCTTCTGTGGTACGTGAGCGATCCAGGCGGGAGTCAGGTACCATGACGACCTGCATACCGGCCGCACGCGCAGCCCTCACGCCGTTTACAGAATCCTCGAACACCAAACACTAGAAAAAAGTTTCATGTTACCTATTTTAAAATAAAACTTTTTCTTTCATTAAGTTGACCAGTAAACAGTAAACACGACAGATGGATTTTCACAATAACATTGCCGGCCGCTAAACACGACAGATATGGATTGTCATACTAACATTGTTGGCTGCTGCTCGCATGTATTTGACCAGTAGAGCATTTTCGATTTATCTCGAAGAAGGTTGTCAAAATAATGCTCGAATTTCCAAGCACGTTTGAGAAACAATAATTTTAAGTACCTACCTACCTAGGTATATTTTACTCATTAAGAGTTATAGTTAGCCGCGCGTCAGTAATATGTCACACACTTGAAGTACGAATATCTTCCTTACTGCTACGAAATAAAAGCGGTGTTATGCAGACCGTAAGCTACCGTTTCCGAGAAGAGTTGCCGATTTTTAATGGAAAAATAAAATAGGTAGGTAATTACCTTCTCAGGAGCTGGTTTATCAGGAAACTTGTTGGCTGCAACAAAGAATATGTCTGGGAATGGTTTGCCTTTCTTCACGTCAGGATCCGAAGTGCCCCAAGTTTTGTACGGGAACAGGTCAAACAGCTCATCATGGTTGACAGTCTTCAGATCGTATGACTCCCTACTACTGCTTGTCGCTAATCCTATGCTAACATGGTTGTCGTGGAGATGACGAATCAATTTTTCAACTCCTGTAAATTAAAATGATGATGATGGTTTGGTCATGTTGAGAGGATGAATGAAGGGCGATTAACAAAAGGTATTTACAAGGCAGATGTGTGTGGAAACGCCGGGAGGGGACGCCCTAGGAAGACATATAGTGACCTTATTGGTGATGTTCTTCAGTAAGGTCAGGTGCGTAGTACTCACAACCGGCGTGCGTGTATGACCAGATGTATGAATGTAAACGAGGCAAAAGGAGTATGTAAGGATCGTAGCAGGTGGCTTTCTGTAGTTTCTAACCTAACCTTTTTTTTTTTATCCGAGGTGGAATATCCTCATCTCCTCCGCTCTGGGGAGGCGGAGGGGTCTGTCAGACTCTTACTAACTAAAAACCACCCGGTGTTCCATCTCACACCTGCGCCGAGGGTCGCGGGAACGTACGAATCTTCCGCAACCCCCGACTGGCGCCGGCCCGCCTCTGCGGGCCCCGTCCGGTCGAGCGGGGGGAGTGAGGTGTTTGACTCCCCCCGCGACGTCTAAGAGGGGCGCGTGAGGAACACTACGCGCCGCCTCGGGTCCTGATGTATGGGGGGCGACGGACGTCCCCAAGTCCGTCGTCCCTGGACCCATTTAGGGGGGCTGGAAGAGGGCGTTGTCCGCCCTCCGGCGACGCCCGGTGCGACTGCTGCGGGCCGGGTGAGAGGATGAGATCTCGCGCTCCCTTTCCGCAGCCTCCTTCTGCGAAATTGCTGTTTCGCAGAAGGATACCACCGCGTCCCAGGACTCGTCGCCGCCGACCATAGCATTCACTACGGCCGGCAGCGACAGGTCACTGCCTACTCCTGAGATGAGGGCACGGCGCGGCTCCTCCCAAGCGGCACACTCTGTCTGCAACCTAACCTAACCTACCCCCATGGGAAGAAGGCGTGAGTTTATGTATGTATGTAAATTAAAATATTAGGTTTGTCAAAACAATCTAGAGGAATGGGAAGTTTTTGCCTAGCTGTTGCTTACAGCTAACGAAAAGAAAAAGAAGTATCTATTGTAGAAATAATTAATGTCGTTATAGCAAATAAATGGTCGCCATAAATTAAAATACCTACCTACTTCAGATGCATTTTAGAGCATAGGGAGGTCCCTATGCTTTAAAATGCTTGTGAAGTCGTCAAAAAGATTTATCGTACGATAAGAAAATTTAAGTAGGTAACACTTACCAGGCATAATCTTGCAGTACGGAAATATTTCATCGAAGATTGCACGCGTTTCACTCAAAAACTCTTCAATGCTGAGTGGTAAATCGAGGTCATTGATTATGGTCCCCGCAAACTCCTTACTTTGCTGACCCATTATCTTGCTCTTTAGCGCAAATGTAAACTCTTTGCCGAACCGGGACGCCACTTGCTGAAATCCTACAGTATACAGGTCTTCCGTATCTGAAAATAGCAATATTGATAATTAAATATCTGTACATCTTGCCGGATGGCTGTAAGATAAAAAATATATATTTATGATTTTAAACTTACTTAATAATAAACCATCCATATCAAACAAAACATGTGTCACTGGTTTAAACATTTTATTTTAATATTATGCTTTGTTGCTACAATAAAATCACAACAATTGTATTAATAATGAATATGAATCTTTTTATTTTATTTTATTACAATATACTATTCTACACTTTATGGCTTCCTTAGTAATGAACTATTACTGGGAGATGTTGTTATTTCAATTCATATCTTATCTTCAAAGTCTGTCCAAGACTTTATATAACTAATGCGTAGGTAATTAAAATCACAGCTACAGCATTCTGTAGTTTCCGATACTATTAATATAAAGATGATGTAGATAGCAACAGTAGGTGTTTGTACCAACTTTTTGTGTAATATACCTAAACACTTGTATGTTAAATTCTATGCTATGCATGTGCAACTTTAATCTACAGACTTACAATAGGCTCTTTATTTCTACTGTGCAAATACATCTCACACACACAGATAATGATGTGATTGCAAATTCCATGGAAGATAATTTACATATTACTGCAACCTGTAACAGCCTGTTGTATATTTATGAAGTGGAAATAGGATTATTATAAACTAACAAAATATGTTTTTTTGTACAATTTTAGTTCAGTAATAAATTAATTTATTTAATATTAAAACTAATAATATAATTATTAAAACATCCTGATCTCATTTATGAGGTAGACAAAAACCAAAATTAATTATTATGAATTTATAATATTTAAATATCACAATATTTCTATGACTTAAATGGTGGTAAACCAAAGAGCTCAGGTTTAAAGTCGAGCAAAGTGTCGATCACAAGAGTAGCATCAGTCCTCAAATTCTGAGGTGTTCTTGGGTCTGGTACCATCACAACTTGCATGCCTGCAGCCTTGGCTGCCAACACTCCATTTACTGCATCCTCAAAGACGAGACACTAAAAAATATTCATGAGATTGAATTTTATATGAATTATTCAAGCATAAAATAATTATGTTTTTAATATATTCTCTGTTTTGTCTTTATTATCATGATGAGGAGTCCACTTTACTTAGAAATAATTTTATTCAATACTTCTTTTTCTCCAACCCTTCCTGGACCTTTGCCCTTCTGGGTAAACAGGTGTGATATTTTGATGACTTCTTTTTTCAAAAGTCAAAAGGTAAGTTATTTTCAACTATCACTATAAGAAATTTTTACCTGTTCTGGCTTTGGTTTGTCTGGGAATCTTTTAGCAGAAACCAAAAATATATCTGGATGAGGTTTCCCGTTCTTTACTTCAGGATCTGATGAGCCAAATGTCTTGTATGGAAATAAGGTGAACAACTGTTTGTGATGTTTGTCTACTTTCAAATCATAACTTTCTTTGCTTGAACTTGTTGCAAGTCCGATTGGAACATTATTATTGTGAAAATGTTCTATCAGCTGCTTTGCACCTATAAATTAATGATTGTGTTAAGTGGCAGCCAATAGAAACCTCTTATTGTTACTTTTATTATCAATCAATTTACCTGGCATTAGTTGTGTATCAGGAAATAACATTTCAAATTGCTTTTTACTTTCCTCAAGAAAAGTTTTAATAGTCATTGGTAACTCAAGTGCAGATATTATAATTTTTGCTGTCTCATGGGATTGCAGCCCCATTAGTTTGAGTTTTAAGTCAAAATTATAATTCTTTCCAAATTGTGACACAATGTTTTGAAATGCCACTGTGTATAACTCTTCTGTATCTATAAATGTAATAAAAGTAGGTATGATAGTTTTGTCTACCTCACAAATTAATTCTTTTGTAGATGCATTGTATGCATAGCCACATAACAAAGATTGCTTTCTCAATCCAGGATATAGATCCTGGATTAGCAAAGCAATCTTTGTGTGTGTTTGTAATTGTTTCTGATTTGTGCATTAAAGCCTATGCTTGCTCTAATGCACAAACCACCAACAATTGGGTGTCTTTAGGCCATACAGATATTAAGAACTTGCGGAAATGAAACCAGCATCCGTAAGCAACTAAGCAAGTCAATCTCGTGGTAATTCAGTATAAATGATTTTAATCTTAGAGCTTAATCTCTAAGAATCTTGGTAATGGATATCAAATAAACAATTTTTTATTGCAAAGGACAAGGAGTTGGTCAAAGTAAGTAAATATTGAGGACATTGGGGTTAGGCATTGCAAGTAAATACTACAAAACAACTTACTCAATATCAAACCATCCATATCGAAAAGGACGTGTGTCACTGGACGAAACGCCATTTTAAATACAAAAGAATTTGTTATTCCTAATAGCACTAGCACGCACAATATTATTTCAATTTCGTTTAATTTAGTAATTATTAATATTATTATAACCTAAAAAAATAAGTCAAAATAAACACAAAGTCAACAAGATAGATTCAGATTAACAGAATGACAGACACAATTCAGTGTTGTCAAGTATCCTAATAATAACTCCCCAATTCTCCGAATACCTCAGACATGATTAGACAAAATATTAATAATTGTTCTTTCCATATAAGCATTAATATAAGCTTAGTTATTTCACGATAAATACAATGCAATGTTATCTACAAATCAATCATAATCAAAATAATCTTTAGATTTCCAACACCTGACAGCACCTCAATGCTAGCTCGACGCTCCCGGCATATTCTCTCATTAATACGTACTCGTACAATAAAATCTGCAGTGTGTGAAATTTAAAATACTTTATTACCTATCTGCAAAAAAATTAAGAAAATATTACATAACATTAGTAATTGTATTGATTTGGAACAACTAATGTAAAGACCGGATACCGAATTAAACAAAACTTATACATACATACATATACTCAGGCCTTCATAATACATGGTGTATTATTCTTGTTAGGTACTCAATATTCTATTGAGGTGATTGGGGTCAAGAGCTTGATAAATTAAAAAAAAACGTTTCTTTGGGAAATTTGTTTGTTAAGATGAGTACAATCATGTGTTTAAGTACCGGTCACTAATTTATTGCCAGTCACCCTACCTATATAGTGGTAGTAGACCATGGTCTGAACAACGTTTGTTCTTGTAAAACTGTGATTCAAATGTCACCGTGTATAAGGAAATTACACAAAATGCAGTAATCTCAAAATAATAATGAAATTTACTGTCAACTTGAATAGAGTTTTTGTTTTGCAAAAATAAATAAATTGCTGCTTGAAAACAAATTAATATGAAATAACTTCGAAAATGGGATATATATTGGCAACCCCTTACGTTACCCGGTTACGTGTCAAACTGTGACTTGTCAGAGAATGTTGCCAATATAGTAGAATAATATTGAGTGGTACAAATCCAAAAAGATTTCACAAAAGACTTTCGGGGCTCATGTCACCCCCCCTGATTCAACCTGACGAGAGTCTGTCTGTATGATTTACTATCATCATCTTCTTCTTAGCGTGTCGATGGCAAATATCATTCGGAAAGAGTTTAATTTTTTGTTTGGCCCAATACCCAACAACCGTGCCTGAACTTGAACAATCCCGTCAAGTCAATGTCATTTAGGCGCCATAAGATCAAAGCACATATTTTTTATTGTACTTTGTTGACGTAATACATAGTAGAAAAAAACCTGTCAATTTTTAAAGGATTTCTACCCTACGCATTCATAGCTGGTAACATTGGTGAACGATTTTCAAAAACTTGTTTTGGTTTGGTTATTATTCTACAAAAAATCTACGTAACTCACGCTGTAAAGGAGTATATTGCTACTGTTGTTGATCCTAAAGCAATAAACTGTAGTTTTATGTATTTTAGTGAAAATTGTACACTGTCTCGCATTGTGGGGCGTTAAATATCCGATATGGATGGTCCCGGAATGAGTTTGTTTCAAGGCGCCGCGAGTATCCACATAAACAATAGTGCTCAAGACAGGCTTGAAGAACAGGAAGAACTTGAGGACCAGAAACGTCGGAATGAGGAGGTAAATATGGAACTTGGAACTTAATAACTCGTATACAAAAGACAAGAGGAAAACTGTTTACAATGTAAGACGTAAGTTTTGATGAAAAAACATTACATTCTCTGTAGCAAACTTCAATGTTTCTTGTTGTAGTTGAAGCATAAGCTCGCTAATGCGTTTGACGACCTGTTGGATGATGATGAAGGAAGCTCAGTCAACAGCAGTGGCAACTATACATTGGACCCAGGTCAGAGTAATGGAGGTAACAACTTTGTTTATAATAACTATGTTTTAATACTACTATTATTCTACTGCTAGGCAATCTTAGACATCTTTCGGTTATATTCGTCATTTCGAGGATGTTTTGCCCAATCACCCACTTGAACACATCCTAATTAAATAAATGTTTTTTTGCTAATAATTACGAAAATTTACTGATTCCCATCTTTACATGTATTCTCTAATTCCATAGTCCAACAAGGAAGGACAGGCTTGCCCCCAACATATGTGGAGTCTCTCAATCACTTGAAAGAGAACCAACATGGCACCGAGTCCCCCAAGCTTTACTGTGAGACTCCTAAGAACCATATGGGGCACATGAGACACCAAGAGGAGGCCTTGAAGGCACAGTTCAATCCTTATGGTGCTGGTGATGGACAAAACCATTATTTTCAACAGGATTATAGAGGTACACAAGTTATCCTTTTAACAAGTACATAATGTCAAGCTTGTATTCCCTAATGGGTTAGATAGATAGATAAATAATTTTTATAGTGCTCACAAAAGAAATAGCACAAAACACAAAATCACAATGAAATGATAACAAATTAAATGAATATAAGAAAAAAAAACACATTATAAAGAAATAAAGTGACACAGTGGATTAGGCGGAAGTGAAATGAAATGAAATGAAATGACACAACACACATGACACACACACACACACACACATCACACAGATGACATGATGAGTGTAACTATAGTACACCCAAATTTCGCCAGTTCCATTCCTTTTATGGATTTGTAAATTGATACTCATTAGTTGGTCTGGTTATCAGATATTTAAGCTAGTTTTTACAGTGAAATATTTTGACAGTGACTGACTTAGCGTTTTCTTACATGAACATATAGTTATATACATAAATAAACATAAGATATATTAAAACAATGTAATAACAAATACTGTTTCCTTATAGCTGTAAGGGCTCCCACACAAAACTAAGAAATGCCATGCAATACGATGCCGCATTGCAGGAATTGTCCTGGAGCTGCAACCTGCAAGCTCGCAGATTTTTGCAATGCAATGCGAATAAGCAGTTTTGTGTGGAGCCCTAAACTGCAAATAATACTCTAGAACTTAGTGTGGACATATTGTAGTAATGGATTTGAATAACTATAAATTTTTGTTGTTTTCAGGTCACATGAATGGGATCAACAACTGTGACAGACAAGAATTTATGAACAATGAGCAACTCAAAGTTATGTATGATGTAAGTACATACTTTATAAGAACTTTCTTAAAACAAAGAATAGCCATGTTGTGTACAGTCACAAGCATAAATATGTATACACTTGGCTAAATTCAAGACTGATTTTCTCCTTAATTTTTGAATGAAATATTATGTTGTTACGAACATGAATAATCAGCCTAGTGTTCCCACTGCTGGGACACAGGCCTCCTCTCTTTGAGAGGTAATGGGCTGTAATCTACCACGCGGGCCCTGTGCGGGTTAGTAGATGTCACATGTCTTCGAATTTTTGGTTCTAGGACATGCCGGTTTCCTCACGATGTTTCCCTTCACAGTTTTGAGAGCAGTGGTGATGAAATTCTTTACACAAAGTAAAGCGCCTGCCTGGGTTCGAACCCACAACCTACAACTCGTAAGTCGGGGCCGATACCACTAGGCCACCACTGCTCTCATGTTACGAACATGGTATTTTCGAACCCATAGCTTTATGCAATATGTCGCACATCAACATTGCATTCGTTATTTCACGAAAATATCGCTATTGAAAGTTGCCATGTGTTGACATAGTAGTGCTTGTGACTGTACAGCATACAACTGTATGCGCCTTTCAAATATGGCCATGAAGTGCTGGACACAATTTAGATTTTCTTCTATTTTTTTTATTTTTTTTTTCCATACTTTGCTATTTATGTCAGCTGTCACCCCGTTTCTAGCCATATCATCTTTCACACAGTCGATCCATCGTTTCTTTTGTCATCCCCTACTCTTATAACCATGCACATTCATATTTAAAAGTTTCCTCATTCCTTCATTTGTAATTGTGACGGTCAAATAATAATTGTTACTGTTGTTGTCATTTATCGCCACTTACATTACACAATAAATGCCGATTCTATGTAGTTTCATTTGTTGATGATGAACAGATCCGTGTCAAGGAATGTCAGCAATTAGCCGGTCAGATGCAGAAGCTAGACACAGAAATAGACAGTCTTCGAGCTCGCCTTGCTGCTGCTATCAATGACAGGGATAAAGCGGAATTGTCCCTGCAGGAAGCTCATCACTTGCTTGGTAACTAGCCAATACAATAACAACCTTTTTCTCTGCAGCATAGATAAACCTATTGTTTTGAAATGGCAAAGAAAACAATGCACTTTCAAACAGAATCTTTTCCTACACTACTACTTTTGTGATGATGGAAAATCTGTGTATAGATAAAAATCAAACTCCAGTCTTAATTGTGATTATAGCAGTACCTGCCAGAAGGCTTGCTTCAACTGCTGCCAGCATTTTTTTTTATAGATGAATTTTGACAAGTAATAATTTCTCTTTCTCCCTCTTCGATTCCTCTGCCTAACCCTTCGAGGAATACACGCGTGATGTTATGTTATGATATAATTGTAAAATAATTTGTTTCCAGCATCAAGCAAGCATAAGTTGATAGAGCTGGAGCAGCAAGTAACGAATCTGACTGATAAGTTGGTAGAGAGTGACCAGGAAAAGGAGCAGCTCAAATTGGAACTGCGCTCTGCTAATATTAGCCTGCAGGATGTACAGCAAAGACTTCATACTTTACAGGTAAAATATAGCTTTAGAAAATATTTATCTCTACAAAGTAATAAAACAAAGTCGCCTCCCGCGTCTGTACGCTTCGATCTTTTAAACTCCCCAACCGATTCTAATGCGGTTTTCATTAATAGTCAGAGTGATTCAAGAGGAAGGTTTATATGTATAATACATGCATATTATAGTAGAGAAAAGCCGAGAATTTCAAATTTTGTAATGTGATATCGTAAAAAACATATTTTTGTGCGCTTACATTGCAATCGCTGGCCTAAACCTTACGAGATAGATCAAAATAATGTACTACCTAAGGAATTGTATATTTTAAAAAGATCTACGAAAAATCCCCTATGGCATATGTCTATCTCCTAAGGATAGCCCACAATAACCATTTTTATCTTTTACACTAGGTTCTACCCGTGACTTCGTGCGCGTGAAATTTCTTTTTCCCCCGTCCCACCCCTTCGCATTGCATCGCCGCCCGCGCAATTACTTTGTTTTCTATATCCTTCCTCATGAATTGGGCTATCACATACAAAATATTTTTTTCAAATTCGACTGGTAGTTCCAGAGATTATCGTGTTCAAACAAACAAACAAATTCTTCAGCTTCATTATTACTATAGATATTATGAAAAATAATGGCTTATTTACGAAGCTATTTTAAACGGCACTATATTATTCCTTATCCAGTTAAATACGTTCGATACGTTTTGCATTTAATGTAGATCAAAATAGCCCTGTACAGCATATCATTAAAATTAATATCTTAGAAAATATTAGAGATTTAAAATACAGGGGCAGAGCGGCCGTAGGGTACGGCGCGTGCATTTAAATCAATCCAATATGTTACTATATACATATATAAATAAAGGTAGCGATCAAGCCACTTTCAGCATAGGTACTGAAAGTGGCTTGATCACTACCTTTATTTATATATTTAGTAACATAATATTATTAATCAGTCCACACTGACACCATATTAAGATCTACATTGCAACCGTGCGAGGCCGGGGCGGGTCGCTAGTTTGTTTATAAATATTTATGCAAAATGAGGTACAAAGGCGGACTTAACTCCTAGCGCTTTTTCTTCCTGTCTGTTTCGTTCTGCCCGCGGCTTCGCCCGCTTGGATGTCGACAATTATCCCACGGGAACGTGCTACCGGGGCATAAGCTGACCCCTTATAACATCAGCTATCTGGTCAAAATCGGTCCAGCCAGCCGTTTCGGAGATTAACCGGTTTTTTTGTTATATAAGTACCGTTTATACTTCAAATGCATTTAGTAAAAAGCTGCTATTTTGATTACAAACATTGACAAACAGACACTTAAATTTTATTTATTTGTATAGATTAAGTAATTGTTATAAAGACGAATTGTATGTTACTTGCAGGTTGCACACACGCATGACACTGATGCCATATTTAGAGAACAGCAAGATAGGTATGTTTATACGATTGGTTTTATTTATTTTTTAACCAACGAAAAAAAAGGAGGAGGTTCTCCAACCGACCCGTATTTTTATTTTTTTTATGTTTGACCACGCATAACTTTTTACAGAGTAGTCAGATTTTGATGTTTTTTTTTATTAATGCCTGGTTCACACATTTACAGTTCAAAACAGAGTGTGTTTTATAATCCGAGATCGGATATTCGGATGCTTATTGCCTATGCCTAAAGTAAATTTTTGCTATGAAACTATGGAAGCGGTTTCAGAAACTATTTTTCGTAAAAAACTGATGCATGTTTATTTAATATTAATGTGTAACCTCCGATGCAAATATGTGAATGTAGGGTGTAAGAGGAGGGGTGGTGTGTGTTAGTTAAAACAAAAAGTTCTCTCATTTTCAGGCATCGCGACGAAGTGGAAAGATTACAAAACGATTTGACCAAAGCGAAAAGTAGACTAGACGACAAAGTAAGTACCTTTTGAACTTCTTCCTACATTCATGTCTTTAATGAAAACTTTCCTTTATTTAAAAGTTTCAAAACCACAGGACAACGAAATAAAGACATTAGAACGACGGTGTATGGAAAAGGACAGAGAGAAAGAAGATATTTTGATAGAAAAAGGTGCCACTATCAACAGGTTAGCTAGCGAATTAGAGGCGGCACAGAGTAGACTCGTCAATGGAGAGACTTCGCGGCTCAAAGAAAAGGTGTCTCAACTGACCACAGAGAGAAATGCGGCGAGAGAACAAGTGAAGGAGCTGGGCGTAAGTTGATCAGTTATTAAGAAAATATTTTAAGGTTCTATTGTATCACGTTTATGTCTGTTAGGCAGACTAATCTAGCAAACCTCTAACTCATAATATTCTAATTAAATCACTGAAAGTCAAGAATTAGAGAAAATAAAAAGAAAAGAGAGTTGCTCAATATAATTTCATATGATATTTACGTCAATTTGAAATAGTCTTTCTTGGTTTTTCTATAGTGCCTTCATTCTAAAGCCTTGAGGTATTCTGCTTCTGCATGTAAATTTAAAATTACTTCCTTATAGTAGAAACAAGGTCGCGTCAATTTTCATAAAAGTAATTAAAGATGTTTTTTTTTATTTCAGTCCAAGCTAGAATTGACTGCACACGAATTAGTTCTATTCAGGAACAAATTGGCTGGAACTCAGAAGGAATATGAACATTGGAGAACAACACTACATCAGATTTTAATGGAGTCTTTACCAGACAATACGTATCTTGGTAAGTTGCTTAAATAATTATTGAATGGTGCTATATTTAGTAAAGCACTGCTTACATAATTAATTTTAAATAGGTGATAATGGCCATTGACTGTCTATAAATATTATAATTATTTAAAATCCTTTCTAGGTGAACCTCCTTCGCCAGGGAAATTGTCAACACTCAAAGAAGTTTTAAGTCGATACAAAATACAGATGCAAAAATTATCGTCATTACAGGAAGAAATGAGTAAAAGGTAATAATATACAGTCTTAGAGTCACCATTATTTAAAACATACTTGAAAACTTTAATAGATAGGCAATGAAAGCTTTTTTGTTTAATATCAACATCGTCGGCATTAGCAGTCTAGGGCTGGACGTAGGGCTCTCCAATCGCAGCCCATTTAACTCGGCCTCGATGATCGGCTACTATCATTTAGCTGCTACCAGCCACCCTCCGAAGATCGTCGCCCCACTTAGTCTAAGGGCGTCCTATCGTACGTTTGTTTAACTCTTTAAATTTAATTTTCAATGTAAGTAAGTAAGTCGTTTATTTTGCAAATATGGGTAAGTACAGTAAACGGTGATAATTTTTAAACAGATAGGTTCAGCCATATCTTACCGACAGGCATGCAAAACTTAAATAAGAGTTTCACGCTAAAACAACAACAAAGGCAATTATATTATGATACATTGAAGAGCACTACTACAAAAATGAATTTATTTTTTTTTGATAAAAAGCATATGACTTTTAAGATACGTGATACAAAATTACAGTTTTAGTGAATATGATGATTACAGCCTTACAAGTCTTGATATTGAGTACTTACATGTTTTGCCATTATGGCGTACAAAATTAGTCTCGTCTCGTTAGTTAGTTTAGTGTAATTAATCTTTATTTTATTAATTTTAGAGATAAGAAAATAGAACAGCATCGCAAACAGGAGTTAGACCTCCGAGCAAAACTAGAAGAGCAGAAAGGCCTGGAGATGCAGTTAAACTCCCGCATGGCAGTACTACAGAACAAGCTGGAACTTCTGGGCAGTAACTCTGACAGTGAGCTGTTGGAGAGCTATAAACAACAGAACGAGGCTCTGCAAGCGGAGCTTGAGGATGTCAGAAGTGAACTGAAAAATGTTAGTAACAAAGTTGCAATCGTTTTTTTTTTTCTGGCTTATTACTCATGGTTATCGGTATATGGCAGTTCACCGCTGGAAAAGGGCATCTCTATTCGCACGGTATATAACTCGATACAAAGGTGTTTAATTATAATTGGGGGATCAGGTAGTTTTTAACTCTTATGAGAAAACACTTGAGTCCAAAAGTGAACTTTTTACTTTTTTTTGTGGTTGATGGCAATAGGCTCGCCCCCTATTACATGGGACTTAAACATAACTGGCGAAATGTGGGTGTGCTATAGGTACACCTCTGCCTCTCCCTTCGGGGAATACAGGCGTGATGTTATGAACTTAAATAGCTATTAATTTATATTTGTTTTTATTATACATAACATATGTCACATGCATAAGTATAAGTTGTATTGTATTGTATATCTGGCTGATGTCTGAAACTCCACGCCCAAGGCGCGTAGTATTTTTAAGTGAAGCTTGAAACATTGGGTCTATAGTCATCGATTGACACTGGCTAACCACTGCTTACCAAACTGCTAGAGTGCAGTTTGGTAATACTTCTATTTGATTCCGTACTTTAAAAGATTCTTACTCATGTGATATCGTTTACCAATAAATAACTATGTTAATGAGGTAATGATGAAATATAATTATCATTATATATTTTATTTCCTCCAGTTGGATCTCAAACACACACAACTAGAGTTAGACTACGACAAGCTAAAGTCGGAGAAGGGCAGCCGCGCGTCCATCGTACAGGAAGCGAACGCGGACTTGTTGCGTGAACTGGAACGTTACAGCGCACAGCTCAAAGACACGCTCAAGGAGAATGGGGAGCTCAAGACCTTGTATCTACAGGTATGTAGGATTATCTTGATTTTTCTCGCAAATAGTTTGTTAGGCTCCATCGCAACGGAGTAACGCGACGAAAGTCACGTCATGCCATAAAGTTTAATTAAAAACTAGCTGCTGCCTGCGACTTCGCCCGCGTGGATGTCAGAAAATATCTCACGAAAACGTGCTACCGAGACAAAAAGTAGCATAATTATGTTACTCTTTATAACATCAGCAATCTGCCAGTGGAAGTCCCGTCAAAATCGGTCCAGCCGTTTCGGAGAGTAGCCGGAACAACAAGACAGCCAAAAAAGAAAGTTTTTTTTTGTTTTAAGTATCGTATATACATTCACATTGTCATGCGTTTAGTAAAAAGCTGTTGAACAGACAATTAAATTATTTATTTGTAGATATAGATGTATGAATGAATCTCGACACGTCTCGCAGCGATTCCATCACGGCGATACTGTGTTGGAATGGCGAGATTATCTCCGAGATATACTCGCTCTAGGAGATGGTGCCTTACTCTGTTAGTAGGAAACGCGATTCTGAAGGTCGGGTTTCAATCTACGGATTGGGTAAATTCTTATTGGGTTAAGCCAAGTACATTAACAGTAGCAGCCCGAAGTCTGGATTGGTGCCAGGCAACACGATCGCGTACTATTACATGAGAGTTGATACTTACAACACGTTACTCGCAACTTCGCCCTTTTATCTCATTCCTAGTGATATTTACAGACATGTAACATAACACCACGCCTGTACTTCCCGAAGGGATGGGCAGAGGTGAACCAATAGAAACTCCCAAATTTCGCCAGTTATGTTTTTTTATTTTTATTCCATGTTTAAAGGGGCGAGCCTATTGCCATCATCCGGGCACAGTCCAGAATCCGGGCTGCTACTGAGAAAATTCCTAATGGATAACTCTGTAACACTTTGCCCGACCAAGAAATCGCACCTAGGACCTCACGCTCAGTAGTCGTGCTACCTTATTTTTTGTTCTGTTATTGGCAGATACAAAAAACTGTGTATCTTGGCTCAGCCATTTGCTGGTAATAAGTACGGTACCTTATTTACAGGCATGCTGCTCTCGAGACACAGTATCAAGGGAACTAAAAGACTTGCAATCAAAAATACAAAAAGAAAAAGAACTTTACAAATCACAAGAAAAAGACTATGTAGAGAAATTGGGAAAGCAAAAGCAGCAGATAGAGAAATTGACGTCAGACTTCAGTAATTCGAAAGATGAGTTAGAAAGAGCTAACAAGAGAATATCGGAGTTGCAAAGAGAGTTTACTGATAAGCAGAGGGAGTTTACTGAAAAACTCGATAAGTACTTACAAGGTATGTCTTAAACGTTTTTGCTTTCGTAAAAAAACTACCGACCCATCCCTGCTTCACATGGGTGCAATCTACTTATGTGGCGAATTGTCAAAACACCGAGATTTCTTTGCTATGTCTAAGTTAAATATATATGTGTATATAAGCGGCAACAAAATCCATTGTGTAGTTAAGTTGCACTAAATGAACAAACAGACAGACAGACACCAAAAGCGACTTTGTTTTATTCTAAAATGACACTCAACGAAGCCGAGAGTTACTTGTACTTCTCGTCATTGTTATATTTTCTTTGTACTAGACCATATACCTGGGAACCTTCCGGTAAAGGACACAACAACTTAAAACATTGTGTCATACATAAATTGAGGCAGCCCCAGTAAGTTACAAAAAGTACTTGTGTCGGAGCTGTCTCGCTCTTCCCTTAAGTAGTAGCTTAACAATGATAAGGCTAATAATTATTATTTAAGTAAGTAAATAGAGAAGTAAAAAGTAAAAATGAAAATAAAAAAAAACATATAGCAACTCTCGGTGTGTACGTATGTGCATGTGTGTGTATGTATGTATGTAAGTATGTATATGTGTCGGAAATACGTTAAATCAATCGTTTTGTCTTGATTAAACGGGACGCCGCGCGTCACAGTCAAAATTCCAACTTTTATTGACTTGTTTGTACGAAAACAAGTTTTTAATGTTATAACACAACTTTAAATACCCCCACGACCCCTGTACCGTTACATGCACCCATAAGCACAATCATTGCGCACTACCGCAAACAGCGATTTTTCAAAAAAAAAAAAAAAGATTTCCAGCAATTATTTTTGTGCTGTTACTTAGTTTGATGTACAGAATGCCTAGTTGACGTGCTATGTGATGCGTCTTTTTACACCCTGTATACAATATAGATTCAATATTCTTTTGTTTTATTGTGTACAACATTTTTTATTTTTGTTTGACAGATGAAAAGTCCGCTATGCGAAAAGAGAGAGAGCCGTGTGCACAATGTGAAAAGAATATAAAACATATAAAATACTTGGACGATCAACTTAGCAAATGCACTATTAAGTTAGGTGAGTGTTCACCATTTATGTTATGCATAACCGCCTAATGTGGAGATAACCTGGAGATAAATTGGGTGCATTTAAAATGTTTGCCTAAATAATGTTCTTGGTTTTTCCTACCAGCGTCACAAGATAGCAACGAAACTTTAATGAAGGAGCTGAAAACCAAAGCGGAGTTCTTCCAACAATACATCATAGACCGTTTCAACAAACTACGCGAACAACGCAGCATAGGAACCAACACAGAGGAGCAACTGGAACGGGCTCACACGCCGAGCTCGGAACAGTCCAGCATCGAGCAGCTCGTACAGAACTGTGATGACGCGCTCGCTGCTAAGGTTTGTAACAGTTGTGGAACAATGCAGCATTGGAACTAACACTGAGGAGCCAACGGAACGGACCCACGCGCCGAGCTCGGAACAGTCCAGCATCGAGCAGTTCGTACAGAACTGTGATGACGCGCTCGCTGCTAAGGTTTGTAACAGTTGTGGAACAATGCAGCATTGGACCTAACACTGAGGAGCCAACGGAACGGACCCACACGCCGAGCTCGGAACAGTCTAGCATCGAGCAGTTCGTACAGAACTGTGATGACGCGCTCGCTGCTAAGGTTTGTAACAGTTGCGGGACAATGCAGCAATGGAAGAAATACGGAGGAGCCAACGGAACAGATTCACACGCCGAGCTCGGAACAGTCCAGCATCGAGCAGCTCGTACAGAACTGTGATGACGCGCTCGCTGCCAAGGTTTGTAACAGTTGTTGCACAACACGGAGGAGGCGACGGAACGGACTCACACGCCGAGCTCGGAATTGTGACTGGGCCTAGTGTTTTTAGTCCCGTGTCAGCCGTAACTTAGGGAAATTTTGTTGTTAGAGTGAAAAACATTTTTGTTAGAGAAATTATTCAATGTGGTGCCATATTTAACAAAAATATTGACTAAAACATGTTCTATTCTATTTTTAACCGACTTCCAAAAAGGAGGAGGTTGTATGTTCGGCTGTATGTTTTTTTTTATGTATGTTCACCGAAATCTCCCGTCAAAGAAATCCTCAAATTTTATAGGCACACCTATAGCGATTTGGGTATTTTTTTTTATAGTAAATCGTGCATTTGCTCTCGGAAAGCACCATTTGTTGAAGTGGAACTGATGATGAAGACCAGAGGTGGCCACCGGAACTACCCATTGTGGTTGCGATTCGATTGCTTTTATATGGTTGCTAAGCAAGTTAAGCTCATCACAATACATATGGTGAAATGGAGCTAATGGTGGCTTCACCATCAGCTCCAGTTCTTCTCGTTTTTACCAGGAGCATTCTTCATCAATTAACTTCCCTGCATAGGAAAAAGCAATATTTTGTAAAAGGTGATGAGCAGTTGAAATAAGGCTATTGTAACTTAGCTAAATTAATAACTAACCCACTAAAAAGTGAAAAATAAAAATCTTTTTTACAAAAATCAAAACAACCGACTTCTAAAAAAAATACTACCAAGTGGAAAATAACTTTAATTTCGGAAGTCGGTGGCAAAAAAACTAAAATACAGATCCAAAGACACCGACTTCCGAAATTAAAGTTATTTTAATTTAAGTTTTTTTTTTGTAGGTTGACTTTCTAATGCGTGGAATAGACAGCTGTTATTGAAAGATTACAACCACCTGTATTCGAAGAAAGTGTTTTGAAATGTAAATATGTATATATTTATCCATTCATATTTTTTACAGACTGCTCTAATGGTGAAAGAGAAAGCCATAAGGGACCAGATAGCCGAAAAGTTCACGTTAGAAATGAAAACCGTTGAAATGAACTGTGCGAGAAAAATCAAAGAGATAGAGAACGAACAAATGGAAACTATCACAAAAATAAAAGAACTTCTCGAAAGGAAAGCAAAGGAAGTTGATGCTTTAAAAGATTTCATACTCGACGAGAGGTCAAAAGTAACGCAAATACTTGAAGCAAAAGAGAATGAAATATCAGAACTTATTAAAGAGCATAATGTGTTACGAGAAGAGTGTCAGAAAGCTAAGGACCAGTACAACACGCTTTCAGACCAGTCCAAAACAATTTTGGAGTGGAAACAAAAAACCGAGAAGTACAAAGAAAAAGCATTGCAAGCTGAGACGTTAGAGGAAGTGTTGAACTACGAAAGAGAAAGATTTAAACAAAAAAATAGTTCAACCACTAAAGAATGTATGCTGATGAAAGCCAAGGCAGCAGAACTGCAAACTAAACTGGTTGAACTTGAACAGAAGTATGAGAAGTTACAGGCGGAACATAAGATAATTCAAGACAAGTACAAGAACGCTAAGAAGACAATTTTAACTTATAAGGTACACAATTTCGTTTATAAAAAAATGTCGGCTTTTTTCCCATACATGTATGGGAAAACGCCTTTGTCCTGCATAAGCATAATCAACGTGTAATTTTCCCACTGCTAGTACACAGGCCTCCTCTATTTATTTATTTATTTATTAGGGACAAAAAACAGTTACATGTTAAAAAATACAGAAAATTACTTAAGCTAGGAATTGACAAACATGCAACCCACACCATTGTCCACGAATTAACTAAAAATTAAAAGAAGTGATAAAAGAAGTGATAATATAAAGCGATAAACAAAACAAAACAAAAGAATCATTGTCATATTAGCGCTGAGATTGCCTCATGTTACACAATTTACTCTGCGGACAAAATATCCAGTGCCATTTTCTTAAATACCTGCTTAGATAGATAAAATATATCAAGGTCCATGAAACGCGCGTTGTATGCATCAACAAGACGGCGAAGAGGTGCTCGTTCCCCAGCATTAGTCCGACATATATCCGTGTGGAACAGTTGAGGCACGCGCACCCCCCTTAAAATAACACTGCGGGGCACCTTGTAACACAACTTACTTGTAAGTTCGATACAGTCAAATTTGTTATTACATATACCGTGCAGGGTTATGACATCAAGTAATAACCGCCTAGACCCCAGATCTGGAACTCCATACCGTTTCAATAGCTGCACATATGGAATTTTTGACTGGAAACACTTATAATTCATCGATCGCAGGAACTTCTTCTGTACCATTTCAATTCTAGAGCCGTATTTGTCATAGAAGGGGTTCCAGATTGGAACGGCGTACTCTAGCTGTGATCTTACCAGAGTCTTATAGAGCAGTAGGAACGTAGAGGGTCGCACAAAGTCACGTGAAGATCTCATGACGAAACCATACATCTGGTACGCCTTATTTATTATATTGTCGACGTGCTGGTCGAAGTGCAAACTGGCATCCAGTGTAACACCCAAGTCACGAACGGAATCAACTTTATCCAAGCCAGCATTATTAATGGAATAATTAAAATTAATTTTATTTTTCTTTTTAGTAAATGAGATGGCATGACATTTGGGTAGACTGAGAAAGAGTTTATTTTTGTTACAGTATGTATATAATCTAACAAGGTCCTCTTGAAGAAGCAAGCAATCCTGTATATCTTTGCAAGATCTATATATTTTTATGTCATCAGCGTACATTATGAAATTTGAGTTGATGAAACAACTTTCTTTTCTATATGAGAGGGAGTGGGCCGAAATCCACCGCGTGGGCCCAGTGCGGGTTGGTAGATGTCACATGTCGACGAATTTGTGGTTCTTAGATATGCCGATTTCCTCACGATGTTTTCCTTCACCGTTTTGAGAGCAGTGGTGATGAAATAATTTACACAAAGTAAAGCGCCTGTCTGGGTTCGAACCTACAACCTACAACTCGTAAGTCGCGGCCGTTACCCCTGGGGCACCACAGTTGCTCTCTTGGGCCACCACTGCTCTCTGAGCTGCAGTGGAACAATAAGACTGGTTTTATGGTACGCGCGCGAGTGCGATACATAGTACAGATAATTATGTAAAACAATGATTTATTTTTCAGGATTACGTGTCGAAAAAAGATTGTCATATGAACAACGAAATGAATAGAATACAAGATGAATACAGGAAGATATTCGTGAAGTTGCAGAATCAGTTGTCTTATTACATCAACCTTAGGCTGGAGGACGAGAGGAAAGGAAAACGAGTGCAGCCACAGAGCTCGCAGCAAACCGATGTAAGTTATATTAAAATGTGTTTTAGGAGGCTTACACCAAACTTTTGACTCCTTATTATTTCAAAACTTCGTTTTTTAGGGTAACCTTTTACTAAGTCTACGATATCTGTCTGTCTTTTTAACCGCGATAGGTAGCCACATAGAATTTTCATAAAATACGTGTTACTATGTCCTATCTATCATGGCAAATAATTAAGGAGGTAAACTTTTGTAGTTTTGGTGGTACAGAACCCATAGTGCGTGGGTTCGACTCGCACTTGGCCTTTTTTTAGCTCTCCTATCGCATGTCCGCTGAAAGAGATTTCTTACGAAACAAGCAGAGCCTTTATACATGACGTGTGAGAACAATAATTAAAAAAAAAAAAAAAAAAACCACACAAACCATATCGCAGTCTGATGAAAAGTTTGGGTTTCGATGATAATGAGCAATACGAAGGCATAAATGCGAAAGTTGTATTTTGTTTTTGTTTTTAAGTTATGTACCGAAACTAAACATAAAAGAAAAAAGATGAAGTCTCGTTAAGAATCAAAGTATTCTTTTATTTTCAGTATACAGATAGGATAAATAAACTCAACGATGATTGGACACGATTGACGCAGTCCAACTTTCGGGATTATTTGAAAGATTACAAGTGATGGCGGACTGCACTGCGGTGACTACAAGTAACTGTCGCAACTAAACAACTGTTTAAAAGTAAACCATTCGAAGGCCCCAATGTTTGTACTTAATGTAGAATATATGTAAACAATTGTAAAAGTATTATTAAAAAGGGTAATGCAAGGCATATCTCTCAAGGAGAACTAATAAGTAACGTTAAGACTGTTTTTAAACTATGACAACCGCTCAAGCCCCACATAGAATAATTTCATTGAATATTTTTTTCAATGAATTAAATTTAGATAACCAGATCATTCCATTAACCATATAGTGAATTGTTCCTGTGATAGTTAAGTACATTGTAGAATAATGAAAAGAGAAACAGTATTACACGATAAAGTGCAAAAATATCTCACATTCCTTGTGATATGTCCAGTTTTACTTGTATGTTTATGAGAATACTTCAGGTAAGTAGGTGTGTACGCAAGACGACACATCAAACTATACATTTTGGCCCACTTACACAACTTTTTATTAAAAACGCGTTTGGCGCTAAACATATTCAAAACATCGTTCTGTTTCTGTCTATCGTCTGAAGATGACAGAGACAGGACGATTATTTAAATTAGAATTAAGATAGTTTAGTGGTTTGTGTTGCAAATGGTTATTTATTACAGTACACGCTGACCCCTCGGGCCCCGGTCACACGATGACGATCAGTACGATATTTTACCGTATAATTTTGGGGTCTCATGGCAGTTTTTAACCGTATGAATCTTGGGGTCAAAGAGAATAATAATAATAATGGCTTGGAATGTTGACGTGTGACCCTAAATTTATACCGTAAAATATCGTACAGAACAGCGCCATGTGAACGGCCGCTCAAAGCCTACACAATGCAACGTGAGCGTATACTCGAAATGTTAATCTTGATGAGTGACGTAGTGTGTACCTGTTCATATCTATGGCCTTTTACTATGAAAAAGACTTGTTAAAATGAATTTAATGTTAATTTTCAATTATTATTGTGTTAAATAGTACCTATCTAGTATTAATTTGAATTGTTTTCGTTAAAGCTCTTGAAAGTAGGATGAGTAACGGAATTATATTTTATAGTATGGAGCATTATATCTATCTGTTATGTAAAAAGGATTGTAAATAAAAGTATAATTTTGTAAATTTATTTTTTTATGTTTTTGTGTAGTATTTTGAAGGGACAAATGGCATTTTGGCGACGACACAGGGGACATCTTTGCCTCTTATGTTAACGAACAGTTCAGTGCCTGCCTTCTTCAGGGCTTCGCTGACATAACCCATGGCAACATTGCCGCCAAGTGATGGAGCTGGACAACCGCTAGTGACAGCACCTACGGTTTCTGAGGTTTTCGCGTCCTTCAAAACTGCGCCTTTCCTTGCCGGTGGTCCGGTTTCCAATCTGACGCCAACTCTCCTCTTAGCAACGCCCTCTTTTATTTGATGCAGAATTATTGATGATCCAGGGAAGTTACCGTCGGTGCGCCTTCGTTTAGCTATCAACCATGTTAAGTTCGCTTCCACGGGAGTAACACTTTCGTCGATGTCGTTGCCGTAAAGGCATAGTCCAGCTTCTAGACGCAACGAGTCTCTTGCACCAAGACCTGCAAGTTTTACGTCACTGGACTGCAGTAAAGCCTCCGTAACATCTTCCGCTTTGGCCGCGGGTATTGATATCTCTACGCCATCTTCACCAGTATATCCGCATCGAGTTATTCGGCAATCAATTCCTGCAACTTTGCCCAATGTGGATGTCATGAACATTAAATCCGACACTGATATATCCGTCAGATTCTGTAAAGCTGACGCTGCTTTAGGACCTTGTAACGCAATCAGGGCTCTCTGGCTAGTCTCTAAGAACTCGACATTCACATCATTGCCTTTTTTCCGAAATATTTCTGACGTTTCTTTCATGTGCTGCTTATCTACTTCCAATCGCCCGGCGTTGGAGACTACGTACAAAGTCTCTGCATTCACTTTTGTTACAATCAAGTCGTCTACAATTCCACCTTTATCGTTCAAAAATACGGTGAGGGAACTAGAGCCATCCCTCATTCCTTTCAAATCAACTGGACATATTGACTCGAACCAAGACAAACAGTCCTTGCCACGCACGTTTGTCTGTAGCATGTGAGAGACATCGAAAATTGAAGCACTTTTCCTTGTGAACAAGTGTGATTCAGATAGACTCAGGTCTGAATATTGCACTGGCAGGAGAAATCCGGCGAAATCTACCACTTTACCTCCATATTTCGTGTGTAAATTGTATAATGGCGTCTTCGTTGCTTTAGATTCATCACTATACCACCGCGAGGATACTGTCCCGGCTATTTGCTTAGGAACTACAACTCTTGGAACGAACAGAACTCGGCTAAGTGCTATGGAACACATTTTCACAGTCCAAACTCTTCCAATATGATTACATCTGGCCAAACAATATCTATAGTGGTTATAAGAAAAGGTCAGCGGTCAATCAGTAAAGTCCTGATAAGTAATTATGTTATATTCCGTCGGTAGTGGGGGTAAGTGTTTATCGGGAATATTTGTCGCTATCGAAAAATAAATAGTGAGTTAATGATAACAGATCTTTCTTTATTATACTTTTGTGTCATTTCATTACGAGCCTCTAAGTTTTGCTTTTTATAATGAGCAGTATGGTTCAACTGATGGGATGAACCTGTAGGCTTATCTCGTGCCGATAAATCGTCATAGCAACCCTTGCCAGAGGACGTAGTATAATTGCATAGCACATGTGTGAGTACTATGTACAGTCGCCAGCAGGTCAACCTACACGAAACTGTAATTTTTTTCCAAACGATTTTAAACCTTAAAATGTTGATGGTTAAGTTCAAAACCGAATGAGAAAATCTGACAGTTTGTAGTAACTTGATGTGCTGGCGACTGTACCTACTTTAAAGCTACTACTATATACTAAATGGCATTTAGTAGATAGGTTTGTCTTGTAATAACTTGAATGTGCCCTGGCGGCTGAGGTGGTGGCGTATGCTTTCCCTTCAAAATGGTTAAGCTGAATGGTGCTAATCCATGTGTCATGTTCGTGAACGGGTGCCGTCAGTAGGGACTGGTCTTAGCTGGTCTGGGCTTATTTTAATTTAATATTTAAATTGTTTTTTGTCTTTTTATTACGGACGCTTTTAACATTCTGCTTCATTGATGAACGATGTAATCAATATTTTTTAACCATATTTTGATTTAAAAGAGTGTCCATGGAGTTTCTTGCCCATTCTCCTCCATAGGTACCTACTACGCTTTGGATTGGGCAACTAGCTTCATCTTTTTGACTGACCAACTCCTTGACAATTCAAAAGTGTCTGTAATTGGTTTATTTGAAATAAATGCTTTGAGTTGAGTTGACGATGAAGGGCTATTAGGGTCGATTCATACTGATGCAGAATCGAGGGGAATAGAAACGAACCTTAAAACTTTTAAATAGCATACCAAAACACGTTGGCTGCTCACAGACACACGTGCGTTCTTTGGCTTGCGCTTTTGTTTTTTTGCTTCTAGACAAGTAAAGGGTCAATAGTGTACTGTGTGAATCGACTCTTACTGACTTAAAACTCCTAATCTGTGCTTAAACCTCTAGTTACTGTGAGGATATGAACCACCTACAATAGTGACCATTGCCCATAAATCTTGGCTCTGCCAGCTTAATTCGGGAAGTGCCTATCCAACCCCAATTTGATTGCAAATGCTAACTACTTGCTACTTTCTCTTAAGATTTGATTTGACGATTGTAGCCAAAATTATTAATTTGTAAAGTGTGAACTTATTTTGATATTTTATTTCTGTTGAATGTGAGTGAGATAGTAATTGCTGACGACAAACCTGAAACCAAAATGTTGCTCTTCCCACAATGCTATGTCCATTGTGGGAAGAGCAACATTTTGGTTTACGACTTCAGCTTAAATGACAAGTGTAAAAACAGAAATAAAACAACAACATTAAAACACATTAAAAACTCTATTCTAATCATTTATTTCACAACTATCCAATACTTTTAAATACTCTTCATGAGTTAACAATTCACTCTTAGTAGCTTCAGAAATAGCAATACTTGATAAAATAACAGCAATATAACCATCAGCATCAGGCAATTCCTTCAGGAGCTTGGGCTGATTAACTAACTCTTCATTTACTTCAACTAATGTCCCTTTCATACAGCAAGGTATATCAAAGGCTGTTCCATCTTTAAACTCTATTTTGCAAATGATGGAGTTGGGGCCTAATTGCTGTCCCCCCCTCTTACTCTTGCCCCTGACAGAATTTTTCAACCTGTCTACTTTTCCTACAGTATAATTCACTTTGTACTCTTCATTCATACTGAAAAAGAAATGACTCGGTGCCAGGCCCAAGAGAGCAATCCTGTTAGAGTGGAACATTATCATAATGTCATTGTTCTTTATTCCATCAACATCTGTAATATATCTCTTACTAAAATATCTCTCTGTGAATGTCTTTAGGTTGTTTAAGTCAGGTATTGAATCTAGTATGTTTGCCTCCATTGTAATAAAAATAAATGCTATGTTTTAAGTGCAGAGTTCTGCCTATTTTAACTTGCTTGTTTAGCTCGCTCTTGTGCTAGTATTCGCGCCCGGATTTCCGCGTGGCGTTTACGGGACTCTTCCAAATTAGCCGTCTGTCGTGCAATCCGCTCTGCTTTCAAACACTTTCTCATATCCCGGTCATAATCATTGCAATATCCCATAAACTTTCTAAATGGATGCTGGAACAAAAACAACATTCTAGATAAAATGGACCTTCTAGACTAGATTAATCATTAAATACGAAATAACATAAACTATTTTGAGGAGTGTCGGTAAAAAAAAAAAAAACATTCGGCGTGCTTCGTATAAATTAGGTTATTATCATTATCAGATATCAGCATCCGTGAGTTATATAACATAATGAACATTTAATTGCGACAAATGTGTCTATTGTTACATATAATGCTTCATTTGTTATGCAATAAAGTTTTAACTTCTTACCTACCTCCGTGTGACAGTCCATCAACTTTCGTATGAAAACATTACATTCATCCGTATGTAAATGGGGTGCCAAGTCTGTGTGCATAACTATTTGTTAAGATGACTTTATGAGAATTATGGATTTATCAACACAACCAATAGGTTTTCATAAATGTTTTTATTTCAAAACGGCCCAACAAGAGCAGTATTCGCAGCGTTCAACAGATTTCGATCACAGCACAGACTAGCTACTCTATCTAGTTATCTTTCGATTTCGATTGACTTTTTTTGACATTCATTAATTTGACTTTTGACATTTTGATGATTGACGTTTTTTTTTTTTGCTTATGGCTTCGCACGGTTTGTGCATTTAGCCAATGTCACAGAGTACATTTTATATAGGGCAATGTCACGATTAGTATGAAGTAAACAAAGTTAGGGAAACGAAAATATTATTATTAAAAATTATAACGGGATTTAGGATAGGACAGTTACATCTATAGGATCAGTATTATTTAATTACAGTGATATCATATTGAATAATGAGCTAAATACAATGACGAAAACCTACAACTTAATATTATTTAAAGTAATGAATGAGACCTTCGATCAATAATAGCACTAGATTCCCGATAAGCGCTTCAAAAACGGCCCGAAAAATAAGAGCACAAATACCTTTGTGCTCTTATTTCAAATTAGTATTGTCCAAACATAGCCAACGTTAAGATGTCAAAATTGTCACAGTGCGCGTTCAAAAATTGTATAAATAACCACCGTAACACCAGGATTTTGGAAGTAATATTGATGTGTTAACATCTTAGCGCTCGGTCTACGGTAGGGGCTAGCTGGGACTTCGAGCGTCAGACGCGTAAGCGTAAGACTTCGAGTGTCAGATGACGTCAGCGTAAGACCCGTGTCTATGCGAGCAAACTGATGAGAGCTCACATGTTTACACATCAATTTTCGTGAGTGCCAAACCAACTCAAACCCATTTTTTTTTTCGGTAAGTTTATATCATTATGTATGTGTTTTTCATAAAATAAAAATAATTAAATAGTAAATTTAAATCATTTAGCAAATATTATGATTTTTTGATCAATGTTTGCGACAACGCGCCAACTATTGTAACAAACATCGACTGTTCTGGAACAGAGAATGCATGGAGTGGTATTGTTATATCATATTACGTTATTTTTCATCTCTCTAAGTTAGATTTCCTCCGGATTGGTTCGAAATCAGACCAATCCGGAGTAAATCTAAATTAGAGAGATGTATTGATGATTCTTATGATTATAATTATGTAAATACACATTATTTTGTAACTGTCGCGAATCATATTTTAATCAAGATACAACCTTACACTAACCTGCAAGTTGCAAAAAACGCAAGAAAATTTGAATTTCGCAGGCTGCCTCAGCACATCCCCCTTAAAGAGACCTATTACGATTGTTCAGATACATTAGTTAAAGCATCCACCTCGCACGCACCTTCAGTCATGGTTGTTTACCTACCATACACTCTTATTTGCAGTCTAATTTCAATTTAAAAAAATTGACCCGTCACGGGACGCCTGGTAGATGTGAAAAATACCATCGAATAGTGTGTCGACGCGTCGCCGCGGCATGCGTCGCCACGGCAACAATCAGTTTTACCCGCGGCTATAGATGTTTCAGATCAAAAATGGTCACCCATCCAAAGACTGACCTTGGCAAGCGCTGCTTAACCTGGAGGCTTCACTGTTGCGAGCTAATCAATGTAAAACACAATATACTCAAAATGGTCACCCATCCAAAGACTGACCTTGGCAAGCAGTGCTTAACCTGGTGGCTTCACTATTGCGAGCTAATCAAGAATCAAAATGGTCGCCCATCCAAAGACTGACCTTGGCAAGCGAAGCTTAACATTTCAAATTCATTCTTATTTAACCTATGTTCAAGGTCCACATCAAAAACTATTTTGTAAAGAAAATATAGCGTGGCGACGCGTCGTCCCGCTAACAATCGTTGCACCCGCGGCTATATACACACATCAACACGGTCTAGGGATATTTCATACTCAATTAAATAACTCGAAAAGTACTGGCCGCATTGGAATCTTATAGACACCGATTTGTTTGTAATTTATCTCAAACTAATTCCAAATTCAAATTTTTGAAAATTCTTTTGTTTCGGTGGCATTAAAATGTCTTGATGTGTAGGAGAGGGAATTTTCATTTGCGCGAAATTTAGAAAACAATACGAATTACGTTTAGTTACAGTTTTTTTTCATTTTTAAACGAAAGATAAAGTTAAAATTGAGGTATTGTAGCCATGCAACGCCAACATTTGACGAGGGCGGAGATGTTACGAGCTGTGGGAATGCTGGAAGCTGGGTCTGTTCAGCGTAATGTTGCTGAGGCCATAGGGACCCACCAAAATGTAATTTCAAGATTGTAGACACGCTATCGTGCCACAGGTGAAGTAGCGGAGAGGCACCGGGGGCCAAGTCGCATCACTACCCCCAGACAAGACCGATTTTTGCAAATTACTGCGCGAGCTCAACCAAATGCAACGGCGACTCAATTGGTCCAAAGGCTGCGAGTGGAACACCAAGTGCTTGTAAGGGACCAAACTGTAAGAAGGCGACTGCATGAAAGCAATCTACGCTCTCGTAGACCACTCCGGGTCCCACCTTTACGGAGAGGCAATCGTGGACGACGATTAGAATGGATTCGGAACCACGTAGACTGGGGCCGTGAGCAATGGTCCAATGTGCTGTTCACGGATGAATCCAGGTTCGGCTTCCATCCAGATTCACGACGGACGCGTGTTTGGCGAGTTCCTGGACGATGGAGCCGTCTTCAGAACCCTCAGGAAGTTCACCCATACCAAGGAGGAACAATTATGGTTTGGGCAGGAATTCGTCTTGGAGGACGGACGGATCTCGTTTGGGTGCGGGGCAATATGACGGCAGAACGATACGTCCAACAGGTGCTGGGGCCCGTAATCTTGCCCCACAGAACACAAATGGGGCAAGATTTCCTGCTGATGCACGACAATGCCCGGGCACACACGGCGAGAACGGTAGCAGCTTGGTTACATACACACAATGTTAGGGCCTTAGACTGGCCTGCTCAATCGCCAGATCTAAATCCCATTGAGCATGCGTGGGATATGCTGCAAAGAAGAGCTCTGAAGGAAGTTCCTGAAAATCTGGCTACAGAAGATCAACTTTTTGCGCACCTCAGAAGGACATGGGACAATATTCCGCAGCAAGACATTGACAACCTTGTTCTGAGCATGCCGAATCGTTGCCGATGTGTTATGAACATCATGGGCGCTTTCTCAGACTACTAACTTCAAGTTTATAAACACAAATTAAATGATTTTTCTATTTTTTTCAGTTTTTACTCACAAATTAAAAGTTAATTCATATACGGTTTCCGTCTATGCTCCATTTTTTTTCCATAAAATCCTGAAATTTTAATCTAAGTACCTTAACCATTATAAAAAAATGATAGAATATTAAATAACGTATCTTTTAAATATATACATGTCATATAAATAATTAACACATTGATAGTAATTCGCTTTTTTAAAAATATCCCTAGACCGTGTTGATGTGTGTATGTTTCACATCAAAAATAAAATTAAAATAAATAATTTAAATTTAATACAAATATTTATTCGAACTTCTAAATCGCGCACCTACATGAGTAGACGCAGCCAGTTTTTATACGGGTTGATTATAATGAGCCAACCTGCAGACAATTAATCCCGTCCGATCACCATGCTCGGCAAGCCTATCCCTTGGGAGAAGCGAGCCAAATACTTGGGTGTCATACTGGACCATAAACTCTCTTTCGGTGAGCACATAAGGCAGGCGCGTTCGCGCGCCGCTTTCGCTCTCGGTAGACTCCACTTCCTATTGAATGCACGCAGCAAATTGTCACTCAAGTGCAAATTGCGCATTTACACAGCGTGCATTCGCCCAATCACGACCTACGCGAGCGTGGTTTTCGCACACTCGAAACCCAACCACATCCATAGGATGCAGACCCTCCAAAACCGGTTCCTCCGTAGGGCAACCGGCTCCCCTTGGTTCGTTCGGAACGAGATCCTCCATCTCGATCTTAAAATCCCCACTATCCGTCAGTTCATGAAGCGCATTTCCAAGCGTTTCTTCGACTCCGCGGCCTCACATCGCAACCCTCTGGTTGTCGAGGCTGCCAGATATACCCCCTCCCGTATTAGTCATACCCGCCGTCCAAGGCATGCCCTGTCCGACCCCGATGACCCCATAACCCTCCTCCAGGAGAGCAGTAGGGCCACCAGTACAGTACACAAAAACAGACCGCCATCGTTCCGACCACGTCGCCGAGGTCCTACGCGACGCCCCCGACGTAATTGTCGTCCCCCCCCCCCCCCCCCCCCCCGACCCTTGCTCGACGACGCGCCGTCCCGCGCCGTAGCTGAGCCTGTAGCTTTAAATTCCCGTGATAATAATAATATAATTTCGATCCAGCCTGTCCCACCTTGCTGCCCTCCCCTCAGTGACGCCCTAAGCCGAGGTTCGTACCCCACAGGGGGTGCCCTTAGCGTGCGGTCACCTAGTACTTAAGAATTTCGCCCCTGGCTGGAGGCTTTAAGTTAGTAGCTTAAGGCACCCACAGGCTTGCCCGGTTAAGTAGCCAAGACCTCAGTGGTCAAAACTACGAGCTGCCCAATAGGAAAAAAAAAAGACAATTAATAGCACTAAGTATCTTATAAAAAATAACTATTGTACTAATTTAGTCCTACTACTTTTTTAAATCGGTCAAAAATATTTGCTACCATACAAAACGAACCTTCGACTAAAAAAATATATTTCTGCAACTCTACGTCTTTCAATACTTACTGTTTTCTGAGCTTTGAAATGTCATGCCAAGAACTACGTCTACTTCCAAAATAGAGTAAGCATGAAATTGTCAACAAATTGTTTTTAACCTTATTGCTTAGCTTTTATGTTTCATTTAAGAATAAATATTTTTGTACTTATCATAAAAATGAATTTTTATTTATTGCCTTTACATTTCCCTGATGACAGAAGGACTTAAAACTACGACTAGGTACTGATTTTAAAATACAGGTTTTATTTAAATAAAATTTGTCTCAAAAAGGACGCGTCCACCAAGTTGAAGTTTCCCGCGCTTTTTTTTTCATGATTGACTTTTTTTTTTTTTTTTTTTTTTTTTTCCTTTGGCGTTGCACTATTCGTGCTTATTGCCACTAACAATATTTTAATAAATAACAAAAACGTAAGAAACAAGTACTCGCGAAATGATAAAGTATTACAACGGGAAATTTGGAAGATTGACGTTGTATACTATAAATTAGATGCGTGGAATTAGTATGTACTATTTGAGTACATACTAATTTATGTTGACTCGACAACTAGGGTTTAGAGAATATAACACTGAAGAAGCCTCACGAACACTTACCCCTCTGTAAAAGTACTAGTACTTTCAAATCGATTCTAACGCACACCGTAAATCGTTTCCAAGGTACGCGGAATCGTCACGTAAGAAAAAAGCGATAGTTATGCCCCCTCCATGTTACTTCCTCTCTCTGAGTGCGTGCGAGTATAATATGTCCTTTTTTATTGAAATTCAAAATCCGAACTTCATAATTTCAATTTGATTTTTCATTCGATTCGACATTAAACAAGGCATGATTCGAGTATTACCACACATTGGTTTCGTGACGGCACTAGTAATCTCGCTACAGCTTGTTTTTATGTTGTAAGTTCCAAATGTTTTTCTTTTGCACTAAGAAAATATACGTTAAATCAGCAAAATTAACATGCAATTATATCCTTTAGTAAAAATGCCAACCAGACAACCGTAGCGTCGAGGTCATGTTTGAACCAAAACTGAAATGTCGATGAGTATTTTTCTGTTGTTTAAAAAATTGACTTTTTAAAGCGGAACCGGTTCAGGGTAGCCCGCGAAATTCAATTTTTGTTACGTTTTTGCAATTTGCAGGTCACTGTCAGTTTGTATTTTGATATGATTCGCGACCGTAACAAATATAGCTTTACAGAATTATAATCATTAGAATCAGCAATACATCTCTTTAAGTTCCATGGACCAACTGGACTGAGCTCTCGTACCAAAAAAACGAGCAGAGAGAGATAATGCATACCGAGGCTTTCATCTCTTTCTAATAGGGTGACCAAACATTTTTTTAACAGACAGGAAAGTTCGTTTTGAAAGATAATTTGTGTCCGGTTGATACTAAGTGATTTGAAATTATTGTTTTGTAGCGGTATCTACACTGCCACATGCGAGCTACACGTCACGCAAATCCTGCATCACACAAGCAGAGTTTACCGCGCGACTAGCATTTAGACAACGTCCCGACATCAACCGTCGGGCAGTTGCCCACCAGACACAACACCCGTCTAGTCGGAGGATCCTCCCTTTTCTATGGAGGTATGAGTGAGCTTTACACCCTGTTCCTCATACCTCTATAGTTTGTAACTTACTTAACTTCATTGTAAGTAACTTGATTTCAATTTTTTTTTTGTAATAAATTATTAATTCACTATTTGATGTTCAAATAGTGAAATAATAATTTATGAAAAAAAAGAAAATGAAACCTTTAAAAACTATACATATCGGAAAAGACTTTTTCTCGAAAGCTGATTATTTGAAACTGACATTGTTGCATACTATATATATATACAGGGTGGAATTTTGTAATGCCACCTGGAGGGAAAGTACTCTTAATACTGCAGATAGAAAATTTTACTCAAAGGAAACATTCCTTTATTTTTGAATAGAAAGCAAACTGCATTCAAATATTTTCGAAAATTCTCTTCTCCCACACCCGGGAATCGAACCGGCTAAAATCTGAAAAAATTATACCCTGTAGTTTTATTGCATCGATTGTTAGGGTCAATTATAAGGATGAAATCTCTCTAACAAACATGATAAATTAAATGAAAGGAAAACCAGGAAATCTGAAGTTACAAATTCAATGAGTCAAGTTAAACTCTTTAACTAACATCCATCTTTTGTAATGCAGACTCCTTTGCGACATACTCGTAGCTGCGTGTATGAGGTAATTTAAATATGGAATGTTAGATTAAAATTTGAAAATTAGATTGTCATAGTTGTTATTCACATTTGATTTTTTTTACAACTCATTTCACATTTTGTCTCACGGTGAAAATGGCTTATCAAGAACAGTTTGATTTAATGGAAGCTTATTTTTTAAATAACAAAAACGTGAATCTAGCTCTGCGGTGGTATGGAGAGAGATATCAAGACCGACAGGCACCAACTCGGTTCGTATTGAAAAGAATGGTAGAAAATTTAAAGAATACGGGTGGTTTCAAGAAGAGACGGCAAACTATTCAGCAAAACTATTTCGATTTTGAACTAGATGTTTTAACATACTTTGAATCATTTCCAAAGGCTTCAAGTAGAGATGCTGCCAATGAATTAGGAACAACCCACACTCGCGTACTTAAAGTGCTGAAAAAGTATAAGTATAAATGCTATCGTGAAGGTCGGTTGGTGCAAAAATTGCATATTGAGGATCGTGACAGACGATTACAATTTTGTGAAAACATGCTTGGAGAAATTGACTGAAACCCTAATTTTTTGAGTAACATTGTATGGTCTGACGAAACCAACATCAGCAATAATGGCATGTATAATCGCCGCAATAACCATTATTGGTCTCGAGTGAATCCTGTTCGTGTTCATGAAACTAACAATCAAGTAAGATTTTCTTTCAACGTTTGGTGCGGAATTATGAGAAATAATGTAGTGTTAGTCCACGTGTACGAAGGTCATTTAAACACTGTCAAGTATATTGAAATACTGGATCTCTTAAGAAACGAGTTAAATGGTTTCCCCGAGGAAGAGCGAAACCAAATAATTCTACAGCAAGATGGTGCTCCAGCACATAACAGCAGAATCACTACTGCCTACATTAATAACCATTTTAATACCTGGATTGGTACAAACGGCACAATCAGATGGCCTGCGAGATCGCCAGATCTCACCCCATTAGATTTTTTTTTGTGGGGATATGTAAAAAATCAAATTTACATGAAATCTTATGCGAATGACAACGAGTTGAGAGTTGAAGTTCAGAATACGATTTATAATATTCACCACAACACTTTATTAAAGGTTACTAGAAATGAATTCGTTAAAAGAATAAATTTGTGTATCCAAGAGAATGGAGCCCATTTCGAGCAACTAATTAGTTAGTTTACCATTTTTTGTAAATAATTAAATTAATTTAAGATTTCCTGGTTTTCATTTAATTTATCATGTTTGTTAGAGAGATTTCATCCTTATAATTGACCCTAACGATCGATGCAATAAAAGTACAGGGTATAATTTTTTCAGATTTTAGCCGGTTCGATTCCCGGGTGTGGGAGAAGAGAATTTTCGAAAATCTTTGAATGCAGTTTGCTTTCTATTCAAAAATAAAGGAATGTTTCCTTTGAGTAAAACTTTCTATCTGCAGTATTAAGAGTACTTTCCCTCCAGGTGGCATTACAAAATTCCACCCTGTATATAGTCCTCCTTATCGATTTCGATAACGGCGACCCTTTGAAATTATTATTTCCTAGCGTGTGCCTGTTGTATACTATGTCGGTGTTGAATCGTGCATGTACCCATGTTTTAAAAAATAAGTTATTATACCTAGACTACAATATTGTTGAGGAGACATATGTCTTGTGTTAAATCATCAAATGTGATCATGTATACGTGGTTTATGATGAAGTAGGCAAGCTATTTAAATGAAATAAAGGGAAATTAAACTAAGTGTGTGTGACAAACATTTTTTCAAATTCAAACTCGAAGCATTTATTTCAAATAAGTAAACCAATTACCAATAAACCAATATAAAAATCTGCCGGCTTGAAATGAAGGTTGCACACAACAGAATTTTTGGTAATTGTTTGTGATTCGGGAATTACATCCAACCATTTTTGCTTCATTTCTCCTTATGATGGAAAGCTGTAACCAACATAAAAATAATGCTATTTCAATCATGCGATACATAGGTGCAAATTGTATTTATTATACGCATTATATTAATAGTTTTAATCAGAAATACACTAAAGCGTTGGTTTCTTCCGTCTACGAAACTTCTAGAGCATGGTCATACTACATATTGTTATTGAGCAAAATCTTTGTAATTCCCTACCAATGAATGTAATGTTATGATATGTGAAATGAAATGAAAAATATATGTATGAAATGTTTTGATACAACACTTTTCCACCATTTCCACCATAAAAATTACAAAAGAACCGTAGCTAAAAGTTTAAATGCGATGCGTCTTCACAAAATAACAGAAAAAGTCATTCGTATGTCAGATTATAGTTACAAGAGTAATTTTATGATAACTACAAAACAATTATTATTTTGATTATTTTATTTAAATTAAATTATTTACTACTATGTGCAGATTGTAAACCTTTATATAAAATTATTTAAAACTAATCTAAAAGCTAAAAATATTTATACGTTACTTATACTTACTTACGTTACTTACGTTTGTTGTTGTTATTTTTCTTTTTCTTTTTTCTATTTTACTTGCAGTTGGTGAAATATTTTCTACCATCTCTATCATTTTTATTTTCTGACAATTGAGAAAAAGGGACAAACAGCCTCTGCTCTGACTATCTCTCTCGGCTCGTTATGCCTCGGCTAAGATAGCATAACAAAAGTAAACCTAAAATGTATGTGGCAGTTGTGGTTCATTTTTGTATGATACGATTTTTGGGGAGCTCAGTCCAGTTTGTATATTAGGTCCATGATAAGTTCATATTACCCTATTGAATGACTATTTCATGAAATCATGACATTTGAGGGCAATTTTAACTTAAGGAGTTGTATTGCTGATTCTAATGATTATAATTCTGTAAAGCCATATTTGATACGGTCGCGAATCATATTTAGATCACCATACAACCTGATACTGACCTGCAAATTGCAAAAAACGAAAGAAAAATTGAATTTCGCGGTCTACCTTGGCGCATCCCCCATAAAATGATTAATGTTTTCTATTTCCAATCTAATGGTTATAAACGACAACAACAATTTTGTTACTTTTATTTAATTGTATCTCGTTATGTTTTCTTTTTATAAATTTTTCCATCAGCTGTTTTATTTTATGGATAAAAAAGAACCGATGGAAATCCTTATCGATACAAGAAATCGATAGTTCGGACTTCCGTTTTCGGGCGAGCAGTTTTTTATTTGTAGTAAGTACATAGCTGCTGCGTCCAACGCCAAAAATTACAAACTTTTTTGTTTCGAATACTGCGGTTATTGTTAGGCGTGACATCGTACAATGGGGTTAAAAGCTAAAAGCTCGTCATAGGTACAGTAAGATCCGGAGGACACGGTGGAGCATACGGTGGAGGTCTGCCCAGCTTGGGTGGAGCACCGCCGTGTCCTCGTGGCGGCGATCGGCGGCGGCGATCTCTCGCGTCCGGCCCTGGTACAGGCCATGGTACGGAGCGAGAGGGAATGGGAAGCCGTCACCTCCTTCTGTGAAGCAGTAATGCTCGCGAAGGAGGAGGCGGAGCGCGTGAGGGTGCGGCAATCGTTGCGCCCTCACGCCCCTAGTCGCCGCAGGAGGAGACACCCTGGGCGTCGGGAGTCAATTGCCGACTCCCGGCCACCGTAGGCGCGGGCTTGCGGACGGCGAGCAATGGGCAGCTCGCCGTCCGGTAAGGACCAGGCCCGGGTCGACGGCGCGTCGTGTTCCACGCGCGCCTCAAAGAGATGTCAGCATCATTGAAGGGGTCCAATAGGGCCGATGCCTGCCGGGGTCGCGGATTGTTCGAAAGAGTTACCGTGGCCCTGGCGCACAGGCAACTGAAGGAACACGGGTGGGTTTTAGTCAGTAAGAGTCTGACACGCCCTTCCGCTCCGCCCAGAGCGGGAGAGGTCATTTGATGATTTCCCACCCAAAAAAAAAAAAAAAAAAAAAGGTACAGTAAGATTCACGAAAGATGACCACGAGAAGGCATATTTTAGGTCCCTTTGGAGGTGCGAGGTGAGGCGCGGGCGGAATGCGTCAAGACCGGAGCGACGCCATTGGTGCGCGCGCGTCTCGTGATAGGCTGCTCAGTCGCTATTCGTCTATCGCGGCGTCGACGCGCTCACACTGCTCTCGAGTACAGTCGAAAAGAAGTGTTTCTTTGTTTTAAATTGTTTTTTATTTGTTAAGTTTTCGTTGTTTGTTAAGTTTTTTGTTGAGATTTGTTATTGTGTTGAACTTATTTGCTATTTTAAGCCATCACAATGCGGCGAGGAAAAGGCAATACTTTGAATAGACAGTCGAGAAGTTTGGTGTACAACGTGTTTCAATATTTTTCACAAGATTTTAAAATACTAGAAGCTTACAAAAAAACGGCCGCGGCAACAAAGACGTCTGTATCGACAGTACAAAGAATTATAAAAGAAAGTAAATCTACACCGTTTTTAGTGGTTTTTAGAACCCCTGGTAAAAAGAGACCGCGCCGTAACCCTGCCTCCGACGTTGACGACTTTGACAAAGGGGTAATTAAGAGATGTATCCATAACTTTCATTTAACTGAAAAAGAATTGCCAACTTTAGAGAAGTTACGAGCAAAATTACATCAAGATATTAACTTTAAAGGATCCAAAACAAGTTTGGGTCGATTAATAAAAATAATTGGATTTAAGTGGAAAAAAACAGAAAATAACCGAAATATTTTAATAGAAACATCAACTATTCGGTTGTTACGAATCAATTACCTAAAAAAACTCCAAGAATATTACACATTACATTACACAAATTATTTAACCAACATTAAAATATTATTTTGTCTTAAGTCTTTTCTTCATGAGTGTACGTGCGCAGACGGTCGCCATTTGTGGTCATCTTTCGTGAATCGTACTGTACTGTTGTGCGTGCACAAACCACCATTGTTTTGTGTATGTTTACTTTTGTGTCGATCACAAATTAAACGAAAACTAGTTGTGTAGTATGTATGTGACTTGGAGTGTAGCACTATTAGATGGGCTAAGGAAAAGGGAAGCCTCTACCACTGGTAGAAAAGCAGCTTTAGTAGAAAAGAAAATTAAATATGAACATTTTATATTTTATTGGTTTTTTTGTGTTACTAATTTTATGTTCATTTTTTGTTGACGACTGGGAGATGTGCGATAGCGTTGCCGGAGCGAAATATTCCGAAGTATTCCGGTCGTATTATTCGCGAAACATTCGGAAGTATTGAGTAGTATTCGGAATTATTCCCCGAGAAGAATAACAAGGCAAATGTCTAGCTATGTAGGTACATGTTAGACTAGTTAGAATGAACCGCTGAGTCACGAGGCGGTGTGCCACAGTCAGTGGCGTTGCTAGTCCTAAAGGGGCCCTGTATCAATATGTTTTGGGGGGCCCCAACAATTTTTTTAACCCACTGCGGTGGAGGTCCGAAGAAGGGTTCTTTTTCTGTACAAAATAGGTAAGATAGCATACTGATTTGAAAGGTTAAGCTGTCATTGTCATTTTACTACGAGAAAGCAAGTGCGAGCGAAGCGAGCTAGAAAATTGGAGCATCCTGATTTGAATCCAGTTTTATCGAAGAGCGAGCGGAGCGAGCTCGAAACGAGTATTCTGAACCAGAGTAGGTTAAATTTTCATTGAGATGTTACTAAGTCAGACAACGCAAGAGCCAGCGAAGCGACCTCGAAAATTGGTGCATCGTGACTGGGATTACAAGGTAAGTTTGTCATTGTGATTTTACTCACTAGTCAAAGAATGCAAGAGCGAACGATACGCGCTTGAGAATTGGACCGCATCTGTAGTATGAATATAGCAAGCAAGCTTTTTACAAATAACGGTAATGTTGATATTTTCATTTGGCATTTACTCATTACGAGGTACTCTTATCAATAAGAATTTGAGTTTTTTTTTTTTTTCTTAGACATGACGTGTAGGGGGCCCCGTGTAGCTTGGGGCCCCGTATCATTGATACGGCTGATACGGCGATAGCTACGCCCCTGGCCACAGTTGCCATAATATATAATCATTAATCACGCTGACCGACATCGGGTAAGTAGGCTACTTATTGGAGCACCTGGTAGAGTTCGACTATTGACCGCTAGATGGCGACGCAATTACCATTGCAAATTATATATGTTCCGCGCTAGTGATGGTGTATTCATACTTACGAATCTTCCATCCTTCCTTCCTTCCTAACTTTGGTCACTGCAGCAGCAGAAAGCGCACGCAGGCGAGCACTACCGACGGAAGTTGTACAGTTACAGCTTTTACTTTTACCCGCTAGACGGCGTTAATTCAAGTAACGGCACGGCGAAATATCTGCTAAACGTAACGGCGAGTCTCCTCAAGCTACCTACGCACACGAGTACATTCGTAACTACTGGGAATAATTTAATTCTTATGTAATAAAACGTAGGTTACCTACTTCATCCTTACAATATTTATTTTACGCTGCATTTTTGCTGCGGTAGTATTCCTTCCAATCGAAGTATTCTTTTGAATGTTTCCGAATTATTCCGAATACTTCCGAAGTTTTGCAACGCTATGTGCGACTGAAATATTCTCATCGGAGTTGAAAATCAACTCGGGGAAAAACTGACTGAAAAACTTCAGAGATGTTAATTCTAGCACTGATCTAAGATGAGAATATAAATACATACCCACCTTTACTATAATCAGCACAATATCACACCACTAGTGCCTGTAAGTAAAGAAAACTTTTCTTGGAGGCATCACCTGTATACGAATTTATTCCATAAAAGCCTTTATGTTTAAAAATAATAGCGTATAGTCTCGACGAAATATCGGGTTTCCAATTCTTTTTTCAAAGAGCTTTCTCCCACAGTTTTCATCCTTTAAAATCTCGGGCACATACACGGGTCCCCGTAATTTGTAGTCAACAGCGGCGCACGGGGCATATTAATTA
Organism: Griposia aprilina; assembly: GCA_916610205.1. Lineage (NCBI taxonomy): Eukaryota > Metazoa > Arthropoda > Insecta > Lepidoptera > Noctuidae > Griposia > Griposia aprilina. The sequence continues at coordinate 11,594,163 of OU744306.1, forward strand.
TGTGTAACAGTCGCTAGTTTATAAAAATGTATGGATACTATGGATAAGTAGTGATAGCTAGCTGTCAAATTCTTGGACAAAGGATAGCGACATCTAAAGTGAGCATGAGATTAAAAAGATGTCAATGTGTTGTCAAATGAAAAAAAAAGCTAGTCGTATGCATCAAACTATTCATGGTCCAATGGGCCAAAGACACTAGCAGACACTAGCGGTCCGCCTCGGGCTCCCAAATCTAGAGAAGTACTTTTCAATCAAACCCTAAAAAAAATAGGTCTAAATATGTTTTATAAGAAGCAGTTATTGCAGAAATTTTTGGGCTCGCTTTTATCGCTCTTACATCTTACATTATCTTGTTCCTCAAACCTTTGTGCATAAATAAATTGGCAAAGCAACTCCTATTTCTGTACGAACGGTCAGAAGAACCTAAGACGCAGGGTGCATAAAATTTCCAGCTGGCTTCACTCGCTCTTGTCAACATTGTCTTATCGGTAAACGGTTCTGCATAAGTCGACATAGTAACTCCTATTCATGCATGAATGTTCAAAAGAAAAACTAATATTTTCTAGGCGCGATCATGGGATGCTAAAATCGAGCATGCTTCGCTCGCTCTGCTATTCTACATTTTCCTGATTCTCAAACTTTTCTGAATAACTCGACAAAGCCACTCCGTATGAATTCTCAAAAGAAACCTAACTGAGAATTACGCACGTTAGTTTTGTTGTTTAACCGACTTCAAAAAGGAGGAGGTTATCAATTTGGATGTTTTTATATATATTTTTATGTATGTTCGGGCATAACTCCGTCATATATAGACGGATTTGCACAATATTTTTTTTATTTGAAAGGGTATACTCTCCAGGTGGTTCTATTGTCACCAAGTCAGAATCTGATCACGGGATCCCATGGCAATCGAGGGAAATCCTCAAATTTTATAGGCACACCTATAGCGATTATGGTATATTTTATAGTAACTCGTGCATTTGCCATCGGAAAGCACTATTCAGTGAAGTGGAACTGACAATGCAGGCCAGAGGTGGCCACCGGAACTACTCAATACTAAGGCTGATTTTAGTCTCACGCTCACCGTCAGCGCTCATAGCTCAGCGCGTAGTTTGTCAGCGCTGAGGCTCAGCGTGGCTCGTTTTAGTATCGTACTGACCGCCATACTGTACAGACGACGACCAAAATGCGGAGTGTGTTAATTATTGCTGCTTTGTACTATCTATCCCAAAAAAATAAAAACCGGCGACGACGAAGACTCCATGTTCATCCATTGATTGAGCAGAGAGCCGTTGCAGGAGAATTTGTCTTGTTATATGGCACTTTGAGGGCTGACGAAAGTAAATTCTTTAATTACTTTCGAATGTCAACTAGAACTTTTGACGAATTACTGGCAAAGATACAGGATAAACTGGTCCATTGCAGCTTACGAATCGTGCCTATACCACCGATTGAACGACTAATGGTGACTTTAAGGTAAGAAAAAAATATATTTACTCATTTTATCATTATATTTATTCATGGTAAATTGTAGGTAACAAAACAACATATTTATTATTATAATGTTTCATATTATAGGAAAGACAAAAAAAACAAATTACATATTATTAGTAATTAAACATAATATAATTATTCATCAGTACGTCTAGCTGTTTGATAACCAGAGTTACCTGGATTTGCATCATTGGTTTCGTACCCTGAGTAACCTGGAGTCTGATAATTGTATGATGATGCATACGTGTCGAATGTAGATCTTGCGTCATAGAGCTATTTGAGCTATTTGGTCTGTTCCAATTTCGAATATTCGTGGCTTCGCGCAGCACTCTCGATCTAAACTCCAGCTTTTGTCCTACATCAAAACTTTTTAAGATTGGACCTAAAGAAGCGAAAAAAGCCAGGTCGTCTGCGGCAAGATCTGGTGTTTGATTACTTAATAAAGTTAATAATTCTTTTTCAAAAGGAGAACTTTCTGGATTTGTTTTCGGGCCCCTTCTTTTTCTCTTTTCCAGCCAAGGTTTTTGTGATGATGGTGAATCAACACCACGGTCATTCTGCTCACCCTGCTGAGTGTTTGAAAAAACTTGCTGCGTGAATATATCTTGAGAGTGTTCTGAAGATACCATACTATCCAATGTGTTATCTATATTTGCTAAGGGTGAGGGAAGGGAAGGGGAGGGTATGGTTTCATTGAGTGATTCATCAACTTCATTCTCAACTGTTGGAGCTAGGAAGCTTAATTCGTCATAATAAATGTACTTTTTGTATTTTGGTGCAGCACTTCCAGAAGGCGTTTTTTTCATTGCGTTTTTTGTTCTAAAAAACGCATCACGGGCTGTTTTCCATCTTTGTTGGACTAGTTTGCCTGAAATAATAAAACCTTTTTATTTTCAGATTTCTTGCTACGGGTCGAACATATACGGATTTGCAGTATTCATTTAGGATGGGAATCGCAACAATCAGTAAGATCGTGGACGAAGTTTGTAAAGTAACATGGAACACGCTACACAATTAATGCATACCATCAAATACACCTGATATGTGGCTAAATATTGCTAACGGTTTTCTACAAAAGACCAACTTTCCAAATTGTATTGGAGCTATTGATGGCAAGCACATCCGAATCGTAAATCCAACCGGTGGTGGATCAATATTCTACAACTATAAAAATTTTTACTCCATTGTTCTGCTGGCTATGTGCGATGCAGATTATTGTTTTACATATGTAAACATTGGAACATATGGGAAAAGCTCGGACTCGACTATATTTCAAAACAGTACACTCTACAGGAGCCTTGAACAAAACACTTTAAATATTCCTAGACCGAAGCCATTGCCTGGAACAAATACTCCAGTTGAACATGTAATTGTGGGTGATGGTGCTTTTGGCATATCCAATAAAATTCTAAAGCCATATGCACGATCCAATATGACCCACAAGAAAAAAATATTTAATTATAGACTGAGCCGTAGTAGACGATACATAGAATCTACATTTGGTATAATGTCAAACAAGTTCAGAGTGTTTCATACACCTATTAATGTGAGTTTTGATGTTACAAAGAATATAGTTAAAGCATGCTGCGTATTGCATAACTTTATAAGACTTCGCGATGGTTATCGTATAGAAGACACACTTACAATTGAGGGTATGGTAGACCTGCCAGCTGTACCTACAAACAGGTCTGGACACGCTCTGCGAGAACATTTTGCTGAGTACTTTGTTAGCCCTATTGGAAGCGTGCCCTGGCAAGATTCGTGTATATTTTAACTTGAAAAGGCTTTATCCTGTAGTAGTGTAGGTATTTAGATAATAAAATAAGAAAGTAAACAAACCAAGTTGTTGTTTTTCTTCTCCTGAAATATTTTCGAACAATGTGTCCGCAATATCCTCCCAGGCTTTGTTTCTTGCATCTTTATTTTTGTAGAGTGGATCGGATGCATCCCACAATTTCTTCCTCAGGCGTACCTCATCGATAACTCGACTTGTATCCACTTCGCGATTCGCCATGACTGTACGCGCTGACGACGTCCGCTCCGCTCGACGCTAGAACGCTCACTGAAAGCAGAGGCGCTCGGGCGATCGTCAGCGCCGACAGCTACGCGGGGCCGACGCGCGACGCGTACGGCCGCGTAGCTATCAGCGCTGACCACTGTGCGCGCTGATAGGTACGCATCATTTAAAAACGCTTCCTAGAAGTCCATATATCTCGGCCATCAGCGCTGACGGTGCGCGTGCCGTCGGCGTAAAACTAAAACCAGCCTAAGTATTTCACGGGTTGCGATTCGATTACTATAACATGGTTGCTGAACAATTTATACTCGTCACAAGGCATATGGTGAAATGGAGCTGAAGGTGGCTTCACCATCAGCTCCAGTTCTTTTGGTTCTTACCAGGAGAACTCCTCAACAATTAACGTCCCTGCATCGGGAAAAGGAATATTTTGTAAAAGGTGATGATCAGTTGACATTAGGCTATTGTAACATAGATAAATTATTAATAACTGACTCACTAAAAAGTGAAAAATAAAAACCTTTTTTTTACAAAAAAAACAAACGAAGTTTTTATTATATCATAATTAATTTTACTAGAAACTCTTAAGTGTACTTAGAAATTTTTACTAAACCGAGAAGATCGGGGGGGCTCATTTTGCTTTGTCGCCCCGCAACCCCGACTTGCTTAGTCTGCCACTGGCCAAAGATCTTTGAATGGACTTATTTTCTCTTCATGTGCACCTGTGGCGGGCGAAAACAACTCCCAAATAGTACAAATTACAAAGTTTAAAGTCACTTCATAGTCCAGAGATGGCATGTTCAAAACAAATGAGCAAACCATCAAATTTGAACAGAGTCCACATCGCAATAATTACAAAAGATGAGGGTGGTTAAATGTTCTTAAGTTCCATCGGGTCAGAGTCTACTGCAACTCAGGCCTCCTCCTCAGCAGCTGTTTTAGTTCTCACGTGTCTTCTATATCCTTCACGCAAGAAACCACATTACAACAACTAGGTACATTACTGAAAATAAAACACCGATATTTTTTATTTATGTTTTACTTAAATACATAGTCACATTGTGTCTCATTAATAACTAACAAAGAAATAATAACGGTAAACACCGCTCAATTACGGGATTTATTATATAGACCTAGTAGTAGGAATACCTACATTTACATACCTTAGAATAGATACAAGAATAACTAACAAACTTCATCAATAATGACTAGTATAGTAATTTATTGCATTTTTGAGACATGTATAAAAAACACCTTGATAATTAGGATTGGAAGTTGTCTTGCGTTTTCTATCATCACCACTAATAAACGCACGAAGAAAGTCACAATAAAACATACGATACGACATCATTCATCTCAAAAACAGGAACAAGCGAGTATTAAGCAAAATAAATTACAGATAAATACAGAAATGCGATGTAACGAAAAATAACTAGTGAATTGATGCCCGATTATATGAAGAAATGCAAAATGTGCCCAAAATAAATGTCCAATCCAATTGGCTAAAATTAATAAGCGGGTGTATAGTGTGGTGTGAGGTTCGTTCGTTCGCGGAGGCATCAACTCTTGGGCATGCCCTGGGGCGTGGCGGTCTCCACCATCTTCTTGTACTTGCCGACGAGATCGGGCAGGTCGTAAGCGATGGCGACGTCGAGCCGCGTGATGGGGCAGCCCCGGAAGTACGTGCACGTCGCCGACAGCTGCTGGAACTCGAACAGGGGATTCAACCGGAAGAAGTCCCGGTACGTCTCGGGGTCGGGCAGGTCGTACCTGAAAACACGTGCGTTATATGAATCCATAATGTTACTGTTAAAAAAGTTACTCTTTATGATTCTCTGCTGAAAAGTACTTTCAAAGTGAGTCGCGTGAACAGACAATCTTTATTTGACGGACACATTGATGCCCATTGGTTGGTTATTATATTGATAATTATCGCAATTCATCTATAAAATAATAAGTAATAAAATGTATTGAGAAGAATAAGGAGCTTAACATTCCTCAGGTTAGTCATCTGCACTTTAGGACTATCACAAACAATAGAGCACTTAAACGATAAACGGAGTAACGGACAATAGAACACAAATTCGCCAACTAGATTTGCTCTGTTAGGGACTATCCAATACATACCTGGAAATATTCGTGAGTGTGCTGAGACCCTCATAGATGTGGTAGTTCTGAGGGTTTTCGATGATGGCGTCGGCGATGATCTTCCTATTGCCGAATATCGTCTTGTGGTTGTAATACGTTGTCAAGTAGCAGTCAACCATCTTCGCGTGGTTCCTCACGCGAACCTGTTACCAGTGCAACCATGAGAAAACAAAGTCAAGGACACGTTTTAAAGATAATCAAGCCTAAATTTTTAGAGCCTACATTCATAGAGCGGTAACCCTCCTTATTCTCAATAATTGCTACAGCAAAAATGGAATGCTATCAACCTCAGCGTCTGTTGTAGTAGCTACTATTATAAGTGCCTATCTTTCAAATACCACATCACCTTCAATAGTGGCAACATTTAAACCTTCCTCCCTTATACATTAACGCGATTAACAAACTTGTCTACTTACAGCGAATCTCCGAGCGCTTGCAATCTTGTTCTCAATGCGCTTGTCAATGGCGTGCCGTAAGTCTCTCAGGAGCTCTCTCTCCTGGGCTGCTAGCAGTCGCACGGGCGCGCCCGCCTCATACGGCATCGACCACAGCGACGCCGTGTACATGACTGGTGGCTGTGCAGAGCTCATCAGCGGCGAGATGTTCCAGATCAACGCGGATTGCACGCGCATTAACTCCTCTGGCTTCACCGTGTCTGCTTTGTTCAGCAGGATGCGTGTCTAAAGGAAGATTGGAAATGGAGCGTGGTTAATTATAGTGCTTTAAAAGTAATTATGTACAGTCAGCAGGTCACGAAACTGTCAAATTCCCCCAAACGATTTTCCCCAGACGACCTTAAAATGTTGATGGTTAAGTTCAAAATCGAAAGAAAAAACCGACAGTTTCTAGTAACTTGATGTGCTGGCGACTGTACCAACATTTCGTCCCACCTTTGGTGGAAATCTCGACCCGTCATCGTCATCATCAAGTACCGAACTTCTATATTTATACGGGGTGGCTAAGGCATCGGATGCACCGCGCAAACTGAAACCATGCACTCAGCACATATATGATTATAGACCCCCTTGCGTAGAAATTTTCCGTTGGCTACCAAAAAAAAATCTACTAGTTCATAAAAAACTGCAATACCTACGCGGTCAAAATATATAGCAGAGCAATTTTTTTTTTAATAGCAGATGGAAAATTTCAAGGAAGGAGGATTCAGAATCATGTAGGTACTGAATCCATGATACCAGGGGGGCAAGTCTACTAATTTACAAACGTCACAATGGTCTTTGCATTGTGAGTTTTTGACAGATTTGCCATACAAAATCTGTCAAAAAAACTAACAATGCAGAGACCATTGTAACGTTTGTAAATTAGTAGACTTGGCCCCCAGGTTGTGCGTCGATGTCCCTGCCATCCTGTATAAAAGTTAGAATTTAAAAGTATAGAAAATTTCAAAGAAATAAACAGATTATTTGACTTAGGAATTAGAAAACAAATAAAACAACTTAAGTCTTGAATTTGAACTCAAGAGTTAAAAAAATAACAGTAGATTTAGATTGTGCAGATGCCGTCGTATTTTGTTATGCACATAAATTACTTTATATAGAAAGTTATAATTATATCTTATCAAATAATTGCACCTATTTATAAACGTTACTAACACTATCTGACGCATCCCAACAATTCATTCCTTTGTCGATCAAAATATACCTGGTATCAACTGATGACAATAAAGTCCTCACTCATACTCGAAACTATGGGACGAATGCTGGCATGCAGATGATGCAGACGTACTTCCTATGCTTATTGGCATGGCACTTGATTTACAACACATTACGTTCTTCTTTGGCTGTTTCTACGTGTCCACAAATCTGTTCTATATGTATCACAATTTCAAGGTAAGTGTTGAGCAAGTAGTTATCTTTTCTTACTACGAGTATAATACTAGATTTGATATTTACCTGAGACTCCCTGCCTTTGAGTTGGTCGAGTATAGCTTCTGTCTCGGGACCCACGTCCAGTTTGGAAGGATCGTACACTAGGAAGATGATGTCGGCGCGGTCGATGAACCACTGGCAAGCGTCGTTGAAGGGGAACACTCGAGACACCTGCTTCCTTACTTCCAGTATTCCGGGAATTTCTACGATGTTAACCTGGAAAAAGATATTAAACACGTATGTTATCCGAATCTCTCTTGTTATCCGCAATATCTCAATATCTGCATTCATTGCGTTCCGTTGTGTTCTTTACAATATCGGCTAGGTAACTCCTAAATGTTACTCGTACCAAGCCGCTTTTACAATTTTTTTGTTTATTTACAATTTCTTCTTCAAAATGTACGTACCTTTTCCAATATTTTGCTGGGATATTTCAAGCCCCTCAGACGCTCTTCCAGACCTTGACCGAATTTCTGAAGTCCCGAGAAAGTCCAGTCAGCTGCCAACTGAGTGCCATCTAACACTTGTGGTTCTTTACCGTGCATAAGAATGTTGAAATACGCAGGTGATGGTTCCGCCCCTAGAATACAAAAAGAAAATTTAATAAAAAAAATATTTTCGTGAATATTCTGTAAGTTATTTCCTAAATTCAAATATTTTACCAGTTCTAAGAGACCATTCAGTGAATTCAAGCCCAGTCAAGTAGTTCAAGATGCTAGATTTTCCACCGCTCCAGGGACCCATAAAGAGTACCAAAGGCTTGGAGAAGATCTCAGGGTCGCCGAAATGTCTGTTACTTAGATCCCTGTACTTGTAAAGACCTTCTAAGGGTTTGATGGAGCCCTCGTATAACCTCTTCAAATCTCTGAGTATAATATCGGCAGATTTTTCAACGGTTAACTCATCTTCACTCGTGTCTTCATCTAGTCTTAAGATTTTGGTGATGTGGTCACGTGATCTTAAGTTTTCGGGAATATCAATGGTCTGAAATGAGGAAAGTGCTTGTGTTATTCAAATCTAATATTATAATATAAAACATCTGTGAAACAAAACATCGTCCAAAAGAAAATGCGATACATTATTCGATGGTTAACTTTTTGGTAATCCCATTGAATTTTCAATTATCTAGCTAGACCCATATTGAGTTTGGAATGGAATTATGGATTTATCTCTACAATCCTGCATGTGAGTAAAGATTCGTAACAGCAATCATGTAGAACTAGACATTGTTTTTTCTATATATTTTTTTATAGTTATGGTTTTTTTTGTTATAATACCAAAAAACGTTTTTTTCATTCGTTCTCTTGTTTACTTACAATTAATAAATCTTCCTCGGGCGCTCCTTCTTCCTCCGAAGCTTCTTCATCAGTAGCTTCAGTTTCCTCCTCGCCAGCCTCAGAGGCCTCCTCGGACTTGTCCCCGTCTCCTTCGTCCTTGCTATCTGCTGCAGACTCCTCCTCTTGAGACTGCTCTTCTACCCCTCCTTCAGCTTCCTCGACAGACGCGTCTTCTTTTTCCTCAGAGTCACCTTTCTCTTCTACTGATTCTTTGTCGTCCGCTGTTTCCTCTGTTTCTTCTCCAGAATCGGCTTTCTCTTCTCCAGACTCTTCTTTTACTTCTCCTGAATCATCTTTGTCTTCGGCTGTTTCGTCTTTTTCTTCTTTAGATTCATCTTTGTCCTCTTCCGATGATTCTTGTTCTCCGGACTCATGATCAGCTTTGCCTTCTTCGGATTCGTCATCTTTACCTTCCTTAGAGTCTTCTTGTTTACTGTCTGTGTCTTCTTGAGATTCATCAGCCTTTTCTTGAGATCCATCGTCATCTTCTTTTGTCTTATCATCATCGTCTTTATTTTCGTCGGACGCATCGGCGGCTTCAGCAGAGTCGTCATCATCATCATCTGCTGATTCTTGACTAGCATCGGTTTCTTTACTATCATCTTCCTTTACTTCTTTGCTGCCTTCCTCGGATCCTTCTTGGGATTTTTCGTTACTTTCACCCTTGGTCTCGTCTTCTGCTTCTCCACTCTCTAAAATTAAGAAAATTTTCCTATAGGTAAATGATTTAACAAAAAAAATATTTACACCTCGTTTAAAGAGACCTATTTGATTTGTACTAGCAAAATAATATTACTGATGCTCACCTTGGTTAGCTGCTTCTTCATCAGCCGATGCTTCTTTGCTGTCTGCATCACCAGCCTGTTGTTCGTTGCTGTCCCCGTCTGTGTTTTGTGCCGCAATTTCTCCTGAGTCAGTGTCGTCAGATCCAGCTTGTAAATCCTCGACGGATCCTTGGGGCATATAGGGTTCGTCTGCTATTTCCACTGATGGCGCATCGTCTTCTCCACTATCAGCTGCTTCCCCACCACTCTCTGCTGAATCAACTGCTTTGTTATCGTCCCCATCGTCGACAGTTACTTCATTACTGTCGTTATTTTCGGCAGAATCTGTGAATATAATGTATTGTTCTTATAGGAAACCTTTTTAAACGTTATTGCTTGTTAGTATTTGGTTTGATACAAATGTATATGGCCAAAAATATTGAAAACTGATATTATATTATTGCATAACGTCAACTAACAGTGTTACTAATGATGCGTGCTATACATGCGTCATTATCTTCAGTACTCTTGACTCGTGTTATTTCGATTGTGGCTCACATCGTAAGGAATATTCGATACAATAACCTAGTTCCCGAAAGATATTGCTTTACATCCATCAGTTCTCGGAATGTATCGTAATTTTCCTCAGATACACTGTTGCAAGTTTCTCTGCCACTAGGTTTACGTAACGATTCATCCGTTTTGTCCGTCCTTGACTATCCGTGCAGTCGTTTCAAAGTCATAATTTCTTATTAACAGTCCGTCACATCTCTAGTTTGACGCTCTCAAGTGAATTTCTACGTTGCGTGGTTATAAATAAAAGTTTAATTTTAGATGGCCCAGCCTCAATACGTTTTGGAGGACAATGACTATAAAACAGCATTATAATATTTCAGCGCCTGTCTGGAATATAATACCTAACTTTGTTACAAATCCTGGCTCACAAAGTTGTGTGATGCTTTTATTGCCCACAGAAACGCTACTACGATGCTCAATCATATTTACGGCTGTCGGTCTGTCGTTGTCAAGTATTGAATGATGTATCCCAATCATTTAATATTTTTCTTGGGGTTAGAAATTCAGATGTATCAGAGTAATTTACACACTGAGCTCGTAACATTAATAAGAATAACTGCAAAGGAAAAAAATATCTGGATGATCTATTATAATTCAGGCGACGTTAATATCGATGACGCGCCGATCGCGACGTCGGCGCAATTAAAATAGATCCGACATCTCAACACCAGCAAACTTGTGTCAATCCGAGATTATTCCTGGTTCCGCTGAGGTCACGTTTAATAGCGTTTACTCTAAAGTTAAACGTGTATCGTACAGTAACCGTTCGGGAACTGTCCAGGGATGAGGTGAAACGGAATATTTTAGACGAATGTTTAAATTACAAATCATGCCCTTGGTAAACCAATAAATAATTGTTAGTTTTTAATCTGGCCCTGTTCGTTCTGTTTTTTTTTCTATTTCAAGTGTCGAAATTAATCTGTGTGGTCTACACAGACCTATCCTAAGGTCCTCAGACTGTCAATTGTTGAGGAAAACCGTTGCAATGATTCAGATATACAGTCAGATATGTTTTGTCAGTGATTTATCAATATTTATAGGTATCATGTTGACGTTATTACCCAGACATCACACGATTCTAAAGTAATTTTCATTCAAAATCTTCCGTTTAACTAATGTAATTTAATTGGTTTTATGCGAAATATTCTTAAAATAAAGCTATTTCACCGGGTGTGTAAGGAAACTCTGGGTTCGTTGACTACAAATAACTAGGTAGTAAATTTGTGAAAGCAATTAAAATGCTTTTACCTGGTTCCACATCTCCTGACTCGAGCTCTTTAAGAGCTTTTTCGATGTATGGCCGGCATTGTGACTCAGATGGTATTTCGTCGTCAGCTGAAAACAATTTATAACGTTACGTAAACTTCAGTTTAACCACCACAAACATTAATACTCCAAATTATATTGTAATACATTAAATTACTGGGAATTAGAGATCCAAATATCGATCAGCAATTTGCTTTGCAATTTCCCCCTTAATCATAAATTAAACATTCAGCCTTTCATTTTCTTTTTCTTTTATTTAATCATCTTTTTTACTGGCTGGATAAATATATATTTCTAGTCTATTCAGATAAGCATCTAAATCCTCATGTAGTCTGTCAAATACTCTCCGGATTAGAGAAGGAACGTGAGTTCAACCTTGTGCATCCACGTTGCGTCTAAAATTCGATTCAAGATTTTGTATTTAATTATCTGTTTTTGATAAATACTTCGCTATGTTTCAAATTGTATGAATTGAGTTTGTTACTGTTTTATCGATAACTGGAAACTGCTATCTCTCCTCAGCCTATATCAATCCATTGCTGGGCATAGGCATCTCCTAGTTAGCGCCACAATCTTCTGTACTCAAGTCTTTTCTAATAATAATACTTCATTGAATGTTTTGTGACCATCATCAAATCATAATTTTATCATCACGTGCTCTTGCGTCATTACCAGCTGTAGATACGTCGAATGTGAATCACCTTCATTCCTCAGCATTCCTATTTAGCCTTCTATCTATTATATGTTTTTTAGTTGCCTGTTCTTTGCCAGTCCTGAACAATTACATTTTCATTTCTTACACTGAACTTCTGCGCTTCGTCTTTCCAGTTTTTAAGGAATCCATCCGTTGGTGTTTCATTATCCAAACAATGATTAGGTATTGGTTGATTGATAGTGTTTTCATTTCTTTATTAAACCTCATAGCTTTTACTGCTATACACTCGGTAGATAACCTTCAAATTAGGGACCCGACATGTAAAGAGTAACGACTAAAATTATGAAACTTTCGGAATAACTACCCACATACTTACCATTTTAATAATAGCCTGGGAGCCCTTTAGCTGTATCAACAACATTTATGAAGGAATTGAATACAGGAAATGAGAGATTAGAAATAATTTTGAGTCGTCTTGGATCTTCTCATGTGTAGTATTTTCACCGAGCGGTTTATTGCCGGCCTTGGTGCGTCGTTCTACAAAGTAGAGCTGTTTGTGTTTTATGTTGCATACTATGCTGCCTGACATTGACTTACATGTTTAGCTGACACTCTAGGTACGTGTAGTCTCTTAACTATAGCACACTGAATGCTTTCTACCATATGCCTGATCTTAGAAATCATAGATGTTTGTGTAACTATCCACTTCTGCGACTTTTTCTGATTATAATACGCAGATTCTATTGTTTATAGGTCACTTAGATGGGTTTATTTTTATTTAAATATATATATTCTGCCTAAATTGCACAGCAGAGAAAAAGTATGTTTACTATGCTACCGCATAATTTAAATTTAACGGTAACACTCTAGGTGCTCTAGTTGGACGCAAACCAAATATTGGTTTACCGTCTACAAATGTGAATTAAAGAAGGACTTAGTTCTTAAGTTTAAGCACTATGCTAACGATGAAGGGCAACATGTAGTTATGACGTGACCTAGATCTATGTCATACTTTTATAATGTCGTCACGATCCTATCGTTTTTCACAAGATGGCGACGCACAGCGACAAATCCCTGTATTTCTATTTACGTATCTAGCTTTGCGATGTAGCGAGGCGGCCGGTGCTCTACCTTCACTCAACTCTGTCTGATAAACATAGCAGAGAATAGACAAAACCTGTTAATAACTCGGTCACTAGATCATTTTGTCATACAAAACTTCACCTAAGGTTATCGCCAAAAATAGAGCACATACGTGAGCTTTTTACATAATTTCAGCGCAAGTTGCGCCGAAAATAGCAACGATGTAGTGACGCAGAGTGGGAGCAAAGATGTGCCGCTGGCTCCCACTCGGCGAGCAGCCTGGACTCACCTCGCACCGTCGCGGCGCACGCCGACGCCACCAACAACATGCACAACATTATCCTCCATAGCGTCAATCCTTTGCTCCACATGTTGTTCAAGTTAAGCCCGCTACGCTGGGCTATCAGTCATTTGCACACACACTCGCGCACCTGTTCGGCCGATCTAAGGACGTTGTACACATCTACACTGAATGACCGAATCCACATAATACGTCAGCTCAACACGACTCGCATCCCCTCAGGAATGCAACTCGGGTCAGAACCATTGCCATTAAATCGCGGTTGGAGTTGATCAAACCAAAAGACGTAGCGAAATAAATCTTATACGAAAGCAATAAATTATTGAACGACAACTCTATTATTAACCGCGATTCAATGGCTAAAATGTTGGCTGCAGCGGCAAGCGGTACGCGACACTGCACGTAAAGACGACGGACGTACTCTATTTCCGGAGACAGCACAGCATCGCTGGTCGGAGGGGTACTGGCGTGAGTGCGAGGCTCTCCCCGCGCCGGAGCTTTCAGCGATATTCAGCGCGGTGCGCGTGCCAAGCGCAGCCCACGACGACGCGCGGCGCCCGCGCAACCAACCTGCTTCACATCACAACCTGGACGCCTCAATAAAGCTTATTTTGTTTATAATCCACGTGTTTTATATATTATTCTAACCTACAGGTTTTTCTAATATACATAACGTCTCAACTATCATAACGAGACTAAAAGAAACAAACGCTTAAGAATGTGAGACTGATTTATTAGAACGAATTACTTATCCATCCAAATGAAGTTCCGTGGAGCATGAGTCAACACATTTAACACCTGTTAAAAAATAGAGTGTCTATACTGACTATCTCACAATAAAATCCTCGAATTCTCATTACGGTACCTACTCTATCAAAGTGATCCAAAACTGACTCTTTAACATGTCTAATTTGTAACAACACACATGTAATTCAAGGTTGCTCCACGTATTTTAGGGAAACTGTATACCCGTCTTCTATGACGTCTTCCCACTTTAATTGTGATTTAATTTCGTCCAAGATTAGATAATAAATATAATAGGGTCGCGCCAAATGGCTATGAATAACGTAATAAGACAAGCGAGATGCTGGTGTTACGTTCACGAAGCATTAATACTTGTCGTCATACAAGACCTGTTGGCAGGAGGAGTATGCCGCTGGTGTGGCCACCCGCTTTAATACATCAGCATGTCGCTTTCGAAATTACTGCACTTGGTGCAGTGACATCCTCAATGCCAGTGCCTACGCAAATATAATTTTCATTCGCAGCTATTTACAGATAGTCCTTGTACCGTAGGCATCATAACAACACATTTGGGTATGTGTAGGTACCTACCTGGCCTGCGTTTTATGAGGAAAGACGGGTATTTTACTAGGTAAACGTTCTCAAACCTTTCGAACGGTACGAACCTACAGGTTGGCAGTGACATTGGAAGCGCAAACTTAAACCATAAATCAACACATGGATTCTAGACCCCATTCCTTACTTCCTTACTATAATATTATAAATAATAATAATAAAACATTTATTTCAGGTAAAGTATAAAACAAAACTTGTGTTAAAAAATAGCTTAAAACTATGTTAGTAGCACTTCACTAGCTTGTCCTTGAGCTAAGCGACGGAACACCACGTCCTGCGGCCAAAAGTCTTCTGCCATGACGGTGGACAGGTAACAATTTGGTACTCGCACCACGAACGCCTTGAAGTTGACGTTGCGTTGCGAATCCAGTAACTGCACCCTCGGCGTGTACCTCGTCTTCTGGCGCACGTACTCCACGATGTCCTTAGCCTTAGTGGTGCCTTTCATCCCGAAAAAAGTACTGTTCCCGAGGAAAACCACAATAACGTTCTTATGATAGTAGATGGCGCCACGTGTCTTTCGAATCATGATTGAATAATAACCCGAATTGGTTGTCAAAGTCTAAATTAACGCGAGCGAAGCCGCGAGCAAAAGCTAGTAATATACGTGGATCAGCTATCTTTTTATTTAATAACCGAAGAAAAATTTCAGCGCCGAGGGTTTTAAAATCATGATGTACGGAATCCATGGTTACAGTTTGCGCGTGGATGTCCCTGGCACGTTGTATATTACCAAGGTGACTTTATAGTGGCAAACCCTGAAGACTGGAGCAAGACATGCAAGGAAAAAGAAAGAATTCCTAGTTTACTGCGATCTAGATGGATGCTTCCCGCCATTCACCTGAATGTACAGGATAGTCTTCGAGACAAAATAAGAATCTTTCAGTTTCAGCATAAATGATTTCGCACTTAAAGAGATGTCAACACGTAAACGACTTTATATTTACAGAGTGAAGAAGTCCTGATACTAGTAAAACAATAATAT
Organism: Griposia aprilina; assembly: GCA_916610205.1. Lineage (NCBI taxonomy): Eukaryota > Metazoa > Arthropoda > Insecta > Lepidoptera > Noctuidae > Griposia > Griposia aprilina. Next base: position 11,610,034 of record OU744306.1, read on the forward strand.
TTTATTGCGCCACTATGAATTTATTACAGGACGCGACCAACTGCTACCATTATCTGGGTGCAATAAATACCTGGCGCTATTGGCAACGTTATCGATCGTCAAACATTTATTATTATATCAAAATTACTGACATTGATTGGGTTTGCACCAAACAAATAAAAGGGTCAGCTATTTAACTAATTGTTTTATCATCACTCTTGTTTAAATTGAATAGTTCTAGCTATGTCAGGGCAACGCTGCCGAGTTCCAAACCCATGTGTCAAAAATACCTATACTCGAAAGGTTTAGGTAGATAAATAAAGGTAAACAAAAAAAACCACGTGACTCATAGATGCTAAACCTTTTATTTCAAATGTTAAAATCATATTATTTTTAGTCCCATAATAATAGGCTCTGTTCTGAATCTGAATTTGAGGAACTATCTATCACATTAATAATAAAGCGTTCACTGGTATCATCAATTATTTTGTCTAATTTAAACATGTTGTGTTCTTCTTTTATTACATGACCCTCGCAACTTTTCGAATTTTCAGCAGTCAAATTAGCTAAAGCATCTGGCAAAAGAATTTTTAGGTCAGACATTTTAAAAGTTTTATTTTTCTCGGCTACAAACCCTTTAACTTGAGCCCATATTAACTCAATTAAATTGAGCTCAGAGTGGTATGGTGGAAGCCGCAATACTATGAAACCATTTAATTTTTTTTCTTATTAATCCATAACATAAAAGGCATCTTGTCAACCGACTAAACGTAATATCTGCTACTTCAGTTGCCATACTACGTCTTATGTGTACTCTTCAGTTTAGTAACGTCATCTAATTCGTTGTATTTTAAAAGGTTTAGGGAACCTGTCTTTTTGGGCTCTTTACAATGTACAGATTACAAAATATACTATTTTATAATTCTAACAAAAAAATTGTGCTCTTGCAATGCTTACATGTACGAAGAGTATAGTTTACGAATAAATGATAAAGTTTAACGTACATTAATAAAAGAGGACACTATCGTATAAATCGCAAATAACTTTAATTTTGTTATAACGTATTTTTAAACAAGTGTCAACTATAAAAAACCCTTTTTACGATTTGTTTACCTTTATTTAACTATCTAAACCTCGAGTTTATAGTGTGAAGAATCATTGAAAGAGCGACTTATAAACTAAAACTGATTTCGAAATAAGTATATCTTACTTTGGTTTTGTTAGTGAACGATGTGAGGGTAAATAATTAATTCACGTCCTGTCCAAAGGGGTCCGCATTTTATGTTCAACTTTTATTACCTACTAGCTTCTACCCGCGTTTCGCCTGCGTGGAGGTTGGAGATTATCCCACGGGAACGCACTACCGGATTAAAAAGATTATACAGCTTTCTTCCACTCATGTAAAATATACAGCTAATACTGCTAATTCTTAAACTTTACTAATGCTTTACTACATATGTCGACAAAGTTACTCTTATTTCTGTATCTATGGTCAAAAGAAAATCAATCCTATCCGAGGCAAGGTGCAAAATCTGCATTTTTGTTAGTAGTTATTCTTAAATGTTATTGAAAAAGAATCAATCCCAAAAACAACATAGTGCAATACTGGATGTGAGAGACACTTCTTTACTGTCTGGACCATGTGCCCGACCAGAAATAAATCCTGGATCCGCCCTTGATGACAGACTATTAATTGCCTATAGAGACTATACCTTAGATCAAGGTTTCAAATTAAGCCAAATATGTCCATGTAATAGCCCAAAATTTATGGAAGAAAACTCTGACACTAAAGGTAGGGAGAAGTCGTAATGGGAGTTCCACAATGCTTCAGCTGAGCCCCTTAGCGATCAAACTCATTGCCTAGCGCTTGTTATAGGTATGCAATAGTATTCAGCGGACAGTAGTAATCACCGTGGGAGTAGGGTGCTACAAAGCTCCAGTGAGAGCCCCGTATGTATAAATTAATTGATTTAAATACAATATTTTTTGGCGGACTGTTGTCGCAGTGGGAGTCCCACAAGGCTCCAGCCTTGACCCCTTAGCGATCTAACTAATCCATAATTACTATACTAACTTTATTTTATATTATTCATGCGAAAGTAAGTGTGTTTGTTTGTTACCTTTTCACGCCAAACCACTGAACCGATCATCCTGAAATTTTGCATATACGTTGTCGGGTGTACAGAAATGGACATAGGGTACCTTTCATCCCGAAAAAAGTACTGTTCCCGAGGAAAACCACAATAACGTTCTTATGATAATAGATGACGCCACATGTCTTTCGAATCATGATGGAATTATATTATTGTTGAAACTTTAGTAGTGAGTTAAGAGGTTTTTTTTAATTTTTTTAATGTAAGTACGTAATACATTTTGTGAGTCTAGAGTGTCAATAGACCGGTTTTTCATCCTCCTAACTATAATTTCCCGAACAACCCGAATTGATTGTCAAATTCTAAATTAACGCGAGCGAAGCCGCGGGCATAAGCTAGTAATATTATAAATTCGAAAGTAACCCTGTCTGTCTGTACGTATGTTACCTTTTCAAGCCTAAACCACTGAACGGATTTTGATAAAGTTTGGCAAGGAGATAGATGGCATCCTGAGGAAGGACATAGGCTACTATTTGTCTCAAAAACAATCCTAAAAGGGGGTGATGTAGGGGAGGAAAGTTTATATCAGAAACGTAGCATTTCTTAATTTAGGGGTATAAAAATATAAATTTATGCTTTAGCTAAGATAAAAAAAAAAGTAAAATCATCCCCCAAGGGGGTAACGTAGGTGATAATTTTAAAATTCACATGATTGTATTTTTTTTTGTGTAGGTACCTCTTTTTAAGAGATTTAAGTAATTGGAAAGACAGTCAGAACCCATAACTTGAGATATTATTTATTTCATTTAAATCGGTCCACCCGTTTAAAATTTATTACAATTTGAAGTTATTAAATAACGTGGTCAATGGCGGCGCTAGAATATTTAAATTTAATGCTATTAATATTAAAGTGAATTATAATTATTTTTAATTCAGACATTTAGAATCGTAATAACCTGTTTGTCTGTTACCTTTTCACGCTTTAACGGCTGAATAGATTTGTTTGATAGGATACTATATATCCCGGTAGCATATCGGATAATTTCGGACATCCTCGCAGGCGAAGCCGCGGGCAGAAGCTAGTTGTAATATAATTATGCTTCTTAATCCTACAATACTTATCTTATTTTATCCCCATCTATACCTACCTATATCTTATCTATATATAAATAAAAATCAATTGCCAAAAATGTTTGTCCGCCCATCACTTCAAAGCGGCCGCACCTATTTGGCTAATTCTCTTTTTGTTATGTTTCTAATTGTTAGGACAAGATTTGTATGAAAGAAAATTTTGGGAAAGTCCACCGAGAAAAGTCGGAAATTTGGATGCTATATTTGTATGAAATTCACCCCGGGCGACACTGGGCACGAACTGCTTGTTTTATATATATATGTGTGCCGTGCCCGGTGTATATATATATATATATATATATACATATAAATATATCGATGTTTTGTTTTAAAAATTTTACAATAAGTACTGAAACTTAAGAATCTAAATAACACTAAATCATTGTACCTTCTTTAAAGTCAAAACGTTTTTTTAGAGAAACTCTAATTAATCCATAAATTAACCTTGAATATTGGTAGGTACTCGTATTACACCTTCTGACACAGCCTTACGGAAATGTTTTATAACTGCAAATTTTGAACTATCGAATGCATAGGAAATAGCTATTATAGCTCATAAAAATAAAAATAAACAAATCTACAAATGCTCAGTCAAAAATTACTAATACTAATGATCGCCTCCCAGGCAATCGCAGGCAATTTCTCGGTCCCTGGAGTTGCATAAGGGAGGCAGTCCGTTATTACAGGATGCCGACCTACCTCTGTCGTATAGTCGAGGCCTATCTGACGGACAGGGCCGTCATATACCCCGGTCACTAGGGAGAATGGAACCGGCGAGAGGTGTTGTGCGGTGTCCCACAGGGACCGGTCCTGGGGCCGCATCTGTGGGACATCGGGTACGACTGGGTGCTGCGCGCCGACCTCCCTAACGGCGTTAGCGTGGTGTGTTAAGCTGACGACACACTGGTCCTGGCGCAGGGGAGGTCACACCAGGCGGCGGCCGAATTAATGACACGCGGGGTTGCGACAGTCGTTAAGAGGATCCAGCAATTGGGAATCGAGGCCTTGCACAAGTCCGTGGCCATGTGTTTTCATGGTCCTCGGAACGCGCCACTGTCGGGTTCCCAAATAACGGTAGGAGGGGTTCACATTGGCGTCGAGTCGACAATGAAGTACCTGGGATTCGTCCTCGACAGCCGGTGGAACTTCATCGAGCATTTCCGACGTTTGGCTCCCAGACTGGAGCGGGCCGGGGCTGCCTTGAAGCGGCTCCTGCCCAATCTAGGGGGTCCAAACGCCTCCTAGCGGAGGCTCGATACGGGGGTCGTGCGGTCCATGGCCCTTTACGGGGCACCGGTGTAGGCGCGTTCAGTGAGGCGCCGACCAGCTCACCGGTTGAACGCGTCCGAGAGAGTCATGGCCATCCGGCTGGTCCGGGGATACCGCACGGTCTCCTGCGAGGTGGCGAGCCTCCTTGCCGGATTGCCGCCATGGGATCTAGAGGCAAAAGTCCTCACGCAGATTTGGGAGTGGAGTGAGGACGCGAAACGCCGGGGCGTAACTCTGCTGCCGCGAGAAATCGCGGCACAGCGGACAGAGCTCCGGCGGGATGTCATGGCGGTATGGAGAGTGCGACTGCCGCAACCCAGTGCTGGGCACGCCGCAATTGCGGCGGTAAGTCCCCTCTTTGAGGAGTGGCTTGAGAGGCGCCACGGCGTCCTCACCTTCCGCCTGACGCAGGTCCTCATCGGACATGGCTGTTTCGGGAGGTTCCTGTTTAGGATAAGGCGGGAGGAAACGTCCGGGTGTTATCATTGTGTGGATCGACCTGAGGACACGGTGGAGCATATGGTGGAGGTCTGCCCTGCTTGGGCGGAGCACCGCCCTGTCCTCGTGGCGGCGATCTCTCGCGTCGCGTCTCGCGAGGGAGAATGGAAAGCAGTCACCTCCTTCTGCGAAGCAGTAATGCTCGCGAAGGAGGAGGCGGAGTGCGTGAGAGAGAAGCAACCATTGCGCTCTCACGCCCCTAGTCGCCGCAGGAGGAGACACCCTGGGCGTCGGGAATCTATGGCCGATTTCCGGCCACCGTAGACGCGGGCTTGCGGACGTCGAGCAATGGGCAGCTCGCCGTCCGGTAAGGACCAGGCCCGGATCGATGGCGCGTTGTGTTCCACGCGCGCCTCAAAGAGATGTCAGCATAATTGACGGGGTCCGATAGGGCCGATGCCTGCCGCGGTTGCGGATTGTTCGAAAGAATTACCGTGGCCCTGGCTTACAGGCAACTGAAGGAACACGGGTGGGTTTCAGTCAGTAAGAGTCTGACACACCCTTCGGCTCCGCCCAGAGCGGGAGACGTCATTCGATTTGGATTTGAATTCACAGTAAAAAAAAAAAATGCAATTACTCGGTAACGCCGCGCGGCGGTGTAAGATAGCCGGGCGCGGGATCACCCTATAATGCGTTGCGGATTACCCTGAGTTGGTACGAACGTATGTACAATCTGATGCAAACCCGCAATTTCTAATTAACCAAAAAACTGCAAGCGACGCAACGTCTCAGTATACTCTTGCCACTCTAGGGTTAAATAAATAAGCATTTGGCGGACAGTAGTCACTGTGGGAGTTCCACAAGGGTCCAGTCTAATCCGCTTATGCGAAAACTCATTGTCTTGTAACACACAATAGTAGTAGGCGGACAGTAGTAATTTTTGGGAGTTCCACAAGGCTCCAGTCTGTATCCTCTTATGTGAAAACTCAGACAAAAGTATTCGACGGACAGTAGCCGTTTCTCGAAATTGATTGTTTTGCATGCATGTGTGATAGGCATTTGTTTCATGTTAGTGATGTGTGCCAGATGGATTTTATTTACTAAACTACTGCACCGTATTGACGCAACACACTATCTATCACAATCTAAATCCTATTACTAATCCATTGCTTCATATGTTCGAAAATGTTGTCTGCCTAACAACGTAAATAACGCAATGAATGTTGTTGAACTGTCAATATGAAAGCCATTCTTACTGTTAGTGTGTTACGCAATTACCCCGCTGTTTTGTAATATTCTGATAAAAAACAGCCATTCGTTTTGAAACAGACAATTTACATGTATATAACAAAGAAAACAAAAATATATGTATAAAATCTTAATTTATTTCTTAAAACTATTAACTTACAATTTATGATATTCATGTATTATCTCTTATGAAAATGATGGGTGATAAAATCAAGACTACCAAGGATAGTGTTCACTTAAATTATGTACAACTATTTATTTCTACAATGAAAATATATGTAGGAAGTATGCTATAAATTACACAAATTAAAGTAAATCACCCTAAGATTATGGGTAATTTTTAAATACTAACTAGCACATAGTTAGTATTTCATTTTATTGACATACTTTTAAATAGACAGGGTGCAACCTGACATATTATTATAATGTAATTTAGAATGATAAATGATAACTAAGGCCTTGAAATGATGAGTTTGGTGAAAAGTCAATGAAAAGACTGCAGCTTTAATGATCTATGATAATAAGCTCGTCTATACTCCAGTCTTCATAGGAATGGTCGGGGAGGTATCGTCTGATAATGATTGGAATTTTGCCATGCTTCAGTTCTTTCATCGCTATCTGTAGAGGATCTGTTTCACCTTCCAGCTCTACCATTACTGGGGCACACATGGCAATCTGCAATGCTCTTGTACCTGAAATGTTATAAAAATCATAAGTCACATAAACAACAAATACAAAATTTACACAACAGTATGCCTTTATGATTTTTGGGTTTGGTCTGGTTTTATTTGTTTATTATGATATTTAAAGATCATCAGTTTTTACAAAGCACTCAGAAACAACAATCAGTATGCAAATGATATCAGAAAAATAGAAGGATTCGAAAACTGCATTGCGTAGGTATCGGGAGCTCGAAACATAACCTTACCCAGAACTCTCGCTCGTTCGTACTTGGTCATGTATCGCGAAGTGATGCGCTTAGACTTCTCAACTCCTCCGCCAGCTTGGCCGGGCAAGAGGCACTGCACATTAAATCCTTCTTCCTCCTGTTCCTCTGTCTCCTCAATATTATCATCGTCCTCGGCAATATCGTCATAGTCTGCTCCCGCGTCTTCTGCCTCGTATTCTTCGTCAGCCATTATATCAAAAGATCAAAGAAGTACAAATTAATGGTCCACTGATATGTAAGGTACAAAATCTACAGATAATTTGCCTAATTTCTAGGAATTGTAGCAAAGCAAGATAAACTTTCGGAGGTTAGCTTTCTGTTGCCAATAATGCCAATTTTTTTTTTGTCAAATTTGACACTTCTTACCAGAGCCTAGTTATCAATGTTTTTTCTACTAAGGTTTAGACGCTGCACTTTTCGACCGTGGTACCGTTGTTGTGTTGTGGTTACATTTTAGACTATCCTATCCTCTAGTGATGGGTCGTTGACAGTTTTTTAGTTAACGAAACGTCAACGTTGATTTACGTTCTTCAACTAGTCGATCAACTAGTTAAATTCGTCAACGAGTTAACGTGCACTGCACTAATGTCTTGTCAACTTACAAACTAAACTGTTCATTCAATGAACGGTTTTTTTTACATTTTATTCAACGCTGTGACGTTCAACGAGTCTCCGAGCTACATCTAGTCATATAGTGACCTGATATTAAATGCTAATGTAGAAAGATCTTGATTCAATGTATCGCACCTCCGCTCAAGAAGTAAGTTTTTTAATTTGTTCAGTTCGTTCCGTTTATTCTAGGATTTAGTTAAATAATAAACGAGTCAAATTCATAAACGTCGTTGACGAATTCAACTAGTTGATTCATAAACAGTTAACGTTAATACGTTGACAGGAGATCAACGGTTGATTCAACTAGTTCGTTGATTCAACGCCCATCCCTACTATCCTCCTATCCTCTTATCTGATCCTAATTCTGCATATCAAATCGGTTCAAAAGTTTTTATTTTTGAACCGATTTGATATGCAGAAATAGGATTATGAAATAGGTAATTTAAAGTGGACTGAGTTTCATGTAATTGTTATTAACCCTAGCACACATGTGAGTTTATTCGCTATTATATTGAGGAAACTTACAAAATGGCAGACTTTTATAATATTGTAATTAGTTATCAGTAATAATTTAATTATTATTGGATATCTTCCTACAAGCACATAGCATTAAAAATAGGTTGGGAAAAAGTTTCTTCGCATTTTTTAAGAAAATACAAAACATTTTTAATATACACTCGAGAGCAATGAATCCGGGTCACTTAAAGAATGTTAAAAATCTCGGAAACTAAAAATGATAGGTTAATGCAATAAATTGTATTTAATAGACAATGTAATACTCCTTAAATGAAAGTAAAAAAAATATGAGTCACCATACATTTTATTAACACAAAATTACATAAAGAAAAAAACTGCTGATCTCTCCTTAAAACAAAAATAGGAAACATGAAATTTTTGAACTTTATTACGATTTTCTTGAATTTTAATACTTCGTATTGCCTCCTCGTGCTTCCATTACTGCGTTTACGCGGTTTGGCATGCTGTACACCAAGTTCCTTATACGATTTTGGGGAATATTCTCCCATTCCTCTGTGAGAGCAATTTTGAGCTCACGAAGCGTGATTGGGGGAGGGTTTCGTTGTTTTACGCATCTGCCTAGCTCGTCCCAAGCATGCTCGATCGGGTTGATATCCGGGCTGCGCGCTGGCCACTCCATACGAGTAATGTTCATCTCTTGAAGGTAGTCATTCACAATCCTACCTGTATGAGGTCGGGCATTGTCATGCATAAATATAGCATCCTCACCTAAATTGACCATAAATGGACCAACGTGATCATTGAGGATTTCTTCCACATATCTTACGCTAGTTAAAGAGCCGTTTTCTATGATCACCAGCTCTGTGCGACTTTCAGAAGAAATTCCAGCCCACACAAGTACAGACCCACCACCATAGGCTACTTTTTCTTCGATGCATGCTTGCTTGAATCTTTCCCCTGGTCTTCGATACACTCTGTGTCTTCCATCGTGCTTGTAGAGCATAAATTTTGATTCGTCGGAGAACATAACTTTTGACCAATCTTCAATACTCCAATTTACGTGGCTCTGGGCATATCTTAGTCTTGAAATACGATGCCCACGCTCCAGTTTAGGGCCGTTTGCAGGTCTAAGGGGTTTTAAGTTAGATTCAGCAAGCCGACGTCTTACTGTCCATGCACTTGGGTTACTTCCTCCGAGGCGTCGAAACTGATTTGTGAGTTCAGTTCCTGTGAGAAAGCGATTTCGAAGCATGGTGTTCACCAAGTATCGGTCTTCTCGTGCTGTGGTACACCTGGTTCTGCCCGTTCCTGGTCTGCGTAGGTTAGAACCAGTTTCTTCGTAACGTCGGAGAACTCTTTGTACTGTTGACAGCGACACACCGACAGTCCTGGCTGTATCGCGCTGACTCCGGCCGGTTTCCAGTGTGTATCAGAATGGCGGGTGTAATTTCCAGATTTGCCTAAATTTATTACAGTTATTTGGTACCTTCTGTGTACCTTTACGTACCTCTCTTGAAAATCTGTGTACCTACACCCGTATGATGATATTTTAAAAATTAGGTACACCCGCCATCCTGATGTCAGAACCGCGGGTGTACTGCTAACCAATATATGTAGCCAAGCGTACTGTTTATGTAAATTTGGTACCTCTTGTGTACCTGCAGATAAAAGTATTAAATAAACGAAATACTGCAAGGTTGCTGCAAAAATAAAAAAAAATAATTTCTCGTAAAACGTATCTTTTAAAATAACAATCTACGTATTGATAACTTATCTTAAATATTAAAAAAAACTATATGTATACATAATTACAAAAACAACATATTGCCCATTTTAGAATTGTGAAGGATTTATAGAATTAGGATGTTTGTCTATCAGTGTTTCCAGAATCAAAATGAAACAAGAGACAGTTTTAAAGGATATATTAATTAATTTTCACGATAACGAAATAAGAAAGGATTAATATATGAATAACGCACTGATTCCATGTGCATTTAACTCGGCCTTATAATTTGTTACAAAACTATAATCAATGTAATAACAACTTCACAAACAATAATTTTATCCGTCGGCCAATTGATTCGTATTTTGACACCAGCCTTACATTGTGCACAAGTTCCATAGCATGTAACTGTATCGCCATATTTAACGGAATGATTTTGAAAAGTCCAACTACATGGTATTTTTGTTTTTTTTTCCAAATTTCTTCGCGTAACAGATGAGCCCATTCATGTTTGGGTAAAACAATTTTTTTTTGAGAAGTCTTCGACTTGGATTGAAATTTGTTTCGTACGGTGTATTTTGTGATAGGTTGTATTTTTTCCCAATGATATAAGTCAAGAAAAAATTTAAAAACCTCATGTTTTCTAGAGACCTCGTCTTCATCTTCTATAGCACCTTCAGAATCTTCTTTAGAATCCGAAGCAAATTCTGTTATGACACTTTTTGAAACAATGCTCTTTGAATCACTGTTATCAGACGACACATCATGAAAGCTTTCAGAATCAAAAAAATTGTCATAGTTCCTTTTTAATGATATATACAAAGCCTTTGCAGACATCTTACACTGTAGATCCTTAGAAATTTCATGAAATATCTTATCACCGGGTGAAGGCAAATCATCTTTTAATTTGAAATATTGTTGATATTTTACAAACGCTTGTTTTTGCTCTTGTAACGGTACACAACTTTTGTTACCACGTTTCATTTTATAAAAATAAATTCACTTTTCTTTACACTTTTTCGAGAGACAACAAAATATTACGCAATCTGTAAGATTACTATATCGTCAAATGGTCGTTAGAGGGTTGGTGTAATATATTAATATTTACGTCTACCTTCATTCGAAACGATAAACCAAGTATGTCTCAACAAGAAAATTATATGCATACATTATCTAGCTTGATATATGTTATGAATCTATTTCGATCCTGGAACTGAATGGAAATAATTTCATATTTTATTATTATTGATATCAGAATCATTAGGAAACAGGCAACAAGGAAATATAATGACCGCGTCCTTGCATCAGAGTAATACAAATGCATCAAATAAAAATAGTTTAATTGTAGACTGCCAGTGGTCCAGTGGTCGTAGTATGCGACTGCTGAACACGAAGTTGTGAAACAGAACACATAAAACAACAATTTGCGGATCACATTTAAAGTGTTGTCCTGAGTCTGTGTGTAACTTGTGTCCGTTAATTTCATTTCCGATTCCCGGTGTAGTCACGCACGCAACAGTGACTAAATGATACACGGAGGTTTGGGATTACTATTAAAGATATTAGGTACACATTAAACGTATCTTGGCAATATGTTTAATATGGAGGTTCAAGGTTCAATTACCGAAGATTGTTATTATCCTTTGACGTCGTTACTATTGTTAGTTAGTATTATAAAATACAAAGTAATGTCGTGTAATAAAAAAATTTTTTTTTATTTTTCGCAGCAACCTTGCAGTATTTAGTTTATTTAATACTTTTATCTGCAGGTACACAAGAGGTACCAAATTTACATAAACAGTACGCTTGGCTACATATATTGGTTAGCAGTACACCCGCGGTTCTGACATCAGGATGGCGGGTGTACCTAATTTTTAAAATATCATCATACGGGTGTAGGTACACAGATTTTCAAGAGAGGTACGTAAAGGTACACAGAAGGTACCAAATAACTGTAATAAATTTAGGCAAATCTGGAAATTACACCCGCCATTCTGATACACACGGTTTCCAGCATTGTAAGTATTCTGGTGCATTCTTCAGGCGTAAGCGACATAATTTCAGCTTGAATAATGAATATAGAGCACTATCAACATGGTTTATGTACCCACATAAATGACAGATTACAAACAAAAGCAAAACCAAATGCTGTAATTTCGTAGTTCCATCTTCGAAAGTGGCCCTTTTTCAAATTTGATTTTTTTATGATATAACTTTACAATAACTAAGAAGTTTTAATACCTTCATTTAAGGAGTATTACATTGTCTATTAAATACAATTTATTGCATTAACCTAGCATTTTTAGTTTCCGAGATTTTTAGGATTCTTTAAGTGACCCGGATTCATTGCTCTCGAGTGTAGTTTATTTACATTTAACTAAAGTATGTAGGTACCATTTTGTTCGATAACTTTTTGCCATCTTGTAGGCAGGGACATGATCCCATTGCTATAGAAATTTTGGGACTTCTGATCAAAATACCGCGACTCACGACCCTCTCCCTCCCGCCGCCCTCCCCCGCCTCGCCTGTCCATCTCACGGCTCTCAGTGTTTTGGCAGTCCTCTCGTGATGTTAACCTGACACTGCCTAACGAATTCTGAAGAGACCGAAATAGGTGGAAATCTGAAGGTGCAAGGTCAGGACTATACGGCGGATGCATTAACACCTCCCAGCCAAACTCTCTTAATTTTTGCTGAGTGGCTAAAGATGTGCGACGTATAGCGTTATCATGATGAAAAACCACACCCCTTCTGTTGATTAATTCCGGCTGCTTTCTCTCAACTTCTTGCTTTAATCTCATCAGTTGTTCGCAGTAGAGTTCAGAATCGATGTTCCTGCCTGGTGGTAACAGCTCATAATGTATAATGCCCTTCCAATCCCACCACACACACAGCATCACCTTGTTGCGAGTTAACCCGGGTTTCGCCACAGTCTGTGAAGCCTGACCGGCCTTTGACCACGACCTTTTTCGCACGTTGTTGTCGTACGTGATTCAACTTTCATCACCAGTTATCAGCTTCTTCAAAAATGGTTCGGTTTCATTACGTCGTAATAAAGAATCACAAATGAGTACACGGTTCATTAGGTTTCTTCCAGTGAGCTCGTGAGGTACTCAAATATCGAGCTTTTTTGTGTACCCAGTTTTTTTCAAATGTGCCAAAACTGTTTTGTGGTCAATTCCCAGTTCTTCAGCTACGTCGTAACTACTGATAGGCCGAACTTGCTGCACTTTTTCAAAAATGGCATCTATTTTATCCGTAATAGGGCGACCAGAGCGACGTGCATCTTTGACATCAAAATTTCCGGATTGAAAACGCTTAAACCAAATTTGTGCTACTCTCAGAGACACTGCACTAGGTCCATAAACATCGCAATTTTTTTTCGCGGCTTGCGTTGCATTTTTACCTTTTTTGTAGTAAAATTTTAAAATGTATCGAATTTCTTCATTAGATTCACTCATCTTGACAGTACGAAAAACAAATGAAAATCACACATTTTCCTAATTTGAATTTGGAATTATGTTCTATAAAATTTAAACTTTCAATTATACCAAAACCAGCCAGATACAAAATAGTATAGCCAAAGAGATTTTATTACAAGTTCATACATACTGCGAAAAGACTTTTTCCCCAACCTAATACAATTTTTAGGGACACTTTTCGTATATCGAAATGATTCACATTTGTTGTATGAACGCACCCTTTTCTTTTTGTCTATGAATATAAAATATATTTTTGCTTGTCGTTGGCAATTGGCAGCCTTTCCTTTTCCGGTTCTGCATCAAAGCTGTAACCATGCCGGTGTGTATTTTTATTTATCTGAGTAAAATATCTCACTGTGTTCAATGATATCACAAGTTTCTTGTGTCCGTTATTGTTTTCTGATATATCTGGTAATTTCTAATAGTGCCTTCCAACATCAAAATGAAAAATCGGTCTCATCCAAACAAGCGGATACACATGGCAGTACCTGACATGTCAGATGAATAACTAACATAAAACTTGAAGATTTTGGCAATTGTTTCACAGTTTTTAACAAAATGAGGCTGTTAGAGTTCAATCAGTGCTTTAAAAGTTCCTACATCCACAAATTTTATGTACTGCGAAGTGACCAAATAACCTAAATGTGCGTCTTCGGGATTTCAGCTCGCAATTGATTTACTGCATCCTTCTCCCGCGTCGGAGAAAAGGAAACACAAGTTGAAGAGGCTGGTGCCACATCCGAACTCATACTTCATGGATGTCAAGTGCCCTGGCTGCTACAAAATCACAACCGTATTCAGTCACGCGCAAAGGGTGGTCGTATGTGCAGGTTGCTCAACGATCCTTTGCCAGCCCACCGGTGGTCGCGCTAGATTAACGGAGGGTAAGAATCTTTGCATTACTCTATGTACTCATCTCTGTACAAAAACTTGACAGTTATAAAACTTTTATTAATATTACACCGCATTGCCAAACATAGCTTAAACCACCCATGACTCAATCATTAAATTCCTCTGATAGTGACCCAAGCAAAGTGTAATATATCCAGTCTTTATAGAAATGCTACTGAATTTTACCAGTATCCTCATTAACAATTACGTTTATCTTAACTGGTTGCCGTTAGCAATACGCATGTACTGCATTAATTTAGGACTGTTTCTGTGTCTTGCAAGAGACAAACATGTCAGCGATGAACTTACTGTCTTATCCATCATCCTCCCTGTTCAGAAACTTGACAGTTGTGAAACTATTAATATTATTATCACACCGCATTGCAAAACAGCCTAAACCACCCATGACACAATCATTAAATTCCTCTTATAGTGACCAAAACAAAGAGTGTAATATATCTGGTTATATTACACTCTTTGTTTGAGTTATTTGGATACTAGGATTGGTTAAGAGGATACTGGTAAAATTCAGTAGCAATTCTACAAATACTGGTATTTGTAGAAATGCTACTGAATTGTATCAGTATCCTCTTAACAAATTAGGTTTTTCTAAACTGGTTGTCTGTAAGCAATACGCATGTACTGCATTAATTTAGAACAGTGTCTTGTACCAAAATGTGTCTTAAAATAGTGTAAAAGAAACATGAACTTATTGTTTTTATCATCATCTCCCTGCCCTTATCGCAATTTACTTGGGGTGGTGCAGAATGTCTTCTTTCATACATATCTATTAGCTGTCATCTCAGTAGGCACCCCCCCCCCCCCTTTCTAGCCATGTCATCTAATTATCCATAACTATGTCAGACTATTGTCTAAACATGTTAATGCATGCCTAATGTTTATGAGATAGATCCTTATCTACAAACACTCATTTATCAACTTTGATCTTCAAATACTACTTAAGCTGGAAGGCAGTTTGCCTATCAGTAAATAAATATGTGTGCCCCTAATAAGTCAGGTTCTAAAGGAATTACTGATGTTATTTCTAATGGTTAGTGTAAATTGTGCAATATTGCAGTTTTATTTGCATTGCACCTATTGTGCAATAATTATTCTATTCTTTGTTGATGCTCTTATTTATTATATAGAGATACTTCTTGATATTATGTCTATATTTTTTTTTTCTTGTTCCTTGTTATATGACATAGTTATTTATTGGACATTTATTTTAGAGAGTAAAAACAAATTGATGTTTTCTAGTGATGGGATGGTGACCACTGTAGATATTTTTATCTTTTATTACATTATAAACTGGGTGTGTCTTGTTATGATACTTGTAACTTGGAATATACTCATTGTATTTTTTTATTGTCATCTCCTTGAAAGTTAGCCTTTCAAACTTTTAATCTTTACTAACACACCATTATTCTGTTCCAGGATGTTCATTTAGAAGAAAACAACATTAATTATCCCGGAGAGAGAGCCCTATTTACTTTAAGATTCTTTTATTTCCAATGTGAGAAGGAGAGATATTTTACAAAAATTTGTTAAAATGGATCCAGATAAGCACTACCAATAAAAGGCTTTTTCAAAGGGAATGTTGTGGTTTGATTCTTTAAAATAAATGTAACTTCTATTGTAAATATTTTTATTTTCTTATAAATAAATTCATTGCACATTTTTCCATAAATATCACATAGTCAAGGAATATCCCTCATATATTTGCTTGAATAATTTATCTAATTATTTCAGGCTACATTATTATTTAAAAAAAAACTATGATAAATTTATAACATTCTATTGCAGGCTAGCTTTTACATTACTATAAATCAATATAATTTACACTAAAACATTTGTGATGTCTGCAAGTATAAACTGTTACAATTCAGCTTATCCTGCCTCTGTCTGATTCTATAACATCTATTCTGATTCAATTGAAACTGCAAAGAGGAAAATTAAAACTAGTTAATTATATAAAAATAAACATTCACTATTGAAATTAAATAATCAACAATGTCAATAATAATAACAGTTTGTAGTATTTATACTACGAAAAAAAATTGTCTATAAAATTGCAAGTAAGCTACAAATCTACTTTTTCGAAAAAAGTATTAGCCTTTACTATTTGTGCTTCAGGCAGCTCCAAGGCTTCTTCCGCATTCTTTATGTCTTGTTTGATTGCTTCTATAAGGTCATCTAAAGATTTAAAATTCTTTTCTCCTCTCAAATAACCAACTAAGCTCACTTTCAAATGTGATCCATAGAAGTCTCCGTCGAATTTGTGCATGACGTGGGTTTCCTGAAAAAGTTACACAATGTGGTACAGTACAGTAGGTAATTTCAAAATCGGCAGAAGTTATGGTGTGATCATTTTTATGTTGATTAAAAACAGTGCTTCGATATCTAATTTAACAAAATAACCCATAAATCATGAACATCTTTCTACTTAGAAGATGTTACACAGGTACGTCATGAATCTAAAATAGGTAAAAACTTATAGGTACTCTATGTATGTACTGAATGTCAAGCTAACCCTAGACTACACAGCCAAGGAAATGGCGGTACAAGTACTTATTGGGTAGGTAATCTGTTTCAAGAAATAAACATCCTCGCGCCGGTGAGCACATGGTATGAGAATGAGACTATGCAGACACGTTGAAGAAGCAACTACAAAGTACCACGCATCAGAAAGGGGCGTGGTTTCATTATTGAATGGGTTAGGTTGTTAATGGTCGGCTGTTATTTGAGCAATCGATTGAGTTTGTTTAATCGTTACAATGGCGGTAACCCTGGGAACGCTATAGGTTCACAGGAGATAACTGAAAAAGTTACCAAGTCTAAAAGGTCAAGGCATAGCATAGCAAAATCAGCCAGCCTATAATGTTCCCACTGCTGGGACACAGGCCTCCTCTCTGTGAGAGGGAGTGGGCTGTAATCTACCACGCGGGCCCAGTGCGGGTTGGTAAATGTCACATGTCTTAGAACTTTTGGTTCTAGGACGATGTACGATGTTTTCCTTCACCGTTTTGAAAGCAGTGGTGATGAAATTATTTACACAAAGTAAAGCGCCTGTCTGCGTTCGAGCCTACAATTCGTAAGTCGGGGCCGTAACGACTAGACTACCAAGGCAATGGCAATTAATTAAATAAGGCTATATTATTTCTACTTTTCGTTTGCTGACAGCGGTAGACCACGATGGAGATATCAAGACAACAGTTTTATTACCTAGTACTAAATCTTGACCGATGAATAAAATGGACAACAACAGTGGATCATTATAACCTAAAGTCGGACCTTATACTATCTTTGTGCAAGAGTGCGGGTTCGACTCCCGAATATTGAGTGATTGTCTAATCTCCCGATAAAAGTAGCTAGTTTGCTTGATGGTACCTGTGAGAACTTTTTTTTGAATACTGGTGAAAAAATAGACTTTGAGATGCTGATCAGCGGTTATCATTTTTCAGCACCCTAGTTTGAACATTATAAATAAATAGATTTACGTAACGTGTTTATTATCGCTAGCCATTCCCAACGCTTATTTTCTTTTTCATAACTTATTTAGTTCGAAATATGCTCACATGGCGCTGTTACTTTCCATTCAAAAATTATAGATGGCGGCACTAGAACGGTAGGTACGGTAAATACTGCCATTGTGGTTTAGTTTTGCAAAAATAAATCGCAAATTCTTAATCACCCAAACTCGGAACAAACTAGCCATTGGTGGAAAAATATTAAAGTAGGTACCTATTCCAGTCTCCATAATTATGCGGAATAAAACCCGAGCGAGACCCGTAACGTACAAGCTAATCACTAAGCTACCACCTACGTGAACCTATTCCTACCTTAGTTCCTACAGGGCCCAATTCTGTATGGTAATTATTATTCCCCGCGTAATCGTGTGCGTTACCCCAGCAAAATAATGTCGAAAATAGTCATTTAAATCTTATAGATAATTAGTTGCCCAGCTTCTGTAATTATTACCTACCATTTTTAAATTTGTATCACCTATAGTTATTTAGTTATTTCACAAAAATATTTCCTGCTGGGGTAACGTTTATAACGTTACCGCAGTCAGACATTTTTTTTTTAATGGGCATATTGAAACAAATATTAGCTACATAATTAGTTATCTAGACGAGGTAAATGTTGCACCTTATTTTGTATTTGTTCTTTCTTTGGCAGCGAAGTTATTCGAGATCCTGCTGGAGTAACGTTTGTGGTTTTGCTGGATCTCTGAAACGGTTAAGCGGATTCTTATCATCTTTTGTACATAACTTCTTAGGAATTAGTTGTAATCAGTTGTGCAATAAAAAAAACAAAATAATGCACCGTTTAGAGGTTATTTAATTAAATATAAAAACACTTCAATAGGTCCTAACACTCTAAATAAAAGCTCTAAAGACTTACTTTAAACGTTATTTTGTAGCTTGTAACTGCCTTCAAATGTGTCTAAAGTTTCATTAGTATCCTGTAGGTAACTAACAAATTATGATGATATTCAGTTCTCCACGTTCACGGTCAAAATGCGCGCGGAGTTATTTGGCCACCGATAAACCTGTATGTGGATATATAAACTGAATTTTATATCAATAATTAGTTGCTTAGTTCAGTTTTATACCTGTAAAATTTCAGCGTAGAACATACAAAAAAATCGGTGTGTAAATATGTGAGCTCGCATCAGTTTGGTTCACGCGCTCACATAGACACGGGTCTTACGCTGATGTCATCTGACGCTCGAAGTCTTACGCTTACGCGTCTGACGCTCGAAGTCCCAGCTAGCCCCTACCGTAGACCGAGCGCTGAGATCACATCAATAATTAACGAGATAATAAAACAAAACTCATTAGGTAGCGTAAGACCATGGTAACCCGACCAAGTTTAGGTGGTTACAAAAAAGCGACCGCTTAGTACATTATGGTAACTTTTAAAATATGTAGGATAGTGTTACAAGTTTAGTACAGATGTGTACACAGGTGTTAAAAAAACTACATGTTTCTTAAATCATTTTTATTTTCAGGTAAAATAATCATTTCAAATGATTTTTAAAAATATTAATTAAACTTTAAAACAATCACAGGTAGCAATATTGCTTTTAAGACATTTTCCATTATTTTTTAAATATATGATTTCCTTTAAGTACACTTTTTCTTTAAAAATTAAAATTTTAACTTTTAAAATACTAATGAAAATTTATAACAATCACAGATAATTACAGATATAGAATGAATGTTTTCAGTTCACACTATACCGTTACCTATACCTACGTTTAAAAATAACAGATCAATTGGTAATAATAAATAATATCACAATGTAGTAAAATGCTTACAGTAAGTCCTACTGTTTCGTAGTCTAATTTCAAATACTTATCACTTTTGTTTTTCTAGGTATTTATTTACACATAGTATTCTAAATTTAACTTAAGTTATGAAAAAATCACAGATTTATAATAATAAAATTAAGTATATTAAACTGCAGTCAAATCATTATGTCAGTTTTACTTTTAACAAATTACAATCTCAAAAAGTCAAGTTGTAAAGGTACATCCTTATTCTAAAATTAAGTTAGTATTTGTATTAAAAAAAAATCACAGGTCATTTTATAAAACGAGTATCAAATAATTATGTAAGTAACTTTGTGAAATGAAAGTTTTCATACACAGACTATCACTACCTATAATCAGATAATAATAGATACCTATCTAATAAGTAGCCGAAAGATAATAATAATATTGGTGTTTTCATAGTACCTACAGATATTATAATATTGTTATGTAATTAACAGTGTACGCGTCTGTACCGAACTTGTAAGGTGTACTAAACATTTTAGAAGATAGCATAATGTACTACGCGGTCACTTTTTAGGGTTCCGTAGCCAAATGGCAAAAAACGGAACCCTTATGGATTCGTCATGTCTGTCTGTCTGTCCGTCCGTATGTCACAGCCACTTTTTTCCGAAACTATAAGAACTATACTGTTGAAAGTTGGTAAGTTGATGTATTCTGTAAACCGCATTAAGATTTTCACACTAAAATAGAAAAAGAACAATAAATTTTGGGGGTTCCCCATACTTAGAACAAAAAAATTGAGTTTCACTCAATTTTTTTTTTCATCAATCCCATACGTGGTGGTATCTATGGATAGGTTTTCAAAAATGATATTGAGGTTTTTAAAATATATTTTTTCTAAACTGAATAGTTTGCGCGAGAGACACCTCCAAAGTGGTAAAATGTGTGTCCACCCCCTGTAACTTCTAAATTAAGAGAATGATAAAACTAAAAAATATATATGATGTACATTACCTGTAAATTTGCACCGAAAATTGGTTTGAACGAGATCTAGTAAACACTTTTTTTTAATACGTCATAAATCGTAAACTGCTACGGAACCCTTCATGGGCGAGTCCGACTCGCACTTGGCCGCTTTTTTTGTAACCACCTAAACTTGGTCGGTTCACCATGGTCTTACGCTACCTAATGAGTTATGTTTTATTATCTCGTTAATTATTGTATGTACTACGCTGAAATTTTACAGGTATAAAAGTGAACTAAGCAACTAATTATTGATATAAAATTCAGTTTATATATCCACATACAGGTTTATCGGTGGCCAAATAACTCCGCGCGCATTTTGACCGTGAACGTGGAGAACTGAATATCATCATAATTTGTTAGTTACTTAGAGGATACTAATGAAACTTCAGATACATTTGAAGGCAGTTACAAGCTACAAAATAACGTTTAAAGTAAGTCTTTAGAGCTTTTATTTAGAGTGTTAGGACCTATTGAAGTGTTTTTATATTTAATTAAATAACCTTTAAACGGTGCATTATTTTTGTTTTTTTATTGCACAACTAATTACAACTAACTCATAAGAAGCTATGTACAAAAGATGATAAGAATCCGCTTAACCGTTTCAGAGATCCAGCAAAACCACCAACGTTACTCCAGCAGGATCTCGAATAACTTCGCAGCCGAAGAAAGAACAAATACAAAATAAGGTGCAACATTGCATATAGCTAATATTTGTTTCAATATTCCCATAAAAAAAAATGTCTGGCTGCGGTAACGTTATAAACGTTACCCCAGCCGGAAATGTTTTTGTGAAATAACTAAAAAACTAAAGGTGATACAAATTTAAAAATGTGCGTAACAATTACAGAAGCTGGGCAAATAATTATCTATAGGATTTAAATGACTATTGTCGACATTATTTTGCTGGGGTAACGCACACCGCGTAATCTTACCACGTCAATATCGTGTCTTGTAGAAACGGTTTTGTTTATTGTATCAAAGAGAATCCTACGTTACTAGCAGATGTCGTTATTAGCTAGGGAATTGAAGTAGTTTCGAAGAAAGGAATAGTTAAGTAGTCATAGTGAATTAGGGCCCAGGTATCGTGCGTGATACGGTTGATACTTGTTGTGTTGTTATTCAAGATTATATACACACACCATAATACCTAGTAAAAGAAATAAACGTAAAAAAAAAGTAGTTTTGTAGGTATTAACTATATAGATAATGTAAAGCATTTTTTTCTTTCCGAAATTGGAATTGTCTATGTAAAGCCACGAAGTAAATATACCAGGATAAATTTTGTTTCCGAATGTTCAAGATATTTTTAATTTAGAATAAGTTTGATAACAGTTTCAAATAACTATGCAGGCACGTTGACTTTGTTATTTACTTAGGTACACAAAGACTGATAGGTAATACATGTATGTCTTTATTTATTTAATTTTTTTGAGCTGTAGGTAGCACCTATTATTAATACAGTTCATATAACATCACTATTTATTAGTTTGTTGTTGATAAGCAAAATCCGACTAGCTAGTGTAGGTATTACATAAAAACTTTTTTACAAAAAAACAACCGACTTCCAAAAAAAATACTAAAAGACGTGAAAAATAACTTTAATTTCGGAAGTCGGTGCCTTTGGTTTTGTATTTTCGTGTTTGGCCACCGACTTCCGAAATTAAAGTTATTTTTCACGTCTTTTAGTGTTTTTTTTGGAAGTCGGTTGTTTTTTTGTAAAAAAGTTTTTATTTTTTCACTTTTTAGTTGCGGTACCTACCCCACACAAATTCGTATACCACTACTTGGTGTGTAAATAACAGTGACAGGAAATTATTAACACATCATCCATATAAACTTAGTGGAAAAAATCTGCAGTATTAAGGATAACTCAAAAACTTCTGGTCAGACCTTGATCAAATTTAAATGGGACCACATGTGAAGCACCACCTATCAAATAAAAAAAGAATCATCCAAATCGGTTTACCCAGAAAAAAGTTATGAGCTAACACACATAAAAACATTAAAAAAAACATATAGACGAATTGAGAACCTCCTCCTTTTTGTGAAGTCGGTTAAAAACAATGGAATGGATTTAATGGCGTAGCCGTTTCTTAGTTTTGAACTTTATCAGTCTGAATTGTTTCAGTCTAGAAGACTTAATTGCGATGGTGGGAAGTTCAACTCTTATGCGTTTTTCAAGATCGGTCCCTAGCAGCTACATTTCTAAATAGAAGTAGCCAGAGAGCAGAGAGGTCTAGGTATTTTAAGTCTACTCTGCATAGACACATTAATCATAACGTCCTATAAAACCGCGATCATTCGCGCGTAGGTATTGATCATTTGGGATAAGTACTCGCAGTGGGTACCTACTCAAGCTGAACACTGAATCAGGCATTACGATGAAGTTTCTGTCGTGAGGAGTATGAAGACCAGGGAATAGATGAAAACTGAAGACGTTCAACGAGCACCAATGTCTCTCCAAACATTATGGTTCGAAATCAAAGAACAAATTCTCGCGTTTTGGACCTTTAGGTGCGGTTGCGAGCGTTAAACAATGATTTTATTTATTTTTTGTTACGAATTTCTTAACAAAAATATTACGATCTTTGAATAAGTAATTATGTAATAAAACCGATAAGATAAAAGTATTCATAAAATGTACTAGGATGGTGATTTTGGTTGTAATGGTTAGATAAGGCGAAGGCATGCTGAAAATTGTCGGTCGTTGTTTCTTTGATAAAAGAATGGAATGGAGACCATTATAATTGTCGACAAACTTTTCGAGACACGTACTTATTCTTGTAGCTAGATAAGTAAGTACCTACCTAATTAATGTCATAACATTGCAGGCAAATATAAAAAATTGTTGCTTGTGGGTGCTTTTCTATTATTCAATTGAATTTCCGTTGGTTTGATAAAGATAACTCAGGAATTAGCTTTCGTTCCGATTTCATACAGTGCATTTCATAACTGTATGGAGATAAGCCATAACTGATAAATTGTATTGTAAAGCCAATGGAATTAATTGTATTCAGGTATTGCTTAATTTCCATAGTTTAACATTATCTATATATGTCATACAGAACTTAATTTACTATGTACATCCTTCATGAATTTACCAGAATGTGTAAAGCTGAATAAATAAAACAGTATGATCAGAAATGCAAACAATATTATTCAGAGATAACAAATGGGTTTGCAAATTAGTCTTACATAATAATTAGTTCCTGTAATTTAAACCTACTAATAATAATTCAGTTCTGATAGTGAATGAAGAAAATAATGTTTGAATGTTTGCAGTGCTATGGCAAGACAGAGTGATAGGTTGAACTTAATTTTGAATAAATGGCTTAGTGCTGTACCTAAATAATTTGTATAAATAAAAATGAAATGTTGTTTGTTGGTAATTTAAGTGCATCACTTGAGAACGGCTGGACCCAATTGGCAATTTTTTGTTGAAAATTGGAAACTTTTAGAAAACTGAAAGTACTTTTCTGTATGGGATTTTTGTATGAATTATTGAAAATTGGACAGAACGTCTGTTTCGTCCGCTAGTTTGTAATAAAAAAAATAACTTTGAAGAACTCGTAATAACTAGTGATTAAGGAGTAGATACATAATGTATACTTACTACAGACATTTGCTTGTTTTGATAAAATGGACACCACCCAATGTTTGCAACCATTTTATAGATCTCACTATTGTCTATTTGTGCCCATCCATAGTACACTCCTGGCTCCAGGTCCTTGGGCAAAGATTGGACTACTTCCAAGGGGTAGTTTGCTGTAGAATAATGATTAAGAATTAAAAAAAAATATATAGAACAGTTTATTTTGAATAAAAAAAAGTGAGATTCACTATTAGAGAAATTATTTTCTAGCCATAATAACTTATTTGCTGTGGACACTGCTGTTAAAGTTTTTTACCCAACCTGGCAATTTAATGCCCAGCATTGGGCGAAGTCAGGTTGTGGATCATGATGATGGTGTGTATAGTTAGCAATTATACATGTTTCTGCCAACAAATTAAACAAATACTGTATAACCACAGGGACCAGAATGAAAGAAAAATATTCATTTAACTTTACTAAAAAAGAGATGAGAAAATGTTTTTAGTTTTACAATTCACTATGCTGTTCTGCCATACTTCTAGAATATTTTGACCGGCTGATGTAATTAAAGGAAATAAAAAATAAAGTATATAGAAAAAGGCCTGAAATACTTAAATCATTTATCAAATTCCTATAAGGTAAGACACATAAGAAACTATAAAGCCTTGAGCGTTCTTTTCATAATATTACCTGTAGGGCATCCAAGATCCTTAGATCCTCTTCCAAAGCCTTTTACTACTTCTCCTTCAAGAAATAGTGGTAAGTGTTTAGGTGACATATTTACTCGTCTTATCGCCGTGGATAGTATAAAAGACAAAAAGCTTATTGTGCTGGAGTTTACCATTCAGTAAATATACGATTAGATCCTTGAAGAGTGAGTAAATAATGATAAATACTCTAAAGTTGTCATGAAAAAGTTTAAGTTTCTTATAATATTACGAGTTAGGACACTACAAATAAAGCACTTTTAAAAGCAAGTTCGCTAAACTAAATTAACGTGTCTGTTCAATCCAAAGTCTGATCAAGACTGAATAAATTGGATAGATTTCTTTTACTTTATTTATCTTGAAGTTTGAACTGACGTGTTTTCCTTGAAATCATTGAATTGACGTATTTTTGACGTACCGTTTGACATAACGACATCTGACACTGTTAGTGCTGTTAGGGCACACTGCGGTTAACCGTGCACCGTTTTTAGCCGCAAAGTTTTGGAATTAGGCATTGTTTAGACTGGCGGTGGCAAACAGTTTTACTATTAAATTTCTGCCCGCGCCTCTCTCTGAACATTATATTATTCATTTAGCATTACAATTTGCAGAATGATTTTGTGATCCAGCAGTACAGACAAAAAAGTAGCTCGCGCAAGTCTAAATGGTCTAGACTCAAGCTACACGCTCCATTTTAACTGGTGCAGTTAAAGCTGCGTAGGTACGTCAACGGAAAAGACGGGGCGTGTAGGCGCTTTACAAAACGTTCCTGAGCCGAGCTTTCCACACACTCGAGTGATACGGAATCTTTACAAACATTCATAGAATAATCCCAAAAAAAGTGAACTACCCGACTCATACTCAATACAATATCACTCATTCACACTGCATACACTCACTCACTCACTCTCACGCGCACCCTTAGAGGTACGCACACACATATTCACCACTGATACACTTACACATACTTGTGTTCACTCACTCACTTACACTCGAACACCGAACACATTTACACACCGGCACACAAGTTATGAAATGTATTATTTAACCACCCTCACGCTAAACACCCTGGCTGTTACTGTACCTACATGACTAAATGCCCTGTATGGCCTAACACTGTCTTCTAAGATACAGGACTACCTAGTTTATGAGATAGGGTTACATGATCTGTGTAGATTTATGTAGATATACCATGTTATTTTGTACACATCTGCAGTCATCTGCTCATAAGTATCATGAATCTTGTGTGTTTCATAATTAAGATTATTATTCGTGAATGAGAATTCAACAATATTCAGTACATGAAGTCGGTTCATTTGTGACGTCAAATAATAATAATTTTCTTTTTTTAATGTAAATTTCCGTTTGCCAATAAAAAAGAAACACATTTTTAGTCGATTTTCAAAAAAACAAAAATTTGCAGAATAAGTCAAACTTGTATTTGTCACTCGTATTAAAAAAAAAATCGTACAGTCGTACTTATTATTGATAGGTATACAGACAATTCAGGAGAACTTTTATTTCTGTTTTTCTATTAGATTTTTCTCGCAGCACTCATGTGGTCGGGACGATTGTATTCTTGTGCTTTTTAATTAATTAGAAAATAATATAAACATGGTTAAAATTAAGTGAATATGACTTGCTTCATGTCGGATGTTGAGTGTTGACAATAGCAAGAGTTACGAAGTTACCTTGTACGTTTAATCTCAGTTGGAACGATATGGAACGGTATTATTGTTAATAAAATGACCGAGAAAGGCTACGAGGGCGAGCAGTTGTCGCCGTCTTGGGATATCGCTGGTCCATCATCTCTGGCAGCCATCCTGGATACTGTGTTTACATCTACAACTTCTGACAATCAACAGAGGAATGGTAAGTACTATAGCTTTCAACTCCTTAGCTTCATTCTATTGCCAGTCTCAGGATGATTACTGTTTTATTTAACAACCAATTACCTTATTAACTTCCTATCTAATAAATGATCACAGCAGTAAGTAAATCATTTGTTCTCCTAGTACTATTATTATATTATCAAGACACCCAATGTGTAATATACATGTACATAGTGACATTTATTTCAAGTGGTTTTTCATTTGAATACTCAATTGCATTTTAAAAAATTATTAATACTGAAAGTACTTTTATATTATTTTCAATCCTCTGCTCATTGTCTTGCAGGTATTAACAATAACATAATAATGAAATTTATTTTTTATTAAAAGGTAAATAAACAATCCTCAACCTATAGTGTAAAAATATTGGGTTGAGGGTAGACATATTATATTTTGTTGAAACCATTGGTACATTGATTGTATTGATGGAAAATTAACTTAGTCACAGTCACATCTAAATCAAGTTATACATTAAGCATGTACCAAATATTATACAAGTGACCGTAACTATCCTTTTCCTTTTGATGTTATTTTCCTTTTTGCCATATTTGACAATTATTGAAGCAGAGCTAGTTTCCTACTTATTTATAGACTAGACAGACTTATGAAGGGATGAATTAGTAAGGATAGGCTGAAAATATAATATAATAACACACTTTTATCACCAAAGGCTTAGGCAATGGTATAAAAAGATCCAAATGTACAATTACATTATATCAAGATTATAAAAACAATTACAAAAATGGAAATTAAAATGTAAAAATTGAACAGTTATGTTTATGTCCAACAGCGCGTACTGGATAACATGCCTCCTCTTTGTGAGAGACAAGGCATGTGTCCCAACAATCTAAATGTTATAGGCAGATTGGGCTATGGAATTTCAGCATGGGTAAAATGGGACGAGCCTATTGGCTCAAACCTAGCACAGTTCCAAACTATCAGGCTGCTACTGAGATATTCCCAATGGAAAAATCCAATAATACTGCATGACCTAAGGATCCAATCCAGGTCCTAGCTTTGCATTTGCAACCACCAGACTTAGACCAATGATGCACTAAATGACAATTAAAATGTGAATATACATTCTATCAAGACAGTAAAATAGTATTCCCGGAGTCCCAACGCTGAGGGTTAGATACTATGATGAAAAAGTAATAAATTTGTACTGTCAAGTGTTTCTAATTAAATTTAAACAAAGTTTTTCATTCCGAGGTCCTGTTGACCCAGAAATCTGTAGGATCTAGGTTCTTTGTACATCTTGTTGTTTCATAAAATACATACAATTTGTGATGCTTATAGGATATACTTGGGGGTGTTTGAGATAATAGTTTGCAGTTGAGATAACTGAGCAGCAACTGTCTTCGTAACTAATCAGAGAGATTCATAGGGTGTTTTTATTTTATTTATTTAACCTTTTTATATGTATAAACATAGAAACAAATGGCAAGAAAAAACAGAAAAATATGTACAATGGTGATGCTTATTCCTAAAGATATCTTTTCCAGCATATCTGCGAT
This sequence comes from Griposia aprilina, assembly GCA_916610205.1. Classification (NCBI taxonomy): domain Eukaryota; kingdom Metazoa; phylum Arthropoda; class Insecta; order Lepidoptera; family Noctuidae; genus Griposia; species Griposia aprilina. The sequence continues at coordinate 11,638,343 of OU744306.1, forward strand.
AGAAAAGCAGATAAAAAGAGATGTAGACAATGTGTAAGAGTAGAAGAGAAAATAAAATAAATATAATTTAAAAAAAACAATTCATTGAAACTAATAATATTGACTATATTTACATGCATACATACATACTTATTAAGGAGCCCTTTCTTTTGATAACTGATGCCCTCCAACCTCCAACAACTGTAGTTTTATCAGCTTTGTTTATTAATAATGTTAGTGCATCAAATATTATATTCACTTAAATGTATTGTTCTCTCTCAAATATGAGGATATGGATAAGGATAATATTTAACAGTAAATATTCTATTTTTAGATAGTAAGTTGTAAAGAGAAACAACATTGTTTTTTGGGACAAGAGAATAATAAGTACTCTAGGATATAATTAGTTACAAGTAAATTAAATATCTACTGTATTTTCATTGTAAGGTCGTCACCTTACAATGAAAATACAGTAGATATTTAATTTAATTTTTTGTAAGCACTTCATTGACCTCATTAACCACAAATTTATATTGAATCCTTTTCCTATCCTGAGAATACATAATATGTATCATTTAATAAAATACAGGTCATTTCATTACAGAACAAATGGAGTGTGATGCCCTATTTGCAGAAAGTGATGATGAAGTAGAAGTGATGCCGACAACATCTGAACCAGTTGAAAGCATCTCTACTGGAACTGAGACAAATACTAATGAACAAACACCAAAACCTGTCTCATCAAATTATGTTAACTCAACAACTCCGAACCAACCTTATGAAGTAAACCTGTCCTCTCTCTCCCACCCAGCTGACTCACACACTCCTGTCCCTGAAGAATATCAACCCTTACCAGATAGCTCCAGCTCACTCGACTACTCTTTTGGTACTAATAATCCTGACAGTACCGATGGCACTGGCCAGAGGAGACTCCCAGACATAAACATTCGTTATCAGCCGAAACCGCACTCACTTAACCAACATGGTTACTACTTTCCGAACTATGCTCATTATCCGGGCATTCAGCCGCCAAGGGAGTATGGCGCCCCTTACCATAACAATGTTATTGTTCTGAGTGAAGGCAGAAACTATATGCCTCATCCACTCCCATACTCAATGTCCAATGGAATGCAAATATCTGATAATCACCCAGAATATGAATATCTACACCCAAGATCAAATGCATACAATCAAGGAACTGCCACAGGAGATAACACAAATCAACCGAACGGCTTAGAACGGCCTAGTCGCAAGCTCAACATCTCTCCTCGGAGACGACATTCGAAAGAGAATGAAGTACCAAATCTAATAGAAGTAAGTTCAGAAGAAGAGGATGATGTGTCCATACCAAGAAAGAAACAATGCGACAATGGTGCTGGGCACCTGGCTGCGAATGGTAATGGAAGTGGTGCAGGTAATGAACACAGCAGTCACTCTGGAGAGCCGCCGAGAGTGGAGATCAAAGGTGAGCCTGGCACACAACCTGCAAGGAACACAAATCCTACTGTACCAAATGCTAGCAATCTACTTTTGCAAACTGTAGATCAACGAAGACAAAACAGTCAAAACAACAATACACAAACCCCAAATATGGCTGCAGTAAAGATACAAATAAAGCAAGAAAACACAGGTTGTGGAACTCGCAGTAATTGTGGATGTAAAGTGAATTTCCGCAGTGATTTGTCACAGCCTTCTCATAATCACACTGAAGAGTGTCACAGTCCAAATAACAACCGACAAAATGGATCTCAAACAAGTAGAGTACCTAAACAGAGTACTAGCAATGCAAGCACTGGCGGTGAATCATCAGGATTTATGATAAAAGTGAAGGAAGAACCTGGTACGCAACAGCCTGTTATTAAACAAGAGCCAACAAAAGACGAAAACATGCCGTCAGTGAGTGGCGTCAAAACAGAAGTTGTGGAGCCATGTCCAGTTAAGCTAGAGCCTGGTACTTCTAATGGAAATGTCATTGAGAACGTTGATGTAAAGCAAGAACTTGACAATGCAAGGAGATGTTGTAAAGTAGATGCTGGCGGTGACCGAAGACCGAAGGAAACGTCTCCACAGCCGGGGCCTAGTTCAGGGCGCCAGGCGGCTGATAACAGGCCTACAAATAATCAGGTAAGTGGCCCTAGAGATCAATATAATGGCAAGATGGAGTTGATAACATTTAGTTACGTTTTTGTTTGTGTAACTCAGGAAACGCAAGCTACAGAACCATCGGCAGCGCCTGGTAACGTGCTGTCAGCTCCTGACTTACAGCTGGATTGGGTCTCTGACTCCAGCTCGGATGATGGCGTTATGCTCGTTGGCGACGACTCCAATGCTGTAAGTATTTCTGGGTCCTGGTTCATATCAATATTAATAATTTTGTTTTAATAGTTTAAAAGTTAGGGGGAAAAGAAAATAGCCGACGGAAAATCGGCGAACTTACGCTTGCAATTCTTTTTAAATTACCAGCAACATAAGACGGAAATTACGTGACGCTGTGTTGCTCTACAAGGGCAATGGTTTTCTTTGAGTTAATGATATCTTTACCATTTTGCAAGCCACTGTTATAAATTGAAAGAAGATCTGATCCTCGACGAAACCTGCGTATTTTTCTTTTATCAATTAAGCAATCTCGTACCTATATCGCAATTTATTTGGGGATGTCTTTTTCTTCCTCATTTCTCTATTAGTCGTCATCTCGGTAGTTACCTCCTTTCTAGCCATATCATCTTTCAGACAGTCCATCCATCGTTTTTTTGTCTTCCCCTGCTGCTATTTGCCATCCACATTCATACTCAAACTTTCCTCACGATATTTTACTGAATCCTCCGCACACGGGTATTTGCATGCTCGATCCCACGCATAACCGATTTCCACACAACTCGGTACCATTTTACCTTTATGAATGAATATATTTCGTAAATAAAGCAGCAAGAGGTGATAGACCTCACGGGGTCCCCGGGCCGCGCCGGCTACGTGGCGGAGGAGGCCGCGCGGCGCTCGGCCGCGGCGCCGTCGCCGCCGAGCGCGGGCTGGCTGGGCAGCGCGCGCACCATCCTCGGCGTGCCGCGCCGCGGCAGCTACCCGCCGCATCTCACTCACAACGAGATACCGCCGCATGCTCATCTTGTACGGACCAGGTGAGTAACTCTTAGACAATGTGCAGAAAAGTCTAAATGACCACCAGACCACTACATCTACTAAATAAAATTCTTAAAAGCATTCACTAATAGACACCGCATTATACCCTAAACTGCTGGCTCTCTAGAATCATGAAATTTTGCACAAGACTTCCTAATACAACTAAAGTGAGCAGCAAGGATTTTTGAAAATAAATCTCCTAAAGGAGCTAAATAGGGGATGGAAATTCATCATTTTTGTCGATGAGAAATCTCATCAGGCTTGTTTAGCTATAACTTTTACGGACACATTTATTTTTATGGGTGTGTTAGCAAAAGTTACAATGTCCATTGTTGTCGAATAATTTGGGGTTCGTCTTCCATAGGCGATAGGACATCGAATTCGAATTTGATACTCGAAAGGAGTACTAAACATCTCTTTTTGACTGCGTTTTAACATCTCTTGACTTGCCGAGAATTGTGCTTTTAAAGGGTCAGCAGGGTTTGAGTCATAAAGTTCCCAGTTTTCGACATTTTATGTTATACCAAATCCGAGTATGCATCTAACCCAGTATAGTCTAGATATTTCCGTTACTATTTTATGAATGTTATCTTCGGAAATTAATCGTATTAAAAGCATGTTTTGTTCTTCCGAACATTTTTATTTGAGTCGTGGCTAGCGCGGATAATCAATTTTATCGATATCGGTCTGACCGCACTCGATATGGTACATTGTGATGTAATTCATTCTTTCGTGTAGTAGCCAGTTAGCCACTGAGTTTTTGTGTAGTATCTGTCTACAAGATTATAAGAAATTGTAATATTTATACCACTTGCACCAGAAATCACTAAATGCTTTTCCCACTAACCGTATTTTAACATCATTCTCTCTCTGTCATCTTCAAACGACTGAAAGAAATGGAGCGATGTTTTAAATTCGTTTAGCGCTAAATGCATAGTGGTCAGGCAGTTTAGGTTGTTTTTCGCTTGAGGGATTGGTAATTAACAGAAACAACGTCTTTTGTTGTTTGCTCTGTATATTGACACTCAAAAATCAACTCCTTCTAATGTGTGGACTGTATTAATATACCATTAGCTATAACTAGGTACACACGAATACATTGGTAGGTATGCACCCAATATCTTAGAATCACTTGGACACATAGTGATTTGTGGTGCTGGGTGCAACAGGGCCTTAGTGTGAACCTTACTCGGTACTGTCAGTGTAGTGTTTTGTAATATAAAGTGCATAGATAGTGGTACAATTCCGCTGCATGTTTAGAGAGCAGCAAACGTGGAGCAGCATCGCTAGACACAGAGCAGAGGGCCTAGACAAATGGCATTCGCTTCGGAGCGATTCTATTTCTACAATCGCTATCGCTTTCGGTAATGATTCCAAAAACTAGCAATAACGCTCGTCAAAAAGTGTCCCTTGGCTATGCATCTCTGTGGAAGTACCTAATCTTTCCACGCTGTCGATTCATTTCTTAATCGAATGTTGTTTACATTTTCTAGCTAATTTTTATTCGTTGACCTACGATCACGTGACATTTCGATAGCTTATGTCAACCCCATACATTTTAGCTTTTCTACTAGCGTTATCGTTAATCGAATGTTACTTTGTCTAGGCTCTCTGCTTGGAAACCGCTAGTGGAAGCTTTTACCCCTATCGATAGCGGTCCTTGCACATCATCCCAATAAATGTTATTGTATGTATTTAAAATAAAACTTAGTTAATAGGTATATTTTAGCGGAAATATTAAACAGTTCCACTAAAAAAAAATGAGCTTAGGGGAGACTTACAGCAAAAAAAAAACAGAATCAATAAAAAGCTGTCAGCCAATTACACCTATTTTAAAATAATTGTGCCTCTTTTGAAGTTTCTGGCTTTTTTATGTGTGGTGTCCCTGCCGCGGCCGGCCAGCGCTACATCCCAAGATGGTCGCAGTTTCTTGACTATTTATTATTTTTAAGACCCCAAAATAAGAATTATTTAAGGTTCACAAAATGAGGCGCATTCATTAAGTATATCAGTGTTCAATAATATTTTTAGGAAAGCAAAAAGGGAAATATTTGCGGTTCGATTAAATCATGCTATTGTTTTTTTTTAAAATTAATATTGTTACTTACAAAATCTTAGTATAAGAAAGATAAGTAACAAATGTGTAACGAAAATAAAGCTATTATTATGATGCGGGTCAGGGTCCGCGTGAGCGCGTGCGGCGGCTGCCGGCGCTGCTGCTGCGGCCACGCGGGCTGCGCGTGCTGCGGCGCGCCGCCGCACGCGCCGCACCACGCGCACCAGCCGCCGCACGCACACCCCACCAACCACCACCACCACCACGCGCCGCCCGCACACAGTGAGTACAACCTGCTAGAGGCGAAAGCGCTGGGGTAGCCCGCCAAATTAAAATTTTCTTACGTTTTTTGCACTGTGCAGGTCAGTGTCAGGTTCTTTGTTGACCAAAATATGATTCGCGACAGTCACAAATATGTACTTATTTCCAGAATTATAACAATCAAAATGTATACTTACTTATTTAATACTAGCACTTACCCCGCGATTTATTTATGTTGTTGTTGTTGATTTATTTATGTATATTTCGACGCATCACCCGCCCGCGCTTTTACTTCTGTTAAGTTGTTGACTTAACTCTTAAGGGTTCTTTTAGATTTTACGGGATGTGGCAATCAAAATGAATGATTTATTTTTCTTTATATTACTGAACTTTATTGTTACTCTTAAATACAATGGTTTTTAGAACAATGATCAAAGTTTAGGACAAGTGGGGTCGAGGCAGTGGAGGCGAGGACAAAAGGCCGGAGCCGGCGTCGTCCTGTGGTTATATATAGAGATGGGTAGCACACTCTTTTAAAATGAGGATCGTACGAGGCACTCTTTTGACAAAGTGTGCTACCACGAATGAGGCAAGGCTGCGGTGGCCTGTGAGCACGTACGTACTGTGAGTGTGTCAATGAGTCGCGTGACTCACAAGTAGGCGCGATTGTGGTGTGTAGTGCGCCTCTTCGTGGTGGTTCGATGAACTATTCAGCGCGACGCGTGACGTAGGCGCATGATAGTTGTGGAGTTCATTAGTTGTTCTTCATCGCGCCTCCTGACGATGTCGTTAGATGGCGCTGTCCTCAACATCACATATTTGCTTAATGTTCTTTCTGACTTTTTTTTTTTCTTTTTGCCCGGCTCCTAAGGGTTATAGCGTGATGAAGACAAAGTCGCGGGCAGAAGTTTGTCATCAATACAACTCTGTAAGCTCACAATACCCTAAGGAATGACTATTACATGTAATCATGAAATTATATTTTGATCACCATACAACCAGACCTGCTAATTGCAAAAAAACGTAAGAAAATTTAAATTTTGCGGGCTACCTTAGCGCATCCCCCTTAACCAACCGAACCGATAAACGGCCTCATTACAAAACCAGATTTATCTTTAGATCAAGGTTTAAACCATCGAGCCATTTTTGAATGTCGAAATTTATTCCGACTATGTTAAGGTTCTAAATAGCCTTTTCCCGACTAGGTTGGGATCGGCTTCCAGCCTAACCGGATGCAGTTGAATACCAGTATTTTACATGGAGCGACTGCCTATCTGACCTCCGTAAGACTGGTAACTCAAAATGTTTACGGTGAAGACTTACGATCAATTTACATGGCAGCGGAAGAGAAATGAGGAATTCCGAGTGTGTTCATAACTTTTCTTTCCACATAAACAGTGGGTGAACGACGTCGGGACGGCATGTCGGTCGCCCCGCCGTACCTCGTCCACGAGCGGCTCTGGCAACGACAGCATCACATGATGGTAGGTGCACCTCAACGCACGAACTTATACAAATTTACCCTGCCCGGTCCATCCCATCCCATATTAAGTTGGGCAGCCTTTTTAGCCACATCTTCAAAATAAAATTCTTAAATTCATTCACTGACAGAATGCAGAGCTTAAACCGCTAGGTCCTGTCTGGGTCTAGAACCATGAAATGAAGCTTGCACTAACGCGCAACGGGTTCCTTATACATTTAACGAACGTGAGCACTAAGGAAGGATTTTTGAAAATCCATCCCCTAAAGGGGTTAAATAAGGGACTAAAGTTTTTATGGTAGTTGGTAATTTTTGCCGATGTCCGGCCACGCCTTGACTTTAAATATGTTCGTCATAATTTCAGGAGCTACAACGTCGCAGCATGATGGGCGATGGCTTCGGGCCCGGCTTCGCTCAGTTCCCGCCGGTGCCACTCCCGCCAACCACAGTGCTCGCTGTATATTCACCTTTTGTTTATTTACATCATCGTCATCATTATCAACCATTGGCCACCTTATTGATATCATATTATGAATTAGTTAACCCCCCTCTTGCCTCAGTCTGCGCAATTTGAAAGAAAGAAAGAAACAGTAGTTATTGGGACTCGCACAAGGTTATCACAAACTAAACTAAACACACTCTTAGAAACAAAAATTAAATAAAACAAAACTAAAATGAAAATAACAACAGAAAGTCCTGTACGAGGCCAAAAGTCCCCAGGCCCATTCGAGGTCTCAGGAAAGGCGATTTCTTTTCTGTTTAAAATACTCTGTGTCAGCTCAGCTTTTCCGAACTCACTAGTTCAGATAGTTGGGCAGACCAGATACCTCATTCGTTAACTATCGTATTCCCTGCCATCTCTCCTTGTTGCCCAGGTAGCACGAGCGATTTTTAACGCGACGATTTTTTATCGCGCACTGTATTTTCAACTCGGTGTTCAGCCGAACATTTAGAACAGCGTGGACCTCAGCGCGTCAAAAATAAAAAACCCTGTTGGATTTTCAACTCTCGGCGCTAAGCAGTGTGTTGAAAATCCAGTGCGCGATAAAAAATCATCACGTAAACAAATCGCCCTTGTGTACGAGGGCCTAGGCACAGTGGTAATCCTTTCTTTATTTCAGTTCCCCGATGAGTTGGAACAACGTGACATTGGAGGGGGCCCGCCGCCGCCCATGATGCTGTAAGTAGTTTTATGTTTTGAAGTATTCAAATTGATTACAATATCAAGATTCAATATATCTGCCATATGCTGTATTATTAAATCTGCTACTTGCCTTATTGATATTTCGGTGGCGAGCATGGTGAACTTGACAATCCATGATCGCAAATATGAACAAAACTCGTACTGATGTTGGGCCCAAATATCGATAGACTCGTACTGTCTAATGCTGTTGACCAAAATCCGCGCGGCGAGAACAAATGTATTCGCTTCTAGGCGGCGTCGACTGGCGAGCCGGGTGATTGCAGCGATTCGAGGGCAAAGACCCGTCACCACGAGGTATCGTCAGCCTTTATAACTCCATAGGCGAAGTGTAGATATTACCAATTTACTCAGCTCAAATCAGTCGCTTCGTCTACTTTCAACTATCTGCTCTACGATTTTACAATCTGCATTTTCAATTAACATTTTTGACATTTCGGAAATAATGTATCACTTCAGACTACAATTCCCACAGAATTTTCAATATTTCATTCATAAATGATTTACGTATTGTGCTGTAATTTGAAAGTGTCTTAGAAAAAGTTTTTTTTTTTCCAGTGACAGACAACATATCCACCACCACATGCATCATTACATGCAGATGCACCCCTCGCCGCCGCACCTCCACATATCGATCCAGCCATCATTTATGGTAAGACAAACGAAGCCACGGATCACAAAAAAAAAATATTGGCTTGTTTTTTTTGAAGGCTCTTTTATACGAGGACAGTTTCTCGCCTGTCGAAAGGCGAGAATGCTAGTCTCGTCGACTCACATAGACTGCTTAGCCCGGTAGTTGCTTCAAGTACATCGGTATTTTATTGTTTTAGGTTTTATAAACTGATATTTTAAGTAACTAAACTACATACGATCATTGACCCCAAAAAGAAATAATCATCAATTGCATTTTTTTTTTGTTTTATCCTAGTTAGATACCCCATCACGTCTGCTGAGTTTCGCTAACCAATTTAATATGATTCTGTATAAAAAATCTTTAAAAAAAAACATTTTTGAACCAGCAATAAGGGCTTATTTTATTTATTTAATATTACGTGGCATGTTTCAGGGCACGGGCGCCATGGCCGCGGCGATGGTGTACGCGGCCGAGGCGGCCGAGGAGGCGGAGTCGCGCGCGTGGCGCGGGCGCGGCGCCTCCAGCGCGGTCATCGAGTCCAACACGTACCGCCACGCCTACCGCCCCGCGCCCAGCCACCAGGACGAGAAATGCACCATCTGTCTGTCGCTGTTCGAAGTCGATTCTGATTGCAGGTTTGTGGAAAAAGCAATGAATGTTGATCTTTTTAATTCTATTCTAGTTTTTTCTTACCATCTTTTTTGCATTAAACTTCTAACCTCAAAAAAAATACATGTACTCTAACCTAACTCCGGAGTCAGGGTTTCACAACAGAGTTTTCTCTGTTACCTACTCTTCAATGTTACCTTTGGACATTGACCCAGCACTCGACCCGGCTCACGCGCGGCCGAGTTAAAATATTGAATTGGTTGCATCTCACACGTATAGAACACAAAGAATTTATATAATGGTGTGTGTCAAGAAATTGTAGTATATAAGCTGTAACATATTGCGAATAAATCAGTTTTGAATTTTATTTTCTTGTCTCACTACCCCTCACTGTGGCCAAACACCTTTAGCCATCTCTGATCAGTCTCGTGAGTCTGCGGGACTGGCAGTGAGTGTACCCTTCCCGAACCTGGAAATCCTGTCTACTATCAGTCTGTAACCTTAGGTCGCATGGTGCAGACATCCTGAACTTATTTATATATTTATCTATCATACTAGGTATATGATAGGGTAGGGTTTAGAGTCGTAGGGACTGTTAGGCTTGTAGGTCTTAGCAACTTCCTTAACTAGTCATATATTTTTCATGTATTGTCACACCCTTAAAAGTATTGTGGCCTTACGTGACGTTTGTTAAGGGTGGATGTACACCTATTTTATACCAATAAAAATATTATTGATATTTTTATTTTGACGTGATCGTCCTTTGCTTTAGGGCGGGGAAAATGCCTGTGCGCCTACTATACCTGGGGAATTCTGTGGGGGAAATGGTATGGATTTGGGGCTTGTACCCACTTAAACTACGACTTGTGCTGTACGTATGTCCGATTTACAGAGAGTTTAGAGACCTGCTACCCATTTTTCGTGATCGCCCTACGGCAACTGACTCGGTGGTGCCGTGTGAAACAAACCTTCTAGATCGGCAAATTTATTCTTACATACGTTATGAAAAAGTGTCGCTTTCTGGCTGAGCCCCCCATTTCATCGAAGGGATTGGTGGGTTCCCCAAGCGATAATATATTATTAGCCCCGTTCCTGTGGAACCATGTGTAATGACTAATGAAGTCTACCTATTGGCATTAAAGTGGTTTGCTATGCGATTGACATTACTGCTTGCTTTAGGGCCACCTAAATTTAAATCATACGGGTTTAAGCTTGGTTTGATTGATGTTGTCGTTGAAAAATTGTGGCTATATGACTCCACTAACCATCACTTATCGATAGGCGAGCCTCGTTTCGTGTCTACATTTGACAGCTCAAAACCTAATCAATCTACCTAGACTTTTTTCACCTATGTTGGGGTTGGCTCCCTGTCTAACCGGATGCAGCTGAACACCAGTATTTTAAATGGAGCGACTACCTATCTGACCTCCACAACCCAGTTACCGGATACCCCTTGGTAAGACTGGTTGGCAGCCTAAGTCATCTTTATAAAATATTTCATGTGTTTTCAGGCGGTTACCATGCATGCACCTGTTTCACATGGAGTGCGTGGACCAGTGGCTCAGCACCAACAAGCACTGTCCTATCTGCCGCGTGGACATCGAGACACATCTCAACAAAGATGCCACATTTTAAACACCAAGGTACGTCGCTCGTATATTTTCGTTAGGGGGTAACACACTCATATATCTATGAGGCATAGAAACATGACAATCTATACATATTATACATTCATTTGTGAGCTACGGTATAGTACATATTTCATACTAGCTGCTGCCCGCGGCTTCGCCCGCGTGGACGTCGGAAATTATCCTACAGGAACGTGCTGCCGGGAAAAGTTGCCTATGTTACTCCTTATAACATCAGCTATCTGCCAGTGACAGTCCCGTCAAAATCGGTCGAGCCGTTTCGGATATTAGCCGGATCAAACAGACAGACAGACTAAAATTGTAAAAGATGTTATTTTGGTATATGTACCGTGTATACATCCATATGCATTTAGTAAAAAGCGGTTATTTTAATATTACAAACAGACACTTCCAATTTTATTTATCTGTATGTATGTATAGAGTATAGACTAGCTGACCCGACAGACGTCCTGTCCAAGTTTCAATTATTCATAGAAAATGCACATTTGGTTTTTCCCGAATTCTCCCGGCAACTTTTTCAATATTTCTTTCCATAAAAACCTATTTCGAACATTTTAAAACAAAAAAATAGCCAAATCGGTCCAGCCATTCTCAAGTTCTTATTTTAATTTATTAACTATGCGACAGATTTTGATGAAGTTATCTCTATCATTAGAGAATTTATTCCGAAAAGTTTACGTGTACAACAATGTTTTGTCAAGTGGTAAAAACCGTGCGAAGCAGGGCCGTGTCGGTAGTCTTATATACAGATTAATTTGTGAGCTACGGTATAGTACATATTTCATATAGGATAAAAGATGTATACTAGATATATAATAGTGTAATATCCCGTTTAAGAAAACGCATAATCGTACTGGCGACTTTCCACAGAAACCGGTTGGTGAGTGCCAAGCATATAAATGTGACATTATTATTAAGCTCTAAAGGAAAACAACAAAATTTAGTTTAAAAGTATCTTATTGTCTATCACACTAATTACAATTATAAGAGTAGGTGTTCGGACAGGCAGCGAAATCAAGGCGAGATCAATAATAACTCGATAAATGTTCAGGTTTGACCCTATGCTCAATAGATGGCGTTGGCGTCGATGGTCGCACGATTATCTTCACGAATTCTTACAGCGACATACATGGAAGCATAGAATTCCGGAGCCATCTGTTGGTGAAGTGGTATTAGTAAAAGAGGACGATATGCCCCCTGGCAAGTGGTTACTGGGTAGGATCGAACAAAAACATCCTGGGCCCGACGGTATTACTCGGGTTGTTACATTACGCACCCAATCGTCGACGATAAAGAGGCCAACGTCTAAACTGTGTGTATTACCTGTAGCAAATTAATGTAGGGATTTATTTTTGTATTCTATCATGGTATGTTGTAGAGTAAGTTTTGCCAAGTGATTTTGTTACAAATTGTAGATCTTAAGTTGTTAGTTATTTTTTTTTTCCACTAACGATATGCCAAACTCGTATTAAGCACAGTAAGTTGTATAGAAGGACATTTTGCCAATACATCCTTGGTGGCCGGTATGTTCGGAGAGGCAGCGAAATCATGGCGAGATCAATAACTCGATAGGTGTTCAGGTTTGACCCTATGCTCGATAGATGGCGTTGTCGTCGAGTTAGATCTCGCTATAGTTTCGTTACCGCCTTTTACCTTAGTAGCATAGTTTTTTTTTTTTTTTTTGTTTGGTTTTGCCCGGTTAAGTAGCCAGGACCTTAGTGGTCACAACTACGAGCTGCCAATTAGGAAAAAAAAAAAAAAAGTTTGTTTGGCTACAAAAGTTTTCCAGCAGCTCGGGTGACTGTTGAGCCAAGCTAGCACCACTTCACTGTCAGTCCATGCATGCCAATTGATCTTTGGTATGTTCAGTACTTCGCCAAAGTTGAAAAATTGGAACATGGCATAATTTACTTTACAAAATATCGTGTTAACAGCTTAAGTGTTTATTAAATACAGTCATGTATTTGGTTTTACCGAGGGTCCGTATATTGGCGAGGGGAGTAAATATAATATATCACTATAATCGATGTATATAGCGTATATTTAGATACTGCAAGTTTGTAAGGCTCACAACAGAAAGAAAAAACAATCTTATTAAGGTAAACGAAACCATAGCGAGATCTAACTCGACGTCAACGCTATCTATCGAGCATAGGGCCAAACCTGAACACTTATCGAGTTATTATTGATCTCGCCATGATTTCGCTGCCTGTCCGAACAGTAGGCATTTATACAGTTAATTTAGATGGCAGGTTTGCTATAGCTTTTTTTTAAAATATTATTACTACTACTCTTGAATAAATAATTAAGTTGAATTCTTGGAATGAATTAAAATTGTATTAAATAGCTAGTATTTATAAAAAGTAGATGTGAACTACAATACAATATTTGTATACAAGTTACTGCCTTATGCCCTGTCTTTCTCACCCAAATCTACAACTATGTCCTTGTAACTTGTCTACTCACCATAAAAATTAAAGCAATAAATTCAATGTTGCGAGAGTAGTAAAACAAAGTTAAATGTAGTGTCACACCTGCCGAAAGTTACGTGAAGGTAACTAACCGCGAGCATTCGATTCACGACTTTGTTTTCCAACCGTTCGGTGCACGAGCTTTTGTTACGCGACGAACATTCATTCGTGAAACAAACTACATTCCTTTCAGTAATTTTACTTCTGATTTTGCATCGGTATCAATCACAGTGATCTTTTATAGTCATTGCAATAAGCTTGCGGTTGGGTTACTGCCGTTGACAATTCTATTAAAACCACAGTGATGTTTTTTCGTTACGTTAAGGTTGCTAATAGGTTACTGTAGTCAGAGGTCAAATAACTGAAAGGGCTGTACGTAAATAAAACACAAAAACAAATTCTAATAGCTGTGCTAGCGCACGGCTGTTCGTTTCGCGAATAAATGTTTGTCTATTCGTTCGGCGTAATAACGCCCACAGTGCAAATTACGCGACGTAATTTCATATTGAAATTTAAGTATTTAGCATTGCAGGCACAAATGTCTCAATACAATCTTAGCATTGTCGTAAATTGCTGGGTGTTGTTGCCCGTATCAGCGCATCTTAAGTCTTCGATTTGGTTTTCTTCTCATTCTTGGTGTCTAGTTTCAGTTTCTCCTGCAGCTGCGGGGAGCTCAGGATGGCCTGCTGCTGCAGCTCCAAGCTCTCTTGCTGCAACTCGTGTGTGAGCTGTTTCTGCGCGTTGCAAGCCCTGCAACACACGCACTACTGCCACTTTATGTATATACACAGAATATCAATTAAGGATAAGAGTATTTTGTTTATAAAATTTTGTTACATTATCATTATTACAATGTTAGAAGTCAAAAGAAGTGACTATTGTTGTTTTACATTATTATGTGCATATGAAATATCAAAATATATGAATTAAATTTAATTTAAAAAAAAACAATCTGTTAATTTTGAGCACTCTCCTATAAAATATAAAAGAGGAAAAAAATGAAAACTTTGTAAAATATTTGTCTAAAAACATAACATGCTTTAATAAACTCATTTTTTTGTATTTTTATTTGTTTATTTACCTGCATGCATGGTCAATTCGCTCACAAATGGCATCTGATGCAGCAATGTTTCCAGATAGATATGATATCTCTGCTGAAGCTGTTGCTATTTTTTCTGCATAATCCATATAACCTGAAAAAATTATCAATATTTTATTGATAGGAAGTAATGGGGCAGGGTGGTCAAATAAGGTTGTTATTACATGCAGCAAGCTTGCATCCATGTTATTCACGGATATCGAGGGATACGGCATAGAGGCTTGGCACATGTCGCCTCCATTCGGTCAAACTGACCCTAAATACGCGCGACGGCAGTAAGCACCGTTTAGTCATATGTTTGCATTGGAACGTATAGTGTGATTTCGTATTTCTACGAAATGCCGAATTGTTCCGTCCTTATTTGCAAAATAGCACAATTACAACAAACCTTAGGAAAAGTGGCTTGTCTTACCACCGGTAAGTAAAAAAATCACTGCATTAATTATTATAATATTTATTTTACAAATTATCTAGTTGTGAAATATTTTTGACATGCGACCAGCCTTTGCCTAATGACTGAAGCATGTCAAAACGATGCATTAGTGGTGCACAGCGCTGAGATATGGATATCGATCATTGTTAGTTGCTCTAATAAGAAAATAAGAATTCTCTAATAAGAAATTATATTAAGAATCTGTTATACAAGAATTAATACATTTTATTTCAGTTTCCCGAAAGATCCAGAAATTAAACATAAATGGGTAGATGCAAATTGCAGGGAAAATAATTGGTTTCCCTCAAACAATTTTCAAGTGACTTTAAAGTTCATAAAGACGTTGCTAGTCCGAAAATCTCTTATTTGTTGATACAAATATTTTCTCATCAACTGATTTTTACCAGTTTGAGCAAGACCCGATGGATAATCATATTATTATTATCCAAGTGACAAAATGTGTGATGGAATAACATAATGATATTTGCTTTAAATTTTTTGGTTATGAATGTAACACCTAAGTTATGAAAGCGTCAGATATAATGTTCATTATGTAACTATTTGAATTGTTGTTATATGTGTGATAGTTGCAACAGTTTTAATTATAAGTAAGAGAGAAACTGAAGAAACTGATTTACTTAAATGTCATTTGCAAACGAAAATATTATATTTTTACTTGATTTGTTTTATTGGTGTAATTACTCATCAAAAATCAGAAAAAAATAAAGGATACAAAATATGTCCCAAAAACACCTATTTTTGCAGTTGGTTTTCATCAATATTTTTATTGATCAAATATTTATACCAACCCCTCTTCCCTAGTTGATGCTAGAGTTGCATGTGTGCATTCAGTGACTGTATCTATACTTTCTAGTGCCCGCCCCTTTTGAGCATATGTGCAATAAAATAGCACAAAAGTGTTACACATATTTTCTTGTTTGTGTGCAATAAAATCATCATGTGTGCCATATTTATTTCTTTTGTTTATGTGTAAGTTTCAGGAGTGGGGAAAAGGTGGCGACACTTAAACGTGAGCAAATATAGAGTGAAGGCATATATCTCGGATATCTATGATGTTATTACATGCAGGTAATATTACATTACAAAGAATTTATGTAGTACATTATTAATTGAGTATCTTACTAAATAAAGTGTGAAGATTGTGTGTTAAGTCACACAGTGTTCCCCTGACAGCAACCAGTTGGTCCCAATGATGTGGTGGAGTGCCATCCTCACCCCACTCTAGTGCTTGTTGCACCAGGCAGATCTCTCTCGACAGTGCGTCTCGTAGCCTATAATGATAGAGCAACAAATTAAAATATATTAGATCAACAGAACCATCCTGATCCTAATGTGATCATAATTTTATCAACCTGTGACATTTTTATAGTCTTTCAGTAACAAAAATATGATAACAGTTAGGTTATCTACAAATGAGGCTGTAGGATTCAATTTCATCTGGCTCTGGATTCAACAAGCTGGGAATCTGGCAGACTGATGTTAGTGAACCCTCAATTTTAGGTATTATTAGTTGTAAAAGGGAAATAACACCCTTTGTTGATTACCTTTCACTAGTATCTTGGATAGCGACTAACGTAACAGTCAGAAGCTGAGAAGCTGCATTTACATTGATGGTCGTAGCTTGACGGATCATGAAGTCGTGTTCCAGACTATCTGCATCCCAAGTTACATTTAACTCTTTATGTATGTCGCCACAATATGCCGTGGTTAACAGTCCCATGGTTGCAGGAGCATAATTTCGAATCTTCGTGACAACTGTCCTACGATGAGTTCGGTAAGCAGCTTTGGCAGTTTTGATAAAATAAAATAGCCTATTTCTAAACATAGTGTGAATGGGATGAACAAGGATAGTCTGGCGGAAATTTAATAAATATGTTTACATCATTTTTCGTTAGAAGTAAAAGCAAACCTTATGACAACCGATTCGTAAAATATATTTGAGGTTATGTTTTGGTTCTTCAATTTTTAAGCTATTTTTTATTCTTTTTTAATCCTGCATACCGGCGGTCTGGTGTCAGCACGCTGTCAGTGTCATGTGTCATTTCGTTTGTTTGAGTGTTGCCAGATGCATTGAACCTTTTTTAAGTAGTTGAAACTGCTAAAATCTGTATTAAGGGTGATGCGCCAAGGTAGCCCGCAAAATTATTTTTTTAAAAGTTTTTTTGCAATTTACAGGTCAGTATCAGGTTGAATGGTGATCTAAATATGATTCGCGACCGTATCAAATATGGCTTTACAGAATTATAATCATTAGAATCAGCAATACAACTCCTTAAGTTAGAATTGGCCTCAAATGTCATGATTTCATGAAATAGTCATTCAATAGGGTAATATGAACTTATAGAGATGTATTGCTGATTCTAATGATTATAATTCTGTAAAGCCATATTTGTTACGGTCGCAAATAATATTTAAATCAAAATACAACCTGACAGTGCAAAATACGTAACAATATTTGAATTTCGCGGGCTACCCTGAAGGTTCCGCCTTAAACCTGTATGCCTTTTTATTATAAAATCTGTATGGTTTTTGCGTTAAGAAGACACGTCCGTTTTCTATTTAATGTGGCAAGTGTTCCTTAGCATATAAGGGAATATTATGCTCAGCTATAAACGCTGCGAGCAAAATCTCTCCACTTTTGACTGGTTGATTAGTTTATTTTGAGAATAAATCGGCCAATAATGTTTGCGAGGTAGATCCACCAGGACTTGAACATGCGTGTTTGTTTGTTTTTATATGTCGAAATAGATCATTCTTCCCAGCACTTCCAATTAAAAGATCTGTTTTACAGAATGTACAGAAAGCAAAATATTCACCTTTATGGCTCGGTCTCAACCAAGCCATACAACCACTCTTCCATTCAGTTCCGATTAAAATTTTGCATCACTGGGTTTTGTTCATGCCATAATAGTTCACAAAAACACCTAATTACTACTAAAAGTTCGTACGATATGAATTATTTACGACAAATGCATCACGAGAGCGCAGTATCCTAAAGAGCACCCAAAAATTTTTGTTTAGGGAATTCCCCATTTCATACTAGTAATGTAGCCATATTAAAAGAAATGACGTTTGTTTAAAAAATAAATTAACCTTAATTAAACAATAAAAGCAGACAACCTAAGAGGATATATTATTATAATTACGGACGGCATTTGAATGTGTTATTTATTTTATGTTCCGTTTGAAGCAGATTACGGCAATTTGTAAATAGAATGTGAAAATTCTGTTTAAACATCTGTATCCAATGCTAATCTGTATCGCACATATACGGAGAAATCTGTATACATAGCAGCGCCATACCCAAGAAAGTTTAATAAACCAGATTCATTCGACGAAGAACTTTTAAACCAAAAATATGTTCAGAATCTAAAATAGCTAATCATTTTTTTTTTTGTTTCAAATATCACGAACGAAGAAAGTTTAAGCCTCGGCTTTTTTTGCCTTCTCCTTCGTAGCGTGTCAATGGCAAATATTAAGTTGAATTTCCTGTTTGACCCACTACTCAGCAACGCTAACACCATTCGCTGACGCAGAGAACTCAAAGATAGCCAAATACTGTTGCGATTGTGGCCAAATTGCAAAAAAAAAAGCTAACATGCCAACACTGGTGTTTCGTTCGGGACCGATGGGAGTTATTGAGACGGGAGTACACACAAGCGGGCCAAGTTTCCATAAAAAGGCGTGAGCATTTAGGTTCAGGTTTACAACCACAAAAACACCTAAAATGTATAGTTTTTATACAGCTGTGTTACACAACAGTAAAAGGCCAGGTCCCCAGACCGGCAGATTACCAGCATGTCAAAACTGCCGGAAGAGCTACTGGCTAAAGAATTTAAATGAAGCTGTTACTGTGCTGCACATTATGCCGGTTCCAGCAGAAACACCGAGCTCGGCATTTTAACCGAGCGTTTTGTCACTGCGAAGCACCGCGCCGGTAGAATAACCGGACCGGAGTAATGTGAACGAGTTTGCGCCGGTATCAATGTCTTCGTCCATTGTGCGTACAGGTCCGAAGTCAACTGAGGTGAGTACTCGAGTATCCGGTTTTCTTGTGGGATCCGGTGTACACCACCTAGCACTGGCGTGGCGGCCGGCCACATCGTAAACAGTAGTCGATCTGTCTGTCTGTAAACACTAGCCATGACGTAACCATATCGCAACTACTAGCGACAACGCAACCACATCGAAATTTTGTAGTTACCACAACGCAATTGCAAGAAGCTGCAGCGACACTATTCACACGTAACGACTGCTTGCCCACATTTTGTCGCTGCGATGTGGTGTGGTTGTGGTATACGTGTGATCGGGTCCTTAGAGCTAAGCCTCCTAACCTACACGACGCGGCGCGGCGCCTGAGCATTGCCGCTGTGTTGTCATACACGTGTCTTAGAAATAAATCACGATGACATGTGACGCCGTGCGGCATCACAACGCACGAGCCATCCATATAATAGTCTGCGGATCCGGCATTATAGCAAAGTTGCGGTGTTGCACCGCCCGCGCCCGTGTGACGCCCACTCTGGCACGCCACGACGCATCGCCGCCGCGCCGCACTGTAACGTTTGGTTTGGCTCAGAAGGTTCAATATTGATAATGACGATAATCATCGCGGAGTCATGTAATTTGAATAAGTAATTAAACTCTATATAGATTTAATATACTGAATATTATATTACTTTCATAATTTATCTCTTTTCAATAAAAAATATGGGAATAATCTTTTTGTTGTTCTGAAGCAGCGACTACATTGAAGTTCAATACTGCGACTCCACGGTCCACAGCAGTTATAAGGCGGTATGGGTCGAAATCTAAACTGTACACAGGTGAAGCTTTCCGTTGCGTGAAATACATCTGAAAATTGACACAGCAGCTGTTACTAATGAGTAGCTATTATCATAGTATGCAATAATAACGCAAGCTAGTGTTTAGTGACCTGAACATGATTAATCTGATTGCGTGTATCAAATAACACGCAACGTGAATATTCAGCCGATCCAGCTACAATACCCCATTGACCATCAGATTTCACACAGTAAAATGTGGATTGAAAAGGGTCCTTTATATTGTACACCTGAAAAAAGAAAACAATTGCACTACTACTTAGTTCATCACATCACAATTTCAGCCGAAAGATAATTGTATTTAATATAAGTGTATTCATTAAATCCATTCAGTGGAACTTCATTAAACATCATTTTAATTACTGTATTTTTTTTCTTTAATGTTTAAGACGTGTATTTTATCAAGCCTTCTGACTGACCGGCCTCTTGCTTGACAAATTCAAAAGTGCCTTTATTTCGGTATTATATGTAAAGAAAAATCCTAATCTGTGGTCATACGCTGATAATACTTATAAAAAAACTAAGACTTAGCTAAACCACCAACCAGGCCACAAAAATACTTATTAAAAAAAAACCATTTCGAGCTTTTACAAACTGTCAGATTTTCTCATTTGATTTTGAACTTAACCGTGAACATTTTAAGGTTTAAAATCGTTTGGAGAAATTTGACAGTTTCGTGTAACTTGACATGCTGGCAACTACACACAATAAAACATAGAGAACAACAACAATCTCTCTATAACTTAATTATTTAAGTGAAACTTTTATTACATCGTCTCTAACTTTTTCGTCTGTGTGTTGCATGTCGCGTGACGGTCGGCCGCGGAGTAGGGATAAAGTGAAAGGAAGGAGGTTTTTAGTTAAATGTCTATAATGTGAAAAAAAGTTTCACTTTTACCGTGGTTTCATAAAACCACACAATCCTTTTTTAGGAATGATTCGCAAATTATTTCATCACTAGTAGGGATGAGATGTATTTACGCTACCAGGAACCGGTGCTTGGGGTGCTAGGACAGGAAACCTCCCCGTGTGCCCGTGTGCTGGAGTTTCCCTTGGATGCGTTCGAGGGAAAGGCCAGTCTCCGGGACGGTGCACCCTGAGGTCGCCACCGGCACGTTCCCAAATAAATGTGAGAGGGGTTCACATCGGCGTCGAGTCGACGATGAAATACCTGGGACTCGCCCTCGACAGCCGATGGAACTTCCTTGAGCATTTCCGGCGTTTGGCTCCCAGACCGGAGTAGGCCGGGGCTGCCTTGAAGCGGCTCCTGCCCAATCTAGAGGGTCCAAACGCCTCCTGCCGGAGGCTCTATGCGGGAGTCGTGCGGTCCATGGCCCTTTACGGGGCACCGGTGTAGGCGCGTTCATCGAGGCACCCGCGCCGACCACCCGCCGCGCGGTGGGCTGAAAATCGCCTTTCATAGACATAAGAGACTTGAATTTTGAAGGGTCCTTCTTTTGGCTAGAAATGGATTCTGCTGATCATAACTATAGTATAAAATTTCGTATGAGGCAATTACAATTAAAATATAAATGAAGGAGTTATAATTTTTTAAAGAAAAAAATTTATGGCGTTGCGCTGCCATGAAAAATGAGGCTATCTCTGGAATCATACGTTTGGCCATTATATCCTTACACACAGATATAGTGCTATTTATTTGTAAATTTGCGATTTTTTAATAAAAAATCCTCAAATTTTTTAATAAATATTTTTATGTTGATGATTCATTTGAATGCTTAAATGCTTTAAATATAAGTATTTCAATTCAGTTTACAACATTTTTTTTATACCTTAGGCCAAAACATCATAAGAAATCACAAAAGTTCGTTTTTATACCTTATTGTTGGAAACTTGCAAATATGACTGCTACTTGTTGATTGATTTGATAATAGTTAGAAAGAAATCATTCACAGCCGTGAACTACATGGTAGATAGTAGATGCCTAGACACTGGTGCCGATTCTCTTGTACACCGAACTAAACTATCACTAAAATTCCTTAATTTTGGCTATGAGAATCGAAAAGCTATTCTGCAAAAAATATCTCATAATTTAAAAATAATTTTGACGCAACAATTTGACAATCGTTAATCCACGTGGTACTTGTTTACACCACCCCGTGAATTTTTTTTAGAGCCGGAGGCGCGCATGTGGCGCAGCCTCGATGTGTTCTATATGAAAATTTTCACTTTTTGTATAGAAAATATGAAAAATTATTACCTAAGTACATGTAGAGTTTTAGGGGTTTAAGTGTTTCATAGAGGGGGTCGAAATTTTCATTATTTTTGCGATAGGACACACCATTTTCGAGATATAAGCAAAATAAAATAAAAATAAAGATACAGTACTGTTTTTGCACCTGAAGTCGAGGTGTTGTGGTGGATTTTATTTCATGACAACTAATTTTACTCCACACCTTTTTAATCGCGATTAAAAATAGTCAGATTTAGAGAGAAAAACAAAATTTTGGTGAAAATCGTCAAATTCAGAATAGCAAAATGGCCTTTTTCAGTGCTATCTTTGTGCTGTCAAACTAAAATATAGTTAAGTTGCGTCACTTTAGTCTATTTCAGGATTGGAAATCGTCGTTTGACAGGAATAAACTAAATTTTAGTAATTTTTAGTCTAGTTTAGAGAATTTTGTGACAAGAGAATCGGCTCCATTATCCGTCTTCACTTGACAAGACTACTTGTCTAGCTTTCTAATGAGTAGTAAGGGCAAATTAGTACCACAAAATTAGTAACTATAATCGGTTAACTCTAATCGAGTTACTAATTTCATAATTTATTGATCAGTTTATGGTAATGTTCGATTATGTTGATCATTCATGGGTCCATAAACCAATTGTTAAGTTTCATACTTTGGGCACGCCACAATTGCAGCGGTAAGTCCCCTCTTTGAGGAGTGGCTTGAGAGGCGCCACGGCGTCCTCACCTTCCGCCTGACGCAGGTCCTCACCGGCCATGGCTGTTTTGGGAGGTTCCTTTATCGGATAAGGCGGGAGGAAACGCCCGGGTGTTTTCATTGTGTGGATCGACCGGAGGACACGGTGGAGCATACGGTGGAGGTCTGCACGGCTTGGGAGGAGCACCGCCGTGTCTTCGTGGCGGCGATCTCTCGCGTCCGGCCCTGGTTCAGGCCATGGTACGGAGCGAGAGGGAATGGGAAGCAATCACCTCCTTCTGCGAAGCAGTAATGCTCGCGACGGAGGAGGCGGACCGTGTGAGGGAGAGGCAATCATTGCGCACTCATGCCCCTAGTCGCCGCAGGAGGAGACACCCTGGGCGTCGGGAGTTGATAGCCGACTCCCGGCCACCGTAGGCGCGGGCCTGCGGACGGCGAGCAATGGGCAGCTCGCCGTCCGGTAAGGACCAGGCCCGGGTCGATGGCGCTATGTGTTCCACGCGCGCCTCAAAGAGATGTCAGCATACTTGACGGGGTCCGATAGGGCCGATGCCTGCCGGGGTCGCGGATTGTTCGAAAGAGTTACCGTGGCCCTGGCGCACAGCCAACTGAAGGAACACGGGTGGGTTTTAGTCAGTAAGAGTCTGACACGCCCTTCCGCTCCGCCCAGAGCGGGAGAGGTCATTTGATGATTTCCCACCCAAAAAAAAAGTGTCATACTTGAAGCTTCTGATGTCTAGTAAAAACGTCGAATTTTGGATTTTTATTATTGTATTTTATGTGGCAAAGATATCGAACTCTTCAGTCTCGTTTTCGAAGTAGAATAATTTAGCAAATTTATTTAAAACTAATGAATGCTTGGAAAACCAAAATATTGAAATTAGTTACAATAAAATAACTAAATCTATAAATTAAAAATATTAAAAAAAATCCTGAATACATACATAATTAATTATATATTTATTATATATTAATTACTACATACCAAATTGGTTTAATTGAAATAAATGCTTTTAGTTTGAGCCTTTCTATATAATGGCGTTGTAGACTGAATTTTACAGATTTTAGTTCAACCTTAATAGCAGGATTTTAAATAGCATGGGGTATGTTAAAAGGCAGTAAAAAATACTTTACCACTTCATGTGTTCTGATGTCTACCATTTGCAGGACTCCTGAGTGTGTGACATATAATATAGTGTTCTCATCATGCCATTGTATGTCACGCACGGCTTGTTTAGGATTCTTGGTTGCATCAGCAGTCATCAGGAATCTGGGGCTGGAATAACACTATTGTTGGTTTTATTATGGTTCATTTTAAATACTGTTAGTTATGATAAAAAATCTTTTATAAGATATTATAAATATTAGATTGCCACTTTAATGTACTTACAGAACTTTTTATAAAGCTTAAAAAAAATAATAAAATAAAAATACGTACGTATTCACATCAAGCAAAAGAGGCTTACTGTTTCCATTGAGACCTATTGCTAATTTGTCTGCCGCTTTATTAAGAGCCATACATTTTGTTCCCGCACTTTCATACATATAGACATTATATACATCTGAAATAAATAAATACAGGGATTAGCACTAGCATATTTTATACAAATAACATAATTTTATGAACCAATCACATTTTGTAATCCATAGCCATACTGTAATATTCTTTTCTTTTTTTTTTTCTTATAAAAATTGTTGCTTTACTCTAGGAAGTTCTCCTGTATTGTGGCTGCGTTTACAAACATTCAAACTCACTTATACAAACAGCCAGACCCGGAACAACTTCTTGTAGATCAGACAAATATTTGTTCCGTGCGGGAATCGAACCCGCGACACGCATCGCAGCAGTCAATCGCTTAACCACTGCGCCAACCGTGCCGCCAATATGTATAATTCTTCTTCTGTACGTCAGTATGTCACTGAATTCCTCCTAAAAGGCTGCACTGATTTTGATTTTTTGTGTGATGTGTTGTAGTTGGTCCCTGGTTGATTGAGATTTACAATTGGACCCCAGTAGGTGGTGCTGTTTGGGCAGGACAATCTCTGTCAGGTCCGCTAGTACAGTAGTGTAATATTATAAATGCAAAATAAACTGTATGTCTGTTTCCTTTTTATGCCTAAACCGCTGAACCAATTGTTAAACAATTAACAGTTAGATAGTTTAGGACCTGGAGAAGGCATAGGCTACTTTGCATCCTGGATATTTGTATTTAAAAATTATGAAATATAAAAAAACATATAGATGAAGTCAGAGCTAGTTCATTATAATAATAAAACTTACTTGTTTCATTGCCACTTAAGATATATGTTGTATTTCCGTTGTCTTCTTTCCTTAAGCCGCAGAACCTTAATTCACAGCTGTTATAAGACCCTGTTACAACCATCACTTGATTTCTACCATCTATCACCTCAACTGCAGTGACTTCCTTTTGCCCATTCCCATGACAGTCTTGTATATGATACTGTAACCATGGCCTCTTTTTTGTATTGTTGACTTGGTATAGAGCTATACAACCGTCTCTGAAAAATCGTTGATTATATTGACAGTGGAAAAACCTAAAATCTGAAGAATTTTAAAGTTATTACTTTAAAATTCATTCTTGTGATTTCAGGCTTTAGCACTTTAGCAATTTTACCTTTCCACTGTCGATATTATGAATAAACAATTGTATACTTTTTAATTTTCAGAACAGAGATTTTAACTAAAAAATCACTGCTTTGTATAGAAAATTAAGTTTTAGTAAATTTTATAACAAATATACAGACCTGTTTCCACAAGCTAAATAATTGTTTTTTATAATAAACCGGGAGATATCATTGGTCCTCACATCATGTCTTTGTATTTTAGGTACATCTACTTTCCATAATGCTTCTTTACAGTTTGGAAATCCTTTCCTATTTGTTGGATAACAGCGTAGTTCAGAGCCCACTGACACAAGTAAGATTTCTGAGTTGTGGAATGTTAACCATGGCATGTAGTTGGTGTAGTGATGGATGACCACCTGAAGAGTACAACATTTTATCATGATCATGGCATATTGGTGATGAGCAACATTTACGAGTTGCTATTAATGTATTGCACAATAATTATCACTTCATGCAGTGTGTGCATTTACCTTACTTTTGTAAAAACCATTGCTCCAGTTATGTGCAGTTCTGCATCGATGATACCATAATTCATTAGATTTACTGAAACACAGGTAATTATTATTATATGTAACACTAGAACAAAATTGTAGGTAGAATAATAAGTTCAATTATACGAAGGAGCAATAAACACCACAGTAATTGGAAATCAGAGTACCTTCTGTCTGACAAGTCAATCATCAGTTTGTTTCTGGCAAGGGGCCTCCAAATTGTATTATCATTTTTAATTAGATCATTGAAAATCTTACAAGATAGCATTACATTATGAAGATCTGATAAGTTTAACCTCTTAAAAATATTGACTAATATATCAACGGGTAGTAACAATATATTATCAGTCATCATTGTACTTTATTTTATAAGTCATAATATTTCAGATTTGATCATTTTATATGTAATAATATTTTTTTCAATATCTTCGAGCCAGACCCCTAGCAGACTTATGTCAAATCATTGTGTCAAACCTAACGATGACAAACAAATGACAATAACAGAAACAGGACAAAATTGACAAGTTAACGTTTAGAGTGGATTTAAGATGCATGGAATGAATAAGTACAATCGTTGACATTTTCAGCATTCCTCACTGTGGTATACTTGTCGTATACCAACCAAAATCTTTAGTGATGTGATCATATATTGTATTGTATAATTTTACAATTTGTAATAAATATTGTCTTTACAAAATTTTGGTCTTATTACTCTTTGTGTTAGTCTATTGATGTTTCCAGGCAGGAAGTCATGCACTCATGATATTATTAGTTTTGATTGTTTTTAACGACTTATTCTTTAATTTCGCTATCTTTTATCATTTCAATAACTTTTAATATGAATTTATTAGTAATTGATTCGTTTTTCAAAGTATTTTAGGTGATTTACCTATTATTGTTGATTACCAATTTGACTAAAGCCTCTCCGGCTTCTCCCACTATGAGTGGTGGGCAAATTGAGATCGTAATCGCTTCGCCCGCTATTATGGGCAGCCGTTGTGGAACATATAGATTAATATATATAAATGTGGTGGATAACAGAGTGAAATAGCAAGTGTAAATTGTACTGCAGTCAACAATAAAAATTATTAGTTTGATACATTAGGTACGTGTTTTATTCCTAGCCAAAAGGTGAGAAGCGGGATATCCAAGAAAATTTCACATTTTCTTTTCACGTCCACGACTCGGACAAACGTAAATTATTACACTTCATATTATAATGTTTTGGATTTCGGAAAATACCTAGTCATGTGTTTTTACGAGGGACGGCTGAAAAGTTCTGAGCCTAAGGTATTAAAAATGCTGATAGAAATTTATAAAAAAACAATTTTTCAATGTAGTCCCTCTACTTCAATACACTTTTTACATTTATTAAAAAAAGGCTTTTAACCCTGTCAAAACATATTCGCCGTCTTTGCCTTCGAAATGTTCGTTTACCGCCGCCTTCATTTCATCGTCACTGGAAAATCTCCGTCCTGGTCCTTTTTCAAATTCGAAAAGAAGAAATAGTCGCTAGGAGCCAGGTCTGGACTGTCGGGTGGGTGGTTGATTTCTTCAAATCCTATCTCCGCGAGTGCATGCCTTGCAACTCGCGCAGTGTGGACGGGCGCATTGTCCTGCAAAAACAAGACTCCTTTCGCCAGTTTGCCTCTCCTTTTCTCGACAACCACTTGACGCACTTTTGTCAACAATGCGATGTAATAGTCTTCGTTCATTATAGTATTTTTGGGAAGGTAGTCGATGAACAAAATGCCTTCACAATCTCAAAAAAAGTGGCCATGAGCTTGGATGCCGATCTTTCGACTTTGAATTTCCGAGGCGGCTTTTCTCCCTTTTCTATCCACTGCATTGACTCCGGGCATACTGTCGGATCCATGTTTCGTCACCAGTGGCAAGGCGAGAAAAAAAATAGTCAGGATTATCGCCACAGATGTCCAAAAACTCCTGCGAAGTTGTGACTCGACGCTGGTGGTCCAGTGACGTGAGCATTTTCGGCACTCATCGCGCGCACACCTTTTTCATGTGCAAATGATTATGCAAAATGTCGCCGATTCGTTCCTTGCTAATGCCTATGGCTTCAGCTATCTGCCACAACTTGATTCGCCGATCTTCGAGAACAAGTTTTTTCACTTTTTCAATGTTTTCTTCGGTAACGGCGGTGTTTGAGCATCCTGACCTGGGATCATCTTCGAGCGACTCCCTGCCGTGTTTGAATTCTCGGCTCCAACGTTTTATGGTGTCAAATGAAGGTGCAGACTCCCCATAAACTGCAGACATCTCTTCAAATATTTCCGTTGGCGTTTGGTTCTTCTTTGTGAGGAATTTTATGACAGCTTTGTACTCCAACTTTGTGCAAAGCGCAGATTACTCAGACATGGTGATGATAATGGTTCAATTACTTAAGGCGGAACCTTCAGGGTAGCCCGCGAAACTCAAATTTTGTTACGTTTTTTGCAACTTGCAGGTCACTGTCAGGTTGTATTTTGATTAAAAAATTATTCGCGACCGTAACAAATATGGCTTTACAGAATTATAATCATTAGAATTAGCAATACATCTCTATAAGTTCATATTACACTATTGAATGACTATTTCATGAAATAATGACATTTGAGGGCAATTCTGACTTAAGGATTGTATTGCTGATTCTAATGATTATAATTCTGTAAATCCATATTTGGTACGGTCGCGAATCATATTTAGATCACCATACAACCTGATACTGACCTGCAAATTGCAAAAAACGTAAGAAATTTTGAATGTTTTTTTTTTCCCTAAATGGCATCACGTAGTTTTGACCCTTAGAAGTCATGACTGCTTAACCGGACTGTCCTGTGGGTGCCTTAAGTAGATTCGGCATAGGGCGTCACTGAGGGGAGGGCAGCAAGGTGGGACAGGCTGTATCGAATTTATAATATTATTATTAAACGGGGAAATTAAAGCTACAGGCTCAACTACGGCGCGGGCTGGCGCTTCGTCGAGCAAGGGTCGGGGGGGACAATTACGTCGGGGGCGTTGCCATGGACCTCAGCGGTGAGGTCGGAAGATGGCGGTCTGTGTTTGTGCACTGTACTGCAGGGCTATTGGCTATCTTTTTCATCACCAGTGACTAACTGGCTTCAGTTGTACACCGAACTTTGATGGCAACTGAGAATTTCATAACATTGGTATTGCGTATCACAGTAAGTGGATATCACGTTACGGTGACTAACAGACCGGTAACGGTGCTCTTCGTCTCAGCACTTGACGCCTCTATTTTTTATCGACTATTATGCGGCTAAATTGAATAACGCCCTTTGACCGTTACAATGCTTCATTTTAAGGATCATTTTATTTTAACCGGTTTTTATACACTTGAAACGTGAAACTGGCGGTAAATTCAATCTTTTGCAGTTCTAACTCAACAGTTAAATAGTGTGTGTTTACTTGTGGTAACTTTGTGAAAATTAATCCTTAAAGTAAAGGTAAGTAAATAAAACCTTAAAATACATAGGCTCACTTGTCTATAATGTGAAGGTTTTTAACTGATGTAGAGTTTAAATTATGTAGAATACCTATCAATTTTTAAGATGCCTGCACGAAGAAGAGTCTCCGTAAGGCAAATGGAATTACTTGTGGAGTTTGCGGAGTCCCATCGCGACATAGCATTGGGTCGCTTCCCGGGAGGACCACAGGGTGTTCGAGTCGTCCGAGAAGAGTGGGAGTCCATATCGCTTCAACTCAACTCTGTGGCTGATGGAAACACTAAAACACCAGACCAATGGCGAAGAGTAAGTTTATATTTTATTAATAAATATCCTCTAGAAACACACATCAACTTAAAATATTACTTACCCTAATATCTAACTACATAGATTTCCATCCACAAAGTAATTATGAATCATTACTTACAACAATTAGTATAAATAGGTAGCTCCGCACGACTACATAATCACGCTATACATTTACAGTATAAGCTCACTTCTCGTTGTACGAAAAGCATATACAATGCGAGGTCAGTTAAAACTGGAAATGCTATGGCTTGATATGTAGCCGCGTGTACGACTAAATTTGTTTCATCATTATGTTGCATTGTCATACTTACATTTTTTGTCACATAACCCTTGGACCCAAGGGCCCATAAAAATAACCCACTTAGAACCCAGACTCAACAAGTACCTACCTAATAAAAAATACACTCTAAAAAATAGCTTGCATGTTTACGTTACGTTCTTATTAGTTTTAAAAGCTTTTTATTTTCTTTCTATCTAGTACTGGATAGAGTTTAAGGCGAAGACAAAGGGCAAAGCTGCAGATTCAAGGAGGAATGCATCAGCAACTGGTGGAGGACCTAACAAGCTTGTTCCTCTAAGTGAGATAGAGAAAAGAGTGCTAGCACTAATAGGTCCAGTGGCGGTGGAGGGATTGCGTGGAGTGCGCCTGCCTTGTGATGTTAGTTTAAAAAAATATCATAATTAATATCATGGGTATTTAATTAAACATCATTAAATTATTTCATGGGGATTTAATATCTCATTACTAAATTCTTCCATGGGTACATAATTAATCATTGTAAGTAGGTTTTTTCATGTGAATAATATAGTAACACTTATTTTAAGTGAAATGTTGGGATAAGTAGGTATGTATATAGAAATCATTGAATATTTTACAGATACCATCTGAGACAGAGGCCCTTGCTGATTCTGGGAATGCAGCACCCGATCTTGCTTATCCCAGTACATCAGCAACCATCACTCCGTCCTCAGATCCTTACTCTTCGATTATAGGCTCTGAAAATATAGCTTCAGAGTCTATAATGGAAGTAGAATGGCTTGACGAAGAGGTTCCATCTCAACTATGGCTACGACCCGAATCGCAGACTTTTACGCCGCCATCCTCCGCCGTGGAGATATCATCAGTAACGGCGGGCCGTGAGCCACAGCCCACCGATATTGAAGACATTCCTACGCAGAATATGCCAGACGACCAACCCGAGGTTTCGCCGAGAGAAAATAGTAAGTATATTTAAAAATATAAATATTGTGGTTAAACAAAAGCCTATGAGTAAATAAAAAAACCGGAAAAGTGCCAGTCCGACTCGCACATGAAGGGTTCCGTACCACAAGGCAAAAAACACGGTTCTTGTATGGAGATCCCCTTTCATTTTAACTTTATTTTTATTATATGTTGTTATAGCGGCCACAGAAATACACACTGAAAATTTCACCTGTCTACCTATTACCGAATTACGGTCCATGAAATACAGCCCGCTGACAGACGGACGGACAGCGCTGGCTTAGTATTAAGGTTCCGTTGGCGCCTTTCGGGTACGGAACCCTTAAAAGTAGTATAGGTTAATTAAAGCCAAATTAAAAACTAATTTTGTTTTTAGGACAAACTCAGCACTCTACTTTACCAGCCCGAAGCTCGAGGTCACAAAGACACAGTTAGTATAACAATAGTTCCCTACAGGCTTTTTTCAAAAACTGAGGTCAATGTAAAATTATGTAAATTACAGTTCGTAGAGAAGAAAGGGCGCCCCGCTGGGCTTATAACATCGAAAGTCGACGCGTTGCAGCTGAAGAGAGACTTGCAGCCGCAGTGGAAGCGGGGTTCCAATTCTTGAGGGAGATACGGGATGATGTCTATCGAATTGCAGCCGCAGTGGAAGCGGGGGTCCCGTTTATGAGGGACATACGGGATGATGTACACAGCTATGTACATCGTCTAGGATGATGTACTTACATAGCTATGTACATATTTCGGGATTAGATTAAGTTGGAGGTAGATCAACATTACTCTTAAGCGTATTCCTACTCTAAATTATTATTACTTTTACTTATTAGTTATACTTTTTATTTTGATTTCATTTTTACTACATGTTATGTTGTTTATGTCTTAGTTTTATGTAATATGTACCAAAAAGTATTTTAGAGAATGCTGGTTAACCTGTAATTGGCGACTGTGTAAGTCCAAATTGTTAACTTTAGGTACTTATGATTATTGTATACAGCAGCTGCTGGTACACCTTAATCAACTAATTAATAAATACATCGCAACGCA
Organism: Griposia aprilina; assembly: GCA_916610205.1. NCBI lineage: Eukaryota > Metazoa > Arthropoda > Insecta > Lepidoptera > Noctuidae > Griposia > Griposia aprilina. The sequence continues at coordinate 11,670,297 of OU744306.1, forward strand.
AATATAAATTACTTAAATATAAGCTATTGTAAATATTAAAATAATTAAAACATTACCGTATTATTTTATAAAACAGATTATTTATTGTTTTTTTTCTCAACATGATTCACAAAACCAATGTAGTACCTAGGTAGACATAAAATAATCAATAAAAAAATTAACATTAACACAAGAAAATGAGAATTAAATATTATTTATTTGAAATATTACACACAATACAAATTAAATTATTTCTAGCATTCCTTTTGGACTTAATTCACATAAAATAATCAATAAAAAAAATCTAATAGAATAATACAAGAAAATAAGGATTTTAGATTATTATGAGCAACATTACATTACACACAATAGAATATTAAAAATGATCACTAGCATTCTATAATCTGTGAACTTTAATCACAAAAAAATATCAATGAATAAAAACAAATATTAGTATGTACAAGAAAATAAGAATGTTAAAATATTTAAACAATGGAATATTAATTATAAATTGTTTCTAGCATTCCATAACCTTTGGACTAGAATATCCCTAGTGTTGTCAGTAGTTGCCTCATTTCTTGCCACCTCTCTAAAGACTTGGCTCTGCAGATCATTGTATACATCATCACTGTGAGACTCAGGCATTGGAACATTCCGAGCATTGGCGATGTTGTGTAGAACAACACATGCATTCACTATCTTAGCTGCTGTAACTGGGTCATAGTGAAGTACCCTGTGTGCTAACAAACATCGCCAACGTGCTTTCAGAACTCCAATGCAACGCTCAACAGTATTTCTGACTTTACAATGAAGTTCAGTGTAATATTCTGCAGGCGAACCTGCCGCTGCGCCTAAGATTGGTGTCATCATCCAAGGGCGATGTGCATATCCAGAATCACCTAAAATATTAATAAAATAATATAAATATTTCCATTAGGTTACATTTCACATCCACCCATCACAATAGATCTAGTTTTCATCTCATATTTATTGACACAAACACTATGATTCCATTATCAATAATCAGCCAAAATAATGTATCAATAATTATAATACCATACCTAGTAGCCAACAGAGCTCTCTATTCCTTTGCAGTCTTTCTAAAAGAGGTTTTAAGGGGCATTGATTCCAAACATAGGAATCATGTGAAGCACCACCAAATGATGCATCAACATGCAGTATTTTTAGATGCGCATCACAAATCTGAAACAAGTTTTAATTTTAATAAAGTTCATAATTTTGTTTTAAAAATTATTCACATAGGTAATTACTATTATTTTTAATTTTATTTATCTAATTACTTACATCTAAAATTATCATCTTATTATATGAATACTTATTACTTACTATTAAAACATTCAAAGAATGATAATTTTTTCTGTTAAAATATGTCTCCTCATGTTCTGTAGGTCGGATTATGGCCACATGTGTTCCATCAATGCACCCAATAATGCCCGGAAAGCTAAACTTTTCCATAAATCTGAAACCAATCATAGATAAAATTAAATGAATTTGAATATAATAAAACTAATATTAAATTAAACTATACAATAAACTTACCCTTTCATAATGACTTCCCTCTCTCGCTGAGACGAAGGGAACTTGACGTGGTTAAGCAGTACTTCCCGGACATTGAGTGCATCAGTAACTTCATGTAGACACTTACTAAACGTTGGCTGGGACATGTTACACAGATAGGAGGCACCTACATTGCGTTGGTATGACCCATTGGCATAAAAGTTTAACGCAGCCAAGATCTGCAACAGACAATTAAAAACATCATTATGGTGCTTAGTCAAACAAGTTGATAATGCCTTATATTTATAGGTAAAATTTATTGTCACAACAAAGCTACATTACGAAGTAAGTAGGTAGGTACCATACTTACTTTTAGTTCATTGCGAACAGCTGTTTTTCGTCGAGCTTGTGGTAGGTATGGGCGAAGTTCTTCCAAAACCTGTTGGAATCCAGCTTTATTCAAACGAAAATTCGCAATAAACTCTCTCTCTGGCAACTGCAATGGGTTACTAGCGTCGCGTAAGCGGCGTCTCTCAATTCGCAGACAATTTTGCTGTCGCTGTTCTTCAGCAAATCCCAGCAATACTAGGCGTGCCATACTTTTGCCACGAAAAAGAATCACAATATTTATGTTAATAATTTAATGTCTTTGCAATAACACAACAAAAGACGTAAAGTTTACACGCTTCACTTATTACCGGCTTCGGTGACAATCACTAGAATTTCTAAAACACTACCTTTGAGTAGTGTCTTTCACGAAAGCCACTACAAACAAAATGATTATCAATTTAATGTCCACTATGCTTACACAATCGCAATCTTAAATGTATCGATACAAAAACATCTGTCAAAATGTGTTACGGTGACTATCAACGATACTGGGTGCCTATGACGTCATCCTAGTTAGTCACTGAAGATATCCAATACGAAACCAACTGTTTGACAGCTAATCGTTAAACACTTTGCCAAGTGATCATCATTAGAAACTGTCAACAGAGATACGCAATAGCATCGCTGGTGGCCCTACTGCTCTCCTGGAGGAGAGTTATGGGGTCATCGGGGTCGGTCAGGGCATGCCTTGGACGGCGGGTTCGACTGATACGGGAGGGGGTATAACTGGCAGCCTCGACAACCATAGGGTTGTGATGTAAGGCCGCCGAATCAAAGAAACGCTTGGAAATGCAATTCATAAATTGACGTATAGTGGGGATTTTAAGATCGAGATGGAGGATCTCGTTCCGAACGAACCAAGGGGAGCCGGTTGCCCTACGGAGGAACCAGTTTTGGAGGGTCTGCATCCTATGGATGTGGTGGGGTTTTGAGTGTGCGAAAATGACACTCGCATAGGTCATGATTGGGCGAATGCACGCTGTTTAAATGCGCAATTTGCACTTAAGTGACAATTTGCTGCGTGCATTAAATAGGGAGTGGAGTCTACCGAGAGCGAAAGCGGCGTGCGAACGCGCCTGCTTTATGTGCTCACCGAAAGTGAGGTGCTTGTCCAGTATGACACCCAAGTATTTGGCTCGCTTCTCCCAAGGGATAGGCTTGCCGAACATGGTGATCGGACTGGGGAGGGTGGGGTTGAGTCCCGGTTTCGAAAAGAGAACCGCTTGACTTTTGTCGGGATTGACTTCGATTCTCCACTTTCTAAACCAGTCACTGAGCTGGTTAACTGAGGTTTGGAGAGTGCGAGATATCACATCGTGGCTGAAGCCGGTATAGTAAATGGCCGTATCGTCTGCGAACAGAGTCGAAAAGAGAACCGCTTGACTTTTGTCGGGATTGACTCCGATTCTCCACTTTCTAAACCAGTCACTGAGCTGGTTAACTGAGGTTTGGAGAGTGCGAGATATCACATCGTGGCTGAAGCCGGTATAGTAAATGGCCGTATCGTCTGCGAACAGAGTCGAAAAGAGAACCGCTTGACTTTTGTCGGGATTGACTCCGATTCTCCACTTTCTAAACCAGTCACCGAGCTGGTTGACTGAGGTTTGGAGAGTGCGAGATATCCCATCGTGGCTGAGGCCGGTATAGTAAATGGCCGTATAGTCTGCGAACAGAGCCAACTAAGCCTTTTTACTTTTCGGGATATCGCTGGTGAATAGCGTGAAAATGAGAGGGGCGAGCACGGAGCCCTGAGGGACTCCGGCGCGAATGGGGCGGGGGAGGATAGTGCTCCTTCTCTGCGAAAACGGAAAGTGCGATTCAATAAAAAGTCTCGTAAGTTGAGCACGAGACGATCTGGCACTTTAAGTTCGTATAGTTTATATAATAAGCGTGCCAGACTTTGTCGAACGCTTTCGCTATATCGAAGAAAACAGCACCCGTCATCGAACCAAGCTGGAAACCAACGCTTAGGTGTTCGATGATACGGTGGACCTGTTGCACGCAAGAGTGTTGGGTTCGACAACCAAACTGCTCGCCGGGGATGAGACCTTTTGTCTCGGCATATTCTCTGAGTCGCTTATAAATAAGCCGCTCATAGATTTTGCCGAGGACATTGAGTAGACTGATGGGGCGGTAGCTGGAGGGAGCGGATTTAGGCTTGCCCGACTTGGGAATACCGATCACAGTGGCCTGTTTCCACGCTTGGGGAAAGATGTTATTGCTCATGGCACCATTGAAGATGGTGGTCATTAGCATGATCAAGTGGGCAGAGAAAAGTTGGAACACCTTATTGGTGATTCCATCAGAACCGGGGGCTTTGCGGGGCTTAAGGTCCTTAATGAGTTCGTGCACTTCCTCGGGGCTGACGGGAGGCAGAGGGTACTCGGGGTCTTCTACGGCGGGGAGGGAGGCTCTCCTTTCATCTTTGGCTTCCACCTCAGAGAGATGAGCTTGGTCTACAGGTTGAGAGCTGGGCGAGCATTAGGCCTTAAGAGTGTCGGCAAGGCATTCGGCCTTGTCGACATCATCAAAAGCGATGGTATTATGGGCCGATCTAGGGGGGCATAGGGGCTACTTCTCGGGATTTGAGTTTCCTCTGAAGCTCCCAGAATGCTAGGTGGGTAGGCTCTAGCTCGCTCAATATCTTATCCCAGCCCGTTTCCCGAAGCTCCGCTACGCGTGTCCTTACAGCTCGCTGTAAGTAGCGCATATGGGCTCGGTTCGCGTTGCAGGGAAAGCTGCTGTACGCACGGATAGCCGCGTTCTTCCCAGTCAACAGTTCACGTACATCGTCCGGCAACTTCGACGAACAATCGTCCAGGACTGATTGTACGTGTTCAGTGAATGAGTCGATCGCGGCCGTCGTGTCAGCTGATGCTAATGACATGAAACTTGGTATTTATACTACTTAGGATACTCGCAATTAGTGGTGTGCAGCGCGAGTCATTGGTGATACTTAAAGGTACTTAGCTCAAAACTTTTTAGCCGCCCCTCGTATGTTGTTTAGACAACACAGCATAATTTTAGCCGAGTTTCCAAAAAGCGATGCAGCGTCAAATTTATCGCTGAAACGTGTGATTTTGCTATCGTTACCGTCCACACAGTCACTAAGATGCTTCTGCTGTGATCTCTACTCACTGATACTAAAAGCAGGATGTCTGCTAAGAACCTAAATGACTTCCATTTACAAGTAATAACACATTTTTTTTGCGTTTTTGTACAAAAAGTGTGACCCAATTACTAAGTCTACGTCGTCTGTATACCTACTAGTCTGTGGTATACCTAGCTGTCATATTTTTCTTTCTATCTAACCTATCCTACCAAAACCGACAGTTCACGAACACCATTATCGGTCGGACCGAATATTCGGCCACTTTTTGGCCGAAACTAAAAAACTGAAGCTTCAATCGAACACTAGCTTTAAGTGACTGTGTTTCCGTATCTTTTAAGGATTCGGATAACCCCCTACTGTCTCAGTTAAATTATCACTCACTAAAAATTACAAATTAATTAAATTGTTTTGTATTAGTTCTTCTTTTAAATCCAATGATTAAATCAAAAAGCATGGAGCGCTTTGTTTGAATTAATTAAAAGTACACACAACTAAAAAGCAGTTAAAATTATTTTATAATTTTTTGTGAGTTATAATTGTTTTACAGAACAATAATTAGTTATTATTCTGGGGTAATAATAGCGTGGTTTTATTTATATTTTAAACTATATATTTTATTTTTTTACTTTTCAGTCTAGTATATTCTTCATATAATTAAAAAGTTTAAATTCAACGAAGTTATGACTTGAGCGGTTTACTAGGAGCCACTGAAGAGTTCCATCATCAGACCTTCCCTCGTTACCAAGCCCAATCTATTGGACTTGTCAAAACGATTGATTGTGAATAGCTATACTGGAGTACTTTCTGTCGTTTAAATTGTAAATAGAAACAAACTTTAAGTGTTGGACATGTTTGCGTGTGGATGTGTGATTTTGAAATCGCTTGCGAGCCGTGGGTGACCCAAGTCGCTGCGTCTGTATCCACCGTTATAACTAGGCGATGACAGCTTCTTCCTTTTTTTCACTTTTATGTCAAAGTGTAAATCTTTAGCAATCTGTATTTGTACAACATCATCATCAATGACAGCAGGATAGAACTATCTAATAATACCTAAGTGTGAGAGGGATGCAAAATGTTAGAGCGTAACGTTTTCTCAATCTTTTTCGTTCGTACTTCGTAGGGTCAAGAAAATAGAAATACTAAAAACTGAACGGAAACGATTACAAAATTTAATGTGATATCAAAAGATTTTGTGTAGCGTTTGTGTTTAAGTTTATTTAGTTTTAACTAGGAAAATTTTCGTAAACGAGCCTTTCGATGGTTTCATGGAGAAGTAATTGATTTGTTATTGTCTCAAAATAAACGATATATCAAAATAAACCTTTGTTGTTCTTGGTTGTTCTATTCTATGCCTGCACTGCGGCGGTGGCCGTGGCCCCTATGGATTTATTTAAAGGTACGTATACCCGGAATTTTAATATTAATTTTAGAGCAGTCTCTGCCGTAACACAAGTGTAAATGTCAGTAATTAATCCTTCCAAGCGATTACGTCGAACTCTATCAAGGCCGCGGACGGCGGACCGTGCTGTCCCGTACCTGGCACGCGATACTGAGTTCAGAGTTGGAACCACTGCGGAGTGGTGTGCATCATTAGTGTTCAGTGGGTGGATCTCGTATCATAATATTTTTATCGCGGGTTGAGTAGCGGCTGGTCGCGCGGTACTTGCCTCAAACAATTGCTTACAGCCCGAGCTGTGCGCATTGTATTGCGATCTTTGTCCTCGCCTTGCCACATTCGCGTTCAAACTATGATTTACTAACGCAGTATCATAGTCATAGACTTACCAGTGATGTTTTTGATACTGTTCTAAGTGATTCCAATAAGATATAACTGACAAGTGAGTTTCTGTGAAACTATACAATTTGTTTATCATTTATTAAGTGTGTTAGTGAATTGTTAAGTTATATGACTCATTTGTTACTAGAATCTTCAAACAAGTTTTGTGAGAAAATAAAATTGCCTTGTGCCTATATAACTGGAAATACCACAATTTTTAAACATTTTTAGTGTAGTCATCAAATTCACTCAACTGTAGGATTGAAGTAGGTAGTAGTAATCTTCTGAAAACATTAACATTCTGACATATCTTCTCAGTAACTCTATAGCCTATGTTCCTAATTCTCAATGTACGCTTTAATCTTGTTAAGTTCTAATATAATTTATACAGAGGAATTAGTTAAAATTAGGTCTGAGTAGTTTTAATAAATTAAAATTCTAATTATGAAATAATACCGCAAAACAGTAAGTTTTTATTCAAGGCTATAGAATTATGAATTATTTATTGAATTATAGAGATACTTTAGCTTATTTCTCTTTACTTTGCCATGGGTTCTATGGAACTTCAGAGACTAAAATTATGAATGCAATTCATTATAATAGTGTACAGGTCCCGTCACGTAAAATGAACGCTGATTGACTTGCAGGGGTTGTGTTATAATATTATATACTATTACTATATTAAAGGTTATTGTTTCGTAATATAAGTGTAATTGTTTTATTGTAGAATCATAATAGGTAGGTACTTTACTAGCTACTTAGTACTTTGGAATAGGCTGGAACTAAATTAATCGCTCAGTGCGCAGGTACAGGCTAGCATTATTTATATGTGACAGGACCTATACCCGCTCATAACACGACAAAACTTATTATTTTGTGTGTTTGTAGTTAGAAATAAGTATCCAACAATTATTGCCAATAATAAAAAAGAATATATTGTTACATAACATGCTGAATAATTACAATTTGTCCACAGACATGAAGGGTCCAACTCGGCAGGCTCCAGGTGTTCCTGGCATGGTGAACAGATACTCTCCTGTTACAAATTGGGATGATGACCCCTTTGGTGCAGATGTCTTTGAGCCAACACCGAATTTCACACAGAAAAAGAAACCACCACCTCGTCCACCACCACCAAAGGTCAACAGACAACCTGATATTCCTGCAAAACCATCACATTTTATAAGAAAGCCAACAGTACTCACTTCCCTATTATCTCGTAAATCAAAAATAGTAGTAAATAATCATAATGTGAACGTTATCCAACAAACTATGGTACAAGAAGTAAACGGTGATGTGGACACTCATAAAATGTTTCCTAAATGTGAACCAAAGAATGTGCAGACAGGTGCTTTGATTGATTTCTCGTCGCCTCCCAGTTCGCCCACGTTCACCACCAGGTCAAGCAGTGATGGTCTTAGTGTAGACAGCTTTGGTTCAGATGCCACTACATCTACCAACCATCACAACGCCCACAATGGTGGCAGTGCCTCACAAGCTGAGAGTGGCTTTGAAGATGATTTTGATCTATTCCTTCACTCAAGGAAACCTGTGAAGGAGGATACAATGGAGGATTTCACTACTGTTGACCCATTTTCGCCTCAGTCAATCACGAACCTGAAAATAAAACCTGCCTTGAAGAAGAAACCTGTTTTAAGTAAGGAAAATGTATACGAAATATCTAATAATTTTACGAGTCACGTATCGGTTTCGGCTACGATGCTGAAGGGGCCGACGATAATCCGAGCGAAGCCCGCCAGGCCTAAGCCTCCAGACAACTCCGCTTTATTGAAGACTACGTTTGGAAGTAGTTTCCCTGTGACCACCATGAATGTGAACACCACGACACCTATACAAAAAGTCGCCAATGGATTTGGTGATAGTTTCGTAAGTACATTTACATATTATTGATTTCTCTTGGGTTCCGTCAACACTAATTACCTATGTAATTCAAACGATTCCTTTATTTAAATAATCCATACTCTTTTCATGTTTACTTAAATCTAGATTTTCTGAGTTTTTTTAGAATAGGTGCCTACCTATGTACACGACTAAGCAGCTTATATCGGAAAGTATCTGTTATCAAACTTATCACAAATAATTTACGAATGATTAGATACAGGATATTTCTTATTAGTCAGCATCAATGTGTCCAGGACGCTTTTAAAAATGAATGAAATTCACGTGCGACTGGGCATTTACATCCTTATGTGAATAGGTATTATATGTATATAAAAAGCGGAGGCATGATAACAGGTCGTGTCGGCACCACACAGACCACGATGCGCGCTAGGCATGCATGCTATTTGTGTTCATGACCGTACCATTAATTAAGGTGCTTTAAAATTTGCACGATAATTATCACAACGTCCGTGAGCTCTTTGTTTAAATTGTAGATTAAAACTGTATAAAATAAGCCCCGCAGCAGCTGGGTAGCTATCAAAGATATCTTTTGCTATTGTGGTAAAGTCATAGGATTAACTTAGATTTCGATTACGCCGTCGTCGCAATTAAGTGACTAAATAATGTTTACCACCTACATTATTGTGGGTGTACTAAGGTACACCTCTACCTAACCTTTCGGAGATATGGGCGTGATGTTATGTTATTATTTGTAGAGAGCAACAAGAATGCGAACAATTGGTATTTAATATCAGCAAATAATATGGCTCATGTCTACATCTATCTGTCGCCAACTGCGACTGCTGACCGTACCCAATTCGCTGCGCCTTTTATTTGACCGAAGAATCGAACGCAGGTCATTTGCTTTTAGGTAGAAACCCACTCTAGGCTAAAGATTAATTGGGTTTTTCCTATTCACAAAAATCACATTATTAAAGCCGGAACTTGATGCTCCGTAAGCGATGAAAAGCGTGTCTCAGCTTAGGTCCTTTCCTATTTAGGAAAAGCAATCATGATAGTTTCGAAATAGTTTACGTTTCCTGTGGGCGCCGCCGTCATAAGGATTTTTTTATTCACGGCACTCGATTGGATCAACATCCTCTTTTGTGCCAGACACAACATTATGTAGGTACCTAGGTACTGCAATAACCGATCTGGTTGTAACTTGTTTTTCTGATTTGATCGTGGCAATATTCGGGTCTTAGGATTAAAGTCCGTGTACAGTAGGTAAGACGGCCCATCCTCACCCATCAATTACAATCTGATATAATTGACTGATGAATTGATAAAAGACATAGGTTTATGTACAATATCTACCTACATGATAACTACTACATCAACACGAAATTTAACGCTGTGTAACATTTTATTGTCAATTTATCACGAACAGCTGGTAACCTGTTTATCGCGAATATCTCACATGCAACAATTTTAAGACAAGTGCTAGACATTTGTGTTTATTCTAATGTCGGTCCTAAACATTATAATCGTAACGCTTTTTTGGCCATTTCGCGATGATGACTAAATAGAACGCGTCATTAGACGTTGTTATTAGCGTTACAAAAACGGAATAATTAACTCTTCGGAGATCAGCAAAAACAGCTCATAAATTGCCTGTTAGCGACTTAATAACAACCAACATGAATACATAAAGGTGCTCATGCTATGACCATGACTCGCCCGGAATTTTAATTAAGAAGAAATATTTGGGATTCATACGGATTTCGAATCACATACTATAATACCCCAGATGGTTTTGGGGGTATACGGAAAATAGACTATTTCGCTAATTAACTGGTTATCTAGGTAACCTACATGTGATACCAAAAAGTATACAATGCTTATAAATTAAAATAGCTCAGCTTTAGTATTTGCAGATTTATAATAGCAATAACCTTCAGCCTTTTTATATAGCGCTCCATACCGAGAGGCGTTAAAATTAGTGTTGAGAATCGCTTCTCACGTGCTATAAAATAAACTTAGCCATAGAATATGTACCTATGTTTGCGATATGCTATAGGAATCGAAGCCGTTCGGCTGGGATGATGTCGATGAGGAATGCTCTCCGGAGAGAGAACTGTCGCCACCCATGCCGACGATCCCGCCTCCGCCGCCCCCAGTTGTTGCTGATGATGATTTGACGAGCTCCTGGATCACTGACATGCCCGACTTCGCGCCCGATCAACTTGCCAACTATGATGCAGAAGAAGAGCCATACGCGATTGCTCTTTTCGACTACTTCACTGATCATCCGGACGATTTATGCTTTTCGGTAAGTGCACCCGAGAATATTGCATCGTTAACTTAGATCTGACAGCTCTGAAGCCTGATTTATTACCAGATACCGTCAAACGGGGTGAATAAATAAGGATACAGGAGTGAATCGGGACGAAACTTTAAAAGGGATTTTAAAATTGAAATAATGTAGTTTATTGCAAAAAAGGACTTTAATGTGTTAACTGTATTATAATTAACGACTAAGTGCCCTTGTTGGCAACAAACTATATTATTTCAATATTGAAATCCCTTTTAAAGTTTCGTCCCGACTCACCCCGTTTGTACAGTAGGTATGTAAGATAATTCGTTTCCTCCAAATCATTGTATCCGTCAGATTGAGAGAACAGACGGTATTCGCACGTTGCGATACCTTGAGATACAATTTGCAGATATTAGGCGATTTTGTTTGTTTACATCTCGTGGCTAGTGGCCAAAACATCTGAGTATTTTTAGAAATTGTTATGTAGGTGTAAATATCAGTATCGTCATGGGCTTCAAATTCTGTGCCTACGAAGCAAGTTTAAGGTCAATATACCAATATTTTGGCACTTTCAAATACGTACATCTGTTTTTCATTCATGTCACATCATGACATCACATTACTAAGCTTGAATTCGATAAGGTTGGGAATTTTGCGTAAACGATAATGATAGTAGTGTCACTGGATCCATTACATACTGATTACTGATACACAAAGAAACAACAGGTTCGAGGTGATCGACATTGGATTGAAAATAATTGCTAAAAGCAATCCTTTCATGAAAAATAATTATTGAAACCTGATCTACTAAAGTGACGATCTCTTATTTATAGGGTCTTCCACTTGAAATTCGTCATTAAGTAGAGTAGAGGTGCATATGTAGACTTTGATGCTCACCATATTGAATTCCAAAGACATAAATATAATATCCATTGTATTGTCATGTTTACTTGAAGAAACAATATAGAAAAATCAATAAACAATAATTTTATCTTGGTTACAGATTTCATTTGACTATAAACATTTTAGAATGTTTGTTTTCTTTATAATCGTTGATCACGTAGTGCAATGGTTACGAAAACGAGGAATTCACACATTTCTCATATCGTGTTTTATTTTTATTAAATGCGAATCAGGCTTGAACGGTATTACGTACTAAATAGGTATATTGAGTCATAATTTGCTAAGTGGCGAGATAAAACATCCGGTAATGGAATGTTTGGTGACTATCATAAATTATGATAGATCTTCTTCTTTTAGAGAAGAATAAAACAGGAACGCGACGTAGCTCGTAGGGACGTCTGTAAGGAAATAGCAAGCAATCTTGCTTCCTTTAAGCCTGATATGGAAAAACTAGGTGACATTAATCTCCATTAAAATGTCTTTGTTCGCAGACTAGACATAATCATTCTTGATACAGTATGATACTTTTTTATTTGCTGTAGAACCTAAGGGTATATGTATTAGACGACAAGAGTAATTAAAGTGATATCTTGGGCTTGCGAGACGCGTTAAGTTATCGCTCTGCATTACTTTCGAATTCATACAAGTTGCGTATTTATAGTATGAACATTATAGGAGCGGTTTATTGCTAGAACATTGTTGGGCAACGACTGAGGTCCTCAATAATCTGGCCTATACTTTTTCCACAGTATATTGTTAATGCTTTTATTACATGTAAGGGAATTTCTTTAATTCAATATAAGTAGTTGTGTATTGAATATAGCAACATCTATAACTTTATCGTACCATTGTTGCTACATGAATTTGAATGTAGAATGGGTTAATGCCCATATAAACACAGTTCTACAGATGTTTTTATGGGCGTTGAAATTATACAAATATGCTGTTCTGCCTTTGCGTGGTCTACAGAAATTAATGTATTATGCTAACTTATCGTCTTCGCTTTGCGATATCCCTCACAACATAAGAAGGAATGGAATTTTTACTGAATTTCAATGAATGACTGCTCGCTACGTGAACAAAACATAGCTCAACACATAAACCCATTTAACAGATGTGTTGCTAGATAACCATTTTGCTTTGTAGGTGATGTTTAGAATTCAAAGTCATACGTCCATGACGTTACGGCTCACAATGCTAACCAATTGTTCAAATTTGCACCGATAACTTTTATTGGTTGTTTTTCCGCATTACCATATGCATTGCCATTCTACATTGGAACACATGTAGTGACGTCAGCAGCACACAATGAGCCGCGTGGTATCCGTTACGTTAAAAAACGTGTCTGGAAGATGTAATACGTTCTGACTTTCCGGGAATTTGTTGTTTGGGGCGTATATCGTGTCTGTTTTCATAATCGGAATTGTTTATATTATATCTGACGTTTCACGCATGTTGGCAATTTTATTGATAAAATGTTTTGCATTGAGTGCGGCATTATCAGTTCGACAGGAACTTGTTATCATCGGCACTTCCCATATTATTGTGTTGATCGTTTCACAAGATTTTATTGACACCATTATTGTAATGGAAACTCGTTATATTATAATTAGTACCTAATTAACTTGACACAGTTATTAAGCTAATTTAATTATTATCGCAAATTTTTGTTACCTTTCTCGTCTGCGGTTTGTAATAGATTTAGTCGGTTTAGCACTTTACCGGATGAAAACGTCAGCATTACGCGAAGCCACATGCCGCCGGCATGGAAAAATCCAATTAAACCAATTTAGTTTATTAAACTGTATTACTGTACTGTGTATTTCGCGAAACTTCCACGTGGATCTAGAACTAATTGTGAAATGTGGGTTTATGCAGTCATTGGAACTAATAAAACCTCTGCTCAGGCTGATAAGGATCAAGACTGATGTACAAGGCAGTTTCATTCATTGCTTTTAACAGTTGAGAATAACTATTGGCTAACAAACAATAAGAATCAGTAGATTTTTCTTAATTCGGCTCACAACAAGTTAACATAACTCGTATGTACACACTTCATTATTTTCAGCCCGTTTGTATCTTCGCTTAGAAAAACGGGCCTCCTAAATGTACTTATTTGTTTGTATTTCACTACCAAGAAGGGTCGTGAGGCAATCTTGCTATAATCACCACGCTTGACGAACGGTTCGATGGTCACAGTATGCTGCTAAAGGCACTCCTCACAGTGTATAGAACATTACTTTCTTTTGTATTGCCCATAAGCAAAAGTAAGCAATTAATAGTTTCTCTCAACTGCACTGCACTGACTTCGAATTTATCGTTGCATGACCTAAGTTAGAATATACCTAGTCGTATGCAAAAAATCATGAAAATTTGTGTCCGATGAAAAACATGCATCAACCTACCTACCTACGCATCTAAATTAGGTTCAATGGCTTAGGTAGGCTTAGAGGTTGACCGCCATCCATACTAATATTATAAATTCGAAAGTAACTGTGTGTATGCTACCTTTTCACGCCTAAACCACTGAACGGATTTCGATAAAATTGGGCAAGGAGATACATGGCATCGCGTGAAAGGACATAGGCTACTTTTTGTCCCGGTAACACGTTCCCGTGGGATAATTTCCGACAACCACGCGAGCGAAGCCGCGGGTAGAAGCTAGTAATTGTATATCTATCTATCTACAATGTGCATATTAGCGCTTATTGCTAGCTACCATGCACCTACCACATAATATGTATTTAATTATTTATACATACGGTTTTTTTTGGCGGTTCGATGAACATTAACAAAAAAAGTAGGATGGGTAGGTACTGAAACTTTGTACCTAAGTAGGTACAAAGTTTGCCGAAGTCTGTACAGCATTCAATCCCAAATTGCCAATATAACATTTTCCGATGTTTACAAATCAAATTCGCGTAATTAAAACCAACAACGCACATTCGCGGATATTTATTTGATAGCTATTTGATATATAATTATTATTGGTTTTGATGATACACTTCAATTGTATGTCGCACAAAATATTATGACGACGCAGATTAATTTAAAATTGTGTTTTCTTTATGTCTGTGTACTCTAGAGTCAGTGATATCTTATCGTTATCAGATAAGATACCTATTATGAATTAGGTAACTAATGTGTGTACATTATTCTGACTCATTTTTAGGTACGTTTTAATTCGTCTAAGTTAGGTATAGGTACATTTTGTAAACAAACTCAAGATGAGATTGGTGGATCAATCCAAAAATAAACTATTTGTATATTGCACTGGGTAAAAGTTCAATTGTACCAGTTCAAATGCATTTACGTGTGCATACCTACTTGTACTTGTTTTATCATGTAGTAATTGGTTGCATAAATTACACATTACCTCTATAGTAAAATCCCCACTATTCTTAATGTCACATTTCAACCGTAAGTTATCGTCGGCGTCATAGAACGTCGTTCTGATTATATAGGGAAAGTTAATTAAGTCAATAATAAAACCCACTGATGTCTTTAACCTGTAAAATGCGCAGTTCGCAATTCGCAAGTGATTACACTAAAGGATAAACACGCAACGTTTCGTTATTATGATGATTAGTGAATCAGAGCGGGTCATGGGTTCATTGCAGTTACAAATCTTGAAACAATTGTGCACGTTAGGGCCCGTTGTTTCATCAGTAGTCAAACATACTAATAGTTAAAATGCGTTAGTTAAACTAATTATAATTTGTTAAAAATATAGAAGTATGTTTGACAAATGGTTAAGCTAACTACAGTTAAAAAAATTGACAATTTGCTGTAAAAGTTAACCATGCGTAGACTGAGTAGTTAAACTTTGACAGCTATTGACTTTATGCAAGGTCATTTGTGGAAACGTGTATTGTGAATTGAAATAAAATGAATTTAAATATTTTAAGACATTTTGAAGATTCTGAAAGCTCTTCTGACGACGACGTTATTGTCGAGTAGGTATGATATAATAAATCGCCGTTCTAAAACATAGAAGTCGGTGTGAGTTGGTTTGGCACTCACGAAAATTGATGTGTAAACATGTGAGCTCGCATCAGTTTGCTCACATAGACACGGGTCTTACGCTGACGTCATCTGACGCTCGAAGTCCCAGCTAGCCCCTACCGTAGACCGAGCGCTAAGATGTTTACACATCAATAATAATAATATTGCAGCTGGGCTTTTGGGATGAAGTTGATTTCTTCGAACGATATATGTAGAATGTCCAAAAGTACTGTACTTTGGTTACACAGTGAACTCAAGAATTCCTTGAAAAGACCAACAGATCGAAACCTTTGGATCAAATTCTTCTGACATTAAGATTTTACGCTACTGGGAAAATACAGCAGTGTGCTGGAGATCTGTTTTGATTACACAAATAGACTATATGCAGAATTACATACCACGTGTCAATAGAAATTTTCTGCAAATTTAGATCAGTGATTAAAATGCCACAGAATGTAGAAGAAATTAGATCTACAGTAGCAACTTTTTTTAAATATTGCTCCTAGTGTTATTGACAACAAGCTGCATACTTTTGTTTAGCGCTGGCATGGTCCGCCTTTTTATTCATTATAACCGAATATTTTTCTAAAATCTCCTTTAATTTAAGCTCTTCTCAGCTAAAGTTGTTACTTCTCTGTCTGCGATTAATTACAATGTTTTTATTAGTGGTTAATGTAATTTACTTCGAAACTCTGTGTGAAACAAATAATTATGAACTTACTTCCTCATTTTGTTATCTATTTTTCAAAAAATACTTATAATGTGTGATGTAATTCTTACAGACTTGTTTATAACAATCAATCACAATATTCAAAATACAACAAAATAACTGTCACGATACATCACTGTTTTGTTCACTGTGTTATCAGTGAAATTATTACTTATATAACATAATTCTTCCATTTTACAAGTTTATTATTGTAGCAACAAAATTGATTATTGTTATATTTAACTATGGTTAAAAATATGTTCAAACAACGTACTTATTTCTATTTTAAATATTGGTTTAGGCATTAACTATTGTTAAGTTGTTAAATTTACTATTGGTCATGTTTAACTATGTATCAAACAACGGGTTGGTAGCAAGAACTAAGAATAAGGGCAAGATTCACAGACCGTACTTTGGCTACACTTTGGTAAGTAAAGTAAGCGTCTCATGCTAATGTGTACTTTGTTTGTATAAAATAATGTTCATATTCGTATGAAACTCTTGCTCACGTTCGCTTTTTCGAATTATACAGTTATTAAGATCAGTATAAGGTTCACATTCGTATGAAAAGTGGAGGCGTGGTCTGGGAAAATTGCCTTAAAATAGAGGGTCATAACGCTTCGCTTCTCGCAGAAGGTCAGATCCTTAATGTGAGGATGTACTTATCGCGTGACCATCATTTTATTAGGTCACTAATTACGCCCGACCAATTGAATTCACGTCCTCTGATACCGATTGACCGTTCATTAGGCACTAGACGGTGTTAATAAAACTTGAACTGGCGTTACTGGCATCAACTGGTACCAATGTAGGCAAGTTCCTACCTACTTCGTTTTTATTCACTTTTGTTATTTATTACTTATTAACAAGTTGTCGACGTTTGAAATTGTGACGTCTTTTGTTGGCAAAGTCTGTTTTCCAGCGTATGGTCTCAAAGGTTTATAAACTCACAAAGAAAAACACAGAGGACAGTTTTATGAATGTCGTAGGATTCTAAATGCTGATGTTAAAGTCGTGATAATTACGTATACTCAGAATTGGTACTGGAATAGATATCTACACAGTTCAATGTCTCAAGATTTATGTTTGTAATTTGCAGGCCAACTCGAGGATAAAGTTGATACGGCGAGTGGACCACGAATGGCTGTGTGGCAGTCTGAAGAGCGGCGCGCAGGGCTTGTTCCCTTCCAACTACGTGGAGATCAAGATTGCTCTTCCGAATGAGTCAACGCCGCCGCCCCCGCTCATTGGCGTCGCAGTCGCTTTGTACGACTTTGAGCCCGTACAGCCCGGCGACCTACGCTTCGTCACCGGGGACACTATACAAGTTAGATACAAAATTAACGAAGAGTGGTACTTCGGCGAGTGCAACGGGCTGAAAGGACAATTCCCCATTAACTATGTACAGATGAGTTAAACCAGGAGTTTCACTAGCGGATCAGTCCCGCACCTCGCCCCCGGTGGCTAAAATAAATTGCGAGTAACATGTGATACCTGCTGATACACCAAGACTGACGTTTACCATATTGTCATGATGTCAATATTCTATAAAAGGTATTTTATGGGAGATATGGCAGACTATTACCAGTCTATTTTTGATGGAGATTTGTTTTCCATAGTTGCAATACTCGATGCAATATTTCTTTAGAAGGAGAACAATATCCGTCCAAGTTATTGCTGATGAAATTATAATGAACTTCCAAATACATCAGAGAATAACGTGTGAGCCATGGATTTGTACAATTATAATGATTTATTTGCGTTTTCGCACTAATGTTGCCATAATAACGTAATGCCCGCTATTTGCTGTATTACCATTTCGGGCTTTTATGAAATTAATATATTGAGTAGTAACGTTCCAACGACTGAATGTAAATAATAAGAGCTTGTATAAAATAACGTCCCTAAATTAGATATTGTAGATATTATTTTGTAATGGTTGTGTAGTCTCTTTTCGATCTGATTCTTTGTTTTAATTAAATTGATTATGACTTTAATTTTATTTTAATCCAAGACATCTGCAATGATACGTACCTACCCGTGTGTTTCGTGACACTAAGTGCGTCTTACTGCAGAGTTTTGTATTTTGTCAGAGATATTACTAACACTGGTCGGGTACTGTTTATGCTATGCAATACATCGTTGTTCTTGATCATTATTGATGCAATTTCATTAGTCTATTGATGTATTAGTTGTATTTTAAATTACAAACATTGTCGTAAAACGTAGTATTAAAAAACTCATGTAGCCTGCGGGCGTGAAATTACAGTATATTTTTATCTAGAAGATTGTGTTAGGTGTCAGTTTTGTACATTTTTTTAATTGTTCTGTTTGTGTCATAACTTTAAGTGTATTATTTGGAGGGACCATAATGTTAAGTGCCTTGAGTATTTACTTATGTGTATATGATGAAGTAATTTATAACAAAATAAATCTAATAATTCCAATTAATATCCTATTTTAATTGTTGCCGTATCAGGGGGTAATTTCTCTAAGCTCCATAACAACTAAATACATTTTTTAAACATACACGGCTATACCGATACATATTACAACTCGGTAAGCAAGCAAATCAAAACGTCGCAACATCAATCCTAGGTTAAATACACAGCAATTACTGAATACAGTATAGAGAGCACACATACTGTATTTGTGCCCAGAAGTGTTTACTTGTATTGTGCTGAGAAGTTTCTTAGATTTCTGTTGTGGTGGCGCTGCCCTACCCAGATAATCGTACAACGGTAACGCAAAAAAATAAGGCGTTCCTCGTCAAAACAGTCGTCCAGGCAAGTACAGTACGATTCACGAAAGATGACCACAAATGGCGACCGTCTGCGCACGTACACTCATGAAGAAAAGACTTAAGACAAAATAATATTTTAATGTTGGTTAAATAATTGGTTAATTAATATTTAATAATAATTTCCGCCCGCGCCTCACCTCGCACCTCCAAAGGGACCTAAAATATGCCTTCTGCGCCGTGGTCATCTTTCGTGAATCTTACTGTACTACCATTTCGATTGTCAAGTAAGCCTACAGCGTCTGTCTTTGTGTGTCAAAACTCAAACTTAAAGCATTTATTTCAATTAAACCACTTACAGGCACTTTCGAATTGTCAAGGAGTCGCTCAGTTATGTAGTCCGAAAGTTGAAGCTAGTTGCCTATTCCAAAATGTAGATTTCTATGGAGAAGACCGGGTAAGAAACTCCAAGGACACTTTTAAATCAAAATATTACAAAATCCTGGGTACATTATTCTTGTAGCTTCTTCATATGTGGTAAGATATTACCGCTCAACCTAATCGGCTAATCCGTAGTATTCAAGTAGTATCATACGCGGCGCCTTGACATCTACTGATAGCATATCGGTATATTATATTACAGCATATTAGTCATACCAATGCATTTAGCCACTGCCAGACCCAGTAGGGCAAGGGAGCTTCACTTCGAGTAAGTAGAAACCGGATTCGGTTGCCAAAGAAAAATTTGTAGCAACGCGAAATGCATGATTGTACCGACTTGCTTAACAGCGACACTATATTACGCATGACAACCGAGACATGGTGCTGATGGTAGCTGCAAACTTATCAGCAACATTATCATGGATTTATTATAGGCTCAAAATGGGGAGTAAAGGTAAGCTCGTACCATCTCCACGCCAGTTCATGGTGTTATACTAATAAGGCTTATCTTCATCCAGCCACCTGCTAGCTTCTTCAATTTTGTTTTGCTAAACCTTTGTTGCAAGTTTAAGAAATATTGATTTTCAGATAATACAGGTCTTCCCATTCCCTGTTTAAGGCATACAAATTAATTTTACAAACAGGTACAGTCATCAGGAGAGGTTTATGACCAGAGCAAGTTTCACAGTCAATGAAGCACGATAAGAAAAATAATACAGTGAGGTAAGTCTCTGTAATAAAAGATGTATGTTCATCACATGTAGTGAGTTTATTATTTGAACAAAAATAATCTATAAGTTCTTAAAATATTTACAATTCCTTAAATTACAACTTACTGTCAACATACCCTGTTCGCTTTTCAACCGTTGCGTTCAAACACTATTTAATAACTAAAACGTGTAGGTGGCAAGAGAACATTCCGAGCGATCTACGTTTCAATGAAAATCTTATAATTACGGATAAGTTGAGTAGCGTTGCTAAGTCATATCGGCCCTTTCGATATCATTCACAACATGTTGAAAAGAGAAAGGAGGGCGGGGATTCTCCTAATGTTACATAACATTATACATATATATATATATAAGCTAATCGTCTAATAACACAGTCCCAAACGTTACCCTAGCATAAACTTTAGAATCGGCTCCGCGATACAACACTGTCGCTGCTGTTCCAAATTCTAACTGTTCCTACAGAACTAATGTGGACATTCAGGTACATAACATACATAAAGCAATATAATACGCTTTAAAAAATATAAACGAATATATGAACGATGACAAAACAATTGCGGCGATGAGAATGAATTGGAGTAATAACGACCACCGACCTATATCAATATAGTTAGTCCAATAAATGTGAATAAAAATAGCGCTGACATGAACATGCCTGAGTTTGTTATGAGAATGACTAATTCGTTACTTTAACACTCAGTGCACAATTGGAGATCTTTGTATTAACATCATTAAGGTAGTTATGTTTCCTTTTCTTTTTGCAAACCGGAACATTAAGCATATTTTGTAGTAAACAAAAAGAAAACGAAACATAAATTAGTCAAAATTACTGAATATAAATGTGGCTGGCAATGGACTGCATAACTTACGAAGTACGATATGAACATGTTAATTATATGAATAAGTACATAAAGCATTTCAAATTCGTAGTATGTTATTGATGCTTCATTATCATTGAAATAAGTCAGCCGGAATTCTGACAAGGTATAAAAAAAAAATACAATGATAACATAAAAATACACAGGCTTGTTCTTGAGCATACAATATTATTCCAATGTATTTCCACCGAGTAGTTGGTACTAAACAGTAATCTACTTTTAGATAATTGTAAGTATAAAAGTGCGTGGATAACATAAACTTTCAGATATAAAGGTATCTGAAGTAATGTTCTAGGACGAAGTTTGTAGTAAGTTCATATAAAGATACAATTGTGTAAATTCGAGTATTTATGCAGTACAATTGCACATTGAACAAAAACAAAATGGTTCCATACATATTACCTACATGTTGCTAGCACTTAGCCAATCATCTACATACAATACTAGTTTCAGAAGTTCGATAACATATTTTGCAGCTTCCAAAAGCTCTTACATCATTGTAAACTTCAAAAAATATATACACAGCGATAACATTTGCAGTCTAAGCTTGCGATATATTGTGACATCTATACACAAAAAGCGTTTAACAGTAGCACTTATTTGTCCGTGTTTCTATGTAGGTACCGTTTGCTTATATTTACATAAACAGTACTATGTCAGGAACGACACCGCTAATATGTCTCCAACACTGTAATCCTAATTATACCAATTCGTGCTCGCTACGCGACGGTAACAATGTGTAAATTCCGCAAGATTTTGACGACTTTTTTCTACTTGGGCTGCTCCTCAAATAGTTTATATTCTAGTTTACAGGTCCATTGGCTTGGCCATGCAAATTGTTGTTATCTTCGAGATGCAATGACGCACAGTATTATGATTGATGTATTATATTTACAATACAGTTAGACTACAATATTGGGTCGTGGGACCCTTAGTCGGGTCTGTATATGGGTATTTTCGGAATAAACTCTATAAGAAGTACGTATTCCATCATGGAGGATGAGTCGCAGTGTTGCTTCGTGAGCCGCCAGCGAAGGCCTAGCTTGTTGTACAGCCGACTGTTTTCCCATTCCAAGAGTTTGTTCAGAGAGTGTTGCGTCTGGAAAGAAAATTACAATTTTATTATCGTTCTTCATGTTCAATCTAGACAACTATTTATACGTCGGCATACGATAAATAGTTCAAACTTGGAACGTAGTGTCTGGTAGCCATTGATCGATGAGTTTACGCGCGTAAACAACAAAGTTAATATTTATGACATTGTAGGTGGTCGTAATAAATAATAATGACGAAGATCGTGTGCTATTAGAGAAATTGCTGTAGTATATCGCCTATACTCTGACTGGGTTCATTTATAGGCCAATAATACACATCATTACCTACAGGAAAAAGCAGCAAAAGAATGATAAAATATTGTCCCTTTACAAAAAGTGGTACAGGTATAGGCACCAATTTTTTGAAGATGTTAAAAGAGGTTAAAAATTCAGTTTAAAAAGGATATTATGTTCTATAAGTACCTATTGAGGTACGTAGGTATCTTAAAAGGCATAGAACAATACCTACATCCACCAAACTGAAAACCAAACTGAAAATTACAATAAATTTATATTTTAATGTTTTTTTTTTTTTGTTAAGCGGTATGGGTTGCTTTTTACGATATTTTCATAATGACTCTACTTTTATCTGTCAATAAAATATTTATAACAATTGGCACCCCACGCTTGTTTACATTTTTTTTTTGTTAATCACATTTTTTTTAATTTAAATTTATTGAATTTTTTTTTCTACTTTTCACTACAAAAGCGTGTTTTTTAGATTTTTCAACTATTTGTTTCTGTATCTCATGAACTGTGATAGTTAGACAGTTGAAATTTTCACAGATGATGTATTTCTGTTGCCGCTATAACAAAAAATAATAAAAAACAGAATAAAATAAATATTTAAGGGGGCTCGCATACAACAAACGTGATTTTTTTGCCGTTTTTATAGATAAAGGTACGGCACCCTACGTGCGCGAGTCTGACTCGCACTTGGCCGGTTTTTTAGTCTTAAAACGATGACAATTTCGTAGCAACGAATAATCAACTTTTTGCTATATCATGTGAAAACAGGTTACCAAGTTGTTTTAAGAATTACTGTCAGGATTATGGTACAAACTTATTAAATTATGCTATTGTCATCGCTCCTTGATATGTGTGCAAAGTTTCTATTTAATTCGACGTTTCGAAGTGGGTGAAAATCACGTTCAAAGATTCCGTACATACCAAGCTAATAAAAGCCTGTTAAAAATCTGTGAAATTGGACTGCTTTCGGTTTTGTATTAATTGTGAATAATTAATAGCCAGGCTATTCTACGCGTTTGTAGTACATAAACGACAAGTAGTAATTAAAAGCATAGTCAGTAAACATAACAACGGCATAATTAATTAATTGCAACAACTAACATTATCAATATCGTGGTGTATTGCAGTCGGTTCACGATATAATTATGTATATTACAGCTAATAATTCAAATATGTACCCTTCGTTTTCCTCTCTGAGATAAACCGAATAAGAATAGAATTGAGATCGAAATATGTGCATGTTTTTAATGGATGTATGTGCTTGTACTCATATGTTTGAATTTTACCAAGGCTATGTTTTGAAACTGGGGGAGACGTGTTTTATCTTAAGCATTAAAAAACATGTGGAATTACAATAAGTCCGGTCCTACGCGGAAAATAGGAGCCACATTTTATCTATTTTGTCGGTATTTATCAACATAACAGCTACTAATAGCCTCACTCGCGTATAATTTCTGAGATTATTAAGAATCTATGAATGGAAAATATATCTGTACTTATGTACAGGGAACAAAGTACATACCTAAGTTTCCTACATTGGAGTGATAATGAAATATTACAAACGGATTTTGAGCACTGATTTTATACCATTTAAAAGCCAGCGAAAAGTTTACAGAAATTTTTGTGATCCTAAGAATAAAGAAGGTACGAAAATAGTGTTTTAAGAAAATAAAATGGAGTTACGTGGTATTTTATTACAAAAATGTAGTAGGTACAGAGCATTACTAATGTACTTGAAGGCAAATTATAGAACATGCTATGCCATGATGCCATTTTATATGTAAGTATACTTATTTATAATACAATTTATGATACATAATTAACCAACATAACGTTACTCGGGTAATAGACAGGTGATACAAAAACGTGACTATATCGAAGGCGCAGTATGTTAAAATTAAATGATTTCGACCACTCCCTCCGATGTAACAGGTATGGTCAGCTACAAATGTCGGATAATTCTTACCTACAAAATATCTAAAGCTACACAAAATGATGTGTTAATTTAGTTTTCGGTAATTCCAATAATATTTTTTAAATTTATTTCGTTTATTTTCTGAAGCGTTAATCGTCCTTTATTGCTGACTGTATAAGGTGCTATTTTAAACCTTAGCAACATTAACCAGGGCAGGGTGCCTATAGCACTAAATCAATAAGGCAGAGCTTATGTTTAAAAATACACTCTGTATTAGTTAATTGTTCGATCGAAGTAAAGTTGAAGGTTGAGGCGACGCGATGTGAGATTGTGTGCATGTTCTTAAATATGTAAGTGTATGCGAATCTTCAGGTGGAAATACTTAGATGTGTATTAAAAAGCAAGGAGCTTGGTTTCTACCTCTGCATATTTTGCTTTAAAGGAGCTGTACAATAGAGTGTCAATTTAAACTAATTCTTGAATTTCATTTAATTTCTTACGAAATGTATGGGAACAGGTTTTTGCGATTTGTGGGTTTTCTAGTAGGTACTCTGACCAAGTTGGTCTTTAATAGTATTTTTTATCATCAAACAAAACTGCATCGAAAAGCAACATACAAATAAAACGTGAGAATTAACGTTTTTCTAGCAGACTGTATCAATTTTCCACAATCTGTAAATGCAGTTAGCAATTAGTCAAAAGAAAAGGACAGTCTTCTAGAAACGTTTTTCTATAGCTACAACAGTTAAGGTATCTGCGATTATTGCTCTGTCTCAAACATCGATCCAGTATTCTCACGTAGTTCATGCCAATAAGGGCGGCGAAGAATTGTAGATAGAGAGATACATACCCTTTTACTTAGACAAATAACGGGCCAGAGAGAGCATCCTAGGGTGCAGCAGCAGCACACGCAGCCGCAGAACAGCCACTTAACGTTGACGGGTAGAGTCTTCTTCAGCACGCTGTTGATGCGCGCCACCGTCGCCTGGTACTCCTCGGGCGCGACTCGGGACTGCAGGCCTGAAGGGAAGTCGCCGTTGAAGCGGTTACTCAGGCCAAAACTGGAACGGGTAATGGTAGTGGTTATGGTAAAGAAAAAATAATATATTTATTTAGCACATACTGAATGGCACAAAACATATTTTGCAAAATGGTAGTGGTTAATGGTGGTGGTGGTTTTGGTATGTGGGAGAAGAAATACTGAAACAAATACCTTTAAATTTATGGAAATAATATGGAATAAGAAACTGTTCGTCGGAAATTCGCATTGGATTGAAAATCGGCATATCAAGCCACTCAAACGCACTTTATTTAGTGCTTACTGCACGTCTTTTTACTCTTGCAGTCCGTGGGCTTATTATACTCAGAGATCATACAGCGCCCTTCGCGTTCAATGCAATAACGCATTCAGGGTGCTGATGGGGGTTACCCCGATACTGCAGCGCATCAAGGAGGTTTGTTGAAGCTCGCGTTGACTGCTTCTACCATTTGATGTGGAAGCGGTGCGCATCGCTGGTTAGTAGGGTGCGCGGCAGCACCAACAGCATTCTGTCTATGGTAGCAAGCAGGCTAGATTGTGCGTTTATGATCGACTGCTGCAAGGTATCGGCTGGGCCTGTCACCTTGCAGCAGATCACAAATTGTTTCTGTGTTTACTAGCATAGTTTGTAAGTATATTGTTACTAACACTATGAGTCTTGTTACTTGAATTAAACGATTATTATTGTTATTTTTATGTCTCTTGACATTTCTCGGGACCCTGGGATCCCGGACCTTTGGAAAGCGTACCAACCGAAGCCAACTTGCAAAGGCTCGTTAGATGTTTTTAATTAAATGAGGCACCAATCGAAGATTATATTCCTGTTCGGTCTATACAAGTGCACCCAAGGACAATCCCCGGTTGGTGTAGGACTATTGCAGGATATGGAAAAACAGATATTGGACTATGGATTTGGATAGCATAAATGGACTGGTTATCTAGGACTATGGAAAGACTATGGGCCCTGTCTGACCAATATTTTATATAAAATACACAGATAAAATGGCGGAGGGTGAATGGCACACTCAATAATGGGCCCCCGAAAACAGTCGCTAGCACATAGTGTCGTAGCGAAAAGGGGGCCAAAATGTCCTGAGGTGCTTATGAGGGATGGAGAGGTATCCCACGGCTATCAGGACAATCCCGGAAGTACGGTCAAGATCCCTACCAGCATCTTACTGGAATACTTCCTTCCTCCGAGCACGTTTGCTCTTGCGAAACTCCACCCAAGCCGAGCAATAAAGGCAAGAAAGAGGTGGGGGCTCTGTTCCTCGTCATTTTTCACGCCAGCCGGCCAATAAAGGCAAGGCAGAGGTGAGGACCAAGATTTCTCCCGAGAGATAGGGTTCGTGCGGTCGCTACTGCCCAACAGCTCGCAACGTGCTGCCCTGCGGGTTTCTGTATCTCTCATGGTCTGGCTCCTCCCCCTAAACCTGCTTCGGCAAAGTAAACTCTACCGGTAAAGACCTAGAGTTCAGGCGCACGCAAGCCCCACCACGACGTTAACGTAGAGATAGCCGGCGGTGGGGTTATTATTATTATAATTTGACGATTTTTTTCCAGGGATACATAAAATATGTAGTTTCAAAATGGTGTAAGTATGGCACTTTATTTCTTACAGTTGATGGCATTGGCACAAAGAAATCTACCTGATTAGTTAAACCAGATATATTATTTTCTTTTTTAATAATAATGGTTTTTAGAAGACAAGTTAACTATCAAAAGCCAGAAAATTTGGCTCATGCCTCAAATTAACATTTTTGCACATTAACTCCTAGACATAACCTTGTGAATACTGCAATGGCATTATTTTTGGACAAAATTGCATTTTGAGAATCAGTAATATTTAACCGGTTATTTATATACTTAAACAGGCTCAACCAGTTTTCTAGTAAATAATACTGCTTATTTAAGCATGATAGATACATTTATTTAGAATGAATAAGATTTTTCTACATGACTGACTAAACGTCTTCATCTAAACATAGATTCATTATTATTATTGGATTAAGGATTTCAAAACCATTTTGACTCAAAGATTAGTTTTGCTTCAGTATGTCATCTCCTAGAAATCCTTTGCCGTGCTGTCCCGCCTATGGCCTCTAGGTCTAATAGGATAGAACAATCACGGATCCACATAGGTAAATATAATACAGACTGCCTTTGCTAAATCTGTAAATCATTTATAACTACAACGCAATACTAAAGCTGAAGATTTTTTTATATTTTTATGTGCAAATTCTGATACTACCTGTCAGATTTGAAAAAATCGTTTTGCATTTGATAGCCCAATTCTTGAGGAAGGTTATATGCTATTTAACATCACGCTACGACCTTTAGGAGCCGAGCAAAAAGAAAGAAAAGTCAGAAGGAATGCTCAGCGAAAACGAAGCCCGAGGGACTTTTGTGAAAATGTGGCTGTTATTTTATTTAGTATATTGTGTATCTTACGACTTAGACGCGAACGAAGTTACCGGCAGAAGCTAGTGAAAGATAAAATTTTGTAAGTAGGTTTAACATAGATAGAGATTGTTACATCTTGTTATATAGGTAAATAAGTTAAACAAATACTGATAAGCAGTTATTACAAACATTGTGTAATGTGTAGCTATGTATACACATACAGGTATAATATTGTGTGCAGAACAAAATACAGTATTAATTATGTATAATGATTACTAAAACCACAAGCCACAAACTAAAATATCTTCCAGTTACTTATCAAAGTATTTAAGTTATTTCTTTTGAGTGAACTGCACAAATCTTTTACAATAAAACTAAAGTTAAAGTTATATGCAGCTCATAACATCAACTTTAAGTAGTAGTTTGAAAAAAAAAACAATGTTGTTCTTGAAGTAGAGGAAAATATTTATAAAAACCATGAAGGAATAAATACATACAAAGAATATGATAAGTATTGTTATTCACAATTTTAAATAGACACATCAATAATGGATGCTACATCTCATATTGATGTAAAAGGAACTTAATTCCTTTGTTATGTCTACTATTGAGTCTTTGGTCTTTTCAGAGTGTGAACACGGCTTTAGGACAACAAAATCAATCACAAACAATGTTGTTGGAGTACATAATTGTGTAAAGGTTTTCTTTATCTGTGTACATAAAGCTCTTTGTTCTGGCTGAGTGACTGACTCATCTGTGCCTCATGTCTCATGTATTGAGAAATTAAATATACTTTTATTAATTACTTTAGTAAGATTGACTGAATGCTTTTAGATCACCATTAAAAAAAAAACATAAATAGAATCTTTAGGTGACATTCTAACACATTAGATACCGTCAAACGGGGTGAATAGGGATGAAGTGGTGAAATAACTTTACAAGGGATTTCAACATTGTAATAATATAGTTTGTTGCCAACAAGGGCATTTAATTGTTAATTATAATATAGTAAACATATTAGAGTCCTTTTTGGCAACAAACTATATTATTACAATGTTAAAATCCCTTTTAAAGTCTTAATTCACCCATGCATTCCTTTCCTATTTATTCACCCTGTTTGACTGTATATATTATTGATTGTCTTAACTACTTTTTACAAACTTAAAATACAATATTATACTCCAGTGGATCAGTATGATTGGCAGTAAAGAGAAATAACTAAGTTAGTCAAGAAATTTCAAACTGCAAAAAAAAAACTGGGTCATGGTTATAACATTTGTAGTCTTTTGAATTTGTGTTCAATTAATTGTGATCCTCATTCTAATTAGCTGGTATGTCTAGACGGACAAGGATGATCACACACATTTAATTTTTTTAAATGGAAAAGTTTTATGAAAACAATAACAAAATAATGAAAAACCTGGGTATTATGTTTGTTTATAAATTAAACTCTGCAATGCTGTTCAAACAATTGGAGAGCAGTAAAAAAGCTAATCTAATTAAAGGTATAACACATTGAAAATTGGCGCCTGGTCAATATTATGCTTAGAGAAATAGTCCTTCAATGCCACAGGTCGAGTGACAAAGAGTCAAGAATAACTTTCCAGTAAGCGACCCACGGTGCTGGCAGCCCCTTGTTGTCGAGCTAGGAAGGTAATAGAGACCTAACAGCTGATGTTATTAAACAGATAGCACAAATAAGAGCTTACACTGTCATGTTCCCAGCCCCTCGAACTATGATCGGATCAGGCACTAGCGTCACATGTGTCTCTTCTATATTCTCCTCGAGTTCCGTCTCATCAGGGTATATTGCATCAAAGTCTGCCATTGTACTTAACACTAACTAAAAAATCAATTCCGTATATTATAAACACATAACAAAGCACAGTGTTAGTTGGATTTTACACATTCACGAAAAAAGGAATACAGAAAGTCAAAAGTGACGTTTTCTTTCATAAACAGAAATGTATAATGTTGCTACACTTGGAATTGAAAGTGTTTTTGTATGCATTGTTTCATAATAAAACATATAGATGTTTATTAGGCATTCAGGACAGCACACACAGTTATTCACGATTATTCCCATTCAGATTGATATTTTAATTTATTAATTTAGTGTTTTGTAGCTCGTAGTTATATTTTGAAGTGTTGTAACATTATTTGTAAAGTACAAATGGCGTAGTTTCAATGCGTCATACTAGATGGCGCAGCAATACACGTTTGTTATTAATAATAATATCACTGTTTCAAAGACACTGATTACTTTTGTTCATATTATAATTGCAGCCGCATCATAGATATAAAGTTCATAAAAATCAAGATGTACAAAGAAGAACGGGCAGTGAATTTTTTGTTTTGTTGTCGGTTTGTAAATCCTCATGGATGTCCTCCGCCCGCCACACGGCGGAGGGTCTGTCAGACTTCTACTGACTAAAACCACCCCGTGTTCCCTCGCATACTTGCACCGGGGGCTACGGGGACACGTAAGCACTCTTCAACGCAACCCCCGACTCTGCGGGCCCCGTCTGGTCAAGCGGGGGGAGTGAGGTGTTTGACTTCCCGGTGAGTCCGCGACGTCTAAGAGAGGCTTGCGTGGAACAATACGCGCCACCTCCTCGGGTCTTATATGATAGGGGGCGGCGGACGTCTCCGAGTCCGCCGTCCCTGGACCTATTTAGGGGGGCCGGATGAGGACATTATCTGCCCTCTCCCTTTCCGCTGCCTCCTTCTGTGAAAATGTCATGTCGCAGAAGAAGATCACCACATCCCACGACGCTGCGCCGCCGACCATAGAATGAATCACAGCCGGCAGCGACAGGTCGCTTCCCACTGCCGAAACGAGGTCACGGCGTGGCTCCTCCCAAGCTGTACACTCTGCAAGCGTATGCCACGCCGTGTCCTCCCGGCAATGGACGCAGTGATATTTATATATATATTTTGGGTGGGAAATCATCAAATGACTTCTCCGGAGGGCGTGTCAGACTCTTACTGACTAAAAGCCACCCGTGTTCCTTTAGTTGCCTGTACGCCAGGGTCACGGTAACTCTTTCGAACAATCTGCGACCCCGGAAGACGTCGGCCCTATCGGACCCCGTCAATTAGTGCTGACATCTCTTTGAGGCGTGCGTGGAACACAACGCGCCACCGACCCGGGCCTGGTCCTTACCGGACAGCGAGTTACCCATTGCTCGCTATCCGCAAGCCCGCGCCTAGGGTGGCCAGGAATCGCCTATTGATTCCTGATGCCCAGGGCGTCTCCTGCAGCGACTAAGGGCGTGACGGTGCATCGATGGCCTGTCCCTCACGCGCTCCGCCTCCTCCTTCGAGAGCATTACTGCTTCGCAGGAGGAGGTGACGGTTTCCCATGCCCTCTGGCCACGTACCATGGCCTAAACATGGTGGTGCTCCGCCCAAGCCAGGCAGACGTCTACCGTATGTTCCACCGTATCCTCCGGGCGATCCACACAGTGGTAACACCCAGGCGTTTCCTCCCGCCTTATTCTGAGCAGGAACCTCCCGAAACAACCATGTCCGGTGGGGACTAGTGTCAGGGAGAAGGTGACGCCGTGGTGTCTCTCAATCCACTCCTTAAAGAAGGGGCTTACCGCCGCAATTTTGATTTTTTTTCACAATTATCACTGGGTTGCGACAGTCGCACTCTCCATGCCGTCATGAGATCTCACCGGAGTTCTGTCCGCTGTGTCTCTCCTGTGATGTGAACCTCTCCTACAGTTATTTGGGAACCCGACGGTTGCGTTCCGAGGCCCATGAAAACACATGGCCTCGGACTTGTGCAGGGCCACCTCGAGTCCCGGTTGCCGGATCCTCTCGATGATTGTCGCAACCCCACATGTCATTAATTCGGCCGCCGCCTGGTGCGACCTCCCCTGCGCCAGGTCCAGCGTGTCGTCAGCGTATCAAACGACGCTGATGCCGCTATTGAAGTCGACGCGCAGCACACAGTCGTACCCGATGTCCCATAGGTGCGGCCTCAGGACCGATCCCTGTGGGACACCGCACGACATGTCTCGCCGGTTCCACTCTCCCTGGTGACCGGGGTAGATGACGGCCCTGTCCGTCAGATAGGCAAGCGATGTAGCCTACGGTGAATTTGCGTGCAGGTGCGAAATGAATCCACTGCTCACACGTCAGCAGTCATCAGACTAACACACCACACACATAACACATTGTTATTAATAATAAATCTACTTGCGATCAATAAGTAAATCTGAGAAAATGTAGCCATGTTGGTACACAGCATGGCGTCATCAGCGACCTCTACGCAATAGTCAGTCCTATGCCAGGCTAGTATTAACGCCCTATGGAGTCCACTTTGATGTAAAACAGCCGATATCCTGAATTCCAAAGTACCTAATACCTAATCAAGGTCTAACTTTAACTAAGGATTAGCTTAAATTTAAATTGATGAGCTTTGGATTCCGGGTTCTCGTTACAAGGTAGAATATGTTAATAGTAAATAGATTTTATACGAGCTTCAACTCTACTAAAGTATTCAATTCTTTAACCAACCAGGGAATCAAGAGCTGTCAGTGCTGCCATTCCACCTCATGCTAGGGACTGATACTTTTGACGGCTCACTTCAAGCTAACTTCACCTATGTTTTCACGATGAGGTTTTTTAAAGAATAGATTGGCTAGATTCGAAGGTTTAGAGTTCTGAAATAAATTCTCGATATTCTGGCTAGAAGAAATAATTTGAAATATGCTTAATTATTTTTTATTAATTCTAATTATTAAAAAATAATTAAGCAAATGCTAATTTTTTGGCAATATTTACAAATCTTTGGTAGCGAGACAGGTTTTTCTATCAGATCCCTATCTTTTCTTTTGACCAGACCTGGGATGTGAATATGAACCCTGAATTTAACGTTTTCCAAACGTTCTCAAAACAGCACGGATTCTAATAATAATTTGTTTTTCTAAAAGAAAAAGCTGAACCACATACTGCAATAACTAGTTCAAATATTATACGTTATAGTTTAGGCACAGATCGATTGTCCGTACAAGGCTCGACCATTATGAATTATCTCACGACTCACTTGTATGACCACTATCACACATGTATGCACATTGATAACGTGCAGCTGTGACCCAAAAACTGCCGCCTTGTTATACCGCCTCCCTACTGCATATTATAGTCCGAACTTACGAAACTACCTCAAAAGGAGAAGGCATCTCAAACACGAAGTATCGTTAATCAAATCCAATTATTGGTGACTTTTGAGTGTCGAATGCTCTTTACTACAATTAAAAAAAGAAGTGTCGGTTATTAAAATTGGTAGGCATTTTAACAAGTATTCCAATTAAGCTGCTTTGTGCTTCAAAAGGGGATGAAGAATTTGCCCAGCTGGATATGATTTCAGCATCTATGTGGGCTTTATGTTTTAGTGTGTCGTACATAAGAATAGCTTCCTTATGGATAATTTGCTAGAACACGGCTCTTTCTATTTATGACTGCAATCCTCATAATCATCATTCCAGCCGTCAGACGTCCACTACTGGCCATAGGCCTCCCCAAAAATATTGCCAATGGGCTACCCAGCCATTTTGCGTTTGTTTCTAAGCGTTTTTAATACCCCAATGTCCCGGGTGATTCTTGTACTTATCGTGTCATTAATGTATTTCAGCGATTTATTTTTCCTCTGCTGTAGGATTCGTTGCCCCATTACTGAGAGGGGAACACTTATTAAATTGTTTGACAATGATAAGTTTAATAAGGTATGTCAAAATCCCCATGAAATCAAGATATCTATGTTGAGAGGGCAAAATTTATGACTTCATGAATCATGGGCAGTGCGACATCTTCATTCGATCAAGCTTTCTGTTTCTAAAATATAGTCTAGCTAACTATGCGTAATTGCTCTTGAAACATAAAGAACATCGGATCTCCCAAATCTACTTTCAGACATCCGAGCCAGTTGATCAGTTTCAAATAATAGATATTAATTCAACCGGTATGGTAAAGGGTATAGGGCCGGCCGTGACAGATCAAACGTTTTTCTAGGCGGGTGCATTAAGTAGTGCAAGTGCACATGCGTATAAAAGCGACGTGTGCGCAACCCTCAGTGTCACAGCGAGTCAGAGCGCCCACCGAAGGTACTCACGCAACATGAAGGTATGGGAAGCTTTTCTAGTAACTTAAAGCTTATTGAAATAATATTTTTTGCCTCTTTTGATTAATACTACACCTACAAAGTTAATGTCACACCTGAAATGATTGTACCTGAAAGTGGTATTAATGGGATAGACTTGAAGATCGTACAGCTAAAGAAAAAGAACAGGACCTCTGCTTAATTTATTAAGATTGGCAAATATTGGGTTGGGAGGATAGCTATCGTCGTACCTACATGCAGCCATTGTTCCAATTTTGCAACATAAGTTACAATTACGAATGCTTATCCTGAAAAAAGGAGAAGTGTTTTTATCTGAAAATAGATGTGTTCCCCTGGCAATTTAGTGATAATTTGGGTCCAACAAATTAGCTAACAACTTTATGACTACGCCTGTCAAACAACAACAAACAAGATAATATTATTTGTTTCCCATATCCAGGTCATAATCGTAGCAGCTATCCTGGCGGTGTGCAAAGGAGCGGCTGGGGGTCTGCTGCCCGCAGTAGCATCACCCTACGCATACGGCCACTCCCTGGGGTACTCTGCCCCGCTGGCAGTCGCCCGGCCTGCGTACGCGCACCCCCTCGCCTCGCCACTCTTGGGCCATGCCGTTGCGAAGGTCGCTCCCGTCGAGGACTACGACCCCAACCCACAGTACTCCTACGCTTATGACATTCAGGATGCCCTCACCGGTAAGTATTGGTTCTTGGAAATAAGGGCTCTTCTAAATAGGTGAACTATTGAGCCACCAAATAGTCAAAAAGTCAAAGTTAAATCATTTATTTCAGATAGGCACATAAAAGGCACTTTTGAACGTCAAAATTTACAAAAAAATTGAATTAAGTATAGTAAATTTAATTATTAGAAAGGATAAAAAGGAAGGTAGTAATTTCTTTTGAAATTATTTTTCACTAAAAGCTACTCACCCAATACGAAACTGTCTCACGACAACGAGTTCAGTTGCAGTTTCAAAAAGCGGCCGGAATCAGTACCTATATTTAACCCTCCTATTTTCGATACTGCATAACCCCGACATATTATGACTGTTTCAGACAAATTCACGCCCCGGGCATTACTAAATTAGTCAAATATTATAAAAAATGTACTCTTTACAGGTGACTCGAAGAACCAGCAAGAATCCCGTAACGGCGACGTTGTCCAGGGCTCATACTCTCTGGTAGAACCCGACGGCACCCGGCGCACTGTGGAGTATACTGCTGATCCCCACAACGGCTTCAACGCAGTCGTGCATAAGGAGCCCCTTGGTGCTCCCATCGTGAAAGCAGTGGGTGCCCCCGTGGCAGCTCACGCCTTCTACCACTAGTCCCAACTGAACCCTACCTTGGTTAGACGGATCCAGCTTATTTAAACATCCAGATTATCGGTCCCTAGAGAAAGCTCTTAATCAATTAATTGCCAAATGCAATAGTCAATATCATCGTACTATCATCGTACTCAAACAGCAGCATTATTTTAGACTTACTAAGACCAATTTCTTGAATAATGTCATTGATATATCGATAGACTAACCAAATCTGGCTACTCAGCTTACCAGTTACGTGTGCTATCTTAATTGGAGCTCCTTATACCTGCTCGTATTTGTAACAACGAATTGATAGCTACGTCATGTTTAGAATCAGAGACAAGTCAGCCATGCATTTAAGACCCGCTATATTTGGTGTGTTCGTAATTGTCAAGTTTTACTCATTGTAACACATACTTACGTCTCTCTTGATAAACATCGTATCAATAATGGACAGCAGGATCTAATGCAAGCATTTTATAAATAACCTAGATCCGTCTGAACGAGCATGTGCCCGTCGAAGTGACCTGAACCGTATTACGTTTATATTAGATTTATGCTTATTGTAGAGTATTGTTAATTGATGTGTTAAAGCTGGTAATAAATAAGAGGAATCGAAAACTTGTTGCTATTTTATTTATGGTCCGATCGTAAGTTGAATGAAATATAAGGCTTTTACGCGACATATGTGGCTCCATTATGTTTCATTATAGGCTGTTTTTATTGTGAGTGAACCAGTTATATTATGTGCGCAAAATAATGGCATACGTGAATGTGTGTCAGCCGCGCCCGGCTATTATGTGCGAGCCTGCGCGGGCGCAGCGTTGTTGTCAGTGCGCGACACGACATGAAACACTTTGCTGTTTCCCAATCTAGACCGGGGCTAGCAAAAATTAGTTGTGATCTGCTCTATTTAGACTGGTTTTAATAAATGTCAATATCTAAACAGGTACCTGTCTAGTATTAATTATCAAGGTTCGCATTTACTTGCGACCTTTCTTTTATTTCGTTTCACACTAAATATATATTGCACAAATACGTATAATAAATAAGTACATAAGTAAATATAGCTTCTCGTATTACCTACATTACACGCGCTTGCAATCTAGCGCAATGTCAGATGCAATTAAGTAATTTGGTTCATTGCGGATGCATGCATTTAGATATGTAAGCATAGATAAATTAGTACCTATATTTAACGTACAATTAAATTAATTAAGGGAGCTGTAAGAAATATTTGTAATCCCGTTAATCCCACCAACAGAATACGAGCGTACGTCTGACGCTACGTGCTACGCTATGCTACGAGCCAAGCTACGCACTGCGCTACGTGCTACGTTTTATCGATAAAACCGTAATTGTGTCACCCTATTTAACATTTCGACATATTTAGATTTTTATTTATTTATGAAGAGTTTACAGTAGTTTTACTATACCCCACAAAACCGGTTTCACTGTTTGTCTGTGGGAAAGGATCATACAAATTGTTCATACTTACTTACGACTTAATTTACATTACTTGTTAAATGTATAAGATTATACAAGAAAAAAAAATAACCAGTGTGCAAACTGTAACCATGAATTCAGCATATAATTCTAGACCGTAGCGTAGAAAATTTTTCCCGGTTATAAAAAAAAATATTTTCTGTTCCATACATTTTGACCGCGTATGTACTGCACTATTTTAAGAAACAACAGATTTTTATTTGATAACCGACGAAATATTTATTTGCTAGGTGGTCTAGAATCATATGCTGAATATGGTTACAGTTTTCACACTAGTCATTTTTTTTTCTTTTACTGTCGGAGAGGAACATAGTTAATAAAGTGTTAAAGAGTATTCTATATCTATATATCCATCTACGTGCTACACTGCGTGCTACGCTACGTGCTACGCTACGATGATGTTTTCATAACGAGAATTTTCCATTCTTCTCCATAAAAAACTACCTTTTGGAAGGGGCAATTAGAATCAATTCTACTTTCTTGTAAATTTTGACGTTCAAAAGTGCCTTTTAGGTGCCTGTTTGATTTTGACTTTGAGAAAACGATAAATATTGTAAATCGATCGAAGTTTTAGTTTATACTACGAACATACCCAAAGATAACCAACGTATTAAATAAGTAATCTATACTAGTAATAATAAAACTGATGTCCGTTTGTTTTTTTGTTTGTGTGTAACGCGCTAATCTCTGGAACTTCAAGTCGGACTTGTTTTTTTTTTTGTATTTGATAACCTAATTCTTGAGGAAGGTTATTTAACATCACGCTTAAGAGCCGAGCAAAAAAAAAGAAGGCTAAGCGAAAACGAAATAATAGCACGCGCGGGCGATGCGATGCGACGAGGTGGGACGGCGTAACAAGAAATTTCGCGGGCAGAAGCTAGTAGTTATTAAAAAGCATTTAAACAACCTATAAAAAAATAATGTTCGTGCGGTATGTTTTAAAAGTAAATTCTACGTGAGTGCCCTTGCTACTTCAGTGCGTTGTGCAATTTCGTCGGCCGGCGGCGGCGGCATGACTAACGCCTATAACTACTTACCTTTACCTATACGTGTAACAAGGAAGTTTCGGTAAAAATACAGTATACAAGCTACCACTAAAATATATAATACTTATAATGTACAAGTATATAGAACCCTAAAAAGGAGAAGAGCTCACTGAACATTAAAACTTTCATCCGCATCGCTGTCATTGGGAAAGTGTCCAAAATTCTGTCGGCATTGTAACGTTGATATTTATTAAATATTAATATATAAATATTCATAGAATAGAATAGAATAGAATATTCTTTATTGTGTATACCATAAAAATTACAGATATAAATGTCGAAATTTTACATAGGGTGAGACAATGGGCGGTCGGTCTTATCGCTAGAAGCGATCTTTTACAGACAAACTTTGAATTGATTAAAGGAAAATAGAAATCCTCACCTAGCCACTTAAACTTTCCTAGAAATCAAACTCAAACCATTTATTTCAAATAAAACAATTATAGACATTTTTGAATTGTAAAGGGGTCGGTCAGTCAGAAAGATGAAGCTAGTTGCCCATTCCAAAGCGTAGTAGGTACCTATGGAGAAGAACGGGCAAGAAACTCCATGGACACTCTTTTAAATCAAAATATGGTTAAAAAATATTGGTTACATCGTTCATATTGAAATTAGGCATGTGAGAACGATGCAAAACGTTAAAAGCGTCCATAATAGAAAGACAAAAACAATTCAAATATTAAATTTAATTAAAATAAGCCGTGGCAGCTAAGAAATGACCAGTCCCTACTGACGGCGCCCGTTCACGAACATGACGCATGGATTAGCACCATTCCGCTCAACCATTTTGAAGGGAACTTAATGATCCAACACACACGCCACCACCACCGAGACATTTGAGTGAGCATGACATACTCTCAGCTGCCAGGGCACATTCAAGTCAATGAAAGACAAACCTAGTAAATGGTAGCTTTATAGTAGGTACATAGTACTCACACATGTGCTATGCAATTATACAATAAAAAAGAATCCTTAATAGAATTATAAACCATGAGAATACAAGTTTCCTAAAAGTAACCATTTATCTAAGATAGCTATATCTAACTTTGAGATTTAGGGGTTTATTTATAAACGTTGCTTAAAGTTATGTGACATTTAACCGTCAAAAATTTGTGGTTAAACAGTTGCAATCATTATAAAGGGGTTAGACATTACATGTGAACGATACAAGAAAGTAGGCCCTATTTGCTATTAGATAAACATTGCCCTTAAAGGGCATAGATAGACATACATGGATAGGTTACATAGGTACAGGATTCTTAGGGCTTTTGCCTTTAATCACTATGCTTTCATGTAGGCTTTCAGACAGAATGCGTTGTTGATCCACCAGCTAAGTAGTTTTACGGGGATCTTGTTGGCTCCGGTAAATAACGCTTTCCTGTATAAGCAAATCTACAGTTCAGGCTATTGTTAAAACAATATTAACTGCCGATTGTTTGACCGTGATTAAAGCTAAAATTAAAATGACAATATAAAATCTTGCCGGAACTGCAGTTTCAATGCCTAGCACTGGAGTCGTGAATAAGTATATACGCACTAAGTAGGGTGTATACATATCTATATCTATAGGTAAAGATATTTAGATATAAATAAGGCATTGAAATGCGTCATGCTA
The DNA here is from genome assembly GCA_916610205.1 of Griposia aprilina. Taxonomy (NCBI): domain Eukaryota; kingdom Metazoa; phylum Arthropoda; class Insecta; order Lepidoptera; family Noctuidae; genus Griposia; species Griposia aprilina. The sequence continues at coordinate 11,709,942 of OU744306.1, forward strand.
TTTATGCGATTATGGAATATGAGGGCTATTTTAGGGCTACACATTTTAGAAGCTATAGCCAAATGAATGAACAGCTTTTAAGTATTAACTTAGTAGGTTTTTTAACATAATAAGTGAAGGTATGACATGAGGAACTTAAATAACTATTAAATACTACTAGTGCTAATTATTACTTGGCCTAAGCCTTTATCCGATTTGGTGCAGTGATAAAATTCGTTTCCGATTTAGGGTTAAGGACAAATCAGATGAATTGTAAAAAGCCTTAGCAGGTATTTATTTCTGTCACATCCCACTGGCTGGTGACTCTACATTGTACTAATGAAAACAATACAATAAATAATATAATGTATAGTTGACAAAGGTATGCTCAGTGAAAGTAAGGTCTTGCGTTACGGCTCTGTAACTACCTAACTATTTAGATACGAGTCACTTAGGTCCTCGAGACGTATTTGCATTGCTTATATCCCTACAACGCACTACTAAAATTAGCCTAGGACGCCGTACTAAAATTGGAAGGTTAATTTAGCTTTAAAAGCGGAATAAAATTACAGTACAGATTTACATACAGTATATCAATCATGTTTCTTAACAACTTAATATAATATATGCATAATATCTATTACAGTGCAATTGTGCATAGAGTCCGTCAAATATTTGAAGATGATTAATGAATCACATCACAAAGATATCAATTATTTTTGTTGCTCTATTCAAATCATTTGGTTATTAAATAGCAAACATGCAATTTTCCGTGACCTCAAAGAAACCGTAATATATCAAAGAAACTAATATCATTACTGTTATGTATAATTAGTCTGTGCATTTCCATAATATGCTGTCAATCTTGCATAATGCACGTGTTAAACTATCTATTATACTATCTACTGTACTAGCTATTAATACAAATAACTTTAACGAGAAGGCGTATTTAAATGTATAACACTCAATTCTAATAATATGTTTTATGATTAATGTTATTTGCAGCGTATAAAGCATAAAGCACGTTATTTTGCTGCGTCAAGCTGCATTAATTAGAGCGGCTCAAATAAGTAGCCATAAAGCATGATTGAATTAGATTGTAAGAGGAACATGGCTACCGGAATATTGTATCAGAGAGAATCAGTGAGCAGTAAAACTTTCATCGGGCAACTGTGGACCTAATAATCGTAGGCTACAACCTAACAATTAGATAATAAAGCTCTAATTACGAATCGATGTTAGTTAGAGAGAGACTCGAGTAGCCGCGGCTCAGGCGCCTGTTGCCACTAAGGAACATTCGAGTGAATGCACGCCGCTTCTATAAATACGACAGCAGTCGCTGCGCGTGTGTACTATTTACTTCGAACCCTATTGTTGAACAAGTCTGCGTCATGCTAAGGGTAAATGTCTTATTATTGATTTCTATTTGTCCTGTATTTTGTTTTGTGATACTCTGCAAGTATAATAAGATTTGTCCTAATACTTGGGTGCAATCTTTGTTTATTTCTAGTGCATATAGACCTTGTGTGCTTTCAGGATTTGCGAAAGGCATTTCGTAACTTATAAAGTTTATCTTTCGATTCTATTGCAACGTCTGTTTTCGGTTTTCAGGTATCATTGGTTCTGTGTATCGCGCCGGCAGTCTTCGGCATCATAGTGAGGGATCCACCTCCTTCTCCGAATGATTACAAGTACTCATACAACATTGAAGACCCGACGACTGGTGACAGCAAGAGTCAACACGAGGAGAGGCAAGGTGATGTGGTGACTGGAGCTTACACGGTGCTCGGTCCTGACGGGACCAAGCGGACGGTGGAGTACACTGCTGACGCGAAGCACGGCTTTAAAGCTGTTGTTCGAGAAGATCCCGTGAGCCCGCCCTTGGTGACTCAGCCCCCTGTCCCTCACTACAACTACAATACGATTCAATACCAAAGTTCTACTCCCAGACCTGTGTACGTTCAATACCAGACACCTGTCCCCAAACTAGAGTACGTCCAATATCAGTCACCTGCCCCTAGACCTGAATACGTCCAATTTCAAACACCTGCCCCTTCCCCTAGACCTGAGTACGTTCAATTTGAGACACCTTCCCGTTCCCCTAGGCCTGAGTACGTCGAATATCAGTCTCCTACCCCCAGACCTGTGTACGAGCCAGTGTTGCATCCTGAACCTCAGAGCAACTATGTCGAAGAACAACCGACGATATATTTCACCCCACAAAATGAAGTAGAGCCTAAGGTACCTTTTGACGGACAGTATTTTATACCGGCGGCGCGAGGCGACGGCAAATACCAGTATTAGATTAGACTGTTATCTAAGTTATGTAATTCTTATCCTAAACTTGTGATATTATGATAAGTGTGTTATAATTATTATATGAGATCTATAAAATAATGTTGTGAATAATGTACCTAATTAGAGATACATATATGTATAGAATGATAAACATTGAGTGGACTTGTACAGTCGCCAGCATCAAGTTACCACAAACTGACAGATTTTCTCATTCGATTTTGAACTTAACCATAAACATTTTAAGGTATAAAATAGTTTGGAGAAATTTGACAGTTTCGTGTAGGTCGACCTGCTGGCGACTAAACTTATTCGGTCGTTAACTTGTGTGAGTTTTTGTGCAATTGTTCGGTATGAAAGTAAACAAAAACATCAGCGGCCGCTTGAGATGAATAGAAATAAGAAATAAAAGGCAACGCAAGGCTGAACGCGTACTTTGGCAGTTATTTTTTCTTCTACAGCTCGGCGGCCTAAACAAAAAGTGTGTTTTATTTAACCCTTTTGCTTCCTTCTTTTACACTGTAGGCACGAGGAAATGCAAAAACGTTGAAATAGATTTGCATTTAAGATTAATTTACTGTCACTGAAACAGCCAGTACAGTTCCGGGGTTCTGTGCACCGGATCAGCTAGTTCAAGGCCATGGCGCGGCAAGTGGGTCGGCAAGCGAGTGGGCTGGCCTTACACGCTCGGGCTTCGAAACCAGCGATTATACGACCGGAGCAAGGCGTAGACGCCTACGCAACCGTCACTAATGCATTACTACGCAGACGCGTGCTTGATGAGCTACATACACTTCGGATAATGTAACACTCGTTACAGTTCGTCTGGCTCTTTTTATTTGCTCTGACCCTCACTTAGAACTAATGGAAGTTGGGTAATGTGATGCATTGGCCGCAATAATTTAATTAAGAAATCAAATTGTGAGGAACTAAAGCCTAAAAGACTTTCAGATTTTTCTCAGGTTGAGCATCTGCTCAATCGACGAAGAAACATTCGTAGTTGAAGGGCATGGTAGATATACTGGCGGAAAAAATATGTTCTCTTTTAACGAAGCTGAATGATTGGCTGGGTTGAACATTATTTAATAAAATAGTTTCTTGGCGCCGCGTTTTTCAAAGCCCCACACGGCCACACTCTTGTTAATAACGCGTAGTAATTAATTCACTTAATTATTTATATAAGTAGGCCTACATCGATCATCGGTTCTTATGAGGCAAATTATACTATTTAAACCCCACTCAATCCAGATGTAGTACCTACATGTTGAAGATGACCCAAACTTCGTCATACCTCAAGTCTCATGTTTATAACTTGACCTTGTGAGTAATTGCCTCGTTAGTATCGCGGTTGCAGGGGCGTCTGCTGAGTGTGGAGTCCTAGGTTCGATCCCCAGATCGGACAAGGTGTTTTTTTTATATTGTTTTTTTCCATTAAGAACTTCTCTCAGAAGCAGCCCGGTCTGGATTTGTGTTATAATGTTCGCCCAAACATAACTGACGTAAAAAAACGTGGGTATACTTACTATACACCCTCTTGTCTACCCCTTTGCAAAACAAAGGCGAGATGTTATATTATGTTACGTACCTACTTAAGTGCGGGAACTGTATACCGTTCATTTGTGAATTTAAAGTCATTAAGCACATATTTGCTGACGAGAAAATAAAATGAAGCTGGTAACGGGCAATTATATTATATGTTGGCATTATTATGTAAAGCGCGTGGGATTCAAGGTCTATAACAAAGACATTTAACAATGTTATCGTTACATCGGATAAACCTACGTTATGTGGCTTATGTTCATTGCACAGGCACCCTCCTTGCAATGCTCTTTTATTAAAACATACCTATAAAAGAGAACGTGAGCTAGAAAACTAGAAATCTTATAAAAAGAGCGCGTTGACCGCTAGAGACTTATAGAAAAGACTTGTCTTTTCCTTCTTCTGTATTACGATCTGTATGAACGTTAAAAGAATAGATAAAGATATAGATCTCTGATCGTCTGATCGGCGCATCCTACTAATATTATAAATGTGAAAGTTTGTGAGGATGGACCAATGGATGTTTGTTACTCTTTCACGCAAAAACTACTGAACGGATTTGGATGAAATTTGGCACACAGATAGACCATGACCTGGGTAAGAACATAGGCTACTTTTCATCCTGGATTGCAGACGAAGTCGCGGGCAAAAGCTAGTAATACATATTTGGGTGTGTAACGTTTGAAACAATAACAGAAGTCCTAATGATCATATGACCTAATTTCATTTATACTTATTTTTTTTACACACTTATAAGTACATACTTTTCTTAATATAACGATGAAATGATATCATCAATTATTGATATAATTTCATTTTACCTAATTTGATATGGTTTAATGAACATTTTCTATAATGCACATTTTAATTAATATTCAATTAGTGTAATATTCAGTTCAAAATATTTAAGTAACGTTTAATAAAATTTAGAAACATAGGTACTTTGTTTTGTATATTTTTACAAAAACTGATTAGATTTTAAATCAATTGGTTTAGGTTAGGTTGGAACAGTGACCATAAAGCGAGCGTGCCGCGGTAGAGGCCGCCGAGCGCCAGATCCCCTCTATTGTTGGTGAAGCATTTGGGTTAGATGAGGTTATAACAGTATGATGTTTCCTGATATTTCCTTATTCATTACAAAATTTTGGCTGAAAATTAGTAAATATGAAAATTAGGTCAACTGAACGTTATACAAAAAGAGCATTAGACATATTGAAAATTATATGAAATTAACGTTATACTAAAAGTTATTAGAGCAAAAGAAGGTTATATGAAATATAACATTAGATCACATGAAATTATGTTATTTGTTTTTATAGCATATGAACGTTATTTCAAGTGATATTATATTATCTGTTATTATGCCATATATTACACACCCGTTTTGTACCTACTTTCTAACATTTCTACATTATGAAAATTACAAAAGAAAAACTTCAATGAAAATACAGTAGTAGTACTTTAATGTTAAATATCGTAAATAAATTTATATCTAATCTAAAGTGGTGCTACGGGGCATAGCAAGAACCAGTACCCGCAGCCGCAGCGCGTGGGATAGCCCATGTGCAGCCATATGAACTCCAGGTGGTTGTCATGGATGCAGCAGCTGCAAGCCAGCAGCCGCTGGCAGAAAGCGCTCGGGATTAGATTGGGACGCTCGCGGGTACCGGGACCTGAAATAATTTTGTGAATGGTAACGATGCAGAACCAATCTTATCAGATGCAGAAAGCTGGAGATAAGCTTCCTCAAAGCCAGCAATATTATAAAATTCAAAGCTATCTATCTAATTGGTAACTTTGGTACCTTTTGTTATTGGTTAGGTACGTAATGGAAAATGACATGAGAACATTTGATAAATCTCGATTTTTCATATTCAGGGGAATGCGTTAAGGTACTCCGTTTAATACAATTTGTCTCGCGACTGTAGGAATGATATATATTTATTGAATAATAATCATCAATTTTATATCAATCGTCAAACTTTGGAAATTTGTTCCACCTAAGGATTTTTCTGTTTTTTTGCAATTTGCATTTCAGTACAGTATCAGGTTGTATGCTAATCAAAATATGATTCGCGACCGTAACATTTTTATAATGTATGTTTTTACAGAATTATAATCATTAAAAGCATCAATATCACTCTCTAAATTAGAATTGTCCTCAAATGGTTTCATGAAATAATCATTCAATAGGGTAATTTGAACTTAAAGAGACAAATTGATTATAATTCTGTAAATACATTTTTGTTACTGTATACTAAACACAGACCCCTGTAAATTGCAAAAAACGTAAGAAAACATGAATTTGGCGAGCTACCCGATATCGGTTTAACGATCGCTTACTGTACCTTTCTTGATGGCCATGATGCGGAAGGGGTCGCAGTCACCAGCCAAGTGTGCGAGCAGCTCTCTCTTCTCCAGGCCAGTCACGTGGTCCAGGGGATCGTGCATGCCTCCGTAAACCCGAGAGCCCAGCGGACGCAGGCGCTGCAACGTATTACGTAATCTCCACATTCTGAACCTGTTGGGATTTACACACAAACATTACATCACGCCTGAAATCCCCGAACGGTTAGGCAGAGGCGTACCTATATACATACATACATACATACATAAACTCACGCCTTCTATAGTAGATTTATATATGTGCCCATAGTACAGTGTATACCTACAGAGCCACATTTCACCGGTTATGTTTAAGTCCCATGTAATAAAGAGCTCAGTGATCAGTTGATCACTTATCAAGGTGAATTACTTTAAACCATTTAGGTTCCCTACAACAGACCTCTATGAAGTTAGCAACTTGCTCGTAATTAGAAAACCTTATGTGCTATAAGTCTCCATTAACCTGCATATGTATCTTCCTTTAGACTCAGCAATTCAGAGCAGAAGGTGCAGAGATATTGACCCACTCCGCAGGGATTCGAATCAACAATCCACCTTGCATCTACTTTATAAACAACGTAAATTAGATATATATCCCCTGTTGTTACGTATAACAACAGGGGATATATATCTAATTTACGTTGTTGACAATCGTAATTGTAAAAAAAAAAACAATAACTGAATGGTTGAGATCACTAACATAATTATGAAGAAACAGAAAACATTCTGACTGGATCTAAACAATACGGTACAACTATAATCATAAACACACAAACACACACATACAAAACCTCATACACACACACACACACACTACACACACGTGCACACCTCACACACCAAGAACTGCTAAATGAATGTTTTATTTTATCTTATTTTGGGTTTTTCTTTATACCCTCTAATTAATTATTAGCCTCATCATTGTTAGTTGTTGTGGTTGTTGTTGTTGTTATTATTGTAGTGTTGAGGAGAGCGAGACAGCTCCGACACAATTACTATTGTGATTGTGACTTATTGGGGCTGTCTTAATTTACCTATCCATGACAATGTTTAAGTTGAAATCAATATTTTTATATCTTTTTGATGTATTGTTGGATGTAATTGGGGGCGAGCGTATTGCCATCTACTGGACACAAATCCACACTTCCGGCTGCTTCTGAGAAATTCCTGATGGAAAAAGTATTTGCCCGCCCTGGGACTGGGATAAAATTCGTTACGGTTTCAGTCCACACTGTTTTATACTAGTCACAAGGAGCAAGAATTACCATGGAAATTACTATCTAAGCAAGCTTGTATGATTTAGATATTTCGTCCATAGAACCAGTAGAATTTATGGTTGAAAGAGATTGTTATGTTCTTTATTTATGCTGATTCGGAGGTGGAAAGATAAACGAGTCAACCAGTACCCTAATTACGTAACACTATCTATCACAATCTGAATCATTTTGAAGCCTAATGCTAATCCATTGCTTCATATGTTCGAAAAATTTGTCTACTCGGCAACGTAAATAACGCAATGAATGTTGTTGAACTGTCAAAATGAAACCCATTCCGTTAGTGTATTACGTAATTACCTCGCGGTTTTTACCGTTGCACCTCACGCGATGTAGGTCCGTTACTCATGGAAGCACTATTTTCTTCTCTCGTATCAGCAGAAGTTATACGAGAACGTGGCTTAGCTTCTGCAGTGTAGTGGGAAGATCAGCCAGTCTCTTAGTTGGAAGCGTGGCTAACGACCCAGAAGGTACGGTTACTGCTAAGCGATCGTTGCCTCCAACGATTTCAATATATTTTTGCCCCGGACGAACGCTTAGCGACGTCACTCGTGGGTACTGTCTAATAATGGTCAATAGTACATTAATCAATTAACTTACCAATCAGATTTTATCACAAATGTACCTAATTACGCGGAGAAAACCTACAATACAGTAACCAAAATTGTGCTGAAACCTCCGTTTTCGTTTAGCTTGGAAATGCTTTATTATGACAACGCCAAATGTTCCTTTTGAATTTAGAATAGTCGGTATCCAAGGGAATAAAATAACAGGCGTACTATAAAAGTTCCATGGCGTAAAATAGCTTTTGGTTTTTGGCATTGATATTAAGTTTGATAGAGATACTATCAATATCAATGGCGTTTTCTTATCTTTTTCGGTTAAATTTGAAGATTAAAGAAAAAAAGTGTGAAATAGCAAATGACAAGCTCCTCTAAGCTAAGCAAATGAAATAGTAAATGATAAGCTCCTAAAACTTTTTTTATTTTCGCGTTTGACCACCATCTCACTCACTTGCAATGCATTCGAGAAAGCGAGAAAGTTATGTTTTTTTGTGGTTTAAAATATATGAATGCACAAATGAGGACTCTGAAACTGCACTCGTATGTCCCAGCTCCTAAGTTACATCAACAAATATGCGCCGTCGCAAGGACGCGCCGCCCAAAAAACCTTACAATACAAGTGATCTTTATGCCAGAGATCAATCATAGCCCACTTGCTCTTATTAACATATTATACGAACCATTTCGGTAGACACCCGCAACTTAAATGTATAATTGAATTGTGAAACACTCCAAAGCGACCGGTTCATACGAACTTACTCACGAGGTGTACAGTAATGCAATTCTGAAGCAGCTGGGAGGCATATAAAAAGTCGAAGAGATACAATTACGGCACATTTAACTTGAGATCTCCTCATAGTGAAGTCACTCATATCAATCAAAAATGGCTTTCAAGGTACGAAGCCGATTCATTAAATAATTTAATATAATATTTTAAATCAAAAGGGGATGTGGAATATAGCAATTTCTAACAAGAAAAGTTTAGATGGAAAGTGCAGTTGAAGAAAATATTAATAGTGTTAAACCTGCAAAGACTGACTCTGCTTTTAATTCTGGTTTAACCTATTTTAAAGTTCGTCAATAACGATAATTCTAGAATGTTATACCTAATAATATTTTTATTTGATTTCTAGCTGGTAGTCCTGGTCTGCGCTTTCGCTGCCGCTAATGCGGGTATCATCGCCCCTGCGGCATACACGGCTCATCCTGGCCCCGTCGCATACGCGGCTGCGCCCGCTGCGCACGTGCACGCGGCTCCCGTGGCATACGCCGCGCCCGTCGCTAAGGTGGTAGAGGAGTACAACGCGCACCCCCAGTACAGCTTCGCGTACGACGTGCAGGACGGTCTCACCGGCGACTCCAAGAGCCAGCACGAGACCCGCGACGGTGACGTCGTGCAGGGCTCCTACTCCGTGGTGGACCCCGACGGCACCAAGCGCACCGTGGACTACACCGCTGATGACCACAATGGTTTCAACGCCGTCGTGCGCAAGGAGGCCCTCGGTCACGTCGCTAAGGTCGTCACCAAGGTGGCCACTCCTGTCGCCTACCATGCCTCCCCTGTCGCGTACCACTCGGCCCCTGTGGTGCACGCCGCTGCCCCTGCTGTCTACCACTCCGCCCCTGTGGTGCACGCCGCTGCCCCTGCTGTCTACCACTCCGCCCCTGTGGTGCACGCCGCTGCCCCTGTCTACCACTCTTCCCCTGTCGCCTACTCTGCCCCTGTTTACCACCACTGAGAGTCAAACCTAGTCAAGCCTTGAACTGAAGGTAAAATATTATTTATTACATTAGACTTACGATCATGAGCAAATAAAATGTTTTTTACGAATATAAATGCGATTTTATCATTTTATAAAAATGATAATTATCATTCTACCCATCCCAATATACAATATTTAATTATTTTCCATTTTAATATCGTTAGCTCTTACGTTCAACTATCATGAAGTATTCCTTACATCATCAATTTGATACTTCATTAAAAGAAAACTTTTGACTCAGTCACTGACCTACTTATTGGCGCCCAGCCCAAACCCTTGGATCTAGAAAGCGGAAATGTTGGCCAGAGGTTCCCTTTTTGATGTAGGCAAGGAATAAGGCCAGTTTTTTTTTAAATCCCTGAGTGGTAAGTTTTTCACGGGTGGACAAACTCTCAGGCAAAGTTCTACTATATCTATACAGGATTTATGAAGTGAAAACTTCTTTTGGCGCGTTGAGCACTTTTTAGGTGAACAAAAATCATGGAACTCGCGTCACCGTCCCCGAACGCTTCCCATTAGCGGGTTTTCAAGTTACTTAGTTGTCAGGTCACTTCTATCGGCAGTCCGGAAAGACTGCTCCGATTTTTTTTTAACCAGAGCGCTAACTGTAACCATGAATTCAGAATATCATTCTAGACCCCCTAGAGTAGAAATTTTTGGTCAGTTATAAAAAAAAAACTACGGTTTCATAGAAAATTGCAATACCTACGCGGTCAAAATGTATGGAACAACATTTCTTTTTACAACTTACGAAAAATTTATACTCTAGGGGTCTAGAATCGTATGCTGAATTCATGGTTACAGTTTGCGTACTGGTTAAATTTTTATCCTGTATATATAAAAATTAAATGCTATTCATTAAGTAAGCGCATCATTTGAGGTACGGCTGCACCGATTTAGTTGTTTTTTCTTACAATGTTTGCTATCGACCGAATAAGGATTTCAGGGAAAAATATAGAAAATTCTGGAAAAATTGAAAGTATTATTTTTGGACAGGACAACGTCTGTCCGGTCAGTCAGTTTACAATAATTATGATTAAAATATTAATATACGTAGAGTACTTTATAACTTTGCAGTTTTCCATCCAAGCAAAAACGAACTAATCAATCATGAAAGTATTCCGGATAAATTTTCAATATAGTTATTATATTATCCAGAGGTTCCTGCAATAAGCCCGTTCGCCGGAATAGCTGACTGCATAAAGGTGAAATGTTCACATGACTTATTGACGTGACGCCAGTCATCACGAACCTCAAACCTTTGACTGCAAAGACAACTCTTGTCTCCATCCTGTAAAACTGCAAGTTCAATAGTGAACCTTGTCACTCATACGCATACCCTCATCCTTACGCCACTAGGCTTTTTGTCAGCTTTTTACAAGCTTTGTATTAGCTTGCTTCGTTCGATGTTTCGAATAACTCGCATTGTCATCCTTTTTCAAGCACTTCCTGGCTTTATTAGATTGAGCAGAAATTTGGCATATTTATACAGGGTGTTAGGTAGACGGTTGAACATACGAAAATGGTGGATCCCTGGGGCCGTCTACTACGTGTTAAGACCCAATAACAAGACGCAGGCGACACGCACTTAAAAAAAAACGTAATTCGTCGTTGCTCAAACTTCAAACGGCAATAATTTCTTTTAAAAATAACAAAACTGGCACAATTTTACTTTTATTTTCACCTAGAATAATTGTAAACTCTTATAAAATTCTTAATTAACGCAGATGGTAAACTAGAAAGTTAAATACGAGCCCGTTTAAAAAAAAACCAAGAGATATTATAGAGCAGTTCTAATTCTAGGAAAACATCTTTGGTTCATGCCCGTCCTAACGGTATGTTATTGTTCTGAGAATATGCACAATTTCTAGAATTGGAACTGCTCTAACACTCTTAGTTTTTATTTAACCGACTTCAAAAAAAAGGAGGAGGTTCGCAATTCGAGTGTGTTTTTTTTATGTGTTTTATCTCAGAACTTGATGATGATGTTTTGATAATTTCTTGTCACTGTTATTTACCTATCAAGTAATGGTATACGAATGTGTGTGGGGTAGGTACCGCAACTAAAAAGTGAAAAATAAAAACTTTTTTACAAAAAAACAACCGACTTCCAAAAAAAGCATAAAAAATGTCGGTGTCTTAGGTTTTGTATTTTCGTTTGTCGCCACCGACTTCCGAAATTAAAGTTATTTTTCACGTTTTTTTTGTGTTTTTTTGGAAGTCGGTTGTTTTTTTTTAATCGCAGGTCAAAGTTGGGCTTGCTGAATATTTTGTAAAGTTCGTAGTTTAAGGACTCTATTTAACTTTCTAGTAACCATAATCTGCGTCAAATGCAAATTTTATAAGATTCTACAATTATTGTAGATGAAAATAAAAATAAAAATGTTGACACGTAGCAGATGGCGCCACGGATCCGCCATTTTCGTATGTTCAACCGTCTGCCTAACACCCTGTATAACTACGGTGATGACGCAAAAATATGATACCATATATGGAGCTGGTCTGGTGATGGAGCCCGAAGATGACCAAAGGAACTTCTCAACTAAATATGATAACGTCGTTGAGTCGAACTCGTTGGTTTTGTCTTGACAAGAACTACAGCCCAAGATGGTGTCCACGGTCGGATGATGGAGCCGCAAGGTGGCCTTAGAACTCTCCTACAAAACAAGATACCACAATCATGTTTGGACTCATTGGTTAAGCGTGTGTTCAAAGGGCCTTACTAAATTCCATAGCTGCATTAAAATACGGGATCAATATTTAAAATCAGCATAGCCTATTAATGTCTAATTACAAGCTTCAACCCCACTGCGAAGAATCAGGAAATAAATAATACAGCAAAATAATTTCAATAATTTAGTTGTTTATTTTCAGTTCATGATTACATTAATCACACTACGTATTGTCAATAAGTTAATGGTGGTAGACGGGAGCAGAGTATGCGACAGGGGCGGAGTGGTAGACAGGGGCAGCGGCGTGCACCACAGGGGCGGAGTGGTAGACAGCAGGGGCAGCGGCGTGCACCACAGGGGCGGAGTGGTAGACAGCAGGGGCAGCGGCGTGCACCACAGGGGCGGAGTGGTACGCGACAGGGGAGGCATGGTAGGCGACAGGGGCGGCCACCTTGGTGACGACCTTAGCGACGTGACCGAGGGCCTCCTTGCGCACGACGGCGTTGAAACCGTTGTGGTCGTCAGCGGTGTAGTCCACGGTGCGCTTGGTGCCATCGGGGTCCACCACGGAGTAGGAGCCCTGCACGACGTCACCGTCGCGGGTCTCGTGCTGGCTCTTGGAGTCGCCGGTGAGACCGTCCTGCACGTCGTACGCGAAGCTGTATTGGGGGTGCGCGTTGTATTCCTCTACCACCTTAGCGACGGGCGCGGCGTATGCCACGGGAGCTGCGTGCACTACGTGCGCTGGCGCTGCGGCGTACGTGACATGCGCGCCCGGGAGCACTCCTGCGCTCGCTGCAGCCACCAAGCACGCGAACACTACAAACTGTAAAGAAAAAAGAGCTTAGTATTCTTAGTGACATGCCCTGCTGGTAGGGGATGGCTCTAATGTGTCGAATTCCTGTAACTCAGACATTAGAGTACTAGTTCTTAATTTGTCGACTCCTTAGAACAGTAGTAAGCTTATAGTTTCGTCTCATAAGAAACATAACTCATAATTTCAAACTTAGCTAATTTACCTTGAATGCCATTGTAGGAGAAGTGTATCACTGGAGCTCTATTGAACGAATGATACCAATTTTGAATCATACGCGTTATTATATACGATTGACGTTACCCCGCGGCGAAAGCTGTGCTGAAATAAAACTGGTATTCTTGTGCTACAAGGACTACATCATCAATATTTGAATAGTGCATAAAATAGTAACGTTACTCTGTAATAGAAAATAATAGTTAAAATAATCCGATATAATATTTCACTGTGTTTTTGAATCAGCTTTAGTTCTACTTGAATTATATTTACCACTTGTTATCAAATACAACTTTATATACGAAATAGTTCTTTGTCAAACACTGGTAGAAGTGTTCACATAAGAAGACCGGCACGACTATGGATCGTAGAAATGTTTTCGCTTTTGCTATAGTTTGTCGTAGCACGGCCGTAGAGCTTTACGTAGCCGTTACGTAACACCTAAGAAAAGATTATCAAGCTCACGAATGAGTACTTGTTCTTTGTAATCTTATTTTAGGGATTTAATTTTAAGTTTTAGGTACTCTATTTATGCACATACATAAACTCACGCCTTCTTCCCATGGGGGTAGGCAGAAACTACAAAACGCCTTACACAAAATCCTTACATACTCCTTTTGCCTCGTTTACGTTAATACATCTGGTCAAACACGCACGCCGGTTGCGAGTACTACGCACCTGACCTTTCTGAAGAACATCAGCAATAAGGTCACTATATGTCCTCCTAGGGCGTCCCCTCCCGGCGTTTTAAATACCTTTTGTTGGTCGCCTTTCATTCAAATAAAATTAAGTTGTATCATCATTTTTTGGAAACCCATCTCCTAAAGCTCCTGAGATGTTGCCGATCGACGGGAAATCCCATCGGGCAAAATACGCCTTGTGTTGGAATAGAATAGAATAGACTATAATAAAATTTGTTCATTGTTACAAAAATGACGTCACAACTATTACATGATTCTTTTATCTGGAGCCTTGTATCCTTGTATCTTAAAAATCTGTTTATTAGAACGGTGTTCCCTAACTAGGTAGTTGCCTGTAGCTTGGGGAATAAAAGCGAACTCTCACAACAATATAACAGTGGGTCGCAGATGGAGAAAACCCACAGCTTACGTAACAGTTACTCGGCAACAAGCGCGTTGACGTTGGTATAGTCGGCCTTGAACTTGCTGTGATGAGCCATTCATAAAGCGCTTGTTATCACTGCATCTACGCATCAAGGTATTTTTAATATTAAGAACACCGTTATAGCCAATCGTTCGGTTATTAGGCCGTATTTGCGCCAATCCGGAACGTACATCCAGACAAACAGACAAACGGACAAAAATTCTAAAAAACTATATTTTCGGCATCAGTCTCGTTCCCAACACCTCGAAGCAATTATTTTGTTCAAAATATTCAATGTACAGTTTTGACATCGTTACTATTTTAATAAATCCTACTAATATTATAAATGTGAAAGTTTGTGAGGATGGATGGATGTTTGTTATTCTTTCACAAAAAAAATGCTGTTCGGATTTGAATGAAATTTGGAACAACGATAGTTTATAACCTGAATTAACACGCAGGATACTTTTTATCCCAGTAGTACGTTCCCGTGGGATAATTTTCGACCTCCACGCGGGCGAAGCCGCGGCCAAAAACTAGCGTATAGATATACTCGTAGATAATATATTAGATATTGTCTACGGTCATACTATCGTTCAGCCTTAAAAGCGTATGAACATAGGCGATTCTGCAAATGTCAAAGTCATCTACGAAATTGTAAAACGAATTTGCCTGATAGTCCTTGTACTAAAACAAGGCACATTGTATTAATTGATTGGAGCGTGTCATCAACCGGTATGGTGGGTGCCAGTGCTTTGCAGCTGTCGCCTCAGGCATTATCTTAACCATATATAATAGCTGTGTATGATTCTAATTCATATCATACGTTCTTTAGAACTCAATTGATTCACTCCTCCTACAATGGCATTCAAGGTAATTAATCAGTGTAAAAAAATAATTGTATGAGTCAAAGAAATAAGAATACTTAGCTAAAAGGCAACTAGACTAACTTAATGCACGTGTCTCAAAATGGTAGTTACTTTACGTTATTCTAAAACGAAGTTGTTCTGTAACAACTAAAAATCATAAACTTACCTCCTAAGGCCCACTTGCATCGCCAATCACTAAACACGCTAAACGAGTTTAAAACATAATTCTGTTTTTGTCTAAAGTTTGGAGATGACAGAGACAGCTTTGATCTTTAAAACTCGTTTAGCGCTAAACGTGTAAAGTGATTCTCGGTGCAAGTGGGCCTAAATCAGCAACATTAACTCGTTTAAAGTCTTTGGTCATAGTGTTTCATCTTCTTTCTTTTCAGTTTGTAGTATTCGCGTGTTTGGTGGCTGCGGCTAGCGCAGGAGTGCTGCCGGCTGCGCACGTCACGTACGCCGCGGCGCCGGCGCACTTCGTGCACGCCGCTCCAGTGGCGTATGCCGCGCCCGTCGCTAAGGTGGTGGAGGAGTACAACGCGCACCCCCAGTACAGCTTCGCGTACGACGTGCAGGACGGTCTCACCGGCGACTCCAAGAGCCAGCACGAGACCCGCGACGGTGACGTCGTGCAGGGCTCCTACTCCGTGGTGGACCCCGACGGCACCAAGCGCACCGTGGACTACACCGCCGACGACCACAACGGTTTCAACGCCGTCGTGCGCAAGGAGGCCCTCGGTCACGTCGCTAAGGTCGTCACCAAGGTGGCCGCCCCTGTCGCCTACCATGCCTCCCCTGTCGCGTACCACTCCGCCCCTGTGGTGCACGCCGCTGCCCCTGCTGTCTACCACTCCGCCCCTGTGGTGCACGCCGCTGCCCCTGTCTACCACTCCGCCCCTGTCGCATACTCTGCTCCCGTCTACCACCATTAACTTATTGACAATACGTAGTGTGATTAATGTAATCATGAACTGAAAATAAACAACTAAATTATTGAAATTATTTTGCTGTATTATTTATTTCCTGATTCTTCGCAGTGGGGTTGAAGCTTGTAATTAGACATTAATAGGCTATGCTGATTTATATTGATCCTGTATTTTAATGCAACTATGGAATTTAGTAACAATGAATCGATATTTTGACCAATTAGCGGCTGCTCAATTCAAATTGACCAATGTAAACACCAGACTCGCTTGATTCGCTCGCCCGCTCGATTCCAACGCTGGAATGGGATACCTACTGGCTGAATGGAAATCACCCAGCACATTATAATGAATCCATCCAGAGGCCCATCTAATATTTAGCGCCGCACCTGTATCCACATGACTAGTCGATAAACAGAATTGGCGTTTGTATTTTAATTTGGCCAAGCGCGTTCGTGTTTGAATTAAAGTGGACGCAAAACTCTGAAGCGTCCAAAGAGAAGAGTTTTAAGTTTAAAGTTAAGTTAAGTTTTTTTTAAAGTTTTTTTCCTTAAATTTCGTTTCCGGGAATCGTAGCGAAATTACTTATTTTTGACATCGCCACGTTAAGAAGAATGAGAAACATTTTTTTTAATTTCATCATATTTGGCCGAAAGTCAAGAATGCGCTCGAATTTTCCGCCATTGACAAATTTTAGCTCATTTCCAATTGCGTGCACATTCATAGTGATGCGCACACATAATACAAAGCGTGAACTTGAGCCGGGATGTCACAACCTCCTGCTACTATATATACCTCGCCGGAGACAACAGGAGCATAGTCGGACAACACTTCGATCCACAACTCCTTCTCAACAGCAAAAATGGCATTTAAGGTAATTCTTCCAAACTTATAATAATTAGATACTTTTTTGGTACCTATTAAATATATCCTTTTGGCAAGAAGCGAAATCTTCAACATTTTGCTAATACAATAAAATTGCTTAGTGTTTACATCTCTGTTAAAGTTTATGCTTAATAATGGCGAATTAGTAGGAGTTAAACTAATTAGATAAAACATAAATTTACTGTTTCGATCCCAATATTTTCACCATGTAGACCACCGCTGTCCTCTGGTATTTATCATTACCACAATTAAAATGTTTGTTCGAGCCGCAATCAATTAAAAAACTACTCAACAAAGTCGAAATGCCTCACTACTCATTGTAATGCGGGAGGCGACACCTTGCATGTCCTTGACGTACGAGCTATCCTCGGCTTGTTAGTAATTTCTCCGCGCATGCGCTTACGCAACTGCACTAGTCTCGCCCTCGTAAAACCGTGTCACTGTTTCAAGTACAACGTATGTGTCGCACGTTAAATGAGACTAGTACCTTTAGTGATGACCATCGACGGAGTTTAACGAATCGATTTGTTTCAGTTCGTCATCCTCGCATGCGTCGTGGCTGTGGTGCGTGGCTCCGCGGTGGCCGCCCCTCTTCTCGCGGAGCCGGTCGTAGCCGCGCCTGTTGCCGCCAGGCTGGAAGAATTCGATCCTCTTCCGCAGTACAACTTCGGATACAATGTGGCGGACTCTCTCACCGGTGACTACAAGAGTCAGACGGAGCAGCGCAGCGGAGACTTGGTACAGGGTCAGTACTCCCTGGTGGAGCCTGACGGCACGCGCCGCATCGTGGACTACTCCGCCGACTCAGTGAACGGTTTCAACGCGGTGGTGCGCAAGGAGCCGCTGGTGGCGGCTGCGCCCGCTGTCATCGCCGAACCCGCGGTGGTGCCTGCCCGGTACGCGGCTGCTCCGATAGCCACCGCCCCAGTCGTTGCTGCCAGATACACCGCTCCCGTAGCTTACTCAGCAGCCTACACAGCCCCCGGGGCTAGGTTCGCATACTCGGCGCCGGTGGCGGCCGCGTACACATCACCGTTCGCCCGGTACGCAGCAGCACCCTTCACCTACCCTGCTGCTGCTCCTTTTGTGGCTGTTTAAACATCAATTTCCCGGTTCCCGATGAGTGACAACAATGGCTAATAAAAAATTTACGACACAAAATATGTTATTTATTTAGTCCTAAGAAATACCTAAGAAAATTATAGAGCTAGAAAATGCGACAGGTAGCGCCTATAGGATATCTAAAGTAAACAATGTGAAACGTAACATGAACGGATATACCAACGGAGTTCGTATAGTTTCGCTAAATCCGTAGACTGGGCCGACAGTCTCGACTAGATAGCGACGCTGTCGCAAACTACCGATCGCTAAATATTAAGGTGAATCCTCAGTTGTTGCCCGCAATATTCAAATTTTCTTTAGTTTTTTGCATATTGCAGCTCTGTTTTATGTCGTATGTTGATCAAAATACGATTCTCGACTGTGGGAATTATATATTTATAGAATAATAATCATCAATGTCATATCAATCGTCAAATTCAAAGAAAATTTGCATTTGGCGGGCTACAACTGAGGTTTCACCTTAATATTTAGCGATCGGTAGTTTGCGAAAGCGTCGCTATCTATGTCGAGACTGCCGGCCCTGTCTGGCTATCAGACTTTTTTAAGCTACAATGCGTTTACCCCATACAAGGTAGATATTGAATAAGAACGTACAGTAGTCGTAGGTAATAACAAAAAAAAAGGAATAATAGCGTAAGTAATAAAAAAGATTTGGTAGATTCACCTAGTTTACGAGTAACTACCTTAGGTCCTAGGTTAAATGGTCTAAGTTTGAATACTTCGAACAATTCGCTTTGGGCACACATGTTAAGTATGAGCAGTTTATTTCTACCTATATTATTAAAACTAGCACTTTGCCCGCGGCTCCGATTATGTAGGTTTATTAAGTACTTGTCTCAAAAAATTTAACACCTCCTTCACCTTTGAAAGGTAGTTTACAAAAAATTATGTTTACGATCTTTATCATTTATGGTAAATTCATAAATAGGTGTTTGGGTCAATTTTTATGTTTTTAAGAGGCTTACAAGAGCTAAAGCGCGGGCACTCTCAGATTGCATAAAAAGAAAGAGACGCGCGATGACACAACGCTGGTAATTTATTGCAAAATAAGAAGCAATTATGGATTTACAAAAAATCTATTCATTGGATTAAAAAATTAAAACACTATTACGTTAGTATGTTATTTGTAGAATAATCTGACAAAAAAACTGAATGTTTGCATGTATATTAGTATGGTTCTTAATCGTTAAAAAAAATTTTTAGAGGTATCTTCGTGATTTTTTTTCTATCATATCAAGTTAATTGTATTATGTTTTCAACACACTATCTAACTAGCATATATCCAGAAGAATATCATATATTTTTCTGATTTTGGTTACTGCAGTAGATCATATATTTTTAGGCATTATAAATTTGCGTTTAGGTCATGTAGTCCCCTTAAACCAAAGGAATAATATTTTTCAGTTAAACTGGCTCCTCACCACAACAGGGCTTGTTTTTAAAAAGCGTTTGGTACGTTTCCGTTGTATGACTTAAACATAATTTATACCCATTTTCGAGTTATTGAAGTAAGCACTAAATTCCACCTCTTAATTTTATTACCCTTTTCTATCATGTTAGGAGTACATTTTTGAAAAACCCTGAAACACTTACTTATTTATTTTTTGTTTTAAGTATTAGTATTAGTACCGAGTTTGAGTTAATCCGACAGCGTGTTAAATTTTTTCCTTACTATCTTTGACAACCCCTAAATCCTCCGTGAGGGCTTGTTTTAGAAAACTAAAAGTGGCTATCTTTATTATTTACTGAGGCAAATATTACCATGTTTATTACTCAAAGTAATAAAAAATTCATATAATCTGTATCCCCTCTTTTCACCAACACAAGGGTGGAATTTAGATAAATCGTGTGGGATGTTTCCATAACTTGACTAAAAGATTATTATACCAATTTTTGGGTTAATCAAACCATGCAGTAAAATCCTTCCCTGTAAAATTCACTCAAAATCAAAATCAAAAACAAAATCAAAATATTTTATTTCACATAAACCAACATGGGCACTTATGAAACGTCAGAAGCTAGGTGCACGGTTCCAATTAGTTGTTTCCTATGGAGAAGAGCCGGCAAGAAACTCCACGGTTACTCTTTTAAAAATAAGGGGCTTTTACAATGTTTCCAATTACAGTGTTGATAGATATGGGAGGACAGTGTAGGCCTGTCAACAAGCAACATGTACTCAACAAAATATAAAAAGGTCCACAAATCTAGTCTACAAGTTAGGTCTACAACGTTCTCACATTAACAAAATATAAAAGAATCTATATAAAAATAAAAGCCTATTTAGACCAAATGACATGATTGTCATTACTACTGTAACAAATCGGAATCAAAATCCTATCCACAAAAGCCATAAATAAGGAGTTGAAATAAGAATCCGTAGTATATAATGTCAAATAATGAGATTATGTCAAAGAAGTAAGTAAAAAGAATTTCGTAATTTGGGAACAGTTAATATACATTTACTTAGTGATGCCGTTAATGTGGTACCAGGGAAGCCACATGTGCAGAAGGAATTATTGCCAAACTTCCTTGTCTTCAACGTAGTCTTTAATGTTATAATATGCATTTTTGATAAGTACGAGTATACGTTTGATGTGGGTTTTGAACTTTCCATCGCTAAGTTCTGTAACTGACTTTGGCAACTTGAGAATTTAGAGAAAAGTGATATTTAGTGACGAATTCTGGGAAATTACCAAAAAATCATAAAAAATGGGTTTTTTCGAACCCTATGAATTTCCGCCTAGGCTTTATGGGGTGCTTAATTATTGCAAATAGGTCACACTATCTTGCCCTGGAAGGAATACGTCAAATTACAAGTCACCTGTATATATAGACTACTACGTACCGCTCATTTCTTTGAGTAAATATGCTTTTACGGCTTTTGATATATCACCCATACACCATAGTAAATAAATATAATGGGGCTACAACAAAACCATCTATTTATAGCTCTGGTTACAACGATACAAATTTTCCAAATGCATGACGATTGCGCTCCCTTGCTTTTCCTTCATGAGGTTTTCCTCATGGAGGTCTTAAACGTACCTTGCACCCTTGATTAAGACTTATCATAGACAAGACAACACAGAAATATGTAGCTGACTGCTAGGAGTAATAGTGTTCTGTGCTTGTGACTGCTGACATTTTACTTAATTTGGAGAGGTTTATTAATAGTGATCACACTGATCAATACCGCACTAAAATGGAGGAGAAGCAACTATATGGCGCACTCACTGTGTACCGTGAGAGAGGAGCTTATTTACGTCGACTCGAACAGTTCGAGAAGGCGAAAGCCTCGTACGACGAAGCGTTCAAGAGCAATTCTGAGGACGTGCGCACACTGACAGGGCGCAGCCAGGTATGCGCGGATGCCGTGCGGCCCGTGCAGGCGTATTCCGACGCCGAGCTGGCGCTCAAGCTGTCGCCCGGCAATATGAACGCGCGGAACATGCAGGCGCGCGCAATGTACACCATGACCGACTTCGAGCGCTCCGTCGTTATGAACTTCCGCGGACTGCGCCAGCGTCGCCAGCCCCCGTACTTCATGGAAGGCATCAACCAAGGAGTCGAAACCATCCAAGACTGTATTGGGACAAACGCCGGCAATGTTATGTTAGACTTCCTACCACTCATTAAACAATTAGAAGCTGCACGGGCTGACGATTATGAGCCTCAGAGAAAATTGCATGTTAACCGGATTCCCAAAGAGGAACATAAGCACAAACTGACCCAAATGGAGGCCCGAAAATTTAGCACCTTATCTCGTGTACTTGCTATGAAATATCTTGGGCCAATGGCTTACGATAAATTTTTTCTTCAAGAGCTTTTGGAAGACCCGCGAATAAAATCTGCAAATTCTGCTGGAAGCAAGGAATTGATAGAAATTGTTAAAGAAGCTCTACGATCTCTTAGTGAAAGGCAGGAGATGCTACGCGCGCAGAGACCATACTACACTATAAAATTAGCTGAAAAAGCAGAATCTAAACACCAGACTAAGTACAAGGAGGCTGTACTGTTGAGGGAACGTGAAATTGGAGCTAGGACCGCAGAGCGCTTATTGAAACAGATTGAGAATAGCATGCGTGAGCATCGTATCATGGATTTGATGGCACAGGCTGAGCGTATGCAGATGTTCCTCGATGGAAAGACTCCAAGAACATTACCAGACAAAGAGATATACTTAGATCGGTTATACAGAGCAGTTGGAGAAGGATACTTGTCACAGCACCGTCTGTCTTACACCCTCAGCGAGCGCGGCAATCGACGTCGCATCGCTTTCCTCATGGGTTTATCTGTTGGTCGTCCCACTTCTTTCGATTCTGTTATGGCTAATTATCCGCACAAGTTTATTGATATCGAATATGCTATGCAAAAAGTCAAGCAGACTCTCGACATGTGTGAAAATTCAACTATGAAGTGTTGGCTAATGTACGAATTGGCTCGGTTACTTTCCAAGCAGAAGAATTACGCTCTTGCTAAGTTTTATGCGAAACGATGCCAGAGAGAGGCTCAAGAATTGGGAAATATCACGTGGTGGATGAATGGCTGCTTTGTTCTTATGAGTGGCGATATGCAACAAGGCAACGCAAACGAAGTGCGCATAGAAGTGGAAGAAGCTTTCGAGTGGTTAAAGAAATTACAGGACCCAGAGAGAGTGCAGGCCTTCCTGAACAAATGTGCAGAAATGTCGTCAGAAACAGCAACTGGAGACGATCGTAAGGCGATTTTGACTCGCGAAAACCAGATCTTGGGAGTGATGGATCCGGAGACGCGAGTGGAGACACAAGTGTTGTTCAAGCGCATGTCGACGGTGCCGCCGGGCCGGCGCTTCTCCGTGCTACCGCGCAAGGCGGACCAAACCATGGGTGACTCGTTCTCCGAGCGCAAGAAGCGCTTGCAGCGCGGCCTTTCCGTCATTCCCGGACCTGAGCGAGAGTTGCCAGCGCCGCCCAAGTCCGGCGTTGCAGGATTACAACTGTTTAATATTTGAGTTATTCATTTGTGGCGCGCAAGAAATCGCATAATTGTTTGTATTTTATTTTTAAATTGTTTAATAATAATTATTTGATAATTTTTTGAAATATTGTACTCATCTCTATACAATTGTTTTATTTTAAAGTTGGTCTCATGTAGAAAAATGGCAAAGGCAATAAAACTAGTAAGGTATAATAAATACATAATTTATTTACATTCAAAATTGTCGTAAAACAATAATTAGTTCTCTTAATGATGGTAGTAGGGAGCAGATGAGTAAGCTACAGGGGCGGCAGATTGATACGTCACAGGGGTGGCGTACTTGACGGGGGCGGCGTAAGCGACGGGGGCGGAGTGGTAGGATACAGGGGTGACCACCTTGGTGACGGGGGCGACGACCTTGGCGACGTGACCGATGGGCTCCCTGTGCACGACGGCGTTGAAACCGTTGTGGGGGTCAGCAGTGTACTCAACAGTACGCTTGATGCCATCGGGGTCCACCACGGAGTAGGAACCGTGCACAACATCACCTTCGCGGGTCTCGTGCTGGCTCTTGGAGTCACCAGTGTGTCCGTCCTGCACATCGTAGGAGAAGCTGTACTGGGGGTTGGTGTCGTAAGCCTCCACTTTGGCGACGGGGGCTGCGTATGCCACAGGGGCAGCGATCTTGGCTACGGGGGCTTCGGCATAGTAGGCAGGAGCGGCTTGGACGGCGTGGCTGGTGTAGGCAAGAGGAGCTGAGTAAGACACCTGGGCAGGCAGGAGACCAGCGCTCGCCACAGCCATTAGGCAAGACAGGACGACAAACTGTGAAACAAATGAAAATATATTTAATAACATTTTAAACATATACATAATATACAACAATTCTTATAAAATTATAAGTTATCAGTTTATTAAAGTACCTTGAATGCCATTTTCGGTAGTGATAATGTTCAACAGTGGGATAGTACTGCCGCTTACAGTGCACAGTCTCGTTTTATATTCAGCGCGCGTCCACTCATGCTCAGATTTATGTGACGTCACAAGCTCGTTCCGGTAATCGAGCCTCGTACTTATGACAGTTTATTGAAACTTTCACTTTTAATTGAGGTGGTTAACCAAGACAAGGTCGTGATCTTCACCGGAATTCGAGCACCCGCGTCCTGCGCCGCGCCAGCGCAACTAGTCGTCACCATTGCATGTAGGTACAGTCAACCGCACGTCCATGGTAATTAAGAAAGAAAAGAAAGAAAGAAAATACGTTTGATTTCTGACACAGCCTTTATTTCGTAGCAGGTTTTTGAGACCAAGTATTATAAGTGAAGTGTGGTCAGCTGTACAGATATTTCGTTTTTATTCATATAGTATAACACTAAGGCCGAAGTGGGCTTCCAGGTACGAAAACTAAGTAAATAAAGAGCAATCACGTCGTTAAGCGTGTATTGTCCTTTCCTGTACATTTAGCCGATGACCGTCATTACGATGCCCTGTTTCAATTGAATGTTTGAACTTGAATGACAGCAATAAGATATATTTTACTGTATTATTAAATCATGCAAAAAATTGGGTCGTTTCTATATGTAAAATCCTATTTGAGTTAATACGTTACATAAGATAACTCGCCAACTTACTTTTGTACAGTTTGTACATCAACCTGCACTTTGCCATTAGTAAACTTTTCACCCGACTACGGCAAAGCCAAAAGAGGGTTTTGATTTTAACAGGCTATGTATGTGTAAACTACTAGCCATATTTTGACAAACGAGGTATCGTTGGAAGGGTAAGCTTATTGAATGCGCTTCAATTCAATTTCTTTATTATCCGTGTTAACATAAATGCTTTGTATGTGCTAGAAACAGAGTTCTTAGCAGATCATAAAAAAACACAACAAAAAAATGTATCAAAAAGCGTTTATTTACATAAATAACAATAGTATAAAAGGTCCTAATAGTACAAAACATATCAACAACAAAATTGAAATAATTCATCTAGAAGTAGTATGGGTGTGGTAGCCTGGGGGCGAAGAGAGGCGCGGGCGCGGGGGCGAACACGGGCGCTGGTGCTCTCGCTAGGATGGGGGCGGGGGCGACCACTCGCGCGGGGGCGGCGACGACCAGTGGCTCGCGGCGTACGACCGCGTTAAAGCCATTGAGGGGATCAGCAGTGTAGTCCACAATCCTCCTAGTACCGTCGGGGTCTACAACTGAGTAGGAGCCGGTGACTAGGTCGCCGTTCCTTTGTTCCTGGTGGCCTTTGTAGTCACCGGTGAGGGCATCTTGGACGTCGTACCCGTACGAGTACTGCGGCAGGGGATCGAGACGCGCGAGGGGCGCAGGAGCTAGCACGCTCGCGGTCGCCACTCCTACTACGCAGATGAATACTACAATCTGGAACAAATTAGTGTGTTCATAGTCGGTGTTGATACAATGAAAAAAAAAATATCTAAGTAACTTGTCCGACTCAGATAGGCCATCAAAGATGTTTTAAGTTACAATGTAATTTATCAAATCCAAAACATATTTTTTTTAATATCTAACACTTGATTTTCATATTACATGACACCACCAGAACAATTTCTCTTAGACGGGACGTCTATTGAATAAATATGACGTATTAATAACGCAATAAATCCATTGCACAATAATAATAAGATTGCAACATTATAACAGTGTCACATTGTTCACAAGTGCGTCGTCCACTGCCTTGCGACATGCTTTAAACCCTTTCTTCGTAACTAAACGCGACGGGAATGATAATACTATCAATGTATGCGCCGCCGTACGCTTGCATTTTGACTGAATGTTAATTAAGTACTGTGATTTTACAAGTTTAAGTATCAGTTGAGATTTAATTATAACATTTGGTTGTGTAAATAAATATTGCGAAAAATAAATGTTTTCTACAATACCTACAGTAGTGTTCTCTTCCAATTCAAGCTCTTCTTCTAATAAAATTAAGCAGACAAAAATCCTAGATACTTTATTAAATTACTATAATAGGTATGAGTAATCAATTGGTGCTACAATATCTCTTGGAAAAAACTACAAATTCCAATAATAAAACTGCCCTGTGAAAAAGATTGCGCGCGTTGATGTCTTTTCAACTAACATTATAATTAGGGACGCGCTTATATGGTAAGGGCCCCAATTTCTCCCTATTGAATCTTGGACTTATCCAACTTATTTCAAAACTGATTACGTTTCAAGGGATCCCTATTGTTACTATATTTTTTGCAATTCATATCGTAACAATGTCGGTCTACTAATTTTGAAAGCTTAACATTAACATACAATGATATATCGCGGTCCTAATGGATCTAAAAGTCGTAATTGCAAATGTATTTTATTATAAGTGATCAATAAAACCTCAATCTGAAAACTTCAATGCCACCAAAATAAAATTACCAGTATACGATTAAAAGGATATTATTTATATTCGTACTTGACCATGAATTTTTACTTCCATGAAATTGGACCTTATATAAAAAAGATAAATTGAAAAATGTTCGAGTGAACCATTTCATTGTTATGTGCAGGGGCGAGTCGAATCGAAAGCGCCAGAAAGAAGGCAGTGTCGCAAAGCGTCCCGATATGGATCGCATTGGTCAACAAGCGCAAGCGCACGAGCCTGCATGACATACCGTCGGTGGCGGGTGCGAGCGGCGCTCGACTTAGATGATATTATTATCGTAATGATAATCAAAGTTATCGCTATCTTAGATGTCATGCTTTACTTTAGATTGTAACAAAAACTGAGGACCCCTACTACTACTAGCCCTTTTTATTTCTGGCCGCATTGACAATTCAAAAGTACATGCAATTGATTTGCAAAAAACTCTGAGTTTGAGTAATGGAATAAGGCTATGAATCAAAGTAATTTGGGTCAAAACGCAATATTAAATCAGTGTGAATTAGCAAAATAAAAATAATAAGAATAAAAATCTCATTGAAACAGATAGTGGTCATCAGAAAAAACAAAACCATAAAAAAACCCATAAAATTCAAAGGAAGTTAAGAAAGAAAGAAAAGGTTCCATCAAAACTGGGAAGAGGACGCGCGGGCTAACGAAAGATAGAAGGAGTGGAGGGAGGCTCAATAGCCCCACTCCCTGCCACCCACTCCTGGACAATTCCAGGAGTGGGACAGAGCACCTCAGAACAAAAAAAAACAAAAATAAACTGACATTCTTAAGAAAGAAATTAAACTTTGAATAAGAAAAACTAAATGATGAAAACCGAATAAAAACTAAATAAGCAAAATCAAACTATTTTTAACAAATAACTAAAATAGTAATTAATGAAAATATAAAATATTTTTTAAATATCTCACCTTGGAGTCCATGTCTGTTTGTGTGGGATAGGATGGTCACAGTCCTCGGTGTGGAATGTGATTCCCGTCGGTCGCCCTCGCGTTATATATCGAGCACCACGTAACTCGGGACGTGAGGTCCATACACACGGCTCATTGAAGAAAGTGCTTGAATTACGCGACATCGATGACTCTTGCGATACATGTTACGTTTCACGAACTCTATGCTTTTATTGATTGAACAGGCTTCCGGGTTTGATTCATTGTCAAAAATTGTGAGTTTAACATGTTCTTGGCATTTGAATTTAGCCATCTTTGTCATCACCTAAGCAGTCACAGTACTCATCTTAGACAGTAAATCCAGTCGTTTTTTCCGCAAAGATGTTTGTCGGTTGTTCGTACACGTAGGTACTAGGCCAGGCACTGCTGATTTGTTGTAGATACATAATATTTTGCTCCTATAAATCGCAATAACAATCGAATGCAACTGAAGAAGTATTGACGAGGACCTAAAGTTCAGTGTTGTATACCGAATGAGGTTTTCTGTTCATATTTTCCATTGCTAAGACTTAAGGGAGAGCTAATGGAGGGTCCCTTAGCTTGCTCCTAAGAAGACCCATGACAAAGAATAGAATTTGTGGGATAACCGATGTTTAACTAACATAAATATTTAGTGTCAAAGAACTTGCAATGAGTCTACTTCAGATAACGTTGTAACTGCCTCGTAGGTGTACTGGTGGCATACGCGACCGCCAGGCGTGAGTCCCTTTGTTCGACCCCAGGTCGGGCAAAGTGTATGAATTCCAATAGGAATTCTTAATGGCAGCCTTTAGTCTGGGTTTGACTAAAACATAACAGGCGAAATATACTACTCAACCCTTTGGCGAATACGGATATGATATTATGTAATGTTTATGTGGTGACGCAATGGCCTAATGGTGATTTTCTTCTTCGTAGTTCCCCCGCTACTGGGGATCACGACTACAAACAATGCTTCTCCAAGCAATGCGGTTTTCTGTAGCATGGTCGTACATGCTGCCTTAAGCAGCCTTCATTATTGTGTCTGAGCATCTTACTTACCAGGCTCTTCAAATCAAATCAAAACATTTTATTTCACATGTATCTACATGGGCACCTATAAAACGTCAGAAGCTAGGTGCACGGTTCCAATTGGTTGTTTCATATGGAGAAGAGCCGGCAAGAAACTTCACGGTTACTCTTTTAAAAATAAGGGGCTTTTACAACGTTTCAAATTACAGTGTTGATAGGTATGGGAGGACAGTGCAGGCCTGTCAACAAGTAACAGGTACTCAACAAAAAAACAACCGACTTCCAAAAAATAACACTAAAAGACGTGAAAAATAACTTTAATTTCGGAAGTCGGTGTCTTTAGTTTTGTATTTTCGTTTTTGGCCACCGACTTCCAAAATTAAAGTTATTTTTCACGTCTTTTAGTGTTATTTTTGGAAGTCGGTTGTTTTTTTGTAAAAAAGTTTTTATTTTTCACTTTTTAGTTGCGGTACCTACCCCACACAAATTCGTATACCACTACTTGGTGTGTAAATAACAGTGACAGGAAATTATTAACACATCATCCATATAAACTAAGAGGATAAAATATGCAGTATTAAGGATAACTCAAAAACTACTGGTCAAACCTTGATCAAATTTAAATGGGACCATATGTGAAGCACCACCTATCAAATAAAAAAAGGATCATCCAAATCGGTTCACCCAGAAAAAAGTTATGAGCTAACACATAAAAAAATAAAAAATAAAACATACAGACGAATTGAGAACCTCCTCCTTTTTGTGAAGTCGGTTAAAAATAGAAAAGGTCTACAAATCTATAGTCTATAAGTTAGGCCTACAACGTTCTCACATTCACAATGTATAGAAGAACCGGTTAAAAATAAAAGCCTATTTAAACCAAATGACATGATTGCCATTACAACTGTTACAAATCTGAATTAAAATCCTATCTACGAAAGCCAAGGAGGGGTAAGGAGGGGTAAGCAGGGGGGGTAAGGAGTTGAAATAAGAATTGGAGGCATATAATGGTGCCGATTCTCTTGTACACCGCACTAAACTAACTAAACTATCACTATAATTCCTTATTTTTGGCTATGAGAATCTTACAGATATTCTGCAAAATAATATCTCTAAATTTAAAAATAATTTTGACGTAACTAAAATTTAATTTGACAATCGCGACTCAAAGTGGTAGGTACTTGTTTGCCCGTGATTTTTTTTTAGAGCTGGTGGCACGCATAGGGGGGGGCAGCCTGACGTGTTTTATATGGATTATTTTACTTTTTGTATGGAAAATATGAAAAAGAAATTACCTGCGTGTAGAGTTTTAGGGGTTTAAGGGTCTAATAAAGGGGGTCGACAT
Organism: Griposia aprilina; assembly: GCA_916610205.1. Classification (NCBI taxonomy): domain Eukaryota; kingdom Metazoa; phylum Arthropoda; class Insecta; order Lepidoptera; family Noctuidae; genus Griposia; species Griposia aprilina. The sequence continues at coordinate 11,740,003 of OU744306.1, forward strand.
TTTCATTATTTTTGCGATAGGACACACCATTTTCGAGATATAAGCAAAATAAAATAATAAACAAGATACAGTACTGTTTTTGCACCTGAAGTCGAGGTGTTGTGGTGAATTTTAGTTCATGACAACTAATTTTATTCCACACCGTTTTAATCGCGATAAAAATAGCTAGATTTAGTTATACAACCAACATTTTAGGTGAACAACGTCAAATTCAGAATAGCAAAATTGGCATTTTCACTAAACTAATAATTCAATTGCCATCTTAGTGCTGCCAAACTAAAATATAGTTAAGTTGTGTCACTTTTAGTCTATTTCAGAATGAGAAATCGTCGTTTGACAGGAATAAACGAAATTTTAGTGATTTTTAGTCTAGTTTAGAGAATTTCGTGACAAGAGAATCGGCACCAATGTCAAATAATGAGAAGATTATGTCAACGGAGAAAGTAAAAACAAAAAACTTCGCAATTTGGGAGCAGTTAATAGACATTTACATAGTGATGCCGTTAATGAGGTACCAGGGAAGCCACATGTGCAGAAGGAATTATTGCCAAACTTCCTTGTCTCTAAGTAGGCTACGCTGATAAGTTTTCCCTTTCTTTCTTTTTTCTTTCGGGGAAAAGCTATAATACAGTAAAAGACAGTACAGTAAGTAGTGGTGTTAGAAATAATGTAGGCATTACAAAGTTTGATGCCTGTACTAACACCGGTCTCAACAGGTGGCATGATTTCTTACAATTAGGTTTAGGTACTACTCGTAGTAGGACAATCCTACTAATATTATAAATGTGAAAGTTTGTGAGTATGGATGTATGGATGTTTGTTACTCTTTCACGCAAAAACGACTGAAGGGATTTGGATGGAATTTGGTACACAGATAGTTTATAACCTGGATTAACATGTAAGATACTTTTTATCCCGGTAGTACGTTCCCGTGGGATTATTTCCGACACCCACGCGGGCGAAGCTGCGGGCAAAAAGCTAGATTAACATAACTTCTAAAAATAGTGACAAAGTTACTTATTATATTATGTTATGGATAAATCTAATTTACGTAAACATTATTAGTAACTTAGAACAAAAATAATTGTGACTTTATATAATGTAAATAAAATCTATGTTATTTACGGATAATAGTTGAATCAACTCAGCCTTTCGCAGAGTCCGCTGCTGGACATAGGCCTCTCCCAGGCTGCGCCACAACACCTTGTCCTCCGCCTTCCGCATCCAGAAAATATGAATGAAGGTAGGAAAATAGTTGTTAGCACACTATTATGATTGCGTCAGCAGTATTCTTAACCAGCTCCCTAATTACGTAACACGCTATATCTATCACAATCTGAATCATTTTGACGATTAGTCCCCCTATGCTCGACTCGAAAAATACCTACTAAAAAGTTTCGCTGTACACGAAATTCTTCGATTCTACGTAAACAATGGAAGGTATAGTTGGAAAGAAAAGTGTTTGAATTCAAGTTAAAAAAATTATAACACTATTCGTATATGCGTAAGCGTCCTGTTATACTCGTAGTTAGAATTTGTGTGCTGCCCAATTTCGGTTGAAGTAAGAATAATTATGCCAACCAACACATATTTACGAAATTCTTCTGGTATGATGACTTCACCCGGGTTGTTAAATTGTGTTTTCTGTACTTTCAGTGACTTTCCTGAGAGATAGTAGGCGATGTCTCCTAATCTTCGCATATGTTTTTCGAAAGTTTTCTGTACCGATGTATGTATAATTTGTAATAACTTCTTTCTTGCACTCACTAATGGCTAATTCAACCTCATTGTCTTCAAAATTTGGCACGCACTGATTGCTGTTTATTTTCTTGAACTATTGCATGACTTTTAGCGTCCAGAATCAGTTTCCCAGTGCATTTAATTTAATTTATTTTATTTATACAATGCTAAATAATTGTACTTTTGTTTTCGCGAAGCTTGAGGTATTTGTGCCCGGCATGTAATAAGGTTCTTCCACCACGTCTACTGCCAATTATTTTAAAATTTTGAACCGAACCAGTTGAACAACTTCCACTGACATTGTGACAACAATCAACAACCAACAACTACTAGAGACTTCTTTTCATTGAAAAATGAAATGGTTAAAATTATTTTACAATTTAATAATTTTGTAATATGTATTGTTATTCAGCATGGTATTTTGATAGTACATTGTTGATTTATGTGTAAAATTTTGCATGACCAAGTGACGACAGAGCATGGAGTACATTATAAAAAAAACATTTATAATATCTATCCCCCCTACCCCTACCAATGTTGGCAAAAAATAAATGGTTTGATTTGATTTAAACTAACCTAATTACCCTTATCAGTAAGTTGCAGCTGCAAAATAATAATGCAATCATATTGTCTCTACCTATTTACATAATAGTGAAATAGAAGGACCAGGTAATGATTCGCGGAAGGGCTCATTGTTATGGTTACCCTGAAAAAACCAGTTCGACACATGCTTCTCATAACAAACGCAAAACTTGACCTGTTATAATACATTTAACGATGATTAAAGAATAGGGTAACATATTTACATACTAGGTCTGCTTAATTTAATTTTTAAATGGTTAATTAAAATATTACACTGTAACAGTATTCTTCATCACTGCCCGCGAATGTGATTTCGTGCATAGCGAAACTCTTTAGTAGGTTTTATACGAGTCGAGCATAACAGGACTAGAGCACAGGGGTTCTAACCGCATTTTGAAGCCTATTACTAATCCATTGCTTCATAAGTTTGAAAAATTTGTCTGCTCAACAGCGTAAATAACGCAATGAATGTTGTTGAACTGTCAAAATGAAACCCATTCCTACTGTTAGAGTGTTACGTAATTACCCCGCAGGTTAATGTTAATATTGCATAAATCACTGATCACCGATGACCGTTTATTTTTTCCGTAAATACTGAAGGCACAACGGTAATAGTCATAGTACAAGATTGTATAAAAATAATTAACAATTTTCTTCTGAAATTAGGTCAAGGGGGTATTGTATATTCATAGTCATGGGCACAATGTAAATACTATTAATATTAATGGCGCGGGCGCACCACTGATCATCTATCGATACCAAATTGTCGACATGATTAACGACCTTTGACAAATTGATTACCAAACAAAAGGAAAAACCAAGTGTAACACTATAATGATATCAGTTAGTGTCATGAAGGTTTCCACCTCGTCGACAGGTAGTTTCTTCGATGACATAAAGGTACATCATGTACCTGTGTATCATTTGATAGTGGTCATTTTATTGATGTTGAAAAGAAATTGACGCAATACCGTAAGATTATTTGTTATTTTTCATGGTGAACAATGAGTAGGACTTTAAATCTGTAGTCATTTTCTTTTTGGGTGTCGTAGCCTAATTTGCAAAAAAGGAACCCTTATATTTCAGTCTGTCAGTCTGCCTGTCTGTCCGTCCGTATGTTACACAACCATTTTACTCAGAAACTATTTGCTCTATATCGATGAAAATTGGTAAAAAAAAGTATTCTGTGCACCGGTAAACAAAGGTGTAGTGGAATCATGAAATAACAATTAGGGGTGGCTCTCACCCCCAATAAAGTAACCGAGGGATGAAAAATACATCAATACACATAAGCGTGTCCCCTATGGTTGGATCCCATAATTTAAAAGATTATGATGTCTATAAGTGACTTTTTTATTTAGGACAAAGATTTGAGATATCGGATATTTTCGGTTACAACTACAGTAATTACTTTGTTTTTTATAGTCTTTTCGAGAAATTTTATGAAATACAAACTTATTATTGACCAGTCGATAAAATCAATACTGTGCATGCGTAAATATTTATCCCAAGAGTATTCATTTAGGGTTCCGTAGTTGGGATGAATATGACGGAAACCAGGAAAGTGCGTACTTTCCTGGTTTTTCATACATTTATCGAAAGTTGGCTGTAGCATACAGACCTTACAAGTACCTTACGACTCGTAGGTAATACTATGATGATAACAGGAGGATACTGTTACGGTACTACACCAATTGGTGGACTAAACTCTGACTTTTAATTTGCTAGACCAAAATGACAACTACGATCGAACTTCTTTTTTAAATGTTGCAAGCGTGAAGCAGTGTTGTAGTATGGCTCATTCATAAGTAATTCATCGAATGGTAGTCATTTAAAAAAAGGTGGACAAGACAAAGGTTATGTCATATGCCCATGTAACACCCACTCTCATGAAGATCGGAGACATAAATAAAAATAAAATATTAAATCTCAAACATTTATTTCATTTTGTAAAAAGTAACAAAACTAACTAAAATTAGTAGTATGTACAAATCAAGTCTTTAGTGGTTTGCTAGCGTCCTTTTTTTAGAGGCGTGAGGTGACGATCTACCAGGCAGCGGTGTACGCAGCGGGAACAGGGGCAGGATAGGCGCTGTATGCAGCAGCAGGGTAGGCAGAGTATGCCGCAGCCACTGGAGCGGTGTAGGCGGCTCTGTATGCAGCCGCTACAGGGGCGGCAGCGTAGCGGGCGGCTACGATAGGGGCGGCTACGGGAGCGGCGGCGTAGCCAGCAGCTACGGGAGCGGCTGCATAGCGAGCGTACACAGGGGCAGGGGCAGCGACCGCTGCGGCTACGGGAGCAGAAGCGTAACGGGCGTAAACCGGAGCAGGAGCAGCCACAGGGGCAGCGGCGTAGCGGGCGTAGACTGGGGCAGGCGCGGCGACGGGAGCAGCCGCGTACCTCGCAGCGGTGACGACTGGAGCTGGCTGAGCGACGGTGTACCGGGCGGGCTCAGCGACGACAGCGGGTGCGGCCGCCACAAGCGGCTCCTTGCGCACCACCGCGTTGAAACCATTCACTGAGTCGGCGGCATAGTCTACGACGCGGCGCGTGCCGTCAGGCTCCACCAGGGAGTACTGACCCTGTACCAGGTCTCCATTACGTTGCTCAGTTTGGCTTTTGTAGTCACCGGTGAGAGAGTCAGCGACGTTGTATCCAAAGTTATACTGTGGCAGAGGGTCAAATTCTTCCAGCCTGGCTGCGACGGGGCCGGCCGCGTAGGCGACGGGGGCGGCAGCGATGGCCGCGGGCACTGCGCTGCCATGAGCGAAGGCCAGGAAGCAAGAGAGAACTACCAACTGAAAATAAAAATGGCAAAGCATTAGTTACATATAAATTTACAAGGAAACGTCTACACGTGGTTGGAGATATTGACATCTCCCTTCAGTCATACTATCCCAATTTCTCATGTTTGTTCGATAAATGCTCTTTAACTTAAAAAAGTAAATTGTGTTAGGTCCGCATTCACATGCTAAATAGCTTTTATGGAAGATTTTTCTCATTTTAATCACTTTTTAGAATTATTTATCACTGTTTCACAATCACTGCTAATACACTTCACAGACCGCACTGCGCTCCGTACCTTGAATGCCATGTCTGCTGCTGGTTGCTGAGATGTGTTCAGGGATGCTTAGAACTGTGAACTGTACCCTTAGTTTGACACTAACCGCATTTATACTAGTTGGTGGAACGCTTGCCTCATCCTGGTGGCATCTCCAAATTTGAATATATTCAAGTACGCACGTACGAGCGGCCGCAGGCCGTCGTGCGCGCAACGCGGGGACGACGATGGTGGAACAATGCTACGTCATGTGAAGGAAAATTGCTCTTACCATGTTTTACTGTATCTGGCTAGATATAAGTTACTGTAGCTGTAATTTCACCTAGTAACCAATATAAGGAATTTCTTATCAATGCAGTGTCGTTGGCGCTTTATGAGTATGGTGTGTTGCCGAGGTAGGCAGATAGATACACACGATGTTGAGCAATTTTCTCTAATCAATGTAACTATCTATTAACCCTCTGTGTAGTATCGATCTCATTTCGAAACTCTGAACTGGTAATACAGAAACAGTCAATTCCTACATCACTTTTCAACTATTCTTCCCTAAGGTAGCACTCACGCTACGCTAACTGTAAATATACAATTTATGCACGATACTGGCTTGCTCAGTATATGTAAAAAACTTCCAGACAATGCAATGAACGAACAATCTTTTATTTAAAAAAACGTACAAACATAAGAAACGCTCGCGGCAGTCATGAACTATGAATGTATTAAAGTAGATCACTTTCATACCGTGGCAGTTATTTTAGTTCAGTCTCAGATTTGCTGCCTCCAACTGCATTAGACTGCTTGAAAAGTGAGCTTGTTTTAAACTTTTTAGTTGCAGTCAGGTTTTTCATTTTAAACGTTTAAGTGTATTCTATTTTTGAATCATCTCCTCAAGCCTTTTATTTTGAATTCCTACACGGTCATGCTACAAAAAAATAATTCAAGACACTACTTATCGATGTCTAAAATTCGAGGGGTATAAAGAATTCCATATACAAAGATATGCATGAAATATATAACCCTGTCTTTGCCACCGCAAGTCCGGTAATGAGTTTACCGTTATAGGTTTAGCTGACCAATCATGACCAAAAAAAAAAAATTTACGGGGTTGATGGACATTTACTAAGCCCATGGGATTACTATGACATGGTGGTGGTCGTTACATTTCCTCAACGCTCACTGATCAAGGAAAATAGAAGTTACAGTATTTTCAGGAATAAGACGACAGTCGGTAACAATCTGAGCTACACATTACGGTGTATAATATTGAATAACCTTCCCTTAGATAATAATAATATAATTTATTTGTCAGATCAGTACCATCCATATTGTTAGTAAGGACTAGGTTAGTATAAACAAGTTAGAAATGAGTGTTAGTAAATAAACCTGTGTCAATAAATAAATTCAAAAAACATGTCAGAGACGATAATAATAATAAAGTACCACAAAAATCGTGTTGGCACCAACCAAAGCCATGTAGCACCGGATAGCGTTGAATTAAAGATAAGGACATCGTGTGAGAACCACGAGTTGTTAGCCCGATATTACATTACAAAAATACACATATGTTTTTGTAACTTTACTATTCAACCGGTTGAATAGTAAAGTTCGTCGTATTTTGCAAATGTCCTGGTGGCCAATATAGCTGCTAATTCTTAAAGTTTCACCCTCCGCGAAGCAGACAAGATTTAAGCAATATACAGGACTTGCAAAATTAATTTAGGAAAACTGAATAACGGCATAGTGACTACAAGTATGAACCTATATTTTATTCTATCCTCGAACCTCCAACATACTTAGTGGTAAAATAACCAAGCTTAGTTAGTGGCAACTGCTCGTTCTTTCATTGCATTCTTTATCATCTATATTGTTAACCATTACCCGTTTGTTCTGTGCGGCAATCGAACCCAGGACTCGCGAGACAAATGCTCAGACACTGCATGAACCGTGCCCGTGTTACCGCTATAGTACTGAATGTGTATTTATAAATCTGCAGGCTTCTTGAGCCTATATAGAGCCCGTAGTTTTAATTAAAAACCCGACGGCCCCCTGGTGGTAAGACAAAAAATCCTTAGTGCCTGATATCCTTTAATCAATTATTGGTAACCTACAACTGATTGAGATTTTGTCGACAGGATCAGCTAATGGAGTAACCCAAATATTTCAACAAATCAAAGATACTGTAGCAGTCGCGAATATGTATGTCAATGTGTGTAGCAATGTGCTAGGTCCATTTAGCGTGGTATGCCTTAGAACAAATTAATTTGGTACGCTAGATTGGCGATGGTTTCACGGCCATTAAGTAAAGGGGTTTGTTTAGTGAACTGTCACAGCTGCATTCCAGAGCGGTCGCAGTTTTAGGCAATGGCCTTTATGCCTTTACATTATGCAGAGAATTAAGCCTGATTATCACAGTGATATCATGTTGCAACAACAATAAAAGTTTATTCCACAGGCAAGAAACTTGTTTCGTGTAAATGCGATTTTATGTATACTGGAAAAAAAACGACCCTAAACATAGGTAATGTTCGGTGAGACGAACAAATCACAGGAGGTAAAAATTTCATCAATTTAGACACTTTCAATATTGCTATATTTGGGATCAGACCGGGGCAGACGTTGAGGCCGCGGCGGCAATAGGAGCAGGGGCACCGAGCGGCGGGCGGGCCGCGCGTAGTGAAAGCAAAGTAAAGATTTTCTTTTTACGTAATAAGTGGTTGAATTTTATTGGGTTACTAACTCATATTTGCTTGCTTGAAGTGCGGATTAATCCACTGTAAAATTGCATGAAATTCACATGATTCAGTAAGTAGAATAAGTTCTATAAAATCATTTTTTTAAATCCTATTATGATATTATATCCATCAATATATGCTAGTTGCAATACACATCATCATTTATTAATTCCATTTGATATTTACATGATTTGAAAGTGAAGTGAAATCTTTGGGGTATCATTTAAGCTATCACCAATTTAATTAGTTTTGTGTTTCTTAAATAATAGGGTTTGTCCTCAAAATAGTAGATCTGTCACCAAAATGTAGTCACCAAACAATGCAAAATCAGTTCCACAATAAATCACCTAAAATCCTGAGATATAAGGTCTAGTACCAAATAAATGTTTTTGTATGTATCATAATAGGTGTGTCCTAATAAGTATTTCAACAATAATGAGGCGTAGCCGACGGAGTCCCGCTTAGGTGGACTCCTACTTCTGGGCGGTTTAAAAAAAAATAACCACGAAGGGGACGGCGGGGTCTTTCAGACCCCGCCGTCCCCTTCTAACCTAACCTGTCCGAGTCGGGGTGCCCCAAGTTGTACCAAATACCTGGGAACAATTTTTGTTTATCTGAGAACGAAAATATTTCGTGGCGATAGATGTATTTATTAGGTGATACAACTTGATGACAAATATTAATTTTGGTGATAGAAAATATAGTTCCCAAATCTTTGGATCACACGCTGCCGTAAACAGCGATTTTTCACACCAAAATAAAAGTCGTGTTTCGGCAATGATTATTGCTCAAAAGTACTTATATTAGTTTTCCGTGCAGAATGCGTTGATAACGGCTCTGTGATGAGTCTTTTTACGCCCTGTATATATTTTTTATGTATGACTACGAATTCCTTTTTACAGAGTAGTACGATTTTGACGATTCTTTTTTTATTGGATAGGGTCGAACCTCGACGTTGGTCCCATTTAAAATTGAAAGAAATATCTGGGAATAATAAAGGTAGAAAAATAGGGGTGGATTGATTTATCACCTACAAAATGTTAGTTGTAGTTCTGATGACACTGCAGCATATAAAAACATTTAAAAAAAAACAACCGACTTCCAAAATAGAAATTACGAAATAAAAAATAACTTTAATTTCGTTAGTCGGTGTCTTTGATTCTGTATTGTTGTTTTTTGCTAACAACTTACGATATTAAAGTTATTTTTAATTAGTTGTGGTAGCTACCTATTCCACACAAACTCGTACACAACTTATCGCTTTGTAAACCACAGTGACAGGATGTTTTATAACATCATCAACATAAACCAAGGATAAAATACCGTGTATTATCAAAGCTAACTCAGAAATAAATTAAAAAGAAGTTGATAAAAATATGGGACCACCAAGCGAGCTTCCTCTACCAAATGAAAAAAGAATTTTGGAAATCAGTCCTCAATTGATGAAAATATCGATGAACATACATAAAAACAAATCATGCAGACGAACATAAAACTGCCTCCTTTTTGAAATCGTTTAAAAAGAGACCTGGAGTTGTTTTGACGATGAGGAAAGAAGACAGTCAACGAGCTCCTCCACAGTTTACAGCAAATTAATCGTGTTTGGGCTCATTTCATTCATCTTGATAAGAACTGTAGACCTAGTTGGGGTATGACTGGCATCGAGGGAACGTAACGACGACGGCGGAAGCTGAAAGGCGAATATAAAAAACAGTTTTTAACAAACAAAAAAGTTGTTTAGTGCCGATTCAAAATTACGACTAAAAGGTTTTAATTTTCGCTTTTCAGTTTCAATCGTCCCATAAAAACAACAAATTAAAATCTCATTCATTTATTTCATTTCGTAAAAAAAGAAAAATAATAAGGACTAGGTGTATATACAAATCAAGTCTTTAGAGGTATACAGGCATCATTTGGTCAGAGAATGGCATTCAAGGGTAGCGGTATCCGGCGGCGGCAGATTCTACGATTTTGGCGGGGGCAGCGCGGGCGGTGGAGACGACGGGGGCGAGCGCCGTGGGAGCGGCAGCCCTGTATGCCGCAGCCACGGGAGCAGTGTACGCGGCCGCTACGGGGGCGCTGTATGCGGGTACAGGCGCAGTGTAGGCAGCAGCTACTTGGGTGGCGTAGGGGGCAGAGTAGGCGGCAAATGGAGCAGTGTACGCGGCATACGGCGCGGTGTATGCGGCGAACGGAGATGTGTACGCCGCACTGTAAGCAGCCGCTACAGCAGGGGCGGCGTAGCGGGGTGCTACGACGGGAGCGGCCGCGTAGCGGGCGTACACAGGGGCAGGAGCGGCGGCTACGGGCGCAGCCGCAAGGGGAGCCGCAGCTACGGGAGCGGCGGTGTAGCGGGCGTAAACTGGAGCGGGAGCAGATACAGGGGCAGCGGCGTAGCGGGCGTAGACTGGGGCAGGAGCGGCGACCGGTGCTGCGACGTAGCGGGCGAAGGCGGGTGCAGCCGTCAATCTCGCAGCGGTGACGACTGGAGCGGGCTGAGCGACGGCCACGGGTGCAGCCGCGTACCGGGCAGGCACCACCGCGGGCTCAGCGACTACAGCGGGCGCGGCCGCCACCAGCGGCTCCTTGCGCACCACCGCGTTGAAACCGTTCACTGAGTCGGCGGAGTAGTCCACGATGCGGCGCGTGCCGTCAGGCTCCACCAGGGAGTATTGTCCCTGAACCAGGTCTCCGCTGCGCTGCTCCGTCTGACTCTTGTAGTCACCGGTGAGAGAATCCGCCACATTGTATCCGAAGTTGTATTGTGGGAATGGGTCGAACTCCTCAAGCCTGGCTGCGACGGGGGCAGGAGCCGCGTATGCGACGGCGGGCACTGCGCTGCCGTGAGCGATAGCCAGGAGGCAGGAGAGGACCACCAACTGTAATAGAAATTGATCATTTAGTATGAGAAGTTCTGTTTCCTTTTTGCGCTACGACAACTTGTCTATTACTATTATTTTTATTGATATTTTCCAGTATTCTGAATATGATACTTTTATCACTTTTTAGGATTATTTATCACTGTTTCACAATCACTGCTAATACACTTCACAGATCGCACTGCGCTCCGTACCTTGAATGCCATGTCTGCTGCTGGTTGCTGAGATGTGTTCAGGGATGCTTAGAGCTGTGAACTGTACCCTTAGTTTGACACTAACAGCATTTATAGTAGTTGTTGGAACGCTTGCCTCATCCTGGTGGCATCTCCAAATTTAAATATATTCAAGTACGCACGTACGAGCGGGCCGCTGGGACGACTGGACAATGCCACGTAAACAATGCGGCTACTTGCAACACACTTGGCCTATGAAACATCGCGGTCACACCGATTCTTCGCTCAATTCACGAAATAACGTGTTTTTCAGGATTACTGTTTGCCGATCTTCACGGTTAAAATGCCGCTAAAAGAGATCATATTTGTGAAGTGGAAACAAGGATTGCATAACAATGGGTGATTTGAATATTTTCGCTAAATGAAGTTATCCTAGAGGCTCAACGCGAAGAATGCATATATTGGGCATGTATTGACACTAGCACATTGTACTGTCATTAGTCACGATGTGTAATGGTGACGACAGTAACAGTAATTAACAATTTCAGTGTTCAATCCAAACAGTAGATTTCACTTGCAAATCTTGCTTACGTTATCATTGTTATTGACATCGCTATGATTTAGATTCATTCCAATTTTCTTAGTAAATAGACATGTTGTAGACGTGTAACGACTATCGATCCAAGACCACAACACGACATTGACTCAACATCTTTACTGGTGATAACAGATGCATCTCAGAGAAAGCAAGCCTACCTACAGTGTATCAAAGAATTTTTAACCCTATGATACTCATAACGCTCTGTTAATAACAGTGATTATTGAATTAACAATTTCAGTGTTCATAACAAAAATGGGATTTCACTTGCCTATCTCCCTTCTTCTTTGTTATCAATTGACGTCACGATGATTGTAAGAACATTGTGCATTTAGCATCATTCAACTTTTCTTGTAAAATAAGTAAATAGACATAATATTTTAGATGTGTAACATAACTGAAACGTGAAATATAACAACAACACGACATCGACTTGACTATCTGTGCTGATAATGACAGATGCAACTCAGAGTAAGATAGCGTACCCTAGAAATAGCAAAGAAGTTTACCTACACCCGATTATGCAAATAACGCTATGTTATCGTTACGATGATTAGAATAGAATAGAATATCTTTATTTTGCACTAGCTTTTACCCCCGACTTCACCCGCGTGAAATTTATTGTTCCCCCGACCCACCCCGTCGCGTCGCATCGCCTGCCCGCGCTATTACTTCGTTTTCGCTTAGCGTTATTTTTGACTTTTTTTATTTTTGCTTAGCTCCTTAAGGTCCTGGTTAATGTTAAATAGCCTATAGCCTTCCTCGAGAATTGGGCTATCAATTGCAAAAAGAATTTTTGAAATCCGACTGGTAGTTCCAGAGATACATACAAACTTATAAACAAACAAATTTTATCACTTTGTAAAATATATAGATATAGAAGTATATATAAAATATGCATCAAAAAAGGTCTAATATTTTGTTAATATACACAACTTTAACTCATTAAGCGTCGCTAATGAGACACAATTGATTTTCTATTGTTATGGCCCTCTAGCGGGCCACCTGGGGCCTGACTAAAAGCTAACAGTCTTAAAATAAGAATAATATATACAAGTAAGTAATATAATACATTTATATTTTTGATGCCCTATGATTGTTTCACCTCCCCTTTTTAAAAAGGTCTAAAATATAAATAGTTCAACATTGTTTGCTTACTTAATTCAGCACGCAAAACATACCTTAAAATAAATTTATAAACAAAAACATTTCAATTATTACTACTTATCGAAAAAACAAACGGAAATATTACTGTTAACTAAATTTACATAGATAAAGTAATACAATTAATGATTCACTCATCATTTAAAAATAAACAAATCCCCTACAGCTATTTTGCAAATTAACAAACAATTTGTTATTTCGTCGCTCGTTACATATCACTCTAAACAGCGTTATTGGTCTAGAATGGTTCGGCGTTTATTCGAGGATAGTCGCCGACATTTCAAACAGGCTTGTCGGACACAAAACTTGTTACAATTACGAAATTATATGTGTACACAAATAAATTGCATCCTTTGCAATGAAAAAACTAGTCCATACAAGCTTGGTCTAATGTCTCTAATTCTGTGAACCGGAAATTCTTCTTGGTTTGCGTTTACGTTTACCCCGGAACCCTTTCAGACTCAGACTTATGTAACTCTATGTCGGAAACAGCAATCACAATTAAGGTTACTGAAAAAGTGTTTACACACTGCTCTGCAACATCTGAAAAACATGCATTGATTTCTTAAAGTATTTCTTCAAGTTTGCAAACTATTTTCAGCCAACTGAAAACGGATACAGACAGATGACAGATAGATACATACACGGTTAACTTCTTTTAACGGCAACGGTTTGTAAGACTCTCTCATTATCGTCTATTCGTCTGTGTCTATCTCATTTGCATGACAACGGGCAGTTTTCTCAGGTGAATGTATTCGCAAGGACGGAGGTCGTGCACTATTTTGACTAACGGCTAATGGTACGTCGTTAGCCCGCGACAAAGTGTGGCACACCATATTAATCTTTGTTTTGTGTGCCGAAGCAAGATTGTTGTACCAACGAAACATATTTTATGGGCTAAGCTTGCTATATATTATGTCTGTCTCGGTAGAAGTTGGCAATTTCTGCCTTAGATGAAACTATTGTGAAAAATAGAACGAAAATAATTAATATTTTCAATGTAATTTTCAGTAAACAGTTCATGGGCATAATATGGAGAATTTTAAGTTAACGACAAATTATGAGTGATACGGTAGACTAACAGACCTTGAGCTTCAAGGGGCAAAAGTTATAGACGTTAGAATATGCGCAAAGAGCTAAACTTGCTCGACTTTGCCCTGTAGAGCACGTATGAACGAAATATACGGCCAAACGCCACATGTTTCGAGTTCGAAAGTGTAGACGAAATGTTAATAAAATAATTTAACATAACATAACATCCCCCTCTTGTCCCCAAGGGGTTCGGCAAAGGCAGACGTACCTATAGTAAATATAATTTAAACATAAATAAATTTCGTTTAGATTAATTTGTAAATTAATATTAATTTATGTAAATACATGCTAGTCTGAAGATGAAAAATATGTAGTAACTTATCCAGTTTTACACATATTTAATATCGTTTTCATGTGAAAATAATACAACGAGCATGACAAGTTTTACAAATTACCAATACATTTTACTACTACATAAACATATAATATAATAATAATAGACATTAAATTCTCTGATATCTTAAGCCTTTTTCACATACAATATTTCTAGATTATGCAACATCTACGCATTATTTCACTGCTACAGAAACCGAAGGCAACCTCAATCGTCCACCCTTGAACTACCCTCGGCCTGGCAGCGAGCAGCTCATGAAAATGCACGCGACAATGATGGCGTCCATTTTCCTGGCGAGCGCACGCGCGTCCTTCACAAGGTTGCCAATTGTTGCGCAACAGAGCGGCGCGTGCGCGGCGCGGCCTGTGAGCGTGCGCACTCCGACACTCATAGGTAGACGGTGAGAGATGACAGGCGAATTGCAGATGAGTGGCCAAGCTTGATGGTTTTTAACTTTTGCTTAACCGACCTCATCTAGTTTTTTTGTTAATATTATTATTTCTCGTCGACCGTAGCATGTGGCGTTCTGTAGTTTCTGCCTACTCCCATGGGAATAAGGAGTGAGTTTATGTATGTGTACGAGTAGGTATGTATTATTACTTTTGATATGTAAAAGTGGTTTTACAACCAATTTACTTACAACTAATTTACAGAAATAAAATATCATTTAACATTTGTGTTAATGCATGAATCATATGTTTAATTGGTATTTTAAATACCAAAATAAAATGTATTTATAAAGCGAAAAGTGAGGAAAAGCTAGAAAGTTTGCTCAAATACGTACTGTACATAGATAGAAAAATACTTATGAAGATTATTGGTCTCTCAAGCTCCTTGTAAAATAATCATAATTCATACGTAAAATGGTGTTGAAATATGGATACGCTCATGCATTATGAAAGGTCTAATCAATAAAAATTATATTTCATAAATTAAACTATATTTTCAGACCACTAATTAGCGTTTTAACTTTAACGTGATTTATTCTATGTTTTTCAAGCTCAAACTCAAAGCATTTATTTCCATTAAACCATTTATAGGCACTTTTGAATTGTCAAGGAGTCGGTCAGTCAGAAAGACGAAGCTAGTTGCCCACTCCATACCGTAGTACCTATGGAGAAGAATGTGGAACTTATACTATGGACACTCTTTTAAATCAAAATATTGGGTCATCATTCAAGTTGAAATTATACCTGTGTGTTTCGTACATAATACCCTGTAGGTACTTTGCACTTAGGTGGATATACTAAACGGATTGTAATGAAGTGCATCTTTCTAAGCACCGCACGTAGTGACACGTTACGTTTCAAGATCACACTTCGGAATAAATAACCTATACCCAGCTATGGTGAAAATTGGGAAATCTGAAAAGCAGTTCTTCGAATATGCGATATACTACGTTGTTCGATAAGTATTTGTTTTATGCATGTATGTATTTATTGTATATGTAAATGGTACACCACTGCCGGTAGGTCACACCACCTGCAGTATTTTCTCTCCTTCTCCCTTTAATACATCCAAAGGTTGTCTATAAAAAATCGCTTTTAGTGATAAGACCGCCCATTGTGTCACCCTATATAAAATTTCTACATTTATATGTGTAATTTTTATGTTGTACATAATAAACAGTATTCTTTACTTCTTTTTTAAATGTTGCAAGCGTGAAGCATAGTGTTGTAGTATGGCTCATTCATAAGTAATTCATCGAATGATAGTCATTTAAAAAAAAAGGTGAACAAGACAAAGGTTATGTCAAATGCCCATGTAACACCCACTCTCATGAAGATCGGAGACGTTACACTCGAAGTTGTGGACGAGTATGTTTACCTAGGACAAACTGTCCAGTTAGGTAGTTCCAACGTCGAGAAAGAGGTCAATCGTCGAATCCGACTCGGCTGGGCCGCGTTCGGGAAGCTATGCATGCAATATAATAGGTCTTTACCTATGAAATTGCCGTTTTGTATGAAAAAATTTAAACGAATTTTTTTCATGAATTTTTTATTTGTATTAATCGAAGTAATCACCCATGCAATCAATGCATCTTTGCCATCGCAGTGGCAGTTTATTGATGCCCTTCTTAAAGAAATCAGCTGGACGGGAGGCAACAAATTCTTCAAAGGCATTTTGTACTGCCTCTCGGGTATTAAATTTTTTTCCCGCCAAGAAGTTATCCAAATTCTGGAAAAAGTAGTAGTCTGTAGGCGCAAGGTCTGGTGAGTAGGGCGGATGACGGAGAGCTTCCAACCCCAGTTCTTGCAACTTGGAGACCGTCTGCTGTGCAGTATGAGGTCGCGCGTTGTCGTGCAGGAGCAGCGGAGACGAGCGTTTGACCAATGCTGGTTGGAGATGCGCCAGCTTCTCCATCATTGTGTTCAGTTCTTCACAGTACACATCTGCAGTAATGCTCACCCCGTTTGGTAAGAAGCTGTGATGAATCACACCGGCGCTAGACCACCAAACAGTGACCATCACTTTTCTAGGGGTAAGTTTTCGTTTAGGGCATTGTTTAGGTGCTGAACCAGGATCCAACCAACTTGCTGAGCGCTTACGGTTATCAAACAGAATCCATTTTTCATCGCAGGTAACAATGCGGTTCAAAATTCCTTCATTTGTGTGTCTGTTGAGCAGTGCAAGGCACGTCTCGACGCGTACTTCGCGCTGGCGATCATTGAGTTCGTGGGGCACCCATTTGTCAAGCTTTTTTACCTTGCCAATTTGACGCAAATGGACCAATATTGTTTTGACGCTAACGTCGAAAGCTGCTGCTAATTCAGCCGTAGATTGTGTATGATGAAAAGATTCGCAGGAGAACCAAGGTAACCGACATAAACCGAAGAGTTGCCAAACTTAAGTGGCAGTGAGATTACGTGAAACAATTACAATTAAATAAAAATAAAATATTAAAATCTCATACATTTATTTCATTTTGTAAAAAGTAACAAAACTAACTAAAACTAGTAGTATGTACAAATCAAGTCTTTAGTGGTTTGCTAGCGTCCTTTTGTTAGAGGCGTGAGGTGACGATCTACCAGGCAGTGGTATACGCTGCGGGCACGGGGGCAGGATAGGCGCTGTAAGCAGCAGCAGGGTAGGCAGAGTATGCCGAAGCCACTGGTACGGTGTAGGCGGCTCTGTATGCAGCCGCTACAGGGGCGGCAGCGTAGCGGGCGGCTACGATAGGGCCGGCTACGGGAGCGGCGGCGTAGCGAGCGTACACAGGGGCAGGGGCAGCGACCGCTGCGGCTACGGGAGCAGAAGCGTAACGGGCGTAAACCGGAGCAGGAGCAGCCACAGGGGCAGCGGCGTAGCGGGCGTAGACTGGGGCAGGCGCGGCGACGGGAGCAGCCGCGTACCTCGCAGCGGTGACGACTGGAGCGGGCTGGGCGACGGTGTACCGTGCGGGCTCGGCGACGACAGCGGGTGCGGCCGCCACAAGCGGCTCCTTGCGCACCACCGCGTTGAAACCATTCACTGAGTCGGCGGCATAGTCTACAACACGGCGCGTGCCGTCAGGCTCCACCAGGGAGTACTGACCCTGTACCAGGTCTCCATTACGTTGCTCAGTTTGGCTTTTGTAGTCACCGGTGAGAGAGTCAGCGACGTTGTATCCAAAGTTATACTGTGGCAGAGGGTCAAATTCTTCCAGCCTGGCTGTGACGGGGCCGGCCGCGTAGGCGACGGGGGCGGCAGCGATGGCCGCGGGCACTGCGCTGCCGTGAGCGAAGGCCAGGAAGCAAGAGAGAACTACCAACTGAAAAGAAAAATGGCAAAGCATTAATTGCATGTAAATTTACAAGGAAACGTCTACACGTGGTTGGAGATATTGACATCTCCCTTCAGTCATACTATCCCCATTTCTCATTTTTGTTCGATAAATGCTCTTTAACTCAAAAAAGTAAATTGTGTTAGGTCGGCATTCACATGATAAATAGCTTTTATGGAAGATTTTTCTCATTTTAATCACTTTTTTGAATTATTTATCACTGTTTCACAATCACTGCTAATACACTTCACAGATCGCACTGCGCTCCGTACCTTGAATGCCATGTCTGCTGCTGGTTGCTGAGATGTGTTCAGGGATGCTTAGAACTGTGAACTGTACCCTTAGTTTGACACTAACCGCATTTATACTAGTTGGTGGAACGCTTGCCTCATCCTGGTGGCATCTCCAAATTTGAATTTATTCAAGTACGCACGTATGTACATACAAGCGCCCGCAAGCCGTCGCACTATGGAAAATCGAGGTCTGTTTCAGATCGAAAATCGATAAATTCTATATTTTTCAAGATCTTTCTTGAAAAATAAAGAAGTTACCGTTTTTTTTTTTAATATTCAAGCATCTTCGCATGATTTTATGCACATACATAGAGTATTAAATAAGGCTTTAGATAAAGTTCAGATGCTATCATTTTACTAAAGAATAAATATAAAAATGAAATGTTTTACAAATGGTCTTTATTTGTTTTTTTTTTTTTTATGGGTGTTTTTTTTTTTTTTTGTTTTTTTTTTTGTTTTTGGTTGGTGGTTTTTGTTACCTTAGGGACAAAATTATTAATATTGTGAATAAAAATGTATAATTACATTAGTTTGTAACAAAAAATAGTAATATAGCTCTTCAATATTTAAATAAGTAATTAAAATTATGATTACAAATATTTATCTCATAAAACATTTAAAGTTAGGAAATTACTAAGTAAAATTAATACAAAATATGTATATTAATATAAAGCATACACTTGCCTAATTATTTTTGGTGAACTTCGGGATCCAAAATCCAAACTTCTATTCCTTCTCCTATTGAACGTAGTCCCTGAACATTGAACATTGCATTGTAGATGTGTTCAAATCCATATTCACTAAGCAGCACCGTATTTTCCCTATTTTTCGTTGATTCTGACGAATCCCCATGAGAGACATAGGGTCTTCCGCGTTTACCAGAAGAAGTAGATGGAGTAAAATCAGGCGTTACTTCATCCGAGTTTGATAAACTTACCAAATATTCTAAACCCAACCAATTGCTGTTCTTTTTTAAAAATGAATCCTTTTTCCTCGACGCTTCTGCCCATCGTATATTAAAGACAGGAATAAGATTCCTTTGAATATCACTGATAATAAAACAGATGTTGTCTTCCGAAACATGATAGTTTTATTTTAAAACTGTTGTTAAAGCTTCAAGTATTTTTCCTCCTTCGATGTATGGAAGTAATAATTCACGCTTAGAACACTTGAAAGTAGTATTCATTTTGAAATTCAGCGAAGGTACGTCACAGTCAAACGTCTATTTAGTTTTATTACGAATTTCTAATAGCGATAGTAAGTGAATCCACTCTTTATATATTATTTGATAAATAATGGTAGTGTGCATTTTTTTTTATTAAAGTTGTATCGCAAAATCAGTGCAAACTGTAGATAGTACGCCCTATTATCAATAAATAATTAATATTTAAATAAAATATACCGCAAACTAATCAGTGAACTATTCACTGTGTTAAAATAGATCACTTTCATACCGTGGCAGTTATTTTAGTTCAATCTCAGATTTGCTGCCTCCAACTGCATTAGACTGCTTCAAAAGTGAGCTTGTTTTAAACTTTTTAGTTGCAGTCAGGTTTTTCATTTTAAACGTTTTAGTGTGTTCTATTTTTGAATCATCTCAAGCCTTTTATTTTGAAATCATACACAGTCATGCTACAAAAAAATGATTCAAGACACTACTTATCGATGTCTAAAATTCGAAGGGTATAAAGAATCCCATATATAAAGATACAAAGATATGGATGAAAAATATAACCCTGTTATTACCGCCGCAAGTCGGGTAAAAGTTAACTGTTTTAGGTTTAGCCGAACAATCATGAACAAAAATAAATAAAAATTGTAGGGTCGATGGATATTTACTAAGCCCATGGGATTACTATAACATGGTGGTGGTTATTACATTTCATTAACGCTCACTGATCAAGGAAGAATAGAAGTTACCTATTTTGAGGAATAAGTCGAAAGTCGGTAATAATCTGAGCACACATTACGGTGTAAATAATAATTATATCATTTATTTGTCAGATCAGTACAATCCATATTGTTAGTAAGGATATAAACAACTTACAAACTAGTACCTCTGTCAATTATATAAATTCAAAAACATGACAGACGATAATAATAATAAAATACCACAAAAATCGCGTTGGCACCAACCAAAGCCATGTAGCAACGGATAGCGTTGAATTAAAGATAAGGACATCGTGTGACTAGCCACGAGTTGTTAGCCCGTTAATACGCAGCGCAGTGTTATGCGCGTACAGTACAATAACGTATTCAGGGTGCTTTTAGGGCTGCCGTGGCGTTGTAGCGCGTCAGGGATGTTCGCGGAAGCGTGTGTTGACGGGTTCGCCGCGATTATGCGGAAGCGATGCGCTTCCATGATGGCGCGCTTGCGGTCCTGCACCAATGGCAGTCCAGTGCGCCATTGGACGAACAGTTTAATGGGTCACTGGTTGCTTATTATTATTAATTTAATTTCATACTAACATTAGGCTAAGTTATACTACTACTAACATTATATGGATGTTTAAATCTGAAATAAAATATTTGAATTTGAATTTGAATACATTACAAAAATATATGTGACCGGTTGAATAGTAAAGTTCGTCGGATTTTGCAAATGTCCTGGTGGCCATTAAAGCCGCCAATTCCCCTCCGCGAAGCAGACAAGATTTTTATTAAGCAATAAACAGGACTTGCAAAATTAATTTAGGAAAACTGACTAACGACATAGTGACTACAAGTATGAACCTATATTTTATTGTATCCGCGAACCTCCAACATGCTTAGTGGTAAAATAACCAAGCATAGTTAGTGGCAACTGCTCGTTCTTTCTTTGCATTCTTTCTCATCTATATTGTGAACCACTACCCGTTTGTTCTGTGCGGCAATCGAATCCAAGACTCGCGAGACAAATGCTCAGCCACTGCATGAAATGTGCCCGTGTTTGTGTCGTTTTTGTGTGTGTGTGTGTGTTGAATGTGTATTTATAAAATCTGCAGGCTTTTTGAGCCTATATAGAGCCTGTAGTTTTAATTAAAAACCCGACGGGCCTCCTGGTGCTAAGATAACATATCCTTAGTGCCTGATATCCTTTAATCAATTATTGGTAACCTACAGCTGATTGACATTTTGTCGACAGGATCAGCTAATGGAGTAACGCAAATATTTCAACAAATCAAAGATACTATAATTTTTATGTTGTACATAATAAAAAGTATTCTATTCTATTCGATTGATGAACCTGAGTTACCGCGTGGCCTAGTCTATATATGTAGTAGTCTATGCCGCGTGTACTAATTTAACATTGTACTATCTATCTTCAAATATAAAATTCAAAGTCCTGACTGAGATATCAACGCACAGCCTAAACCGCTAGTCCTAGAGTCATAAAATTTGGAGAGTGTGTTCTTTATGAAGAGTAAGTATCCACTAAGAAAGAATTTTCGAAATTCCGCCCCTAAGAGGCTGAAAAGGGGGGTTGAGTTCAAAAAAACTCAACCCCCCTTGGGTTGAGTTTTTTGTAAAACTTTTTAATCTCTATGTCGATTGACTCGAAAAGTATACATACTCTTCAATTAAAATTAGGAGTCACGTGTATCACAGTTTTTCCAAAATCATCCCCCAACAGAGTCAAATAGGATCATTCTGAGGTAGAGGTGTATCAGTAATATGTGACATCCCGATTTTCGTGTTGGCTCGTGATATGCGACATTGATAATGCCAGTATACTTATGTGTATACATATAGATTTGATGAATCATTGTCGTCACCGGTGTCCAATCTCAACCAAGGTATCAAGATGTATGAAATATTGTATCTGATATTACTATGAACTAATATTTCCATTTATAAGTAAGTAACGGTTGCAAGCGCTACTACTGAGCATGAATGAGGTCCTGGGTTCGATTCCCAGGTTGGGCAAAGTATTATTGGGGTTTTCCAAAAGGAATTTCTCAGTAGCCCGGAGGCTGGAATTGTGCCCGGTTGATGGCAATAGGCTCGCCCCCTATTACATGGGACTTAAAACATAACTGGTAAAATGTGGGTGTACTACAGTTACACCTCTGCCCAATCCCTCGGGAAAACTAGGCGTGATGTTATGTTATGTTATAAGTAAGTACATGTGAGGAGCTCGTGGCTAAGTAATATATAACAGCCACACGGGTCGATCCATCAGGTTAAGTTACGTTTGCCAGGGTTGGTCTGTGGATGTGTAACGATCTATAAATACCCGGACTCCATCTTGCCTCGGAAAGGTCTCTAAGCCGTTGGTCCCGGCTGTCATTCGTTGATCTTTGAGAGTCTTTATGGGTCAAAAGAAGCTCGAAAGTCTGACAACCAGTCTTACCAAGAGGTATCGTATTACCCAGTTACTGGGTTGTGGAGGTCAGGTAGGTAGTCGCTCCTTGTATAAGACTTCCCGACATCAATCGTTGGGCAGTTGCCCACCAGACACAGCACCCGTCTGGTCGCAGGGTACTCCCTTTTCTATAGAGTATGAGTGAACTTTACACCCTATTCCTCTTGCCTCTAAAGATTTAAGGAATTGGAATTTAGTCAGAATTCGTATCTTGAGGTAACATTTAGGTATCGTTTATCATCTGCCTGTCTGTCTGTTACTTTTTCACGCTTTAACGGCTAGATTTCGATGATAGGTAGGTTACGGATAGGCCATGACCTGGGTTAGGACATAGGATACTTTTTATCCCAGTAGCACGTCCGTCCCCGTGGGGTAATTGCCGACCTCCACGCGGGCGAAGCCGTAGGCAGAAGCTAGTATAGTATATACTAATTCCATGTCTTCAACAACTACGTATACAATGCATGATGCGTCTTATAACACCGCAACGAAAATGCTATGTGGTTTATATTGTACCCTCTTGAGTAGTGATAACATCACCGGTCTAAAATGTATTGTACCTAATGAAGTAAATTAGAGGCAAAGATTTTAGAAGTATTGATTTTTGTTCCACATTCAAGCAAATTCTGGTCACACATTAATACTATGTCAGACAGACATTTGGCAAAATTTACGTGGACAACCTTTAAGTGGTTTTTGGCATATAAATATAATTTACGCCTTTAACATTGACATTACGTTTATTAAATATAAGATAAGCAGTCATCTTAAATAAGTCGTCTGAAGCAATGAGGTTCGACACTGCGCTCATTTATTATACTTATAATTCGATTTGTACTCGACGGTGTGTGAGACTCCTTGCGTGTGACCTTTTCAGCGCGTGCGTTGAATATACGTGACCTTTTACTACTGTCATATAAACACACGTACATACTAATATTGTGACAGAATTTACAACTGTATCTTATCGATGAATCAGAGTCACCGTTGTGCGTTGATAGCGCTACTAACATTCTGGGACTCCATTGAACCTAAATTAGCAATCCGGTAAAAAGATCATTTTGAAAAGCTCACTCTTTAGATAAGCTGGTTGCTAAACGCAGAAATAGTCTATCCAAAGTGAAGATGGAAATGTGGAGAACATTTCCATTAAGAGCAATGATGAAAAAAATGAGATTACAATGAAAATTAATACCAGCTATTCGTTGATGTCTTTTCAATGCACAAATAATAGGAAAATTATGATTAATTCATTCTTCATTAAATTTATTTGCTGCCAATCTTGCAATCCTGAATCGAATCAAGTTTGATTCATATTTTCGACTTCCAATTAATGTCCGTTTGCTCGAAAACTTTTCGATCCAAAACTCATGAATGTCGGAACTTTATGACGCTGGTGTATACATATTGACATTAAACACCCATTTTGTATTGATTTGCATGTATTTTGTAACGATATCGAACTCTTCGATGGCCACATAAACCTACCAACCTTAGTGAAACCAGTATCAATCCAGAAATCTTAACTTTAATGGGCAACCTACAAATTGTCATTACACTCTTTTCACGAGGTTTTATTAAAATGTTGACCTCGATCGGCTATTTAAAATGTGGGAAGCGCTCGTTCTGAAAGAAACTTTTAAAGAGAAGCATTCATGTGTCTTTCATTTTTTTTCTGATGTAACTCCATATTTCTTGGAAACGTAAAAAGTCCTTGGTTAAACATGGAGTCACATATGGCGGACTACTTGGCCTTAAAGTGTTGTTCCGCAAAACAAACAAAAATAAAACACAAAGTAAAGGTCAGTATTATTTGACCCTTTGTTCGGACAGGAAACGATCGCTCTCCTATAATTATTGAAGTTAATTTTATCAAAGTTGAACAGGTGAAGGTTGTACAAAAGTTACGCTCGTTAAATCACTGCAATTTACGAATTGCTCACTTTTTGTTGAAGTAATTGGCAATCGGATTAATTTCATCGCTAATCTCATGGGAATAAATCTCTTTACTGCTTCTGTTGAATTTAAATGTTTAATTTAATTTTGTCTACAAATTATAAATATATTTTCATCAACCGGGCATAAAGTCATCAATACCCGATTAGGTTGCTGAGTCAACCACTTAAACATTCATGAATATCATCACTCACCCACCCCTTACTTAACATTTCACGTCCAAATCTGAAATTCAAATGCAGCACAAAATACTCTTGTACCTAAAAAGTAGTGCACATACCTTGACTCAAATTATTGACCTCATTGCTGATAGGAATGCGTCACACTGCGCGACTTGCGTCAGGCTGTCGCTGCTCTGCTTTATATTCCATCGCCAAACTAGCGACGAACCCAAACGCTTTCCTTGACAATAGTTCTAAGAAACAGTGCGAGAGCTGTACCCCTGGCTTAGACATAACAATCTAATAAATGTCACGTTAATTTGACGTGATTTTCAGTGGCCAGCTTTTGTAAAATCATGAGATGTGATGATTGTTGACACGATATTGGAAACTACACCATAATGATGTGATGTACCTTCGGGACCACCCCAAGATGCATCTTGGGAATCAGTGTAGTTTCCTATAATCGCATTATGGCACACAAATAGCTATTAAAAAGATAAGTTTATAGAGCTATGAGGATTTGGATATATAATTAGTTTATTAAAAATATTTGTAGATATTTCATTTCTACAAGATTTTTATTTTATTTTTTATTTCTTGACCCATCAATGTGGGTATATTCTGACATACAACAATTTCACGCCAAAGTTCATCCTAGGTGTGTTAACCTAGAACGTTATTGTAGGCACTAAATTCAAGGCTATGTTACAAGTCACATTACCATAGTATATGCCTAAAGGTTGACAGCTGACACTTTAGGCTACGTGATGAAGAAAGTAATTGAGTATTTAAGGCCCTAACATATATTTTATGTGCACGGATATGCTGATGGAAACATCTGACATTTTTAAGATTAGCACATGCTAAATATTTTGTCAGGATCTACCTGTTAGGAAAATAAACGTGTCTATTAAAACGGTAGTGAACTATTTCATTTAAATAAGGTCTTATTTATTTAGTCGCCCTCACAACAACTCACAATAAATTGGCGAAATGTGTGAAATGGGTGTACTATAGGTACCTACACCTCTGCCTAACCCTTTGGGGAATACAGTCGTATATATTGTGTGTGTCTTTAATGGCCGATTCCTGTAATGTACGGACCGTTATTGGTTAAAATTAAGACTCTTGCATCTTTACCAGTAATGAAGCAAAGACCTTCATATCTTTGCATAGTAGACCCTCTCATATGGAAGTAGCTACCACAGGTAAAATTAGCTTACGAATCTATTTATATGCCCAGTTTGGCAATAAAAAATGCTACCATTGGTAAGCAAAACTATTCGTTTTTCTTTAAAGGAACCGAGTATTAGTCGTTATGATTTTAAATGCCAGTAAATGGAACATTTTAATTCTATAAACGTAGCTTATATACCTATAGCACTTCATAGGTGATGCTCGATTTGGTTTTAAAGCCAAGAGTATGTGTATCTGCATAATATAATGATATCTAACCACAAAAAAGCTCTATTAGTTTTCCTAGAAATAGGCAACAAAATAATTGATATACTAACTGTTTCTAAGCAAAATAATTAGTATTGTACTTATGCTATCGATCGAGATATTAACAAATCTATTACCTGCATTCATTACTTCACACTTAAACTAGTTTTAAGATCTCATTAAAAAACTTAATTCAATTTTGCTATCTAAGATCATATAATAAGTTCTTGACTTTATAGGAATCATGACCGGTTAGATTACGAAGCAGTAACTATTTAATGACAAGTTGTTAGATTCGCCTTAGTAAGTAGAAGAACTGAAAACTTGCATACAAAGTCAGGCATTAAGCCTGGATCTTTCCACCTAGCTACTTGCGGTAACGATTTTGAAACTACCTATGCTAAATGAGGTGTAACCATTTCAATTCTCAGATTAGTCGGTTGATGTAAATTGGGGACCATTTTACATCTCACATGCCGAGAAGAAAACGAAAAACGCTGAGTAGACAGCCTATGATCACGTTGTGTTCAATTTTGTTGTGGTGCCCCGGGCAAATTTATCTCGTCGTCTCGTTGCTTTGAATCTACAAGTCCACTAGAAATGCCCTCTATGTGAAAATATTTTCTCGCGAACAAATCACTTTACGCTGTTGAGATCACCAGCTGCTGCCGTCACAGACTCATACCAATTACAAATAGAGCAGTATGCACATGTGTTTATAATGAACAGCCACGCGACAAGCGACTTGCGCTTTACACCACTTTTCGTATGTAAGCGCTGTAGCGGCAATTGCACCATTTAACGCGTGGTCACAATACATAAAGATATTCCGGGCATTGCCGACAATACTGCGCAGTTGTGTCATTCTGCTGTTACACTATCAATTACTAGATGAATGCATACGAGTACAATGTACAAATTAAACAAAATATTTTACACCAAATATGTTTATGAGCAACATGCATGTCATCATGGGCGGAACGGGGGGATCAATGGAAGGCAGCTGCCCCTCCATGGACAATCTTAGGGAAGAGTGGAAGCTATGACCTTTGGGAAAACTTCATCCCCGCCCCCCAGGTTGTTTTTTTCCCCTCTTGGATCAAATGCTGGGTAAGCCCACAATAAAGTTCACAAATATTCAGTCAATTATTCAGTTCCCAATGAGACTAAATTAAATAAAGTTGTGAAATGTTTTTATAAATATACATAGTAATAAGACTTCGCGAACTTGATTTATATCAGTAATACTACGAATAATCTTAGTTCCATAGTTTTTGCGACGAATACGTTTATATTTCGTTTCAATTACAACATAGGTCGCTATATGCAAAATAAAACTAGTTCATTAAATTTTTAAGTAGCAAGTAATATAATCGTAAATTGATTTAGGCAAGTGATTAATTTCAATGATTATTGGCCAAAAACTACTAACCAACATAGAGTTTATCTTCTGCGGGAGAGTTAATCGACATCTGTCGTGGTAGCAAAAGAATAGCTAATAAGCTTTCTCTGCTCACGCACTTGTCAATGAATGCAACGCACTACTGTTACAGATACGTGGCTTACATCACGCATAAATCCTACTTAAGCTGAACACCTGTTAGGGAAAACCCATGAGACCATTTGCGAATATGTAACTAAAAACGATTCATTTTCATTTGTTAACTAATAAAGCCTTTATCCTCAACTCATTCAGAGCGTTATCCATTTCTTAGTAACAATAAGTGAAGCTGTAAAGTTAAAGCTGTGTAAAGTTTAACTTAGAAACGATTAATAAAGTTTTGGTGAGCTTATAACTCAGAAATATAAACTGACTTTCACTTCACATGGTTTAATTTAGTGTTTTTATCTAAGGACATCTACTAATTAAAATTAACCTCCTTTACTAATAAATGAAGTTTCATTATAGTCTAGGCCTCTTTTATGGTTACGCTTATGGGAGTGATTAGTCCATGTTAGCTCTGGGTCGATTTGAGTGGAAAAGGGAGGCCTTTGAGCTGCAGTGGGACAATACAGGCTGATATTAATATTATTGTTAGGCTAGGAACAAGAACAGCCTCATAGCCCAGGGGCTATGAGGCTTTTCTTGTTCTGTCTGTGCAGAACCTTCCGACTCTTTGTAAAGAGACGTAATCGGGCATAGATTTATTAGCTAATAAATCTATACCCGATTATAATACTTAAAGATATCTATGGCTAATACTTAAAGCGTAATCATTTTAAACTTAGACACCAAGTAATTAAGACCATAAAGATATCACTACAGTATATTCGCGGGGTCGTGCTCCGGACATTGCATCACGTTCGTGACATGCCCGACAAAGCTCGAGGAATGACATAAGTACACTCGAGTTGCAACGCTACCATGCAGCTATGTGGATCACGAAGTTGTAGCCAACACATGATGCCGATAGCACTGCTGTATTACCTAGGGTACAAAATATGCGTGTTTAAGTAACTAATGTTTAAAACTCTAAAGGAATACTTAGCAGCTGTCTCATTTTCGAAACGCCCAGGTAGGTTTTCGCAGTTTGAAACGGATATAGATTTTTGTCTGATGAAATGTTTTGAAACTTTTCACAGTTATCAATCTGCACCCAGTAAATGTATGATTGCGTTTTTTTGGGGGAAAATGCTTATGTACTCTAGCCTTTTTTGCCAGCCTATTTCCAAATCATAGCTATGTGAATTTGTTACATGCAAGCTTGCTAAAGCTCGGCAATAAGCAATCACACTGCTAGCTGCTGCTGCTCTATCATTGAACTGTGCTAAGTTGAAAATAGCTGTACAAATTATTTGGATTTGTTTCAAGTAATTTTTAAAGTAACGCTTTACTTATCACAGGTGGTTAATGCATACCTGGCTTTTTTATTTAATCCTCATTTCATAAATCTACGTTAACATAGTAAGTAAACAGACTTGCTTCCCCTGCAATTAACTCGCCAAAGAAACTCATAAACCAATCAGCAGAAACCATAATCCTAAAATCACCGTTTACAGATTACTCGTTACCTAACCCTGCACTGATAACATCGTCTATCATTGGCATTACCGAAGCCCATTGAGTTAACATATTATTATATCAATGCCGAAGCCCAAAGCTTGGCCAGCAGTCAGGGGCGGATAACCATCGCGTTACACGGCAGTATAATGTCAAGGTGAAATTCTACTATTGTCTCTGGCTCAAACGATACGGAGCGCGAATCGTAAGTAACAGTTAATGAATAGCCATTCATCGCGCTGTCGATAGCAGTGAAAGATTACAGCGCGGCGCGTGATTGTTTTAATGTACGTGCATTTTTCTTAACTTTGGATGTTGTGCTCAAATGGTTATATACTTACACGGTTAATGGGTAAAACAAACAGTGTGAAGGAAATAAAAAGTTACTGCAGTAATTATGTCGAAAGTTTCAGAATTAATTACATAATATCTTAAAATACTTTTGGAGGAGCCACCACAAATTTTGCATCGTTCATCTAAAAAAGCTTATTATCTCAGGCAGATTTGATCAATCACAGTGATACAAAATAGTAAATAATTAAAATGCAAACACGTAGTAGTCATTTTTTGCTCTGATTTACTAATATTAGTTCGACAACCAGCAACTCATCCACATTACAGATTTATTGCCCATGTCAACATTTTACGAGTGCCGTATAATTGAGTCATCTTGACATTATTAGTATTTGCGCATCGAACTCCGCAACGTGTACAATGTTTAATGCAGTAGAAATATCGATGAAAGAATACTTATCGATACTCGTTTTCCTTTATGATCGTTTACCGATACTTACTGAACCTCTTCGACGTTTATTGAGTGATAACTAAAGCTTAAACTCTTCAACTTGACGACACGCTACAATTTCGGTGCATGATATCGTAAAACTGTCAAAGAAATCGAATAATCTTAACCTTGGACCAAATAATGAAGAAAACAAGTTGGCACTTAGTGTTACGTGGTGTAAAATACCGGTACTTACGAACTACGAGCAAGTAACGTAGGAATGGTAACAGATGTTCGCAATTTGCGCCGATGAACTTTAAGTCCGTTATCTTCGACGAGCACTCACAGGCCTCTAAATGAAAATATCAGTAGCTTATAATTCAGAACAAGGACAACAATGTATGCCTACAAAGTAATGTGCCATATGTATAGTAGATAAGTTAGTGCACTTAAATATGTGCTACGCTAATTGGTTTAAAAGGACCAGCCAACAAAATATATGCATATTTCTGCACATACCGATTTCAAAAACTTTGATATAAACGTTCTCGTTCTTAAATTAACTCTCTCTGCCTTGATTAGATTTTTTTCATTTGGTTTATATTGCTTCTTGTCTGTATTTTCGCAATCTGAAAATACTAATCTGCAATCTTTCTGTGACTTGCTATCGAACTCTATTCCTATTTAAAAACTAAGTACCTGTAGGTACTTTTGTTGAAACTCTCCTTTATTTGAACCTTCTTAAAGTTTCATCACCCTCCTACTTTACAGGTTTGGTCACCCTCTGAGGATGTGATCATACCTGAAAATATATTTAAAAAAAATAACACCATAAAGTGAAGTGAAATTAAAGCTACAGATACAAAAACTATGACCTCGAAGAACCTTCAAACCTGACAGAAACATGAATGATGACGAGACACAGATTATTACGATAGCCCGTCGTCACTCGTCAATCTTCGGCCACACCCGTCCAGCTACTTTTGTTTTCATCGTTCGGAGGCCTCAACAATCGACGGGACCATGGCCACTGACCTCCACTAACATTAATTTCTGAAATAAGTATCAAGTTTATCTATTTATCTGAGACTTGGTTAGTTGTGTGTTAGTATTTTAAGTAAAGTTAGGGTTCGAGCTCATAAAAACATGTTGCTTGTATTCGACGAAACGGTTTCGGCGGTCTATAGGTGTCTCTTTATAATGATGATCCTAATATTACCAGTAACATGCACACATCCACTCATGGATGCTACTAAGAATTTCCTAATGGAAGAATCCAATAACAATTTGCTGACCCGGGAGTCAAATCCAGGAGTAGGTACCTGGGTACTTTACTAAACCAACGAAGCACAGTACACATTTTTCTTTACCGAACTACTTAATACCTAACTTCTAGGTACTTACTATTAACTACAAAATATAGGTTTTAAACGGTATTATAAGAAGCTTGGCCCACTTGCACCGCCAATTACTAAACACGTTTAGCGATAAACGAGTTTAAAACATAATTCTGTTTCTGTCAAATGTTTGAAGATGACAGAGGTAGAATGATGTTTACAACTCGTTTAGCGCTAAACTTGTTTAGTTATTGGCGGTGCAAGTGGGTCATCTTGCATCACCTTATAACATACGGAACTCTCCGATAATATCTCAGGATGTAAAGGGTTCCCGAAACGAACAATTGCGATTGATCTATTGCTATTGTCAATCGCTTCAATTGCATTTAGTAAACGGTCATTTTGCGCAACAATTTGTATCAGTCACGTAAATATTGACAATTGTAATTGATTGTTTCGGGGACACCTTAGTCGGATTGTGTGATGGTGGGCGCGGCGCGGCGTTACTGTTAGCAAAATCATCATGTTAGCATCATCCCACTGCTGGGCAAAGGCCTCTCCCCATGACTTCCAGGTCTTTCGATCCAGGGCTAAAGAGGACGGCGCCAGCGCGTCGTTATATTTTAAATTTGTTTATGGTTTTATATTTTTCTCTAGTCCAATGTTATGTACGGTAGAAGAGATCGATTTTCATTTTAAATTGAAGAGTCAGATTGATTTTACGCAATAACCAACAAAAATATTCAACTAATGACTGACTTCATTGTCTGTATCAATTAATCTTTATTTAAGTTCTGAATAATAACACATTTATAAAACAAATAATTAAGTAGCCTTGAGACACATCTAAAACGAGATGATTAAAATGTAATAACATTGTGTAGTGGGCGAGTCATCGTTGAGCGCGCGGGTAGAGTCGCTTGCGCAACACAACACAGTAGAGACGGTAACAAGAGCACACGTCGCGGCTGTAAATGTCGGTCCAGCTTTTTATGGCTGCCTCATTTCTTCCTTTTCGTACTAAGTAAGCACTTCGTGATACTTAGTGCTGATATTCATCTATTTGAAATCTATGCAATATGCGCATCTCATACGAAAAGCTACATTTGTATGTTGTTAATGGAATCTGTCATAGAAATTAAGAGACAATTATCACACTATAATTAGGTACTACTAACTTATACCTACACTTATTTTCATAAACTCTTTGTAAAGTTGGCAGTTATGATGACAACCGTATAATTCGAAAAAAGTTTGATTAAGTGACCTTACTTTGATAGAGTGGCTTAACTTAATTACGTGTTTTATTAATAAAGAAGTCTCAATATGCTATTTATTCATTCTGAATTTCTGATTATGTGCATGTACAGTAGCCACCAAATCAAGTTACCACAAACTGTCAGATTTTCTCATTCGATTTTGAACTTAACCATAAACATTTTAAGGTTTAAAATTGTTTGGAGAAATTTGACAGTTTCGTGTAGCTTAACCTGCTGGCAAGAGTACATAAAATAAATATGTACCTATGTATAACATAGATAATATATCATCTCGCCTGTATTCGCTGAAGAGTTATGCAGAGGTGCACCTATAGTACACCCTCATTTCGCCAGATAGTGCGTCTCGGCGGGCACAGGCCGGTCGGTGCGAGCGCTTGAACTGCTAGATTTTGTATATATGTATTTAAAAAATAATAACGATTTTATAAAATGTGTTCTCAACATGCCCTGAAAATAAATAAGCTTTATCTTTTGATATAACTGTACATGGTTTCATGATGGAATCTCTTCAAGGTACACGTTTTAAATAGCGATTTAGTGTCACCTTTATGATATTTTTTATCGAAGCAATTATTATAATTCATGTTTCTGTCTTCACACAGCGCATGTTCTATTTTCCTAATATATTTTTTTTGCGCCACGTTTACGTTTGGATAGATTACAGAGATTTAAGAATGTTAAAAAGTATTGCAACCTCGCCAAATCCCAAGTAACAGGGGGCGAGCCTATAGCCAATTGCTACATCCGGGCACAAATCCAGACTCCGGACTACTACTGAGAAACTCCAGATAGAAAAACCCAATAACACTTTGCCCGACCCGGGAATTAAATCCAGGACCTAATACTCACCAATAGCGCTAGTGACCCTATATATCAAGACCTGTTTTGTCACACACACAAACAAATGGATAGAGTACCTACTTACCTAGTTATTATTTTGTAACATCTGCAAATAAGATTATGTGATTCACAAGTACTGACACAACGTTAACTAGAGACTTGACACATTTTAGTTTTATTTTTAATTGAAGAAGAAGCAGATATACCTAATACCAGTAGGTACCAACCTAGCCTTTTTTTTTTTTTTGGGTGGGGAATCATCAAATGGCCTCTCCCGCTCTGGGCAAAGCGGAAGGGCGTGTCAGACTCGTAATGACTAAAACCCACCCATGTTCCTTCAGTTGCCTGTGCGCCAGGGCCACGGTAACTCTTTCGAACAATCCGCGATCCCGGCAGGTTACTAACCTAGCCTGTAATCTCCAAAGGGATATGCTTGTAGAAGTTTATTAATACAGTAATATTTTTAACATCCTAATTTTGCTGTTTTTTATTTTATTTTAGAGTCCTATATTGTAATAGGTGGCGAGCTGATTGCTATTAACCAGGTACGATACGCAGCACGTCAATGGTAAACAACCAGTATAAACTGGCCTATTATGCTATTGAAACCCAATACTTCACTAGACCAGCTCAAGGTCAAGGTTCTACCCAAGAGCGGATCCAGGATTTATTTCTGGGAGGGGCACATGGGCCAGACAGTTAAGAAGTGTCTCCCACATTTAGTAATGAACTATGTTTTTTTTTGGAATTTATCCTTTTTAAATAAGATTTAAGAATAACTACAAACAAAAATGCAATTTTAGCACCCTGCCTCGGATAGGATTGTTTTTTTTTACCATAGATACAGAAATAAGAGTAACTTTGTCGACATAGGTAGGAAAGTTTAAGAATTAAGAGACCCTGGGGTGCAAGAACGAGCTCGAGCGAAGCGAGCTCAATTATTTTAGCACCCCACCTCGAATCGGTTTGGTTAGTCTTAGACAATCTTTGGATGCGCGAGGCCCCTCAGACCACACATCTTTTTAGCATTACATGTTATCCTAAAATCCTCTCGCCGACTCTAGGCCGCTGCATTGTTGGCTTAGCAGACCTCAGTGCCTGAGTACGACCTGACGGCAACACTTTGAACCATATTACTTATGCCAAAGCTGCTAAAGATATAGTAGGTACTTCTTCAGCATTCATCATTGAATCAATGTCATGATGGATATGCATTCAGGCCAGTGCATCCAAACGATTCGATTATATTTCACTTAAACCGTTTGTGGGGGCACGTGCCCCTGTGCCCCCACTTAATCTGCCCTTGGTTCTATCAATGAGGTGCGGCCTACTTTACGCATCCAGTATCCGAGTTGCAACTGAAAATTTCCTCATGGAAAAATCCGACCCAAGAAATCGGACCAAACACAGAACATCACTCTAGCAGTAGTTCTAAAAACCATACTTGCCTTAAAAAAACAGTATTCCAATAAAATTCAAATAGTTGCTAGCATACGTGGTCGCCATGGAAAATGGAAAGCAGTGCAAGTGTAGCCGAAGAGCCGCAGCGACGCGACGACCAGCTGCTCCGATTACATCGACCTTGATCTGTGCCGCGTCTCTCATTACAGGAAATTATACATGTGTGTGAAATTGTATAGTGCCATGTGAAAAGGACGGAACTGGTCTCGACAAACCGTTGAATTAAATTAAGCGCAACTGAGCACACCCTTTAAAATTGGCAACATAGTTCGTAATCCACTCCAGATGTGTGAGAGATTATAATGACGTAAAATTTATCAGCCGAATCGGGTGTTACATACCTTCAAGTTTCAACAAAACGGGATAGACAGCTCTACAGATATCTGGGTTTAAAAAAAAAACTTTTGAATTTCAATTAGAAATACCCATTTTCATAACCTAATAATTAACTGAACTTGTTGTAAGTGTAATTTAATCACGTTATTTTGATATATGTTTTCGTGCCTGTGTGACATTGGAAACTACCTACAAAATTCCATAATTATGACAATACTATAATTCATTCACTACAAATTACCCTAAGTCACTGATATTACATAAACCTAACGGATTTGAGAAAATGAAGGCACGTTGAATGGTATGAAAGATTTTTCAAGTAGGCAGGTAACTCCCTGACCAAATTGCATGGAAATGTAGAAACAAAGATACATCCAGAAACCTTGAAACACTATCAAAAATTTATTCGTATAAGTTGAAGAGCTTTTTAAATTAATTTAAACCTTAGTGCAATTCATCGTACGTAGCTAATAATAATAAAGCATAAGGGGTTACGAGGAAAAAACAACTAACCTAACCTAACAATATCAACAACTTTGATTAGAATAACAAAGAGGTATCATAAGAACAGCTTCCGAAAAAATTAGGGATCATTAATAGCGCCCTGGGGCTCTAATTCACGGTCATGTGGCTTACGCACGACATCGCGCGGTGAAAGGGTGCGCCCCCGCCAGCCATATAAAAGCTCCAAGCACTCCTCGTCAGACATCATTCAACATCCTCTATCAACTCACACACCACACAATGGCATTCAAGGTACTACGAAGTTACGTACATACAAGAACTAACTGTGCAAGTTTCTAAAGCAAGAACATAACTCAGTGATTGAAATAGTTAAAAAAGTGAATCTTTGTTCTAAAATTAACCAATTTGTTTTTTCCAGTTCGTAGTATTCGCATGCTTGGTGGCTGCGGCCAGCGCTGGAGTTTATCCGGCTGCTCAAGTGGCTTACGCCGCTGCTCCCGCCTACGCTGGACATCAGGCGTATGCCGCGGCTCCCGCCTACGTCGCCCACCAAGCATACGCTGCTGCCCCGGTCGTACACTCCGCTCCCGTAGCGTACGCCGCACCCGTCGCTAAGGTGGTGGAAGAGTACAACTCACACCCACAGTACAGCTTCGCGTACGACGTGCAGGACGGTCTCACCGGCGACTCCAAGAGCCAGCACGAGACCCGCGACGGTGACGTCGTGCAGGGCTCCTACTCCGTGGTGGACCCCGATGGCACCAAGCGCACCGTGGACTACACCGCCGACGATCACAACGGTTTCAACGCCGTCGTGCGCAAGGAGGCCCTCGGTCACGTTGCTAAGGTCGTCGCCCCTGTCGCCAAGGTCGCCCCTGTTGCGTACCACGCTGCCCCTGTCGCGTACCAGGCTGCCCCTGTCGCATACCAGTCTGCCCCTGTGTACCAGTCCGCTCCCGTGTACCACTCCGGCCCCGTCGCCAAGCTGGCATACGCCGCCACCCCAGTTGTCCACGCTGCCCCAGTCGCCAAGTTCGCTGCTCCCGTCGGTTACTCCACTCCTCTCTACCACCATTAAATTGATGCTAAACCAAAATCTAGGAGTCTAGTTGTACAGTACTAATAACGTATTATTTTCAATGCGTTTATAGTATTATGTTTTACTTTCATTAGGACCTATTTAATTAAATTAATATTTTTCTATGAAACTGTTGTTTACTTTTATTTTTCCTAAAGTAAGTAAGTAAGTAAAATTTTATTTGTTTAAACATGGTGTACATGATATATTGCATGCAAGATAATAAAAGATACAGAAAAGTTCTAACATGTTCAGCCGCATAACGTGGCGTACAAATTGGTAGGAAGAGATGGTGCATAAACCGTGATAATATTCATCAAAATTACATTATTTAAATTATATAGCCTGTACTTATTAAATCATCAGTATTCATTAAATATTACGTATCATTACAATTCAGCAAGCACATTTTTTAGATAAAATTAAATGTCAAAGTAATCATTAAATAAATTAGTCAATAACAAATATGAATTACTGTCATTAAAATATTAATTCCAAATTACAATTATTCCACAAAAAATCACAATAACATGTCAATAAAATACAACATCGTCATCTCAAAAACGAAGAAAAATTATCCTCCTTCATAAACTTTGCCATACTGTAAAATGCTCTTTCGGTTAGTAAACTCTTCAATTTACTTTTAAGAGCAGATAATTATATTTAATGTTCTCCATGATTTGGGCAATTTATTAAAGGTGGTCGGACCTAATTACATGCTCTGTGGTCGGACCCATGCAAAAGATGCTCTTACGCATTAGAGTGGTTTTAGCGCCATGACCACAGAGTTTGAAATTATCACGTCTATTCCTAGGGACAGCATCAGACAAAAGCTGAAATGAATACTCATTTATTTCAGCTTTTGTGAAAAGCAGCACTATATTATAGTGTATTAAATTGGCCTAACAATGTCTAAATAATTATATTCAGTTAAGTAGGTACCTACTCTAAGAATTTACCGATGGACTAGGTATGTTAAATAATATAATTAAACATTGAATCACGTCTCCGCGGGTTATAAAGTTCACGCTCAAATGGTCTGCGACTGAAATTATCCTACTGACATTTTCGAGTAGGTAGGTATGTACCTACTTCATACCTATAACCTATGGTAAGTTAGGACCTGGGAAGGATGTGAAGTTTAGTTCCAGTACCTAAGTACCCATAAACATCCTTGCACCTTGATATCATCACAAATATTATGGTCGTTTCCACCTTCAATGGTTCAATGATGTAGGTCATGGAAGACAGCAAGAGAAAATTTATCATTTATAAGATTTGAATTGCTATAAAATTAACTTAATTAACACTTTCCGGGACAGACCGCCTCTTGACGTTATGTCGGTATATCGTTACGTGACAGTACGCCTAAGGGCGGTGAACTTTATTTCATGTAATTTGGCAAACCGTCGATAGCCGTTGCTTGCCCATAGTATTCCTAAGAAGCACATGATCTAGTGTCACATCACGCGACTTCATTTGTTCGTGGGTGTCACGGCAAACTCTTTTCGAGTCATTTTTCAACACACACATACGCAGTGCTTATGCACCAAAACAACACATGCACACCGCCGACAGGCGTAGACTGAGCCATACAAGTACAATGATGTTGATATTTAGTGTCACGGCGTACGCGGCGCCGGCGTGTCGTCGAATCGCTGGGTGTGGTTTTTGATTTTTGACAGCAAAAGCAAGGTAAAGCTTATTTATACATATATTCTAATTAAGTTTGATTATTATGTGTGTTGCGTTATACAGTAGTGCAGTTTTTTTACTAGTAGGGATAAAAACATGATGCAATAGTAAGAAATTACTAAACATAAACGTAGTGTTCTAATGCTATTTACCTACTATTTTAGCTTCTTACCTTCTTAGTTTTTATTGTGAGTATTTACCTATATTGTTTCGCAGATGGCGTCTAAACGGAAGAAACTGGCATCAAGTAACCGTCCAAGTCTGTTTGCTGCTGAAGACGATGCGGAAGAAAGCCACCACGACCCTTACAGTGACGTAGATGGTGAGTTCGGCTCTGATACAAATTATGACCCTGATGGTGCTCAGGAAGGCGAAACTAGTGAATCAGATTATGAGATTTTCAGTACGAGAAACGTTAGACTTGTGCATTCCACTAGGATTAGTGAAAGCCCACTTCAATCCAGGGATTCGAGTTCAAGTTCGATATCGGACCAGGAAGTAGATGAAAGGTCTTGCAGTGACCATTCTGTCATAGAAAATAGCGTAGAAGATGGAGTAATGGGCTCTCAGGAACCTGAGTCATCTAGTCATTACCATCAAATTGCACAAATAGATCCAAATCTCACCGATATATTACCAAATCAAACACTAGAGACTATCAATGAGCCTTTGCCAACTACCCCAGCTCCGGATGACGCAGAATGGGTAGATATTGTTGCCGATATTCCTGATTTTAGCTTCGATCAAACATTACCCGGCCCACGCGTGCACATTAATCAACCCGCGACTGAAAAAGATGTTTTCGATTTACTGTTAACGCCAGACCTCGTTGAGTATTTAGTGAATTGCACGAATGCATACGGCAACTCATTAGTAAACCAAAACCGGCCGCACACTAGACACTCAAGACACAGAGTTTTTCATGAGACAAATGTAGAGGAGATGTATAAATTTCTTGGTCTTTCTCTGCTTTCCGGACAAATTCATATGCCTGAAAATCGAAAGCTATTTACTCATGCCGACCCATTATATTACCATCCTATTTTCAATTTCGTGATGTCGGGTCGAAGGTACGAGCAAATTTTACGATGCCTATGCGCATCTGAACTCAACGCGAAAGGGCCAGATAAAATAAATGGATTCATAGATCTACTGACTCGCAATTTCCGTCAAGTCTATTATCCTGATAAAGAGTTATCGCTTGATGAATCTATGATGCTCTTTAGAGGTCGATTAATTTTTCGCACATATATGAAGAACAAGAAGACCAAGTACGGAATTAAGTTTTACGTATTAACTTCTCATGACGGATATGTTTTGAACCAAAAAATGTATTCTGGTAAAGCAGACGTTGATGAATACAATACGGGTGGAAAGACCATTGAAAAACTTGTCTTACGTTTAATGAGACCTTACCTGCTTAAAGGTCATGAATTGTACATGGATAATTTTTATAACTCCGTGACTCTCTCTGAGAAACTTCTTGACCTGCAAACCCATACGTGTGGCACCTTGAGAAGTAATCGAAAGGGCAACCCAACACTTCTAGCAAAAAAAAAGCTGAAAAAAGGTGAATATTTTTGGCTACGAAAAGGCAAGGTTTACGTGAGTCATTGGAGAGATAAACGGCAAGTTTTGATGTTGACAACTTTGGATCAACCTGAGATGATTGAAGTTACCAACAGACGTGGGCAA
Organism: Griposia aprilina; assembly: GCA_916610205.1. NCBI lineage: Eukaryota > Metazoa > Arthropoda > Insecta > Lepidoptera > Noctuidae > Griposia > Griposia aprilina. Next base: position 11,780,232 of record OU744306.1, read on the forward strand.
AAGCGCAACAAACCTAAAGAAATAGCACGGTACAAAAGCTTCATGTCAGGTATTGATCGTGCTGATCAAATGATCAGTTACTATTCTTGTCCTCGTAAGACGATAAGATGGTACAAAAAAGTAATTTTTCACATGTTGGATGTCGCCGCCTGGAACGCGTTCTTCTTGTTCAAAAAATATGTTAAAAAGGACAATGTCAAGAAATACGGATATGTTGAATACAGAGATAAGTTGATAAGAAGTCTTACGAAACTTGGTGATGATGTGGTTGGGAAAGACCTTGTCTCATTTGACGCATGGAGGAGATATCCACCAAAAGCTCCTGAACCAAGCACCTCGACGCCGGGAATAGGCGTTGGTCATTGGCCGATTCGCATTGCTGCGCGTGAGAATACGAAAAAGAAGTATTCTTTTCTAAACTGCAGAGTTTGCCTAAATCAGGAGCCAAAAAAACGTAGGGAGACAAGTTACCGATGCAGCGGGTGCCCCAAATCTCCTCCACTATGTCCAGAGTGCTTTGAAACCTGGCACAATATTTCTAATACTGAAGTACAATTATGACTGAATTATTTATTTGTTTTCTACAAATTATTTTTGTAATTTTTAATGTTTATTTTATACTTAGCTGCTTAAGTTACTTTACTTACTTTAATATTATAGGATCTCAATTAAAGGAATAAGAAAGACTGATTACTGTCAAAGACAATTAAAGTACAAGTTTGATTTAGCTGTGATTATTATTTTCATACCTGGTTAGTGTAGATAACTTTATAAAAGATCCTCAGTAGATCGAAAGGCAATAACGTCAGGGGCCGTAACCGTCAAAAAACAATTTAAGAAATAACTGTTTCATGACAGACCTCCTCTAGGCGGCACGGCTATTTCAGTATTGTCAATAAGCTTATCAACCGGTCTACACGGAAGGACAAAACGTTTAAAGGCGGTCCCGCCCAACGCCGATATTGCCATATAATACATTAAAGATTAACATATTATGACAGACCGCCCTTAGGCGCTAGCGCCTTATGGCGTTCCGTCAAAATACACCTTTTCAAATGTATGTAATATGGCAGACCGCCTATAGACGGTACCGCCTGTAGCCGCACTGTCTTATTACATTGCTCATTATTAGTAATGGTATGACGTTCCGCCCATAGGCGTCAACGTCTGAGGCCGTATTTGTCATATCAAAAAATAAAAAATATATGTAATGAGGTAGTACGGCTGCAGACGGTATGACAAAATGTATGGGATTTTGAAGTGTCATATCATTACATTTGCAAATAGTCAAGTGTCCCGGAACGTGTTAACTAATTATAATAAAAAAACAGAAAAACTCGTTTTGAAATCGGTCTACCTATTTCATTATAAGTATTTTAATAAAGTTAGAAGAACGATAGGTCTATTACCATATTACCAATCGTTCTTCTTATTTAATTAGGTTATTTACTAAAAAAAACTTCCCAGTATTCGGCCACACGGAAAATTCATGAGGAGTAGAATAGGCATATAGGATACTTTTGTCCCGGTAGTACTTTACGTTCCCGTGGTATACTTTTATCCCGGTAGTACCTACTTACGTCCCCTAGGTATATTTTTTCGAAATTATGTATGTCACTTACCGACGTGTACACGGGCGAAGTTGCAGGCTGAAGCAGCAGAAAGAAATTTAAAAAAAATGTGGCACCGGGCACGTGTAGCTGAATGATTGTGTTACGGATCTACTCACTGTTATCCGTTTAAAAATAGGTAATACCTATTAGGTAGATACGTAAATCTAGTCTGATTGATTATAAAAGCTAACCGGCCAAGGGCGAGTTGGACGGACATTTAGGGTTTTGTACCACCAAATATATTATAGTTTGCGGTGTTTTATTTGACAGACAGCAGACAGACGGCGCAGGCTTAATAATAGGGTCCCGTGGGCACCTTTTGGATACGGAACCCTAAAATTACATCAAAATAAACGATCACCATTGACAAAGTTTCGCAATTGCTAAGTAATTACTAATGAAACTGACCGACGTCACCGACGCCTTAATAATTATAAATACTGATCAAAGCATCTATGAACGAGCTCATTAATTTGCAATGAGAACGTAACCTTCAACGTTTACAATTATTATGCTTCCAACCTCCCCCAACCAAGGGCCCCAACAAAGGTACCCCTTTGACCTTTGTTCCCGAGCAATCGAATTGATATTTTAAATGGTGGGTTGCCAAAATGCACATAGTGAAGAGGTCTGTTGAGCACTGTTTCTTAATTCTTAATTTACATGGTTCAATTCAATTGATGCCTAGTCGTTCGACCCAAACTCGTTATCGAACCGTATGTTTATGTAATCAAGGACAGTCTGTTTATCCAGCGGGGTAACTAAGTAACACACCAACAGTAGGAATGGGTTTCATTTTGACAGTTCAACAACATTCATTGCGTTATTTACGTTGTTGAGCAGACAAATTTTTCGAACTAAGAAGCAATGGATTAGCAATAGGCTTCAAAAAAATTCAGATTGTGATTACGTAATTAGGGTGCTGGCTTTGGTAATAGAATAAGTAGGTACTGAAGCCGGAAATTTATAAAAAACACTGCCGCTGTTGCTAATAGGTTTTCCTATAAATACTTTTATAATAATAATAGTAAGATATTTATTTCAGACGTTTGACGTTTGAAGTTTTTTTTTCATGTTTTGTATAGAAATATTAAAAAACAAGCCGTGCGCCCGATGGGAATTTCCATCGCCAAAAATTACGAACTTCCATACAAACTTTTACTTTTTCGTAAGATGTTTCAAACATATTCTTTCATACAAAACTTGTCCTGACAATTATAAAAACAACAAAAAAATAATTAGCCAAATAGGTACACTGCTTTGAAGTGATGTGCGGACAAACATTTTTGGCAATTGATTTTTATTTTTAAATGATAAAATATTATGAAATTAAAAATAAATTTAAACACCAAGAACAAAATAAAGAAGTCGAGTGGATCGTTTATAAACAGGGGCAAATTCACTATCTGCATTGAAATTCGTTTTCAATCTCATGATGTTCACTAGGCATACACAGAAATGTGTTAATTTAATACTAGGCTTTGTTCCTCTTCCTTGCCAACGCCCTTGGATATCTGCCCCCACACTGCCCTGTTCGCCACACCCTGCCTACGCCCAAGTCCTTATGTAAATAGCACTGCGTATAGAACACGTCTGGGAATACGTCAACGCCCTTGCCAGATTAGAAGTGCGGTATATATATTAAAATAATCAGTTTCAATTTATTTTATACGTATTAAAGCAACGTACAAATGGTTGTATTTAAGCTTGTTTATCATGAATTCAACTATATACCTCCTAAAAAGTTCAACCAATATTTGTTTTCTTCATTCAGCTGATTTTTAAGTTATGATATTAAGTTTAAATGGTAATTTCAATAATTTATTAATAATGACACTATAATTTTATTAAAATACACCAATAAATACACAAACAAGCTGCAATTTCGAGCTAATTTATTATTTTATCATTTTAGAAAAACATCATACTACTAGCGCCATTGTCGCCTCGGTGTTGCCAGTGAAAAAATAAAATGGTGCTATTGTATACTTTTATGTTTGACAGCTGAAATCAAAATAAACATCGGCCGACGCCCAAACAAAACATTATTTTTGTGAAATAGGCGTGTCGCACACACCCGGCTGCAGTGTCTACTGACGCTAAATAAGAAATACTTTATATATTATATCAGTCAGTCTTTAAAATAATCAAGCAATCGGCGTGTAAAATATTACTTTGTGATTTTGTGTTTTCCGTAAATTAATTATTTTTTTAATCATACTTATTGAATTACATAACTTAGATTATCAGAATATTGATTAATTCGTAACATTGGAGAAGAAAAACCGGCAATGGTGTCTACCAGGGGAGTTCGTTATAAATTCAGTGAAGGCGAGCGCGTTTTGTGTTATGAACCGGATCCAACAAAAGCAAAGGTGCTCTACGACTCTAAGGTAAGGACCGCAGTGCTGGGTCTAACCACGCCCTGTACCAACTCATTTTTATGAGCTTTAATTACTATAATACTCCAAATACAACTGCAACAACTACTAAACAACAGCTAGGTTATATTATATAAAACTTTTTTGCCAGCAGTTTGCAACTTTTTTTATAGGAAATTGATCAATATTGAGACCATAAACTTTACATAATAAACTTCCTTATGAACTTGCAGGTCTTCTACATAGCTCAGTTTATGAAACACTGTTCCATTTTTTTTTATAAATATTCCACAAAACTATTTTTTGGGTGTCAAAAAAATATTAAACAATGTTTAATAAAAAAAAATAAGTTTTGTTTCTTTGTGCTACTTTCAGTTATATTTTGTTTTAGTTCCTATTTTACTGATAAAGTAAAATAAAGTTTGTGGCTAATTCCAAGACTTGGTGCAGGAAGGGTGGGGCAAGACCTCATGTTCGCTTTGTTTTTTTACAATAATAATTCCTATTGAATCCATGCCTATTATTATATCACCTATGCATTGCTGCTGCTGCTAGAATATATTTTGTGAGTAGAGCACTAACATTATCAAATGTTTAGGAAACTGGAGCCATACAAGCACAGGGGGTATAACTAGGGTGGAGCAAATGAGGTGGTAATAATAAGTTAATTAAGAGGTGTAGTGTATTATACTTCCTAGCCGTCATGGCTTCAAATTGAGTACTCTTGTGCAAAAAAAAACCAAATAACAATAAAATGGATAAGGATATTATTTTTATCTGCAAATTTTATTACAAAGTCAGCTATTCCACTTCAAAATATAATTTTTAAACAGGTGTTGGAAGTGATAGAGAGTAAGGACAAACGTGGACGCCGTACTGTGGAGTATTTAATACACTTCCAAGGTTGGAACTCTTCTTGGGACCGCTGCGTAAGCGAAGACTTTGTGTTGAAAGACACTGAAGAAAACAGACAGCTGCAAAGAGATTTAGCTGAAAAATCTCAACTACAATTGTAAGATATTATTTAACTTCTAAATACTACATTTGAAATAAAATACTTAGATATTTTCAAAACGTGATTTTGAAGATTCTTGAATAGGTCTAAACTTTATTACTCAAAAATATAAATTCACTAAGTTACTGCTGCTGTTGCGCTATATAGTTACTTTTTCGTATTTTACTGATTTGTGTTTAATATAGGGGTGCATATTTGTATCGCCGAGAGCGCAAGAAGGGCGGCAGTACCTCTAACCCGGGAGCGGGCCCCGCCAAGCGCGCACGACATGGCTTTTCTGATGACGGCTCTTCTAGTAGCACACAACCAGATGGTAAGTTTTAATATTTTAAATTCAGTATTTTTATGACGTATGTCCTACTTTATGTGACTTGTGTTAATAATGTGTTAGATATCAGGTGAAATAAAAACAAGTAATTTTTCAATAATCAGCAGCCACCCCCTTAGCAACAATACAAACAGAACTGCATACTTAATAATATTTTATGAAGAGCATTTTTACAGCTATTGCTATTTCTAATATTTATGTGCGATTTTATTAATCAGTTGCCAATATTTCATAACATAAATCAGTGTGGGTTCAAAAACAAGTCATGAATCGCATCTCGTACTTATCCGTACATACAAACAAGTTATACACGTGGCTATAGTTTCGAAAAGCGCGCCACCCGACACACCCAAGTACGTCAAAGATGGCCGCGCCGTTTACGCGGTAACGCCCAGACATGCGCACTCCCCCTTTTCGCATTGGCGCTTTCCTTTGTTATCGTGTTTATAAATACTTTCATTGAATGCTGAAAAGTTTTTACTTTAATTAGCTCTAGTTGAATAAGTAGAAGATATTACTCGAAACTTCTACCTAATAATATGTCCAATGCTCATCCTGCTTTTCATTTTACAGTTGAATTGAAACTGCTAAAAAGCCTCTTAGATAATGTTATACTGACAATATTCTGTAGCCGGTAATATGTTTCTCTAGGACATGAATAAGACCTTACATAGTCTAGGTCGGACTTCAACAAAAGGCGTGTCTACTATAAAGCAGATATAAAATGCTATATGTATATACGAACACGTCGAATGAGAGCGACATAGTTAGGTACCCTACTTCAATGCAATGTTCCATTGTTAGGTCGCTCGGGGCTGCTACGCCGCGGCTGGAAATGTACAAAGCAGTTAAAGGCCGGTCAATTTCATAGTAGGCATATAGAGTTCTGTCTATCTTCGTTTCATCCAAACGCAACTTAGGGCTGACTTTACCAAACTCAGATATCTTATCCATGTAATAAAATTGACGTCTGACAGTTCTAATATGGAAAAACTGACAAAAATTTAAAATGTATTCATATGATATGACTTAATCTAGGTATAAAAGTTTCGTGAAATTCGTCCTTAGGATTTGTAGATATGGGCAGAACCTACACTAAATATTGTGGACACGCACTGAATAGTAAAGTATTCAGGGCATATCCATAACACTGAAGTGTAGCAGCTTGCAAACATAGTTATCTTCCTACATTGTTCTTCAGTATTGTATAGCAGGTGGTACTTAGTAGTTGTTTTTGATTAGATAATATTGAAGAAGGAGTGGAGACGGCCGACACGGATTCGTCATCAGCGTCTGGGTCTGGGAACTCGCAGCCACGCTCGCCGCCGCCTAACGTGCACGTGGGACGGGCGCACATCGCATTACCTTCTGCTTTACGGTAGGTATATAACAAATGGTCTATCAGTCATTGATTGAACAGTGCTTCTTTTCATCTAGGTGTTCGGCGAGGGTATTTGCTTCCAAGTGAAATTAATATAACACAGTCGTAAGATTATTATGGAACACCTCTTGATTCTGCAACAAATAATTATAATATCCTTTCACACAATCAAATACTTAACATTTAAAATGAGAAATAACATTAAAAATAATTCCAAAAATATAATATCTAATTCATAATATTATTACAATTGAATTATACATTTAAATATATTAATAAAAAATACCATTATGGACCACATTCGAGTCAAAGAATTCCACTTTTCTGTAACAATAAACGAAATATTCTCTCTGAATGCATGATCTACAAATCTAACTCGATCTAGCATTTTAAAACACCGAGAGATAAACGACATTTTCGAACCAACCAATTCAAGCCTGATTCTCTACTACGTTGATACCCGACTACGTTTTCATAATCTGGTTCTTGATTGTCTTGTTGACATCTTCCAGCGATCGCCTGACATTCGACTACCACTTAGTGGTGAAGCGTGGTCGCCTGTCCCAGCTGCCGGCGACTCCTTGCGCGGCGCAGATCTTGGAGTCGTTCGTGAAATGGTTCGCACGCGCTGGTGCCTGGCACCCCACACGCGCACGGCATGATCCTCCACAGAAACCAGACATGCTTGATGTGTCGTGCAGGTACGATTATGTCGAAGACGCCCATTTTTTTTTTCAATCCACTGAATTTATTGTCGTACCTACCTACCAAAGAAGTTTTTTTCAGATGCTCAATTTTATAAATAACAAACTGACCCGACAGAGGTTGTCTTGTCTTAACTATGAATGTCATATGTCTATTAGTTTTAGTTTTGACTATTGACTAAAACTATCGAATCATTTATCAACCGATCCATCTGTGTTAAACGATATTTGCAGCGCGCATTCTGTCAATCGCTGACAGTTATTTCAAACAACTTACATTTATGTAAAATTAATATTGGCGTTAAGTTTTCTTAAATTTTGTAACGTTCCGATCAACTTCCTTATTTTTTTATTTCATAAGATCCTTCTCCTGACAATAACAAACACAACATTTTTTTTTTGTGAAATTGGTCCAGCCGTTCACGCGTGATGGCGTGACCAAGGGAAATAGGGTTTATTTTTTATATATATAGATATCACACATAATTCGACTTTACAATACTCGCAAAACCAATGTTGATGACAAAAACAAATGTATCCTTTGTAGACGATCTCATAGGTGGTTGGCTAAAAAACTCCGCCCCTAAGACGACCCACTGACCAACTTAACCCCTTTCCACTGAAACTTGGTAGGTACCTGTCGTACCTTATATAACCACCACACGCCTTTCTCCAGACATGCATAATACATTCCAAAGAAGTCATTTTCAGATCAGAGTGTATCGAGGTATGTATGAGTATCGACTAATACTACCTTCACACATTTTCACCGTCTATTTATAGGTTGAACCTAGTCCGTGAAGTGGCAGACGGTCTCCGCGTGTACTTCGACTTTATCTTACGTGGTCATCTGCTGTACAAGCAAGAACTGCCCCAGTATCATGAGATCTGTGGACAATTTATCGACGAGTAAGTTACTGGTTTAACAACTTATTTGCTCGTTTCACTAAACTACGGTTTCCTAGAAAGCGGTGGCCTCCAACTAACGGCCGCAGTGACGGCTATCATGAAAATGATGGCAGCGGAGTTTGACTTTACTGTGTTAAAAAAACGCTCTAGGAAAACACACCAACTTACTTTCTTTAAAGATTCCGTGACTTCATTCGCCGGTGAATTGCAGACGCTATGTGGCGGCTACCGCTCTTCTATGAAATCTACGGGCCACCTAAATAAAAGCGCGCTGTTAGATTTTCAACGCTCAACTCAGCGCCGAAAAATAAAATCCTTTATTATTAGTTTATTTGTTGAAACGGGCATTTGACTTTGGAAGCGCCAGGGTAGCCCGCGAAATTCAAATTTTCTTACGTGTTCTGCAATTTGCAGGTCAATGTCAGATTGCAGGTATGTTGAACAAAATATGAGTCGCGACCGTAACAAGTATGTATTTACAAAATAATAATCATTAAAATCATCAATACAATCCTCTAAGTTCATATAACCCTATGTAATAAAATATCAAGTCAGTATCAGTAAATATAATATATATCATTCCTACAATCGCGAATCGCTGTTTGATCAACATACAACCTGACACTGACCTGCAAATTGCAAAAAATGTAACAAAATATGAATTTCGTGGGCAACCTGGCGAGTAAAGCTCTTTGTGAAAGAACTCTTCAGGGTAAGTACCATCAGTATATCTATTACCGCCACCAAGCAGCAGAGATTTATTCCAGTTTGAAGTCTAAGTCCACGGCGTTCGCACGGACGTAAAAATATTGCGGCGGGATTTTTTCGCGCAATGGATCTTCAACGCACTGCTTAGCGCCGACACTTGAAAATCCAACAGGGTGTTTTTCGACGCGCTGGGAGCCTGAGATGCACTCTGTTGGATTCTCAATGCTCGGTTCAACACCGAGAGTTGAAAATCCAGTGCGCGATAAAATCCCGCCGCGATATTTATACGCCCGTGCGAACGTGTTCTAACGGCACGGGTTATTACTTAACAACAGCTGAGCTAGTTGCCATCTAATTACATGTCGAGATAAATAAAGATTTATATTTTAGGCAAGAAGAATGCAAGAAGCTCGAGTTGGAAGGGGAGGAAGAGTATGAAGATGAACCGATGGGTACTGAGGAAGAAGTCCTGACTGCGGCCGAGGAAGATCTCAAGAGCCCGAAGATACCAGAGTACTCGCATCTGCCGCCCGATCCTATGGATGCTGAAAAGAGCGAAGGTAAGACCTGCAAAAAAAATATGGTTGTCTGTAAAGTCGGTTTACGGACGATAATATTACGTGATAACGTCACCGGCTCAAGCGGAACGTGACAATGACTCATACTTTTTCGTGCGTGCAGCCGGCGTTCATCGTTTTATAAGACGTTATCATGTCAAAAAAAAAGAACTTATATCTAATCTTATATTTAATTTAATCTTTTCTCAGCTATTTTCTTATTTATTTTAACAAACTACCAAGGTACGAAACTATATTGTATAAATTACTACACTACTTCTTTCAAAGGATCACATCCGCCCAAGTACAGTCCATTTACAGTTATTCAAGCTTTTAATTAACTTGCCTTGTTAATTAGTTAGTTGGTCAAATCTTGCAGGCTGGATTATAACCACTTCCTCTTATCCTAAGCAGTTGAAATTTTACATGTTGATTCTGTTTCGAAGACAATGCATTTTTGAATTTTTTGCATTTTGCATGGTGCAAGACCTGATTCTACACCCAGGACTGGCTCCAAACGTGGGAACTCCGTAACGGTCAACAATAAAGACACGAAGTTTTATAGCAAAATAATTATGATAGTCCGTTCTTAAGTTCACCATGACCTGGCTGCTGCACCGAGGATTAGCTCCTGACGAGGGAACTACTTGACGGTCAACAGTACAGACACGAAAATAAATATACGATTTAATTATGATAGTTCGTTCTAAAGTCCACCAAGACTTGGCTGCTGCACCCAGGATTGGCTCCTGACGAGGGAACTACTTGACGGTCAACAGTACAGACACGAAAATAAATATACGATTTAATTATGATAGTTCGTTCTAAAGTCCACCAAGACTTGGCTGCTGCACCCAGGATTGGCTCCTGACGAGGGAACTACTTGACGGTCAACAGTACAGACACGAAAATAAATATACGATTTAATTATGATAGTTCGTTCTAAAGTCCACCAAGACTTGGCTGCTGCACCCAGGATTGGCTCCTGACGAGGGAACTACTTGACGGTCAATTAACAGTACAGACACGAAAATAAATATACGATTTAATTATGATAGTTCGTTCTAAAGTCCACCAAGACTTGGCTGCTGCACCCAGGATTGGCTCCTGACGAGGGAACTACTTGACGGTCAACAGTACAGACACGAAAATAAATATACGATTTAATTATGATAGTTCGTTCTAAAGTCCACCAAGACTTGCCTGCTGCACCCAGGATTGGCTCCTGACGAGGGAACTACTTGACGGTCAACAGTACAGACACGAAAATAAATATACGATTTAATTATGATAGTTCGTTCTAAAGTCCACCAAGACTTGGCTGCTGCACCCAGGATTGGCTCCTGACGAGGGAACTACTTGACGGTCAACAGTACAGACACGAAAATAAATATACGATTTAATTATGATAGTTCGTTCTAAAGTCCACCAAGACTTGGCTGCTGCACCCAGGATTGGCTCCAGACGAAGAAACTTCTCAGCGGTCAACCACACAGGCACTAAATTTTATCTACGCATTCATACACCATGACCTCTCTGCTGACCTAGAATTGGCTCGATACGAAAGATCTCAGCAGTCAACAGAACAGCCACGAAATTTTGTATATGCAGTCAATTATGATAGCCCCATTCTAAAGTATGGTATGACTTGGATAGTGCAACTCGGTTGGCTTCACACCATGACTTGTGTAAGAGCGTGTTTGGGTTCGTTGGATTTGTCCTTTCAAGTGAAGGTCCAGATATTTAAACAATTTCTAATGCTAATAAAAAGTACAAAATAAAACTTACGTACCGTAAACATAGAACTTTAATATTTTCTTAAAAGTTTTTAAGAAGGACGTTCACGCCTCAAGCTTTTAAGAAAAAAATAAAGGTCTATGTTTACGGTACTTAAGTTTTATTTTGTACTTTTGAGTTCATTTAAATCTGGTTTAAAAAAAAGTTTTTACTTGCATCACTGTCCAAATCAGTGCTCTATAAAATCGTTCCGATTAGGTTTCTGTTGGATTGCTGCTGTAAGAGGAAAAAAAGCTGTGAATAGACATGTGATATTTAAATTTAAGTATTGCATTTTTTTCGAATCCTAAATTTAAAATACTTCAATTTCTTTTCACCAGGTGAATCCAACAACCACGATGATATTATCGCATCGAAGAGCGACTCCAATGATAAGACCGCTGCTATCAGTGACTCAACCACTGATGATAACCACGTCGGTGGATCCGGCAAGACCCGCGAAGGTCGATGTGCTACTCGCAGCGGTAATGTGGCAAGGAGGTTGGTAATCATATAAACTACAACGCTACAAGGTTATTGTGGCGCGTGGCCAAACTCGGAACCTACGCAGCCATCTTGTTTTGTCAATACTATTTCTGTGACACAATTTCACAATGCACAAATGTTTACCAACGGGCGTTGTTGGTTCTGCCCTTGTCCATGTCATTCAGGCCCCAAAATATCCTTGTACCACTTTAGGGAAACTTCTAATACGGAATAAAATTAGAATACTACTAGCTTTTGCGCGCGGCTTCGCCCGCGTGGATGTCGGAAATTATCCCACGGGAACGTAGTAACGGGATAAAAAATTATCCTACATGTTAATCCAGGTTATAAACTATCTGTGTTCCAAATTCCATCCAAATCCGTTCAGTAGTTTTTGCGTGAAAGAGTAACAAACTAACATCCATCCACCCATCCTCACAAACTTTCACATTTATAATATTAAGTAGGAATACAGGACATAATCTTTTTGCGTGCCAAGTTTCATCGAAATTCGCACATCCAACGTACTAACTTTTATATTCATAGTTTTAGTAGGATTACGCTTTTTTACCTATGGTAGTCATATTTTACTAGCGTATTGTTTTCAGGCTCCGTTCTCACAAGTCAGTGGTCTCTCAATCGGAAAATGAGGAGCCGACTCCATCAACTTCAGCCGGCGAGCCGAGGTTGTTCGAAACTATGTCATCCAGGTAAAATGTTACTGCTATGTTATACCAACTGTATATGCTGCTAGATAGATCTCGCCTGTAAACAGTTCAGAGCAAACTGCTCTGGCGGATTTCTATTTAAAACTTGTTTCTTTTACCGGCATAAAATTCAATATCCCTGTATTGGTTTTTATTTCTGAAATAATGGTAATCCTTGCTCCATTTCATCAACAAATAAATTTCCTAATTAGTGTCCCACTTGCCATTGCGTGTTTTTGTGCCTATGTTTCACCACAACTGTTTTAGAAACTGAACCTGAACGTGCCTTCGCATAGTCCATCTACCTGGTTAATATAATTAGATTATTGGGTGTTATGCATTGCGTTTTAACGTTTATCGTAACCGTTTAACGTACGCAAGATGGGATTATGACATCAAAAAATAGCTGGACCAAAATGGCAACTAACAGCTGAAAACCGAGAAAAATACCAATCTTTGGAAGAGCTTCACATTGAGTGGAGTTCTTGTTACAAAATTACTATTATATTCTTTCTATTTAAAACTTTTTAGAAACATTGTAAAAATGGGAAATGAAAGCTTTTTTATTTTTGTTAATTTGTGCATTGCGTTTCAGCGTCGGTAGCAGTGGGTCATCTCTTAGCGAGTGCTGGGCGCGGCCCACGCAGGCCACTCCTGCGCCCACCACCACGCGCACTCCTTTGTCACTGCTGCTTGATAAGGTGGGATCCAGAACCGGAGAGGTTTTATCCACCTCAAATTAATATCAACAGACATTTAGGCCCATTTATACCACATATCACTAAATACATTTAACGCTAAACTTATTCAAAACATCTATGTCATCTTCAAAAGATTGACAGAAATGGAACAATGTTGTAAATTCAATAAATGAATTGATTTCTGATGATGAATTTCGAAGTGTTGCATTGAATGTGTGGTGCACGCGGGCCTAGCATAAAAATTAAAAATACCCATATGCCACCCTAAGCATTCTATTTTGCGTTTGTATTCTGAGCAGACTTTTTAAATGCCAGTCTTTTCATTGCCAGGTGGCGAAGTGGCAGATTATTCCCCGCGAGGGAACCGAACATTTACCATGCCGCGTGTATGGCGCCATTCATCTTGCCAGACTCTTCGGTACTGTACTTTTACCTTTATTGTACTCTCAAGTCAAGTCAACCAAAAGCATTATAATATGTATTTTCTTAATTTCAGTGAAATTGCCAGACTTTTTGAATGCCACTCAGATGCCTGACTTCAAACTGAAGCTGATTCTCAAGCACATCGATATGTTCGTGCAGTAAGTGAACAACATAAAACTATTTAAAGTATACGAAACAGTTTTTCCTAGAAGAGGATTTACTTCAATAATAGTGGTTATTCCACAGGTACTTGGACGAGCATAGCGAATGGTTCGGCGAGGTGTACTACGTGGCAGACAGCATGTCCCGCTCGCATTAAACTAATAACGTATACGGAAACACATCGGATCAACTAATTTGCTCTCTATTGAGATACTTTACATTCCAAAATGTTAAAAACTAATCGCTGAATATTTTTTAAGAGTCGAAATTAATTCAAAAGAAAGTTGTTTATTCGCCACCGTCCAAAATTGAAACAAAACAAACATGTCAGCGGTGTTTAGGATTAGCTATTATATTATCAAAAATACGAACACGCTTTCCTCTTGAATCTCTTTTTAATTATATTTTGATAATATAGCAGCGAATTTGATACTATCTGCTAGTAATGTTGAGATTACTAGAAAACAATCAATATTGTAAACGAGTGACTTATTGTAACGCCTTCATTAGGAGACATAATGTTGAAATAATGTATTTCAAAGTTCTCATGTTGAATACACGCCTTAACTCAGACACTACTTTGAAGCTTGGAATCTATGCTACTTTTGGTACTGGATCTCCAAAGACAACAAAAGTTTTAAATCCAGAATTCCGTAAAGACCGATCGTCTTTCGATTTATTTCGATCGTGGAAATAAACTGATAGGGTGAGCAATTAGTGAGCGATTGCGTTTTTTTTTTATATAAAAACGTGTAAATGTTCGAAAGTGGTGTCTGAGTCAAGAGTAATAGGGTACTATTTTCTTGTAGGAAACGTTTGTCAGTATTATGTAGTGGTTGTAATTGGGACCTTGTTAATTATTAGCACTGGCCTATCAATGCACAATAGGGAACCCGATATGATTATTCTAAATAGTAGTCGTTATAGTTAGACTAGCCTACATTGAATCTTTCAACTTTGTGCTACGTCTTATAGCAATAGTTTGTCGGTCCATACGAACATCGGACTCGTCGTCATTTTGTGATCATAATAATCGTAGCGGAGCTGTGTCCAAATGTTAACTCTGAGCTATCATTAGACTGCAGTCAACTATTTAATGGTTAGAAAGATTTATCAAAATCAAAGGCAATAAAGTACTGTACGGATTAGGTATTTACACTGGCAATAGTTTTAGTGTTTCAGCTAGTTATATCATGTACCGAGCGTGCAGTTTGCGCATTTTGCAGAATGCAGATTGTTCTCGCGCTTGGAAGCTATGGGCTGTCATTCTACCGCAACTTGCACATTATAACAAACTATATCAATATATTACAAGTAGTTAATAAACGAACCTTCGACCAGTGCCGCAGTTTGAACTTTTGCACTGATCAATGTTCCGGATACGTAGATATTGTCATCATAATATGATTATTAAAATAAGTACAGTGTAGTTTGAGACTAGAATAGCCAGCTCGGTTCAATAATAATGATTATGTAATTTCAGATATTCTTACACATGAGTGACATTTAGTGCCCATAGAACCATTTACGTACAAATATAAACACACATATTTAATAATAGTACTGCATTTTATTTAGTGGACAACCATAGAAAGAATTAAATATTATTTAAAATCGAGTGTTTTATTTGGAAAAATTACATTGAAACTTCAATAACTAACATTTTTTTGAGATATTTAGATTGTGAAGGCATTTTCATTATCTGTATTGAAACTTAAAAGTAATAAGACATAATAAAAACTTAATGAAATTACATTTAAGGCGTTTTGTGTTCATATGTCACAAGAAATATGAATTTGTTTTACCAAACATAATGTGTTCTACTTTGAACAAAACACCTCATATAAAATTGGTTTTCAACCAGGTGTTACCATAGATTAGCCACCTTTTATTTTGTTAATGTTTGCATAAACACTTAACACACATTTCAATTTTAATATCTCACAAACAAAAAGTATGATCTGAAATCAAAGTAACTGGTAAAACGACAATAGCACAGATTTATATCAATAATAATGTAAAATAGTAAATTGAAATAATGGAAAAATTATATTAAAACTAGAACCTTAAAATGAGCAAGACCAGGTCTTTATCACCAACAATTAAATTCTTCGCAATAATACAAAATTCTTATAATTAAATTAAACAAATGTTGAATAATGTGATTGTAGTATGTGCAATGGAACCTATGGTTATCGTTAACACTAATTAAGGGCGCTATACACCGATAGACGCAGCACAACCTAGCAAGTTACAAGTAGGTTCTACTTGCCATTGGAATGCTGCACTGGCCTATTATTCAAGCTGCAGCTAACCGGCAGACAGAATGTCTGAAAAGGTTGTTTATAGTATACGCCAACAGTCGAGCCAGCCGTCGTCATGAAATGCAGGAGCTAGATAACACGACTCGGCATACAGCTGCAATAAATTCCGGAAAGTGCATCATCCTACTCATGACCGCGTCTCTCATCATTCTTTGCGGTATGGTGTATGGCTCCGTAAAATAATGCAGAATAATCATATCAGTGTCACTGACTCTGGCAGGGCCACCATCAGGGATTTAAATTTTGATAACACAAAAAAATTGTCGAAATTTGTCGCCAAATATCATAATTTGTTGGTCACTGGTTCAAAAGATATAAGGGTTTATAGGTGGCCGATCTGGAGAGTCTCCCCAGCAGGGCCACATTTATATATCAAAAACTAGGGCACCTAGCGAAGATCTGTTTTCTCCCATATTTTGTCGCCAATTAGTCGCAATTTGTCGCCAGGGTACAAATTCAGTCGATGTGTAATTAAAAAGATATTAAAGAAGTCAATTTCCCCATACAGTGGTACAAGCAAGTACAAAACACTTTATATAGTTTCTAGACAGTATCTATGACGTCTTATGGAGGAATGTTTGTTTTGAATTAAATAAATATAAACTTATTCTACAATTTCAACCCACCAAAGGAAAGCTTTGGTTATTACCTATAAACAAATCTACAATAAATATATGTAATTATTTATCTAACACAATGTGCATGTACCACTTAGTCGCTGGCAGATAGATCGCTGCGCTCCGTTTCATTTACGGTAAGTAAGAAAGAGATAGATGCGCGTGTATAGACGAGCTACTTAGAACGAGTTGCCCGTCACGTGAGTTAAAGTCAGCCAGTTTAATTAAAGTGGAACTTATTATGAATAGTTATAGTCCATACCCACAACACGACACTCGTAATCACCTCAAAATACACACACAAACACAACACACATCAAACGAACTGTTTGGAAATTCATTTTTATAAAGTAAAATTTGATTTGATAATTTTGAATTGATAATACGTTTTCAACGTTTAAGTATTTTAAACATTTTACTAAAGGTACGATCATTTAATTATTATTCTAACGTTAATTAGAGCTTAAAATTGTAAACTGGTAAAACAGTTCCATGCAACTGTACATCTTGACACCAATTAGACCAAGAGCAAGGTTTAATGTTTTCAAAGCAGTTTAAGCCACTCTAACCTAGTAATTTATAACATAAAAACATGTATTTAATTGGGAATCTATCTCTTTCGGACATTCCTAAGGACTTTAGACCGATAAAACTAGAATTATATTACACATATTACTGATTGACAGACTGATTCCGACTAATTGGCGACAAAATATGGGAGAAAATCTTCGCTAGGTGCCCTAGTTTTTGAGATGTAAATGTGGCCCTGCTGGGGAGACTCTCCAGATCGGCCACATATAAAAGCCTTATATCTTTTGAACCAGTGACCAACCAATTCTGATATTTGGCGACAAATTTCGACTAATTAGCGACATTTTTTTTTGTGTTATCAAAATTATAATCCCTGATGGTGACCCTGCCAGAGCCAGTGACACATCATATCATGCAGAGAGCGGTTAGTCCTGTTCCATCCTGTGTATGACGCGTCGGTATTCCTGCTCCAACGCTAGGTATTGATTGGCCAAACGGCCGTGCGTCTCGCTCAGTCCCGTGGCACTCACTGTGGCTGCGTATTCTTCAGGCTTTAACACCTTTTGCAACTTTTTCATTTCTAATTTCTTTTTCTGTAAACAATATGAAGGTTAAAACGTTGATTCATTTTATAGTAGGTAAGTAACTTGCTGTTACAAAGGTAATTATTAGACTTGGGTATTGTTTCCTTTAAAACTGGAAAAGAAAATAATTTATAAATCATTTGTGTACTATGATTATACCTGAGAAAATGGGATTATTCAACTTTGACCCATCAAGTTTTCCGTCCATTATAGCATTATAACGTGTTCATATTTCCATACATTTTATGGACATGCAAATAAACGTCCACGATAATATTCACGTTAGAAATTATAAAAGCGCACAATATACTAAGTCTGGCCATAAATACTGTTACAGTTAAAAATAAGAAAGATATTACATTTGAATTTGGAATCTGTCATTTTTATACGATTGTTCATTGGGTTTACTAATTTTGGCGCCAATACATTGTACAATATTTTGCGATATTAAAATGGAGTGGAGTGATAAAGAGAACCGAATGTCTGTGATTGCATTACACAAAGTTGGTATGGAGCCAAATGCAATTTTTAAAACTCTCCATACGCTTGGTATTAGTCAAATGTTTGTGTACCGGGCTATTAATAGGTATAATGAGACCTCCTCTGTTTGTGACAGAAAAAGATCTGGCCGTCCACATAGTGTTCGTACGAAAAACGTGGTCAAAGCAGTAAGGGAATGAATTCGAAGAAATCCTGTCCGAAAGCAAAAGATTGTATCTCGGGAGATGAAGACAGCACCCAGAACCATGTCGCGTATTTTAAAAGATGACTTAGGACTTGCAGCCTATAAGAGACGCACTGGTCATTTTTTAACTGATAATTTAAAAAAGAATAGGGTGGTAAAATCGAAACAACTACTGAATCGGTACGCAAAGGGAAGTCACAGAAAGTTTTTGTTTACGGATGAGCAAATCTTTACAATTGAGCAACATTTTAACAAACAAAATTACCGTATTTATGCTCAAAGCTCTAAGGAAGCTTCCCAATTAGTTGACAGAGTGCAACGTGGGCATTATCCGACTTCAGTGATGGTTTGGTGGGGTGTTAGCTATGAAGGAGTGACCATTCTTGAGAAGGTAGTTAAGCCCCTTAACAACACCATGTTCAATAACCAAGTATCGTCCTTCTAACAAGACTCGGCGAAGGGTCATAAAGCTCGGTCCACGCAGTCTTGGTTGAAAGTGAACGTTTCGGGATTCATCAGAGCTGAAGACTGGCCGTCGTCTAGTCCCGATCTTAATCCGCTGGATTATGATTTATGGTCAGTTTTAGAGAGTATGGCTTGATCTAAACGCCATGATAATTTGGAGTCCCTAAAACAATCCATACGATTGGCAGTGAAGAATTTTCCCATGGAAAGAGTGTGTGCTTCTATTGATAACTGGCCTCAACGTTTAAAGGACTGTATTGCAGCCAATGGAGACCACTTTGAATAAGCTTTTTATATTTTAAATTGTTTTATATTTATGTATTAAACTAACACACTGTAAAAGTAATAAATATTATTTGCAATAAAAAAATAAAAAAAAAACTTTGTGACAATATTTATGGCAAGACTAGGTATAATATAAAAAATAGACAACAATCAATTATATCATACCTGGAAAGGTGCATTCAGTCTGTTTTTGACGTCAAGCCTGTAGTTCAAGTAAGCAGTCTTATCAGAGGTGTTGGTGTTCTTCAAGCGGAGGATCTCGTACACACGCCGCGATTGTTTCTTGTTGATCTTGAACTTGTTGCTGGCTTGGTTCGCCATGTCTTGAGAGAACCTGAAACAATTCAAATCATCGTCATCTCCCTGCTTGTCCCATGTTACTTGCGGTCGAAGCAGCACGTTTTCTTCTCCCAGTCCCCCGTGTCAACCGTTACTTTCGATTCTTGTTAATGAAACTTCCATTCAAAATCGCACTACTAGCCTACACCATTGGCTCCACATTGGAGCATATAATATCTTTATTTCTAGTACATGAACTATTTTTTATTTTTCTATGCTGTGTAATTGTATTCAACCCATAGACAGTACAATAAATTACCTACTTATTACTACTTACATATTTTTAAAAGAGTAACCATGGAGTTTTGTGCCGGCTCTTCTCCATAGGAAACAACCAATTGGAACAGTGCACCTAGCTTCTGACGTTTCATAAGTACCCATGTAGGTTTATGTGAAATAAAATATTTTGATTTTGAATAGATAAACTTATAATAATTACCCTTGAAGTAGTTTCACAGGGTGATAAGCTGGTAAATCACTGCAGTTCTTAGCATCAACATAATCTCTAATTCTCTGGAAGTCTTGTGATGGATCCTCCACTGTAATATCTACCACTTCTGGTTGTATTGTGAAGTGGGAGTAAACAGCCTGAAAGAAATAACTTGCTTACATTACATATTCAAATATACATGCAGAAATTTATTTGCAAACTAATGCCAATTTGATAGTTCAGGTAGCTATGAGAGGAATGAAGTAATCATTTTAGTTTAACGAAGATGGCACTGGGCCAACACACCAAGGCAAGAATACATATCAATTCTTTGCCTCATTAATGCATCGCGGCAGTTCCCACGCAATCGTGTAATATTTTAGTTACGTGTCACAATCTGCGCTTCTCGAATTGTTAAACGAATTGGTGTTTGCCACTTCTTTCACATTTAAAATGTAGTATGCGGCCGTTAATAGTGCACTTCTACTTTAAGAAAATGTGCTTGTACAGTCTTTGTTACTTGTACAGTTGTACCTAGGGTTGCCATGCCAGCCCTACTATATACCCCCAGTATTTTGCTATATTAGAGCCCTAAATATTATATTTCTAAGAAAAAAATATAGTAAAACTATTATTTTCATTTCAATACAAAATGGCGAGATGACCGCAATAGGGCCAGTATTAATCTCAATGTTATTTTGTAACCTCAATTTAGAGTGTAATAATTAAGTTTTAAGACATTAAAAAAAACACCTGTTAATAAAGGCTCAAAGTTGCAAAAATTATGCATTTAAAAAATATAATACTTTAGAACTACAACTTTTTTAATTTTTTCGCCATCTACTATACTTTTACAGGGTTCGAAAACACTATATTTGATATAAAAAGTTGGGAAACCTACTTTGTGTCTCTTTGTAAAGCGCAATATAACATATTACCACCCTGGTACTGTACAACCCCTCTTTAAACCCACTCAGAGATTAAACTTCGAAAAATCTTTCCATAGTGCCACTGGGACATTACCCCTCGGAAACATACTACCGGGATAAAAAGTATCCCATGTCCTTACCCAGGTCATGGTCTATGCTTGCCAAATTTTATCCAAATCAGTTCAGCTATTATTATCAGTTACTATTAGTATGCATATAGATAAAGATAGTGAGCAAGAGCTGACCTGCAACAGTTGCGCGCAAATGCCAAGCTTCCTGAAAGGCGGCAGTGTGAGAACCTGAGATATGCGTGGGCGCGAGTGACGTGGGTACGCGTAGTAGCGGTACACCGTCGCATACGCAGCCGTCGCGTAGCGGGCGCCGCCTTCACTTGACTGAAACTTCTCGAATCTGGAACCATGCATGGTTGAGGTGAAAGTATTGCCTTAACTCATTAATATTAAAAGTAGAGGGTATTAATAGAAAATAGTTTTTAGACTAACATAGCAGGTGCATAGGTTAACATAAGTTGAGTGAGACAAAATAAATAGCTTAATATTACCTACAGCTAGGTAGATTTAAAAAGTTATAAAAATCTGATTAGATATGATGGAGGTACTTATCTGAATTAATCTTAATCTAAAATAGCATGGGTGTGAGAGAGCTTATCAAATGCTGGGCAGATAAATCAGTCTGTGCGGTTAGGCAGCACTTGCCACAACTAGTCTCATGTATGAAATGATCATTCTTTGCATATAAAGATTTGTCCAAATAATACTTACACTGTAAAGAATGTCCACTGATCATCATCCACGTCAATGAATGAAGCTGCATCCACATACCACAACAAAAAGGTCTGTAGCCTCTCATGGAATACCAGGAAGCCAGGGGTAGATGTTTCAGAGTAGAACACTTCAAATGATCGCTTTTCACCACCATCAACTGTAAATCAAACCATAAAATTCATATCTTAGTAAGAGACTGACCAAAAGTAAAGTACCTATTGATTTGCAGGAAACAATTTTTTTTCAGACGAAAACAACAACTGCCTAAAATTGTATACGGAAACTTCGTGTAAGTGATGATTCACTGTATTTCTTTTACTTTTATTATACTTTTTACCAAATAAAAACTTATGAATTTTTTTTTTTTTTTCATTTTCGGTTTATGCCCGAATTCCGTTTTCTGCTACGGCTCTATGAACAGAATATTTTAAATCAAGTTATGCATGTAAATACGAATAGATAACAAGCATCCATGTAATGGATTGACATGTTAAAGAGGCTGTCAGAACTACCATACGAAGGCAATACATATCACAAGACTAGTCTGGAAAGAGCATCTGATGCAAATTAC
This sequence comes from Griposia aprilina, assembly GCA_916610205.1. Classification (NCBI taxonomy): domain Eukaryota; kingdom Metazoa; phylum Arthropoda; class Insecta; order Lepidoptera; family Noctuidae; genus Griposia; species Griposia aprilina. The sequence goes on from OU744306.1 coordinate 11,802,628, forward strand.
CTATTGATGTCATGCTGCTGTGAAAAAGCAACTGAGAAGAGGAAGTGAAAAACTTTGCCAGCCAACAGCAGATCATTGGTGTAATATTGTCACAACATTTCCTCAAATTATGTAGTGGCTTCCAGTCCAAGTTTCCAGAAAATATGAACAATTGATAACAAAAATGTATGTATTCCATTTACCTGTTACATTGATAATACCACCTACCCTACTATTTTTATCATACAAAGTTATTTTATTTACATTGTACATGTTAGTCAACAAACTCATACCAAAGTTTATTGACCTATGACACTCAATACTCTGACAATTAGCATTAAGCGACAGGGAACTAATATAACCTTAGATCACAAATAACATCACAAAGTGCCTTTAAAATCAGTAGCAATGTTGGATAAAGTAAAATATAGTTAAATTCAGCTTATTTACTTACAAGGCTCAACTGAGAAGGCATGTATCAACTGCCCATGGGGTGTAAATGACTCATCTTTCTTTAGTATAGACACAAAGTGGTCCAAATTGGTGACACATCCTGGTGCTAACACTTTAGTCAAGGCACCTTCAACATCATCTGGTTTCATACCTTCAGATTTATTTGGTTCAATCTGTAAACACATTAGATTTGTAGTAAGTAACTAGTACTACAATATAACCTCCCAAGCACAACACTAGAACATTTAACATAATAGTACCAGTGTTATTGATGTTTTACAAATATGTTAATACTAATCTTTCTAAATAAGTGATGCACACTGTTTGATAATAACAACTATCAAAATGTAAGAAGCTTATTGCAGTTAAAAAATAACACAAAATGGACACCACTGAAAATTTCCAAGCTTGTATTCCTGTTTGACTTGTATTGAAGGTTTAAAACCAAGACAAGTTTTTAATCCTGTAAAAGCGACAGTACGTGTAATAAAACATTAAAAAAAAACATACTACAAATTCAAATACCTTTTCTGTGTATTCAATTCCAAGATATGTCTGCAGACTTCCTGCGCTATAATAAAGCCTAATGTGCAGGTCTGTGTAGCCGAATATGTTTTCGTTCTCCCCGAAAACCTGGTGACACATCTCAGGACCGAAACTTGTGTCATCATTCTCCAGATCATCTACAGATCTCACTGAAAATGTTAACAGAAGGAGAATGAACAAATTGTACCTTCTGTTGCCAACTACTGGTGAGACAGGTCCTTTGAAAGGAATTAATAAAACTACAGTTACATCGTTATTTATTGGCATGACATGGTTGAGTAGAACAGATAACGAGGTGTTTAGCTACAATTATAATAAAATTTTGTGTCTGAATATAAAATTCTTACCCAGTTTAAATTCCAAAACCTCGTTTCCATCTACAACTAAATGGCACAGCGCATCAGTCATTTTCTATAATAATAAAAATCCAATTTCATTACACATTACCCCGCGATTCCCGCGCAAAAATATGGGTAATAAAAAAGACTGAAAGACAAAACATATAGTATTCTGTGTTTATTTAGTTTTCTTCACTGCATCGATTTAATGTCTTGCCGATGCACGAGTAATAGCACTTTATTTTAAATATAATTTATAGCCAGGCCTCAACGAAAAAACAAAAATGAGGGAAACGAAAGTTACTTTTTAAAATAGCTGTCTTGTAAGTCATGTCCAAGTCTTCTGCTGTTTAGTTTAGAGATGTCATTCTTTTATCGTTCTGCTGTCTATGGTGTTGGCACTCAAATATCGATTCGACTAACCAACGAAATAAAGGCCCTAAAGCATAGTGCAGACCGACGGAGCTTTTTACTCAATACAAAACACATTGTGATTGCTAACATTCAATAGAAAATAAGTACACACCGTCCTGTTTCTTACAATATTGCAGTTTGCGTGCCACATTTACAATTTTAACTTTGTGTAACCAAAAAACGGTCGAACCATATTTCTAGTAACTGGCTTGTCGAAGTTAAGTTAAGAAGATCTTTCTTAAAATTACCAGTTTTCGGGGATTCCTTAAACTTAAGGTCACGGAACCTTAGACCATGTTTAAGCAAGGAATTATTAAAGCTCAAGGTATATGAACACAACATTGAGGGCTTCAAGGGTTTGATTTGTCACAACATGCTTCTGTTTCCACAGAGTAGAACGGTAACCTATTTGAATTAGAAAATTAAGTACGGTTTTAATGAATTAATAAATCAACAACAACATTTCATTTCAGTTTGCGTAATTGATTATCAAAAATATTAAAAATATTTAATCGATAATTTGCAGTAAAGCGTGACAGTAAAAGCTGAGTAAGCTATGCTGTTGCCTAATAATGAAAAGAAAAAGCCATATCGATGGTTCATTCATTTATGTGACGTCATTATGGCCTGGTTGGGTTAGGTTTGCTTAGAAATTTTTGTTAACAATCTTGTATTTTAATATATTATATGTTGTGCTACTTATTTTAGATTAGTAATATAAATACCTCATATAGTACCGGTAATCCTGGTGCCAAGAAGTGTCTGTTTCGACGACATTTTCTGGCGAAAATGAATCGCCATGAAGGTGGGTAATGATAATCAAAATTTGTTCGATGCTATTGTCACTGCGAATTTCATTGCAAAAAAATATGAAAATATTGTCATCATAGCGTAATTATGCGTTTTATGCATTCAATTTTCATTGTCATAAATGTAAAGGATATAAGGAATTCTTGTTGTATTTTGTGTATTGACATATTTTCAGGAGTCAGCTGTGATTCTTGTTTAAAAAATAACTTCAGGGGACGACGATACAAATGTTTGATTTGCATCGACTATGACTTGTGCGCAGCCTGCTATGAGTCCGGCGCTACCACAAACCAACACACTACAGAGCATCCCATGCAATGCATTCTATCCAGAAGTGACTTTGGTGAGACCTATTTACAGTGCATTAGATTAGACTGCGTCTTATATGCCAAATACTTGTACATAATACCCCTACAGTGTTAAAAACTTAGATAGTATTATTTTAAACTCCTAACAACACAACAATAACTGAAACATTGTTATCTTTTTGTATGACATACATTTTTAGAATACCAAACAAAATGTTGTTTATACATAATTATCTCATGAAAAAAAACCATTTGAGTCCTATTTGAAATGAGATTGTGAGAAATATTGAGAATGTACTTCAAAGGCCTCTGTTTATAAACAATACAATATTAACCTAAGAAGGTAAATGACATTGTATAAATATTATTGTATTTTATAAATAAGACAATGAAATGTCTTTGGAAAACTGGCCTAGAATGTATTTATCAAACATTACCATAGATTTCCATTACAACAATCAAAGAATTCTCAATGATGTATAAAAGAAAACATTTTAAATTGCTCACAAAACTGCTATATACTAATAATATTCCTATAGGAAACTTGTGCTTATCTTGTCCACTGTAACCATGTAACAAGTAGAAGCTTGTTGCAAAAGACTGAGTGTGATTGTTTGATTTGAATTGACTGGCTGAGTGATTGTTGGTTCCATTTTTCATTGGTTACCTAATAAAAACAATCTTAGCCTTACTTGCCCAAAAAACATGTTTCTGAGAACAAACTTTATGAATTAATAATGTGTTTCTTAAAATGAATATTAAAAAGAAAACAGTGATGCTATAATTTCAGGCATCAATGCATGGATGTTAAATCACAAAATTTTATTATATTACGTTTTTTAAAAATGTGAGCCGTTCTAAAAGTATTTATTTCATAATGATTCCATATCACCTTCAGATCTGTACTATGGTGGAGAGGCACTAACTTTAGAACAGCCTCAGGCATACACATGTCCATTCTGCAATCGGATGGGCTTCACTGACACAGCGCTCATGGAGCATGTTACGGCAGAGCATGCAGATACTACACTGGCTGTAAGTATCATACGGTGATATTCAAATGCTTGTAAAAATGATTGGAACTTTACTCATTGCATTCCCATACATGTCATACTTTCATATTACTTCACTGATGTAATCTGCTTGTAGTCATCTTACAGTCAACTGCGAGTTCATAGTAACAAATGGACTTTGTCAGTGCTTTTAAATGCCCTTACTGCTTCGTGATTTCACTGTTCGAGTGCAACGTCCCGTTGACTGTAGCTAATTTAAATAGGGCGAAAGGAAAATCATTTTTTAAAGGCTACTAAGTAATCAATTGAAGTTTTTTTCACATGATATTGTCTTATTTGTTTTATTATCGGTGAATATTGTTTAATCATTTGTTATTGTGTGCAGGTGGTCTGTCCAGTATGCGCTTCGATGCCTGGTGGGGAACCAAATTTTGTGACTGATGACTTTGCAGGACATCTTACCCTGGAGCATAGGACTGGTCCTAGAGATCTCATTTCATTTCTGATATCCTTTTCAATAACGTTTTCTTACAGATATTCTTGATATCTTGCGATAACGAAACAGGGTCAAATGAGCTGGACAGGAGTCCTAACATAGCTGTTATTTGTTTACTCTATTTTGTTTTTATATTGTCTACAATATAAAAAAGTGTGCGGTCGGGGAACCCCCGACAGGAACGAAGTTCCTTACGTGATACTTGCACGCACACATACACTCGTATACAATAGAAAGAGACAGAGAGAGAAAGTCGCATGGAGTCGCATAACGCTTTTTCAGCGTCACGATTTCTACCAGTCAACTCCCTAACGCAAGCCACGCTAAGGAACTTCGTTCCAAAAAAAGATCAAGGTCTTATGAACTGACGCATCATATTCGCGTATATTTGTAACAATCCACAAGCTTATTGGGTTTTTGTGTTGTCTAATGAATGAATTCCTTAACCACGCTACACGATGAACCAAGCGGTATCAGGCACGGCGGTGTCCGACGCATGCCGCACTCGGGCCGCGGCGTAAGTCGCGCCAGACGCACCAACATGCAGTTTAGGTAACAGCTATTCCTACATTTTTAATTACTCTTAAGTATTTTTTCTACTACATTTTTTTTATAGATTTCTTTGAGGCTTCAGTGCACTTGCCAGGATCCTCATGAGTGACTTTGCCAAGACCCTCTTAGGGTCAAATATAGCACAATTAATAGCATGCAGGCTGCAGTGGCAACCAGCAGTAGCCAGCAGGTGCTGGTTTTAGAGGTCAGACAGGCTGTCGCTCAATGTATAATAAATAACCAGTATTTTTTTATTTGCTGCATCTGGTTAGACTGGAAGCCGACCCCAACATAGTTGGGAAGAGGCAGGCAGATGAGTGGAACTGATAAGTTAGAACTATGCAGGCCTGCAGATAAGTTTATTTAAAAAAATGATTGTTTATTTCAGCACGGGTGGCGGCATCTCGTCGCTGTCGCCTTCGTCGCGCGACGCCGTGGTGGACCCCATCGCCGAGCTGCTGTCGCAGCTGTCGGGCGTGCGGCGAGGAGCCGGCCAGCCCGGCACTCCCAGCCAGCTGCAGCAGCTACAGATGCAGCTGCAGTTGGAACGACAACAGGCCACGGTCAGAACCAAACATTCTGTTACTCATTTACATATACACATACATAATAAACTCACGCCTTTTCCTATGGAGGTAGGCAGAAATTACAGAACGCCACCTCCTAGGATCCTTATATACTCGGTTTTGCTTTGGTTATTGCTAATTTAATTGAAGAGTATACCGCCAACATTCATCACTAGTAGCGCTAGCAGCATAAACATTCGCTTTCTCGACAACTCAATAGGTTTTAGTTAATATTTAAAAAATGTTTTGAATAAAATCTAAACATTAATACATAATAATGTAACATACCTATCATATATATATATATTTGTTGTAGAAATAATAAACTTCAGACAACTACAAGTTGTAGATTCTAAATCTGTAATATTTAATTAGCTGTACAATGCCATGATTTCATCTTAAAAACTAAAAATTGAGTATTTTTCAAATACACATGCTGCTACTGCTTGTACTGGTGGTATCTATGTACCTCGTTAAGCTTACACTGTTCCATTCCAACACATTTCATTTTGTTCTGAAAATTGTATCAATTAACGTGAAATCCAATTATAGTTTAATCACCGACAGGCGGCCCGGCAGCAGCTGGAGCGCCTGCCGCGGCGCGGCGGAGGCGCGGCGGGCTCCGCCGGGGCCGCGCCGCCGCCCGCGCCCGCGCCCGCCGCCGCGCAGCCGCAGCCGCAACCCGAGCCCAGCGACTCGCAGTTTCTCCTCTCCGGCTTCCTCGGTGAGTACCGCCATCCGCGCCCCGCGCCCCGCCCTGCCGCTCTAACCAGCCTCCCCCTCGCAGGCGCCAGCGACGGCCAGGCGGGACCCGAGGCGGAGAGCCGCGCGGCGCTGCTGCGCGGCCTGGTGCTGGCCTCGCTGGGCCGCGCTGCGCCCGCGCCGCGCCCGCCCGCACCCGCGGCTCCACCCGCGCCGCCCGCGCCGCGCGCCGCGCCCGCGCCCGCGCCGCCGGCCGCCATGCTGCGCGTCAAGCCGCAGCCGCGCACCAAGGTACCGTGTCGCACCGACCGCGCCGAGCGCCCGCGCGTGTGATAGTGTCTGACGTGTGTGCCCCGCAGGAGGCGGCGGCGCGCGCGCACGCGGCGGCGCGGCAGCTGCCCGAGGGCAGGTAGGACCGGCCCGCGGCCCGGCCGACCCGCGACTGCGGCCCGGCGGCCCGGCAGGCGGCCGCAGCCCGCCCTGCCCGCGACCGCCGGCTGCGGGCCGCGCCGCCCGAGCCCGCCGCGGATGGACGTCGGTGGATGAAACTATTCGATGTTTACTCGTTAGATGTTACGGTAGTCCACGAAGGCGCGGCCGACCGCGGCCCGAGCCCGGCGCGCCGGTCGCGATCGCACTTGAGGGGTAAAGTTTGTGGCCGTCGATGTTGTTAGTGTTTATCCGTTGTAAATATGGAGTCGCGGGCGCGCCGCGCGGCGATGTCGGTCGGCGTCGGCCGGTGACGCACCGTTACCTGGACTCGTTTCTTTGTTTTACGCTAACACTTATTAGTGGACGCTTTTGTTTGTTTTGTTGGCTTTCGAAATATCCGTGTGATTTTCTTTATCGTAGAGAATTAATAGTGATGGAATGTTTTAATCGATTTAACTACGATTAAATTAAAAAGAATAATGATATGCATAGGGCGTCGTTATTAATTTTTTATCGTACGAGAGGAGTCCTATCGAATTGACATTAAGATTAGATAAGTTTAAATAATTCGCAGATTATTCAAAATTAATTATAAAGATTGACGACAGTCATTCATTAAAGTTTGACGTCGTTTAGGATCGTTATTAAAATAATTATTGTATTTATCTTATATAAAGTATAGGTATTGTTTTAATTTATTCAGCAACTTATTACATATTTCACGGTAAACACTGACTCCTCTCTAAAGTTATTTTTATAAAACAGTTGAATACATACTTACCCACAAATTTTCACTAGCTACTCAAACAAAGTGCTTATTAGTTTGATTATTATACTCCAACATTACAAAATGTTTGTATGTACCCTAATTAAATTCTATAATATTACAAATGTATTTCATTTACTAAATTAATAGCAACCATGCCCATAATTTGTTTTATTTCTTCCATGTTGCAGATAGACTGATTAGTGGCTACAGCCGAGGCTATTGAAACATCAAACAGTATTTATATTCAGGAAATATCAAGGATTCCGCAGAATGTGTTGGTCACGGGTCATAAGAGCTTTTATTTATGATTAATTAATAATTAATGTAGATCTTAAAATAAAGTCAGTTAAAATCGAAACAATCAAAGTTACTTCTGAACTACATACATACGACTTATTGAGAGAAGAGATATAAAATTACGAACATGACTTGAAAAAACAAAGTTAGAAAGGTGCGGGTAAAATCTATAAAATGAGTATAATTACTTATAGTATAGTCCTCTTCACCGTATCCGGCAACAGCGACACACTAATTAGTAATCTTTATTTCCTTTCGTGAACTCACTGATGAATAGCGAAACTAAATATGGCCTTCAAAACCAGGTCACACAGGGTACAGAAGAGCTGATCAGCATCGTTGTATGTGTAGGTAGATGAAGGCTCTAAGCGACTTTTGCGTATTTGGTGCTTGTCTAGGTCTTCGAGACAATTTGCTTCAAAGCATTCAGTTGCTTTGTGGATTGAAGTGCGCCACCTTTCTCGGTTTCCAGGGCCGGCAGTCTCGACATAGATAGCGACGCTGTCGCAAACTACTGATCGGTTAATATTAAGGTGAAACCTCAGTTATAGCCCGCCAAATTCTAATTTTCTTTAGTTTTAAATTGCAGCTCTGTTTTACGTCGTATGTTGATCAAAATGGGATACTCGACTGTGGGAATTATTATATTTATTGAATAATAATCATCCATTTCATATCAATAGTCAAATTCAAAGAAAATTTGAATTTGGCGGGCTACAAATGAGGATACACGCGACAATTTGCGACAGCGTCGCTATCTATGGCGAGACTGCCGGCCCTGCAAGCTCCTGCCACCGATCATGTGTATACAGCATGTATCAGAAAGGTGTGGTCAAATTTAAGGGTACATACCATCAAACTGAATATCATTCTCCACGGGACTAACATCGTAATCGCGAAAAAAATACTAACTGTCCCATACAAAACCTAGTCGACCCAAATGTATGGAACGGCTGATATTTTTTTCTCGATTACGATGTTGGTCCCATGGAGAAAGTTGTTCAGTTTAATGGTCCTTACCACACTCTAAAATTTACCCAATAGTTTTCTGATACGCGCTGTATGTATTTATCCCCCTCCCCCATCTATTCCCAACTGTAGACCTTTTTAACAACTGGGATATAATCACTGTTAGGCAAACCTTCGTATTGCGTACGGTGCTTAAAGAACACTCCTTGTTACAATACGATCCGAATCTGTATAGGGATATCCGCCGAAAAGGCAGAGTATGCCAAACAGTCCAGTCCAGTTCTGCACGCTCGCGTAAATTTTTTTTCTTTCTTGGACCCTACCTGTACAATAAGCTAAATAACATCCTAATTATATATCCTCAAAATAAACACAAATGTAAAATTTCAGTCACTACTTATTTGAAAACTCTTGACTATCAGGGAACTGAGAATTTGTTGATCCCTCTCAGATAGACTACCTCTACCACTACTCATCCCCTTTGTACTTCTACATACCATCAACCATACTCGCACCACACTCTCAAGCAACTTCTCACGTTCGCTCTCACATCTCTCATAGACAGTTTCTTTAGTTACTAACACACAGTCTGGTATTTCCACATTTTTTTTGAATATTTTTATTTTTTGTGATTTGTTTCTTAATTCAACCTTAGTTAAGTATTACTGCATTGCTATGATGGTCCAAATCACATGCATCTAGCCGCGGGAGGGCGGGCCCTGGTGACCTGTAATACAAGTTTTTATATAAACCTACTTCAGGTACCAGTCTCTCTTACAAAGTTAGCTCCTTGTTCGTGTACTAATTTCGAATATTAGCTGTAAGTACATAACTTGTGTAGAAAAAATAAACGTTTTATATTATATTTATGTACCTAAATAGCAAGTTTGACTGTCAGAATAGTTACTGGTTATTTAGTGTATATGTCTTCAAATGAATATGGTGTGTAGGGAAAGGATTATATGAAAAAAACACAAAGACAAGACCAGGCATTTATTTTAATTAGGCTTGTCAATAATAAATTAGAATTGTAGTTGTCCGTTCGCACAACTAGGTCTTCATGGAGATGAAGAAGGACGAACTCCATGGAAACACACATAAACTCACAATCACAATAATCAAATTAGGTACTTCTATAGGCTGCATAAATGTGACAGATGGCATAATCCAATCAAACAATATTCTAATGCTATATTAGCATCAAAATTGACGACACAAATATTCATAATGTAACTTCTAACACAATGCTTGTACCATGTGAAGTCTTTAGTGATGGCTTCTGGCGATAAGTGCGTGCGTTTGTTGCCTGCACGCTTTCGCAATCCATGGTTCTTGAGCTGGAATATCACTTACAACTTTGATAAACATTTAGTTATATTATTTTCCGCACGTTTTAGTTTCGGGATCACCAGGCTCGCAAACTTCTGGGATAGGATAATGGAATCAAGAAATATAGGTGCAATTCCTAAAAATATATGTAAACGGTGACGATGCAAACTAGCTGACGCCACGCCCGCCGGTTTCGTAAGCTCAAACACCATTTAAATGATAAATGATAAATGATTTTATTTCTGTAAATAGGTTTGTACAAACACTTTTACACGTCAATGATATTTTAAAACTAGATGAGGTCGGCGTTTCCTATCTGACTACTCTGAGAAGAAAGGCCGAAACAAACTCAGAGGTCACAGTCTCTTTTAAAGTCCAGACATAATCTTGGTCAGATCATGTGAAGACCATGTAGATTTGTCTGAAATGGTATTTTGAAGAAAAACCACACAGATTGAGTGGACCTGTCCAGTCAGTGCACGCATTTGTCAGTAATCGTGCAGCTCAACTCAGAACTTAAGGAGCTCAACGATTCAACGAACAATACCAAAGAAAGGACATTTGGGTAGGCCACAAAAATTACTCAAACTGCCAGACTAAGATAAAACTACCTGAAGGAAAAAAAAAAAAAAACAACAATGACCCACATAGTCTTCACATTCACAATATTAAAATGAATATCATGTATTTAATCTAGCCTGCATGCTACTCACATTCACAGACAGGTTTCTCTTTAAATGTCATCAAAAAATCTTAATATGTTATGTCATGTAATTCAATAAAAATGACATTATTAATTCCAAAACACATAATCACAGTATAAAATGGATTGTTGCTTGGGGGTACATTGAAGTAGCTTAATTAATCCCAAGCCTTTTTGTCATCCAAGTAATCTTTAACTTTATAGAAACCTTTTTGACAGAGTTTCTGTTTAATAAATGATTTAAATTTATTGAGGCTCAGTTCTTTAACAAGACTTGGGAGTTTGTTGTAAAAACGTATACATAGCTTCGAGAATTGACGAATACTCTACGTACCGAATGGAAGGAATAGTGTACCCGATACGCGTGTACTACAAATGTTTATTTACATAATTTTAGATTAAATCTCTTCTTGTTTGAACGAAAAATGAAACATATTTTGTCCTTGATCATTTACTGCACTTGAACCAGCTTCTGGAGAGGGAACTACGTCTGGTATATCACTAGCACTAGGCGATGCGACTGGAAAGCCACTTGTACTAGGTCTTCGAGATAAATCACTGTTTTGAGACAAAGTGCTTGAAATATAGCTCAATTCAGCATTACCAATTAATGAGCCAATTTGCATTCTTAAATGTGCTTGTTCATACCTTGGCAGCTTTTTTACAATTTTCGCCATTGACTGGAAGAAGAGGTCTGTTTCGTCTAATTCATTTTGAACTGGTTTTTGCTCTACAGAGTGTGAATTAATGTAAAACGGTTTCTTATCTCTTTTAAAATTACAATTCTCCTTGCTAACAGTATTGTTAGTAACTTCATCACTATTATTACTATCTTGTGTGTTATTCTCATACTCATCGTACATCATTTCTGTTGATGCCTGAACTGCCTGATAATGGGATTGTGTTGTTTCAATGTTAACCTCAGGGTATTCCATAGTTTCACTATGGTCTCCCGTGTTCTCATCTTCATCTTTAGAAACACGGTTTCTTTGAGTTAAAGTAAAGCTGTCCAAAAATGATAGAAGGTCAGCCCTCTTTTTGGCAGCTTCTCCACTCGACCCGCTACGGTTTTTACCAGTTTTGCATTTGCGTCGAATATAATAGTCTCTTACATAAGCCCACCTCTTGGAACAATCGAAATCTGTAAAAAAAAAAAAAAATATCAGGCGCTTTGCCACAAGCGAGTTGTTTGTTTGCCTTCTAATATAGAGTCCATGGTTGGATACCTAGGTATCAACTATCAAACATATTTTTAAAAAGTTGGCCGTCGTGGGACGCCCGGCAGATTTGAAACATCGAAATTGATGGTTATTGAAATAATATATAACTAAAGAAAACCAATAAATAAATACGGAGAAAAAGAAATATATTTTTCTTTTTATAATAATATAAGTATACAGAATATAAAAACAAGACAAATAAATATTTTTAATATAGACTTTTTTACAATGCAGTTACGGAATATTATTTGATGTAGGTATCTTCTGTGATTTCTGTAATAGTAGCTGTTGCTGTGACTGCATTTTCTTTCATGCCGTCTATTACACCTTGTATTAGAAACTGCAGTAGCCACAATTTAATTGATTTGGTGTTAACTAATCCATGAACAAAACTACTTAAATGTTTTTTTTTTAATATGTAGGTACATAAACGCAATGCTCATCATTATTATTTCTTGGAAAATAATTTATCATTGTGACAACTATAAAAGACACGTTGATTATTTCTCCATATTTTCCAAATTGCCCATGAGCATGCCTCAATCTCCTTATTTGCATGAAAGGAGTACGAAGAGATAGGAGTACGGAGAGTCCTTTGGTGACAAAATCAGGCTTTGGTAAATATTGCGGTATTTCAAGATAGCGGAAACCATTATAAATAAACTGAGAGTTAGTGATTTTATTTTTTATCAAGAGCCGATTTAAAGCTCCTGCAGGCAGGCGCGACGCGACTGTTGTGTAACAATTTTCATAAAAAAATTCTACTAGAGTCGCGTCGCGTCTGTTTCCGGTAAGGCTCTCGCCTTCACACGTAGAGCAAATTTGAAATGTAGAAATAGTTATTATTAATAATATTTGTTCAGTAAGAGATTTCTTCAAATCTCTCTCAAAGCAAAGTCTATCACAGATTGAGCAAGGGTGTCCAAATTGATTATTTTTAAAGTTACTGATAAAGTGTTTGTTAGCGAATTTATCTAAATGAATGTTGTTGTTTGAAACCGTTCATTTTGTGTTCCTTCAAAATGTTGTGTATTGTGTTGTTGTGGAGTGCTGGTGAAATTATGTGCTAATCCTTGTATGATATCATCATTCGAAGAATTCGAGCTTTGTTGGTCATGTGGTGTTCCTTCCATAATTTGTTCAATAGCGTCTAAACTGCTTAAATTACATTCTGTATGTATTCGCTGTAATGTTTTTGACGTAGCCTGCTTTCTTCGCCGCTCGTTAATTTCTTGTCTGTTCCTCTCGATAATTACGATTACGTTCAGCAACGGTGGCAGAAATCGACTGAGAAATATTTTGCTTTAATCTACTGTCTCTTTTGCGCTTGTTTATTTCTTCTTTGTGCCTTTTATAGTATCGCTGCTGCCTCTGTGTGTGTAAATTTGAACTTAGTTGATTATTCGATGTTGTTTGAGTAATTTGTTCAATTACGTCTGTGTTCTGTACGTTAGATACAGAATGTATTTGTGTAAATTTTGTTGTCGTTGCCTGATGTCTCTTCTTCGCTGATTGATCTCTTCTCGGTGTCGCTCTCGATACAAACGACTACGTTCAGCAGCCTTGTTGTCCACTCTAAATCACAAATATAATATTTAAAAAATAATGAAAAGTTAAGTAAATACCTACTTAATAAATAAATACTTGTGTAGGTAATAAAATGTAAGACAAAATTATAAATACCTGAATGGTACGATATGCCTTAAATTAGATGTAATTTGGTCATTGTGAATTTCAATTAAAATATCAGCTATCTCTTGCGTTGTTTGTGTACTGAAAATTTATAGAAAATTTTATTACCTGCTTTAATTTTTTTATAAAAATGTACGCTAAATTAAACTAAAAGTACAGTGAGAGAGATGCGATGCGGGCAAAAAGAGAGACAGCGCGTGCAGAGAAAGAGATCGAGTGAAAGCTGTCTATGTTAATGTGCATGCAAAAAAGAGATGCGACGTTTGCGAGAATAAAAAAGCCAGGTAGCTGGACTCTGTGCTCCTCTCGGACAGCTGTGAGCTGCGTATGTAAGTGTATATATATATGCAGGCTATGTGAATAAAAAAGAGAAAGACAGATATTGCGTATTGATATTGTACAGGCGTGATGTTATGATGTGGTGATGTGAGAAATATTGCATGTATCGTAAGTGTGCGTGTGCAGTGAATGCGTTTAGCTATGTGTCCATGCACACACACAGAAAACGGAGTTAAAACATGTGGACCCCACGTCTTGTGAACGCATGCGCAGAAAATAAACCGCTTGTTGGCATCAGTAGGTAAACTAATTTCTAGCCACAAATAAAATAGAATGGTAATAATAATATATTAAATAGATGATTTACTAACCTTTGGGTTGAATCGGTAGATCGTGTTTTGTAAACCAAACATTTTGCACTGGTATTAGACATTTCACTGCCGCTTGCTTTTCGATCATCTTTCATTTTTGTTTCTTTAATTAAACCGACTTCAAAAAATTTAATAAGGGGGAAGTGGTCCTCACTTCGACTGTATTTTTTTTTGTGTGTTAGTTCAGAAGTGTTTTCTAGGTAAACCGATTTGGATGTTTATTTTTTTATTTTAATTTAAAGCTGGTGCTTCTCATGTGAGCCCATATAAATTTGATCAAGTTCTGACCAGCAGGCTTAGCACGAGCACTGTTTTGTCGACGGAAGAATAGACAAAAATGACGTTCCGTGAAGACAGTACGACGGCTGCAAAGTAAAACGAGTCAACTGCACTTTTTACGAAATTCAGTAGTTAATTCACGTTTTTCCTTTATTTTGCTTGTATCTCGAAAATGGTGTCCTATCGCAAAAATAATGAAAATTTCGACCCCCTTATGGAACCCCTAAAACCCCTAAAACTCTACATGTAGGTAATAATTTTTCACATTTTCCATACAAAAAGTGAAAAATTCCTTTTTTCCACTCCATTTTCATACTTTGTGGCCGTCGTGTAAAAAGTTTTCTACTGTCTTTAGCATGGCAATTAAAAAATCAAATTGTTTTCACTACCTTAGACAACTGTCTCCTGAAATAGTGTACATTAAAAAGGACCTAGACAACGATCGGCAGAAACGAAAGACAAAATGACAGATTTTAGAAGGATTTTAACGGTGCGATGTCAAAAATCGAGAAACTAAATGTCACTTTCTATGGGAATAGCCGTGTCTATTCTTCGAAGAGATGGACAGCGTCATGCTAAGCCCGCAGGAGTTTTTGAGTTATCCTTAATACTGCCTTTTTTTCACTTAATTTATGTTGATTATGTTTTAATAATTTCCTGTCACTGTTATTTACATATCAAATAATGGTATACGAATTTGTGTGGGGTAGGTACCACAACTAAAAAGTGAAAAATAAAAACTTTTACAAAAAAACAACCGACTTCCAAAAAAAACTGAAAAGTGAAAATTAACTTTAATTTCGGAAGTCGGAGGCATAAAAGGAAAATAAAAAACCAAACGTGTGGCACTCGGGGACTGCCGCGGTAAAGCTATTGCATAGCATTTTGTATAAGAATAAGAAATAAGAATTTAAAAATTTTAAATCTAAAATAAATTTAAAATGGGGCGCTTTACCCTAACCTTATCGGGGCCAAAAGATAGGCCCTTTACTGCCGATTCCAAAGACCCCAAACTCGATACCTCTACGACCTCCGGTTCAAAAGTTAAGACCCGGGGGGGTGAAGTAGCCCTGGACGGGTGGAGGGGTTGGTCAAAAGGGGTGACGCGGGGGGGGTCCCGGGATCATATATAAGTGGGATTGATTTAAATATAAATAAATATAATACAACTTAATATTGGGGTCGAAAAAGAGGGGGCCAAAGGGGCTTGTCTGTATGTATGTACTATTTGAGAGGGGTTTTATAGGGGGGGGGGGGGGGGGTTGGTCAGAATTTTGATATTCCCAACCGTTTCCGAGATATTGGGATATTGAGTTTTAAGATAGTGGTGATTATAATAAATGTATGGTGTCCGACTGGTAAATAATAAATGGTACGAAAGTAAATGGAAATAAATATTCATTCAAGTTACACTTTTTGATAAATACCTATACACCTATATACTTTCTCATAAACAGCTGCTTATGTATTCGTCCGATTTCGGAGCAGCTCGTCTCGATTCGTGCGAGCTTCGTAGAGTCGTACAATACGTCTAGTTGCACGCACACAAACACCGTGTCGAAGACTGCCGAAAAGAAACGACGTTAGACAATGCACGGCCTTCAAGCCACACCTCCTTCTTGCCCGTCGGAGTGGGGAGCGTGAGGTTTTGTTTCGTTACGGAATTTCTGGCTCCGGTCCCCGCGCTCAAGGCCGGCGATAGAAGCTATGCAATTTGACAGTTCAACAACATTCATTGCGTATTTGCGCTGTTGAGCAGACAAAATTTTCGAACGTAAGAAGCAATGGATTGGCAATAGGCTTCAAAATGATTCAGATTGTGATAGATAGTGTGTTACGTAATTAGGGTGCTGGGGTCCCGAGTCCTGACCTCCGGTAGCTTGGGCCCAGTGCTCGATACGGTACGGGCACAGTAGGTCGGCTCTATTCTAGTGCGAAACTTGTTTGTTCTAATTTCATTATTTCGAACCCGTTGCCCCGATACTATCATACTTCTTGCATCTATTTAGTGTATTGTTCGGATCTTTGATATCGAATAAACGTTATTTAAGACCATAGCAGACACGAAACTTATAGGACCGAGACGAAACGCAGAGTTGCCAGAATGCAATGCACATTGACGCAGACGCCATATCGCGGCGCTGCCGTTTATCTCAGGTCTTAGTAACGTAAAGATCTCAATTCCAAACAATACGTAAGTACCTATATAAATCGATGCAGTGACAATACTTATATCTTTTTTTTTTTATAATATACAGCGTCGCGTCGCAGGGATATCGACGCGCTATCTTTTAGCATGAATTCTGGATTCTGAACCCCTGCGCAGATGCGTTGAAACTTTCCGCAGGTCATTAAAAAAAAAAGCTGTTCCAATACCATTTTGACCGCCTAGGTATTGCACTTTTCTATGAAACAGCAGAGATTTTTTGATTGCCGATGCGCGTCGATGTCCCTTTTTATCGTGTGGAAATCCTCATGGATGTCCCCCACCCTGGGCTGGGTGGAGGGGTCTGTCAGACTCTTACTGACTAAAACTACACGGTGTTCTGTTGCTACCTTTAGCCGGGTGCTTGCGCACTTCGTCACGCTCCCCGGCCAGGTGTTGGCCTGCATGAATTCATGCGGATCCCGTCACTTTCAGCGACCGCATACGGCCGCAATTTCTCTAGCTAGAGAGAGGCGCGCGCGAAACACGGCGCGCCGAGTTGGGACTTTCACTATTCAGGTAAGAAACTCCCCAAGCCTGCAGGCCTCACCCTAACGCGCCAGAGATCGTTTCGCGCCCTCCGGCGCCCGGTGCGTCTGCTACGGATTGGAAGGGAGGTTGTATCCTCTCTCTCTCTCACTTTCCGCCGCCTCCTGCGCGACCATCACTTCCTCACAGAAGGAGGCAACGGCGTCCCACGCGCTCTCACTTCCGACCATGGACTGGACCATGTTTGGACGCGGGAGAGTATCCGCAGCACCAACCGCCGGGACGAGGTCACGGCGCTCCACTTCCCAAGCAGGGCATTCCTCAAGGGTGTACTGCGTCGTGTCGTCGACACAGTTGCAATGGTGGCGTCGATGTCTCTGCCACCCTGTCTGTACTTATAGTTTTGTATGTAAAATTTGCACGAAGACATTAATGGCATAATTATTAATTACTGATCAATGTAATTATCTTATGAACTTTTTGTTCCTTAATAAAATTTATGCAAATAAATGATTTTGATACATGTGTGAAAAGTTGGTCACTGGAGTTTATCGAAGTAACTCTACATCGAACTAAAGTGCGCCAATGTAACAAGCATCGAAGTAAGGTAGTGTCGGGATAGTGTTTGAAATAATAAATTCAAATAAACAAATTTTGCACTAGCATAGGACTCACCACAGTGGCCTACCAATATATTTTTTTCTTGAAATATTTTGAAAATGTAGGTAATGCTAGAAGTATCTTCTTATAAATATGCACACAAATAAATTAATAACAACGATAGGTACACATAAGCAATGGCGGATTTTCACTAAGGCCGAAAAGGCCCCGGATAATGGAGCTATGACGGCTAAGGTGAATCTAAACGCAATGTTTTTGATATTACCTACATTTTTACTCCGCGTTAACACCAAGGTTTAAAACTAGTAATTTTAAGTAAGTACCTATACAAAACTTGTAGAAAAAGTGGGAAAATTAAAAAAAAAGTGAACAATATACTTAATGATAGGTACCTACATGTATGAAACCACATCAATACATGTATGATACAATATGTTTTAAACACGACATGTTTCTAGAGCCAAGCGAATATACAACTGCACCCGGGGCAAAGCCTCATTCTAGCCCCATAGACAAGATGATTACTTATACACTGACATTTTTATTCTAACTCTGCCGTAAGTATTTACATTACTAGATGATTGTGTACTGTTATTAACCCAATATGACTATGTGTGATCCTTTCTTAAATACAGATTGTTATATTTTATTTAGCATTCTTTAGAACACGCCTGCCTGTATGCACGGACTAGAACAAAAATAGGACTCCGCGCTACGCGTATCCAAAGTGAAGTTCTATAAGTAGGTACCTACCTATGTCTGCCCGTTTGTACAAACATGCCTCGCACACCTTTACATCATAAGGTGCCGACCGGCCGCCATTACGCGGCACTACGGCGTCATCGTAGGTTGGTACTGTTTACGTCAAGTAATAAAATAATGCTTTCTTGAGTTGTGAAATGGTGTAAAAATAACTACATCCCAGAAAAAGTGTCAAGGAATAACTTATCACAAGTAAAACATTTATTTACACACACACACACACACACAGATCGGTACGGTGGGTGCTTCACTTTCGATATGCGTGGCGCGGAGTCTTTTTTCTAGTCCGTGCCTGTATGTATAACTTTTCTTTTTCTTTTTTAACACTTGACCAGTGGTTTAGCTAGTCCTAAATCCCTGTATAAACATTTCTTGGGGAGCCTTTTTACCCGACTGCAGTGAAGCTCCAAATGAGGGTAATTACATGCTCTGTGAATGAGGGTTTTGCTTTTTTTACAAAATAAATAAACTAGTATACTGACTTGGAAGGTTAAGCTGTCAATGCTGTCATTATGATCGGACCTACTAAGATAATGCAAGAGCGAGTGAAGCAAGCTAGAAATTTGAAGCATTCTGACTGATCTGGTTTTACCAAAGAGCGAGCGAAGCGAGCCCGAAAATTGGAGTATTCTGACTGTAATACTAGGTTTAGCTGTCACTGTGATTTGACTAAAAGAATGCAAGAGCGAGCTCGAAAATTTGAGCACCCTGACTAGGTTAGATCTTCTGTGTGATTTGACTAATTGAATTAAAGAACTTGAGAACTGAACCGCGCCAGTAGATTGAATATAATAATTATTAATTTTCATTAGGTTTTTACAGATTACGGGCCTCTTTTCAAAAAGCATTTGAGGTTTTGTAAAATATTTTACTATATTTTGTTTCTAACCTTCGCGTCGGCGCTACAGGGTGCTACCCTGTAGCTTGGCGGTCCCGTATCATTGGTACGGCTGATATATCGAATGCTACGCCCCTGCACTTGACTATATCCTCCTAACCTAACTCCTGCTTCTGGTAGGTACAAAACTTCACTATGTAATAAAAAAAATATCCGAAAGAGCCTAATAAAGTTATAATAGAGAACCAAACTTTTCCGAGACGGATTCCTAAAATGTTCGAGCTCGCTTCGCTCACTCTCACATTGTGCAATTTCTTAATTAGGTATATATAATGGGCAAAAAACCTAACCAATCCGAGGCGGAGTTCAATTTCAAGCTCGTTTCGCTCGCTCTTGCGTCCTACACTCTCTTAATTCTTCGCTCGCTTCTCTGTATAAATCAATATAGTCAGTCCTCTTTCCGTATGAATGAACAAAAGAAAACCTATCCCATTTGAGGCAGGGTGCAAACATTTTTCGAGTTCGCTTCGCCGTCTTTGCATCCCACATTCTGTCAATTATTAGGCCTTTCTGCCCAAGTCGACAAAGTTAATCCTTGTATGAATGGATAAACGAAAACCGAGAGGAAGTAAAAAAAAAATCGAGCTCACTTCGTGTAACTGAAGATGCACCCCTCTGAAAATAATCCTATCTCGCTCTTGCATTCTACATAATCTAACAAGATCACAATGAATGACAGCCAGGTTCAATGAACTCACTGAATGAAATTCAATGATGACGGGTTAAACTTCTGAGTCAGAATGCAATTTTATTTATTTTGTAAAAAACAATACTCTCCTTTAGAACTAATCGGGTAAAAAGGCCCCCAATTTTTTTAGATACAGGGTCCCTTTAGAACTGGCTGCGCTACGCCACTGCTCTGTAGGTTTATAGGTGTAAGCGTGGTTACGCTGCAAATTCAGCAGAAAAGGGCGGACGAGCGGCTACTACTAAACAGCCTACGGCGGCGGCCGAAACTGCTAGCTCGCATAAGCACCTATGGTAGATAAACGTTGAGTATATGCAGATACCTGTTTTATTAAGAATTTTCCCAATTTCACACCACAATGATTGTTTTAACTGAATTTTTCTAAAATCTTTACTTTTAATATTATATAATATTTCCTGATTACGCACAAATTCAATTAAAATTTTGTCCTGCTCCATACTCCAGGGAGTCATTTTGCTAAATTCACTATACACATCAGCAAAAAAACATGGAAATTATCACCGTAATAAAGTGACGGCTGACATGAAAATGGCGGCCGTCATATAGCGGTGCTGTCATTTTTCCCAGGGCACGGCCGGCACGTCAAACAAAATGAATGTAGCTGAAGCTAGCCAATATAAAGGTCGGCGCAGACAGCAGTATTACAGTAATAAAATATGAACTAAATCGCTACATAGATCATTTTACTTTTCACGCCCATTCGCTGAACTAACGTCAGCAAAAATTATGATATTGCTCGAACATTTTGCTCTGCGATTTTTCTGCTTCCCTACGGGAAATCTGAGACGATCAATCAAGAAACTTGAACAAGCACTAGCCCTTCATTGTGAAGAGGATTCCCGAAACTTATTCAGAAGTTTGAAAAAAACATAAATGAGCGTGATGAATATTGTTGATTTGTCGAAATGAATGGGATTATGAGTGTGTAACGCATTTAGGCTGTAGGTCAATCTGATTGAGCCAAATCAAAATGAATGGATGCCTCTATCTTGAATCTAGTATTACTAGACGATCTACCTGACCTCAATCTATGTAAGCCCACAAATTGATCATCTAAGACCTATGTAAGTTATCATCTTTCTATGTAGCAAAAAGTATATAATTAAATATATTTTTTGACACTACTTCGCCTGTGGGTTCGCTCCCTGGGTTGCCAGTTTGTTAACTTTGGTAGGCCACAGCATATTTAGCAAAAAAAAAACAACCGACTTCAAAAAAAAACCACTACAAAGTGAAAAATAACTTTAATTTCGGAAGTCGGCGTCTTTGGATCTGTATTTTAGTTTTTTGCCACCGACTTCCGAAATTAAACTTACTTTTCACCTTGCAGTGTTTTTTTTTGGAAGTCGGTTGTTTTTTTTTTTGTAAAAAGTTTTTACTTTTCACTTTTTAGTGGGTCAGATAATAATTTATCTAGGTTACAATAGCATAATGCCAACCTCCAATCACCGATGCAGTGACGTTAATTGTTGAGTTCTTTTGGTAAAAACCAGAAGAACTGGAGTTGATGGTGAAGTCACCATCAGCTCCATTTCACCATATTATGCATTGTGACAAGCATAAATTACTTAGCAACCATAGTAAAGTAATCGAATCGCATCCCGTGAAATGCTTATATTATTGAGTAGTTCCAGTGGCCACATGGTCTTCATCATCAGTTCCACTTCACCGAATGATGCTTTCTGAGAGCAAATGCACGAGTTACTATAAAAAATACCCAAATCTATAGGTGTGCCCATAAAATTTGAGGATTTCTCTCTATTTCTTCTGAATGGTTTAAAAAAAATAACCACGAAGGGGATAGCTAGCGGGGTCTTTGTTCGCTCGCTCACTAGACCCCGCCATGCTCTTCAAACCTAACCTGTCCGAGTCGGGTTGCCCCAAGTCCCGAGCTCGCTCCGCTTGCTCTTGCATCCTAAGTTCTGCTAGTAACAATGCCATTTTACTAAGTCGTGATGTCTTAATTTTGTATATTAAGTTGGTTGGGTGCGTAGTGTAATAGGTTCGGGGACTTTGAGGATTCCATGGTGTCAACCAATCGTTGTTGCAAACAGGAGTACGATAGACACTCGACTGTGAGTACTTACTATAACACCTAATAAAATGAATTACAATGAGTAACAATGACAACTGTCCAGTCAATCAAACGCTAGACTTATTACGTAAGACACTATTAATCAGAATCTGAATAATTTTGAAGGAAATTGCTAAATAATCCATTGCTTCATTATGTTCAAAAAAATTGTCTGCTCTGCAACGTAAATAACGCAATGAATGAATGTTGTTGAATTGTCAAAATGAAAGCCATTCCTACTGGTAATGTGTTACGCAATTATCCCGCTGTAATCTACCGTCAAGGTAATACGGTATTACCGTGTCGTTAAAAGTTTGTTTATTTTGTATAAATATTTCATCATGTATGTACTACGTAAAACCCAGCAATCAACCAAAAGAAATAAAAACAACTGTGTTGATTACAGGTCAACTAACGTCATGTTGACAAAAATTAATAAATCCATGATATTGTCATGTTATGAGCGTCAAATTCAGATTACTATGTACTATGTTATATTTTGCATGATTTTTTTTTAATTTTCTTTGTACTTAAGTAATTAAATACATTGCAAGTTAAATAAAAGCTTGTAAAAAAGCAAATATATTCGGACTTGATTTGGTTCATAATGTTGTTTTTTCCTTTGAAAAATTACACGGTACACTTTTAGCTGATTCACCGTAATTTTGTCTAGAATAGAAACACCGTATTTTTACCAAGGATTATAATAACATATACTCACCAGATTTTTACTCTTGCAACACGGTAATTCTCGATTTACTTAGATATATTTTACAAGTTGAATTTACGAGATTTTTTCACAAAAACAAGGCGTTTGCGCAGTGTACTTGTACGAAATTATTATAAACAAAGAGATCTAAGATGATTGAGTAAATAATTTATGTCTGGTTTTATTTAAAGACGCTACGAGACGCTATAAAATTGTGAAGTTTCGCATGAGCGAGCGATAGAGTACAGTGGAGCCAAATATAATTCGATATTTACGTACGTTTTTATTAAGTACGTATGTTTTATTTAAACCATAAATTCAACTTACCGCCAGTAACTGAATGATTACAGGATTATTATGCGGTATGTTTTTGTGCTTTTAAACCAAATATAAATTATTTATAGTTTCACCATGGCAAGTGAAGAACATAAGCTACTTGCCCAATACATTAAGAATGTTCATTTGTCATTAAGAAAATCAACCTTAAAACTCGGAGCTGATGCTGCGTGGCAGAATCATTGTAACAATGAAGATACATTGTCAAAATATGCACAATACATGCAGAAACTAGCGACTACACACTGGGAAAGTAATTGTAAAAGTGAAACAAGTGAAGCTACATCAAGAATTAAATGGGTATTTGAATTCTGCTGTGATTATTTCTTAAAAAGTTCTTACAAGAACTATGGAGAAAAAGAACTACTTATTTCTCAGAAAATTGATCTACAAGTGGATGTTGAAGAATCATTTTCTGAACCCATAAAGCTTTTAGATGTTGGAAGTTGTTATAATCCTTTCAAAGTGTACAACATTTTTGATGTATTAGCAATTGACCTATGCCCTGCCAATGCTACTGTCTTACAATGTGACTTTCTAAACGTAAATATTGGTCATTACAATGTTATGAAAGAATCAAAGATAACTGAATTGCAGAAAGAATCCTTCGATGTTGTTACATTTTGTTTCCTTCTAGAATACATACCTTCTTCTGAATTAAGAATCTTAGCTTGTGAGAAAGCTTACAAAATTTTGAAGCCTGCTGGGCTCCTGATAATCAATACACCTGATTCCAAACATGTTGGTGCAAATAGCAAGATCATTAAATGTTGGAGATATACTTTGGCTCACATAGGCTTTAATAGAATTAAGTATGAAAAAGCTAAGTACATGCATTGTATGGCATTTAGAAAATCATTGAGCAAAGAAATAGCCAAACGATGGGCATTATTGTATAAAGAACCATACATGGAGTATGCTATTCACATCCCTCAAGATTCCAATATTTCAGAAGAAGTGTTTACAACACCTATTGACAAAGAATCTGTGGTTGGTGACTTTCAAGAACTGCCCTTTAGCAACCATGAAAACAAGATTGTTTGACATTAAATTAATAATACAAAGAATTATTGGTCAATTTTTATTTAGTACCCTAAATACACAATTTATAACCTAAGTGTTAACCTTAAATATATCTTATTTGACTAATTACCAATGTCACAACTGATTTCAAACATACTTATGTGTTATTTCTTTTAACAGCTTCTTTTTAATACAGACTGTAGATTTACTTCAGGTCTTAGTCAAATTAGTTTATTTCGATGCAAATGTGAAATTGTTACTAACTGAAACTGGAGAACCATTTGTTTTTAATTTATAACAAGAAGTCACAAAAACGTATTTACAATTTGCATTCACTTTTGTGATTAAGCCAACTCACCAAATTTGGCTTTGCGTTTTTCCAGCTTTTCTTTTTTTTCAATATCAGTCATTATTTTTGAGACTGACTGTCCAAATCTTTCAGCTCTTTTCTTGAGCTTCTCCATATTCTCAGATAGAGTACCAGTGGCAGTAGCTGTGATAGTTGAACTCTTTGCAGACACATTCTGACCAAATCTTTGTTTCCTAGCTTCTTTCCGCTCATCGTCACTAATTTTTACAGGCAAACCAAATCTCTTGGCTCTTAACTCCAGTCTTGTTTTTTTATCTATATCTGCAGTAATTTTAATTATATTACTTGAAGAGGGGTCTGCTTCGGTTGGTACAATATCTTCTTTATCTTCAACAGTAACTGAAGGAGCTGAGGTTATAGATATAGCTCTGTTCAATACAATTTTCTTTGATGCGGACTCCTTGTTATCTGAAGATTTAGTGTCTTCCGATTTGTCTTTAGACATTTCTGTCGATGTTATTCTTCGTTTGAGCGTTCGCGGCGGCTTGGACTCAGTGGTGGGTTTAACCGGAGATGCCTGTTCAGACAGAGCCAATTCTTCGTTCAATGTATCGACTGCAGCATCATCAAGTATGTCTGCTTGGCTTTTATCATCTTCATCTTCCAAAACGCCGTCAGAGTCAATTTCATCAGAATCCAAGTTGATGTCACCGTGGTCGTCTTGAGACATAGCCGCCTGAAGTCGAGAGACTAATTCCGCTTTATCCCCTGTATATGTCAGTCCACGTGATTTTAATTCTTTGCGTAAATCAACTACCTTCATTTTAGTCACATCGGTCACGGTCGAATCTGCCATTGTGGTGATAAATTTTACAGAAAATACCAAATAAAATGTTTACGCGTTCGGCAACTTCGGCACGGCGGCAAACCACAGATAATGAGTTGTGGTTGTGCTTGTGTGGTGACAGGGTGACAGTTTATGGTTGAAATTCGACAGCAACTGTTTTTTCAGCTTCGCGAACCGACCCAAAAAATCCGTTTTTTTTTTCGGAATTTGTTTAGGGGTCATACGTACCTACACAGTTGTTATGCTAGGAACACACCATAGACTAATATATTATAATGAGAAACACACGCAGCGACATTCTTAGCTACGAGGGCGGGTCAATAAGTCCGTGACTTTTGGAATAAAACACAGATTTTTTGATAAAAAAAATAATTTTATTTTTCAACGTAGTGTCCCTTGAGCTCTATACACTTTGTCCAACGCTTCTCCAATTTTTTTATCCCTTCCAAAAAAAATGATTTGTCGAGGTCCTCAAAATAGGCCTTTGTTTGCGAGATGACTTCATCATTGGAGTCAAATCTTTTTCCACCAAGCCATTTCTTCAGGTTTGGGAACAAGAAGTAGTCGCTCGGAGCCAAATCTGGAGAATAGGGCGGATGAGGGAGCAATTCATAGCCCAATTCATGGATTTTTGCCATGGCAACTGCACATGTGTGCACCCTTGCATTGTCTTGGTGGAAAAGAACTTTTTTCTTGGCCAAATGAGGTCGGTTTTTTTTCAAATCGTCATTGAATCGGTCCAATAAGTTGGCATAATATTCCCCATTGATTGTTCTTCCCTTTTGAAGGTAGTCAATGTGGATTATCCCGCGTGCATCCCAAAAAACAGTCGCCATAACTTTATTGGCTGACAAACCAACCTTGGCCTTCTTCGGCGCCGATTCACCCTTAGAAACCCACTGTTTTGACTGTTGTTTGGTCTCTGGTGTGTTGTGATGGATCCATGTTTCGTCCACGGTTACAAAACGGCGCAAAAACTCCTCCATATTACGATTAAACAACGCCAAACCTTCCTGTGAAGTTGTTACACGATTGCGTTTGTGGTCGACTGTGAGCAAACGCGGCACCCATCTTGCGGAAAGCTTTCTCATGCCCAAGTGATCATTCAAAATTAAAACCACTGAGCCATGCGAGATCCCTACGGCTTCCACAATCTCTCGCACTTTCAATCTTCGGTCGGCCAACACCATATCGTGAATTTTTTCGATTGTTTCGGGTGTAGAGACCTCAACTGGGCGTCCAGGACGTTCGGCATCTTCAGTGCTTGTACGGCCACAACGAAATTCAGTAAACCACTTTTTTACCATTGAAATCGATGGTGCAGAGTCCCCATAGTATTTATCAAGCTTAGCCTTGGTCTCGGTAATGGTTTTTTTTCGCAAGAAATAATGCTTAATAAGCACACGAAATTCCCTTTTTTCCATTTTCTCCTCAAATTAGTGAGTATTCTGATAAAAATAGCTGTCAAACACAAACTAACTGACGCAGCAAGTTTAAATTTTCACAGGAGTCAACTGACAGATGCCTGTTGACAGGAGCAGTGTTGCTGTTTCAGTAAAGAGGTCAGAAATTCAAAAAGTCACGGACTTATTGACCCGCCCTCGTATTGATGTTGATGCGAACACATGAGGGGGTTTGTATTGACGACCCACCGCATGGCTATTTGCGGCAGGGGGCCAAAGCGCTGGGACCGCTCGCTCGATTTCTTCGATTCTTCTTGTATTTCCAATACGCGACAGCATTAGTATCTGGCGATTTCAAAATCAAACGTTGCTGGTGACGAATCGGATTTCAAAATCAGTGTGTGGACATGAGGTTTTAAGTCGCCGGCAACTAAAGTCGCTGCATATATAATTATACTTTAGAAGTTGAGCCTGGGATTTAATCGAAACATTATACATAGAATTTTTCAAAAAATGTAAGAATAATGATATTAGAAGATACGAAAAAAAGATAAGAATTAGTTTAAATACTTATATTGTAGACAAAACTTCTCGCGTCCATAGAATTTACGACCTTCTCCTAGGGCCTAGGAGAAGGTACCAATATAGTATAGTACGTACTAGCAGAAGGACCGTATACGTGTCCCCCGGCTGGTGTTAAATGAGCAGCGACGCCGAGCAACAGGTGGCAGTAAATAACCTGCCCACACGCATTTGCAGACTTCGGAAAGATTAAATCCCTTCCAAAAGTGCGACCACAGTACCTTGGTATTACATAGAAGTATCAATATATAATTAAATAATTAAACACCCATTGAAACAATATGAACTTCTAATTTTGTTGACGTCTCTAAAGAGTGACATTATGATAGTCATTTAGATAACACATTATATAGAACACTTGGGAATGTGATCTATATGTCTCAACTCCTAATATAAGTATGAATGATATAGAAACTCATTAAAGTTTCTATGGTTTTAAAATAAAACTGAATTTCATAATTTCATTCTTAATCATTAATCTTTTTCCTTGTATTTTGCTGATTAAAACCATTTATTCTAAAGGTTTTATCTTATTTATCAATTTAATCAGCAAAATGTTCTAAATAAAATGGAGAGATTCTTACGTCCCGGAAAACTAGACATTAATCCGTCTGAACACTCCGCCTCGAAGGATTGGGAACACTGGAACCAAAGACATTAAATTATTATAACAATAGACGGGACATAACGAACAAAATCGTAATCCGATACATTTGTCCTAGTGGACAAAAGTCGCTCAGTCTAGTGTGGTACACAGAGTACATTTTATATAGGGAGAGTGGTACATAAATGTACTCTGTGGTGGTACGCCTGCATGTCATGACTACTCAAGACTGTCAAGTCGCATTTGTTTCCACCAAAATAAAAATATTTTCTAAAGATCTAGAACATTTGCTAATTTTTGAATAAACGCCCTCTGTTGCGGAGTAGCTTTACTAGCCTTGTAGAGATGTGATGTTGCTTATCGATAATATTTAATGAGGTAAATAATAAATAACTCTAAAAATATAATACTGTTTGAACATAATTATGTAATTTAATTTAGATGCAATAAAGGAACAATTATTATTCGTTCAAGTAGTTTTCTGATGAAATGAAATTCAATGTTTTAGTATTGTATAATTGCATAGCGCAGGTGTGAGTACTATGCACCTACTATAAGGCTACCATTTAATAGGTTTTTCTTTCATTGACTTGAATGTGCCCTGGCGGCTGAGAGTTTGTCATGCTCACTCTAATGTCTCGCTGGTGGTGGCGTGTGTGTTGGATCATTGAGTTCCCTTCAGAATGGTTGAGCTGAGTGGTGCTGATCTATGCGTCATGTTCGTGAACGGGCGCCGTCGGTGGGGACTGGTCGTTTCTTGGCTGCCACGGCTTATTTTAATTTGATTTAGTGTTTGAGTTGCTTTTGTCTTTTTGTTACGGACGCTTTTAACGTTCTGCATCGTTCTCACATGCATAATTTCAACATGAACGATGTGATCAATATTTTGTAACCATTTTTTGATTTAAAAGAGTGTCCATGGAGTTTCTTGCCCGTTCTTCTCCATAGGTACCTACTACGCTTTGGAATGGGTAACTAGCTTCATCTTTCTGACTGACCGACCCCTTGACAATTCAAAAGTGCCTGTAATTGGTTTATTTGAAATAAATGCTTTGAGTTTGAGTTTTTGAGTTTGATGTTTTAGGTTTTCGAATGTAAATAAAGTAGAACGTGAAAAGTGGATACGATTTGTTCAAATAGACCGTAGAGAAGAAAATTGGCTTCCAACTGCTTCGTCAAAATTATGCTCGAAGAAAAAACCGAAAAAAATGACGTCAATTTACTAATGTAGATACCGCGCGGCTAGTATATTTCAGTTACTTTCATAGTATCATGTCTTACGGTATTTTTTTACTATGGGGACGGGCTGCAGAAATCGAGTCTATTTTTATTTTGCAGTAAAGATCAG
The DNA here is from genome assembly GCA_916610205.1 of Griposia aprilina. Taxonomy (NCBI): domain Eukaryota; kingdom Metazoa; phylum Arthropoda; class Insecta; order Lepidoptera; family Noctuidae; genus Griposia; species Griposia aprilina. The sequence goes on from OU744306.1 coordinate 11,832,066, forward strand.
AGCAATATATTACCTCCGCAGGCTGGATTCTCTAAGAGAACTGTTTAAAGATACTAAAATCATGACGGTACCTTGTCCATATATCTATGAAAACATCATGTACGTAAGGAAAAAATATAATATTTTCAGTAAAAGAGGTGAAAGACACAACTATTTGACTAAAAGTAGGGACTAATTGGTTCAACCAGGTTTCACACTGGCTAAAGCAGACTCATCCTTCATGGGGTACTGTTTAAAATGTTATAATAAAATACCTCCCCACATACTCCAACTGAATGAAACGAAATTTAAATCTTGTTTATAACGCACACTATGCAGCCAAGCATATTATAAGTTGGGGGATTAAATCGCTGACAAAGATGCTTGGCTCAACGCTGGTCCTGCTCCAGAGGGGCGCATAATTTAATTGATTAGCATTTGAAAATACTGTTGGAGCTGCTGGAGATTGTAAAAACTGTCTTTGCATTATATAAATCCAATCTCTTAATAATGCATAATTGCATAGCACATGTAGCACATAAAGCTACGATTTACTAATTTACTAGGTTCGTCTTTCATTGACTTAAATGTGCCCTGGCGGCTGAGAGTATGTCATGCTCACTCAAATGTCTCGCTGGTGGTGGCGTGTGTGTCGGATCATTAAGGTCCCTTCAAATTGGATGAGCTGAATGGTGCTGATCGATACGTCATATTCGTGAACGGATGCCATCAGTAAGGCCTGGTCATCTCTTTGCTTATTGCAGCTTGGCTTATTTTTATTTTTATTTCTGAATTGTTTTTTTTTTTGTTTTAAACTCGCTAAGCAGAGTTGTACTATGGGTACTAGACAATGGATATAATACTTATATACGTTTCTTTTTGTAAATACTTATAATACATAAGAAACACCCAGACTAAGAAAAAATTATATTCATCACATAAATATTTGTGTCCTGTGGGAATCAAACCCACGACCTCGTGATCATCAGTCTGACACTGGGTCATTAGACGATCATAATTATAATTTAGTCATTTGTATGTAAATAAATTTTATAAATAAATAACTTGTAAACATTGAAACTACTGATAATTTTATTGCTTTCCAAATTTTTTGGCATTTGTTTGAATATAATAAAATGTGAAGAAGAAAAATGTCTTTGTAACTTTTATCATTATTATCGATACCTTGATATCTAAATGGTAACATCACTACCACAGGATATTTTATTAAAGAAGAACGGGCACAATGGGCCCAGTGTTTTAGCACTTTCTTACCCGTCTTAAAATGCATTGCTCTAATGAATCAAATAATAAAGTTACCGTGGTAAATGATAAATGATTTTATTTCTGTAAGTAGGTTTGTACAAACACTTTTACATGTCAATCATATTTTTAAAAATAGATGAGGTCGGCGTTTCATAACTGACTACTCTGAGAAGAAAGGCCGAAACAAACTCAGAGGTCACAGTCTCTTTTAAAGTCCAGACATAATCTTGGTCAGATCATGTGAAGACCATGTAGATTTGTGTCTGAAATGGTAATGGTATGAAAAAAAAACATGCAGTATGCAAAAATTGGAGCAACTCCTTTTTGCCCTCAATATAATCCTTAACGGTATAAAAGGCTTTCTGGCACAACTTACGTTTAATTAATGATTTGAAATTATTAAGGCTTAGATCTTGAACGTGGCTTGGAAGTCTATTATAAAAGCGTGGTACATTGACACCTGAACGAGCCACCTATTTTTTGAGCCTTGTTGTAGGTATAACAAATTTGTGTTTATTCCTACTATTTATATTATGGATATCACTGTATTTTTAAACAATTTTATATTTTTATGAGCATGTAAAAGATTTTCATAAATATATTGAGAAGGCACAGTCATTACATTAATCTCCTTAAATTTCTGTCTGAGAGATTGTCTCGGACTTACTTTATAAATTGATCGAACAGCTCTTTTCTGCCAAATAAAAATAGTCTAAATGTCGGCGGCATTTCCTAATAACAGAATACCGTACGACATAACACTATGAAAATAGCTAAAGTACTCTAAACGGGCTGTCTCTGTGTCGGTTAAATTACGAATTTTTCTTACAGCGTATGCTGCGGAGCTTAAAAAAGTCTAAAAGTTCAAGTTCAAAAGTCCAATAATTACCGTTACAAATGCTAATATTATGACCTAACGATGCCAATAAATAATGTTTATACATTTTCGTTGTTTAATAAATTATTATTAGCTTAAGTGAACTATTAGAAATAGACAAAAAAAAGGAATACTCAGGATTGAGTAGGACAGAACACGCACTGGTATTGTTGAAACCCGGTCAGCGCGAGTGCAGGTAGCGATCTTTATCGATAGTACAGGAGCGAGCGGCACATATTCTCACAAGTAGGATTCATATAAAAGAGAAAAATGCATTCCGACTGGCAACGTGTAGATATAATAATTGTATCTACATGTTGCCAGTCGGAATGCATAATTATATGCATCTTGAGGCAATAATATTAGCATTTATTTGTAACGGTAATTATTGCACTTTAGGAACCACTGTAACTTTTTATTTGATTCATTAAAGTAGTGCTGCTATAGAATAAAATTATAAGCTTATTCGGATTTTCATTTTTTATCTACAACTCTGGGCCCACGATCCATATAAAGTTGCCCATTGTTCTTTAATTCGTATGTTTGCTATTCAATGCTAGATGGTGTTACTGACGCTCGAGATCAGTTTGTATGAAAATGTTCCCAGTAGCCGCTCTAATTTTGCTATATTATGCTAGATGGCATCACTGAGACGTGGAATCACAGTTTTTCTATGACATTTCTTCGCATAGCCTCTTTATTGTATCTATCTTAAATCTCTTTGACTGGAACAGGACATTCGAAAGTTTTTTGTCACAATCAGTGAGTGCACCACTTATGAAACTCAATCAAATTTTTATCAAAGAAAAAAAATATAATTTCTGCTAGACATAGCTGGCAACAAGAAAGCAACGGAGTGAAGAAAATATCGATGCATATATTCAGGTACAGTCAGCGTCAGGTAGTTAGTGACACTCAGGGTATCCAAATAAATAGACGCAACCAAAAAGTCAATAATATCGGTACAAACAAAGTTTCCTTATTGTTGTCAACAATATATTCGCTCAAAAGGTCAAGACGTTTAAAATGTCATATAAATTATTATGCTAACACAATTTTGATTTTATTGTAAATGTACCTAATTATTATATTGTATTGTAAATTTAATATAATGTTAGTATTGTTTTTAATTTAATTTAATGTAATGTTAGTGTATGTGTACCAATCGATTTTAATTTAATTTAATGTATGGATTGTAATTATCTGAAATAAATGAATTAATAATAATTATAATATTTATTATCTATCAGTCATATCTATGTCAAGTGCACTACTAAAGCAAGCTAGAAATAATATCTATTGAAGCATTAATTGTGTTTCATGCTTAAATATGGCTACTTATCGCATTAGTGACACCACAAAACATCGATTTATATATTTGAGGGAGGAAGGTGTCTCCGTAACAGATATTTCAAATGAACTGGGAATATCCGTAAGTATCGCTTTAGATGAGTTACATATCGAATTATTCGCATGTCTTCAGATTCTTTTTCTTTCTTTTATTTAGAAAAACACCGTATATCGTTAGCTAGAGAGATGGCAAAGTGATGGTGCATTGCAAAACCATATTTCATTTGGTCGTCCACGTCAAACGAGTACAAATAAAGACAGAAATATAGTGCAGCGAGCTATTAGCAATCGATTTATAAACTCCAGGAGTATGTCTGTGGAAATTGGTACATCACAGAGCACAATAAGACGACGCCTGCGAGAACATGGGTTACGCCATCGTATTCCTGCTAAAAAGTCTATATTAACACCGAGGCTTAAAGCACAGCGCTTACAGTTCGCACGATATTATTTAAATTTCAATTTTGATAATGTGATCTTTGTAGATGGTAAAGTTTTTTGTTCGTGTGCCCAGGGACGCTTCTCTATACCGAACCTCTAACACAAGGTATGATGAAAGAAATGTCTTCCCTAACAACCGCAGTGGCCGAATCACCTTAGGATTTTGGGGATGGATGACCAAAAGCAAACCAGGAGAGCTAGTCGAAGTGGGAGGAAGAATGAATGCCCCCCGATACAAAGACATCCTCGAAAACGTTTTGCTTCCAACAGGCAGGATTCTTTTTCCCCCATGAAAGGATTAGGTTTGTCCAAGTTAACAGTTCCGTGCACAACTCCAGAGTTGTTCAAAATTACTTGGACCTGGGGTTAATTTCGATGCCGCCTCATAATCCTGACCTAAATCCGATCGAAAATTTGTGGGGCAAAATGGTTCAAGTATGGGACAGTACTCGAGCACGAACCACCGCAAATATAAGGACTCACGTCGAAGAAGTTTGGGAGTCTATGAGAGGAGACAATTTTTGCTATAATGCGGTACAGTCCATGCAAAGACGTCTTTCTGAACTAATTCTAGCAGACGGTGGCTATACAAGATTTTAGTTAAAAAATAAAGAAAATTAGAGCAAAAATGTTTTTGTTTATTTTTACACCCAATGAGAGTTTTTAGTGTTCTGTACGTTCGAAAGTGACCTGATCGAAAGTGCTCTTTTTGTCTTTAATACGAAATGTGATCATTTTTATTAAGTACAAAAGTTAAATTCAATACGAAATAATTTCGTATTAACATAAATGTGTGACATGAACATGTTATTGAATCATAGATAAGCACTCTTGCTCTATGAGATATTTATACTCATACTCATTATCAATGAGGTTTACATCTATTTCCAGTCAGCTATTTATTGCTTACAACTTATGTATCGTAAACAGCTATGCACGAAATTATTTACAAAACAAAAGACATGTCTATGACGTCATGCTTAAAATGAAAAGGACAGCAGAAGTTTCTATCCCTTTCATTTTGTGAAATGTTGACGTAAGAAATAATATTTAAAACATATAGCAGTAAAGTTTATTTTCCTAATGTGTTCCATATTTTTGAATACTTAAAATGTTTGGATACCATTGGCGAGATGACTGTAACCATATTTATGGCGGTTTGACTGAACCGATCTATATGACATTTTAAACTTCTCGCCCTTTTGAGCAAATATATTGTTGACTATATAAGGAAACTTTGTTTGTACCGATATTATTGACTTTTTGGTTGCGTCTATTTATTTGAATACCCTGAGTGTCACTAACTATTTGACGCTGACTGTACTAAAATTAATGGCAAAAGACTGCAAATTTGAAAAAGTGGATGCTGAAACGAATAAACATGATAGTATAAGAGATGCATTTATTTCTGGCATCAAGTCAAACAAAATAAGACAACGATTACTTGAAAATCTGTCATTAACACTCGACCATGCCTACAATCAGGCCTTGTCGTTGGAAATGGCCGAATTGAGCTCACAGAACTACAATACTGCAAATATAAGTGTTGTTCAAAGTTTAAAAGAAGACAAGGAACCTATAGCAGCAGCGTTTACTAAGCGAAAGTGTTTCTTCTGTGGAGGGCGTGTGCATCCTAGAAAGGATTGTCCAGCTGTCGATGCCAACTGCCAGATTTGTGATAAGAAGGGACACTGTGTTATTGTATGTCGAAGCAAGAAACTTAATACTGTTGCGGTTCTAGATAAGCAAGATACAAACAATAACAGTTCTGCATGTATTTTAGCAGCGTCACCGGATTCTTTGAAGAAAGCAACTGTAACAGCCTTCATCCAAGGAATTCGTGCCCGAGCATTAATTGATACGGGCAGTTCTATCAGCTTTATGAATGAAGCCTTCTTTAAATTGTGTCGACTAAAGAAGAGATCTTGTAACCAAACGATTTCAATGGCTTCAACTACACTGACATCTCAAGTAGAGGGACAAACCTGCGTCTCGGCTAGAATTGGATATCATAATTATGAAGGTCTGAATTTACTTATTGTAAAAAAACCTGTACGCTGATCTTATTATTGGTGACATACTAGAGAAGCATTCTTCACTTGAGTTCTGTTTTGGAGGATCAAAAGATCCAATTAAGGTATGCAGTGTTGCTGCAGCAACTGAACCTGCTGTTCCTTTGTTTTCGAATGTTTCTCCCGAATGCAAGCCTGTCGCCATAAAATCTCGAAAATACAGTGAGGATGATAAAAAGTTTATTGGAGATGAAATAAGAAAACTTTTGGCTAAAGGAATTATTGAAGAAAGTATGTCACCCTGGAGAGCTCAAGTCCTCATTTCACAGAATACTAATCATAAGAAACGTCTCGTTATCGATTATTCTCGAACAATAAATAGATACACACATTTAGATGCATACCCACTTCCAAACATAGAAGAAATGGTGACACAGATTTCAAAATATCGTGTGTTTAGCGCTATAGACTTACAAAGCGCATATCATCAAGTCCCGATTCTGCCAAAGTAGCGTCACTTTACTGCTTTTGAAGCACTTGGAAATCTTTACCAATTTCGGCGTATTCCATTTGGTGTCACTAACGGAGTGTCAAGTTTCCAAAGAACCACAGACTGGGTTATTCGCAAAGAAGAGCTTAAAGGAACGTATGCGTATTTAGATGACATCCCGGTATGTGGAATAAAGCAGGAGGAACATGATGAAAACCATAACAGATTTTTAGCAGCAGCTCAAAAATATGGATTAACTCTCAATAAAGAAAAGAGTAAGTTTTCTCAAAAGTCTATTAATATTCTGGGATACAATGTAGAGAACCACGTTATTAAGCCAGATGAGGAACGCTTAAGACCACTGCTGAGTTTGCCACCACCATGCGACGTTCCATCACTGAGAAGAGCAATAGGAATGTTTGCGCATTACAGTAAATGGATCCCAAATTTCTCAGAAAGAATTCATGCTCTCGCTCATACACAAATATTTCCATTGAAAAATGAATTAGTTCAACGTTTCGAAAGACTCTAATCTGATATTGCAAAATCAGCAGTTCACGCTGTCGATCACAATGCACCATTCACTGTGGAAACAGATGCACCCAATCATTCCATCGCAGCAACTTTGTCACAATGCAATCGACCGGTTGAATTTTTTTCCAGAATGCTAAATAATAGCGAACTCAACCACTTAGCTATAGAGAAAAAAGCTTACGCTATAGTGGAATCGTTAAGGAAATGGCGTCATTTTCTCATTGGCAAATCATTTCGTCTCATTACTGACCAACGATCTGTATCATTCGTGTTTGATAATAAACTGACAAGCAAAATAAAGAATGAGAAAATACAGCGATGGCGCTTGGACTTAGCACCTTTCAAGTACGACATAGTGTACCGTCCCGGAAAGCAGAATGATGTGGCTGACGCACTTTCACGAGTTTGTGCTTCGGTACCGGTACGAACTGAGAAACTAAAATCATTGCATGAAGTTTTGTGTGACCCAGGAATAATGCGCATGAATCACTGGGTAAAGTCTAAAGAATTGCCTTATTCTACTGAAGAAATTAGGAATATGACGAATTCCTGTCGGATATGTTCTGAAATAAAACCGAAATTCTATAGATCTGACTTACCAGATCCAATTTTAATAAAAGCAACTTCTCCTATGGAATGATTAAGCATTGACTTTAAAGGTCCTGTACCATCTAATACAAGAAATAAATATATATTGCCTGTAATCGATGAATATTCACGTTTTCCGTTTGCGTTCCCGTGCGCCGATATGAGTTCTACAACGGTCATAAAACATTTGAATGAGATATTTATGTTGTTTGGTATGCCATCTTACCTTCATTCGGATCGAGGAACTTCATTCATATCGGCAGAAGTAAATAATTTCTTGAATTCACGAGGCACTGCTTCTAGTAGAACCACTCCGTACAATCCCAGAGGAAATGGCGAAGTGGAACGTTTTAATGGAACTTTATGGAAATCAATGCAATTGGCTCTACGTTCACGCAATCTAGTAATAGAAAATTGGGAACAAGATCTGCTTCAAGCTATACATTCAATACGGTATTTGCTGTGTACAGCTACTCAATGTACGCCACATGAACGGATGTTTACGCATACAAGGCGATCATCGAATGGAGTCTCTATACCTACTTGGTTGACAGAATCAGAACATGTGCTAATGCGAAAATTTAACCGTAACAATAAATATCAACCAGTCGTTGAGGAAGTGACGTTACTTCATGTAAATCCGGATTATTCCTATGTGCGACTAGCAGATGTTCGAGAAACAACTATCTCTAATCGACACTTAGCACCATTAGGACAAGATAGTGAGATAATCCAGGAAACACCTGAAGTACTTAATGAGACCCGAGATTCAGTCAACATTAACGAAGACGACAGACGAACAGTTGACAGATCACCTAACAGTAGAAACCGATCACACGGCTACTGCCAATCCAGCTACTGTTCAAGGGAGGTCCACTAGGAATCGAAGGCTTCCAGACCGCTACGGAGACTACGTTCTATACTGAATCGTTCTCTTTTAAGTCTGGAAGAATGTGATGATATAGAAACTCATAAAAATTTCTATGGTTTTAAAATAAAACTGAATTTCATCATTTCATTCTGTCAAATACGACTGTAATCTTTTCCTTGTATTTTGCTGATTAAAACCATTTATTCTAAAGGTTTTATCTTATTTATCAATAACGTTGTCGATTCCGCAGGTATCCGGGCCTGCGACTGTGAAATTGGTTACAGGTCCCGTCACGTAAACATAACGCAGGCCGTTTACCTGCGCACTGAGAAATTAATTTAATTCCAGCCTATTCCAAAGTACTAAGTAGCTAGTAAAGTATCTATTATGATTCTACAATAAAACAAAATTACACCTATATTATAAAACAATAGCATAGTAATTAGTACTTTTTCACGTGACTGTACCCGTGCGCGGTGCGCAGGCATCCCCTTCACTGTCGCTCAGCGTTCTTTTTACGTGATGACAACTATACTGAAGTCTGCGCAGGGGTAGGGAACTAAGCCCCTGTGACGGAGTATGCTACTGGCAGATCTTATACCGTTTCATCCCAGACCCTTTATCTCAAGACCTAGATTTTCCTCTCTTGGAATTAAACCAAGCTCAGCTAGCAACACAAAAGAGAAAGACCACACCACACCACTAGCGTCGATCACTGAAGAGGATGATGATAACAGCTGTCCTCCCACATGGTAAAGAATACCCACCCAACACAACCCAAAAAAAAGAAGCTTCCTACGTACGCCCATCTTTTACGGAAACTTAGATTATTTTATTTCCAATTGTCATCTTTACCTTGCATGCATAATTATTTATGGTTAATTTACAGATAAATTGGATTTCGATGCAACTGGAAGGACTTTGTTTCTCATAGTTCATTCGAGAATTACTATAAAAACACGATGTGAAACACACCATCATTTAGCGTGGTGGCGCGTCGCAACGGTATGCGTCGTCACGCCAACAATCGGTTTTACCCGTGGCTATAGATGTTTCACATGAAAAATGGTCACCCATCCAAAGAGTGACCTTGGCAAGCGCTGCTTAACCTGGCGGCTTCACTGTTGCGAACTAACAAATTAAAACACAATATAATCAAAATGGTCACCCATCCAAAGACTGATCTTGGCAAGCACTGTTTAATCTGGGGGTTTCACTATTGCGTGCTAATCAAGAATTAAAATAGTTACCCATCCAAAGACTGACCTTGGCAAGCGCTGCTTAACCTGGCGGCTTCACTATTGCAAGTTATTCAATAATCAAAATGGTCACCCATCCAAAGACTGACCTTGGCAAGCGCTGCTTTACCTGGCGGCTTCACTATTGCGAGCTAATCAAGTATAAAATTGGTCACCCATCCAAAGATTGACCTTGGCAAGCGCTGCTTAACCTGGCGGCTTCACTAATGCGAACGAATCAAGTTAAAACTCAATATAATCAAAATAGTCACCCATCCAAAGGCAGACCTTGGCAAGCGAAGCTTAACATTGCAAATTCATTCTTATTTACCATATGTTCAAGGTCCACACCAAAAATTATTTTGTAAAGAAAATATAGTGTGGCGACGCGTCTTCAAGCTAGCAATCGGTTTACCCGCGGCTATACATAGATGTTTCACATCAAAAACAAACTTATTTTTGCGGCCGATCAAATTGATACTGTGCATGCAAGCATGCGTATGCCCAATTGTTTGCATTGTTTACTGTGTCTGGTCCGACACGCACTTGGCCGTTGATATTTTGTCAATTTGACAATTGACAGTGACATTGACAACCTTCACAAGAGGCTCGTTTCCGATCCATGGTGCAGTGTTGTGACTGTCGTGCACCACCGCCCAGCCAGCACTGTTAACAGGATTATTAGTGTTCTGTGACTGTTATTGTCAAGATATTATTGGTTACTGTCAAGTTACTTGTACTCTTTGGTTAAATTGTTCGTTTTTATTTTTTATGCCGGTAGCCCGGTACATTAAAAAGAGAAATTTTGTTTAATTCATTTCATATTAGGCAGGAAAATAAATGATCGACAATAAGTGACAATATAATTCAAAATAACATGGCTGTGCAAACATGGGACTGTGATCTACTAGATCAATCATTACTCGAAGAAGATGGAATTACAATGCCTCTACCCAATTTCGAATCACACCCTGATCTACTCATATCAAAGGTTAGATCTAAAAAGATACTTTATTACCTCTTGCTTTTGCTCTTTTAAGACTGACCAGTTTTGTTTTAGGTTCGTAAGCACTACATGGAATATGTGATCAAACTCCTGACTAGTAATTATGAAACACACCAGAAACTTGTCAACAAAAACATATACCTTCCCAGTGCCATTTGGACATGTGCTAAAAATATAGAAATGGCTGCATCTCAAGCTTGTATGGTGTCGCAGCTTTACAGAAAAAATATTATCTCAGTGGTACTTAATTTAAATTTATTTGTCATTATTGTATTATAATTGTGCGTATTTTTTAAGTAAAGCTTACAATTTTAATTTTGATACATTTCAGGTAAATGAATTGAAGAGTGATACAAAAAAAGGAAAATTGAATAAGAAATTGTTGGAGTGTTTGAGTAAGCCACCAGGAAATAATAAAAAAACCCAAACATCAAACACATACAAAGATACCAATAATTGCCAATGTGCCCATAATAAACGTAAGAGACACATAGTGACTGAATCACCAAAACATGGTGAAAAACAACTGTCAAATTTAGTTAGTGATAATCTGACCAATATTTGTGTACCAACAGCAGCTAACTTTCAGTCTAACTACATTAATCCATACCCACCTATAATTAGCGATACTATTGCACCACCAATACAAATACAGCCAGAGGTTCAAACAATGACACAGGTTAAAACTCCTACACCAATGCCCATTAAAAGGATGTCTGTTGAATCCCAAGACTCTGATGAATTAATGATGCAATTAGAGAAACTCTTTGAAGGAGAAGCCAATGATGATGACTTATTTGAAGGCGCTCTTTATGATAGAATGGATTCACTCCAAGATGAGCAGACTAAGAGAAATAACTATATTTTGGAAAACAATATAAATAACACAATACAAGACTCTGTTATTGAAAATCATTCAGCTCAAATTAAATTACTAGATGAGAGACTAGCTAGCTTAGCAGGCTTATTAGTAACTAATGATCATGTGGCACAGAAGACTGAAATTCACGAAACCAGAAAACATGGTCATAGTAAGTGGTTATGTGAGGAATACTATTTGAAGCAAAAGTTGTATGAATTACTAGACCAAATTGGAGACACTGATAGAAAAAAACTTGAAAAGGTTTGTATTACTTTTTACATTACAGGATTTTTCTTATAACATATTTAAATATGTGCATTTAAAATATACACATCTCATGTTTTTCTTAACATCGTAACACAATATTATTGGTTCCTCGTACAATGTATTTATGTGCATGTGCTGATTAAATAAAGTAGTACTTAAAAAACAATCAATTGATTTGCGACTGCTTTCGGTTTTTTTGGCTACTATAGCAGCGGTAGGGATGGCTCCATACAAATTAATGCTCACAAACACCCTGCCGATGCCCATCCAGTCCCTCCTGCCCTGGCCGCCGCTAACATCGAGGTTGCAGTGTATAATCTTTGTTACAACCAACCATAATATACAACACATAAAATTGAAACCACTTTATACTTGACTTATGCTCAGTTCATGTCAAATTTCTGATTGTTTTTTTTTGTCACAGATTAAAGAAAAGTTCGCACAATTGTTTGGTTATGATAGTGAAGATGAAGGAATTTTGTCGCCTTTGGACGAGACACCTGAATTTATAGCCAGTTGTAAAGATCGAATTGCACCATGGGTGGTGAAGCTGCTGACACCCCTTTACAAAAAAGAGCATATAAAGGGCAAAGAAACATTTAAAGCTTTAGTCAAACATTTGCTCAGACTTATATACCAGTGTAGCCGATATCCAGGTATACATGTTTTATTTTTTTCATGGTCTAATTTTAACATTCTGTCCTGTTGCTAGTATAATATTATTTAAATTGCAGAGGAATATGAAGTGACTAGTTTTGTGTCTGATTTCCTGAAAAACCACAAAACAATCAGGTGTGAAGCTGACTTCAAGGAATTCAGAATTGAGAATATCTAAGTGTAATAGTGTATGTTCATATTGTAAGATACTCTCTGCAACAGAGCTTGTGTGGCCTATATATTTAAGATATGTGTGAGATTCAGCACTAAAGTGCTTTGTCACTGTTACAGTTTCACTCAAGGAGTTCAAAATTAAACATAATGTAACATAAAAAATATTTTTTATTCATGTAGGTAATTTAATTATTAATTTTATCATTTTTTCTGCATTTTAGACTCCGATTCATCTTTTTCAGTTAACTTTCGTTTTTCAACTTTAACAAACCAGGAGTTTAAGGTTTTTTGGGTGCTTTTCTTATTTTTTTCTTCAGGTAATCTTTTATTACAACTTGTTGATTTATTTCTAGCATTGTTAACTGCAGTTGCAACTTGATGCCATGATAATAATTTTATTGGTTTAAGATAAGCGAGGGCCATGTCTGGTTTAACATTATCAATATCGAGCCATGCCTGAAATAAAATTTTATTTTAATACATACACACGCAAGCTCCTTTTTGTGATATAAAAAATAGAGCCGTCGCGGGGACGCCTGGCAGTTGTGAAAGAGCGACACTTAATACGCTATCGGTATACTAGTTCAGCGCGGTGAGAGGGGGGAGCAAGCCTGGTGGAAAGAGAGTCGCAGAAATACGCGCGCGTGGCGACGGCCCGCCGCATTAGATGTTTCACATCAATATTCTAAACATCTTTTACAATAACAATAAACTGATATAACTGTTCAAAATTGGTAATTAACCTCTATTTGCTCGTCACTGTCTAGTACTGCAGGCATCCTGTGATGTAGCCAATCCAGAGTGTTATTAGACGCCATTGTAATGACAGAGTATGAATAAATGATTGTATCTTCATTTTGCCAGACATGATATAAGCCTGCCATCTGTAGGAGGTGTACTCCTGTCCAGCCAGTCTGTTCATTAAAGTTATTATTCCATGTATCATGTTCATCAATCTGAAATTAATTTGGGTAAAAGTTAATAGTATGCTTGTTTGATAAGCAGCTGTTCAATGAATACAATTTATATGAAACCACATTACTCAGTCATCAATGTCTTTGGTCCGATTGGAGAAAACCACAAATATTGCTAAGAAAGACAAGTATAATTTGGACTACTTTTACTGTCATACAAGCATTTATGTATTACCCAGTTACTGGGTTGTCAGATAGGCAATCGCTCCATGTAATATATACTGGTATTCCGCTGCATCTAGTTAGACTGGAAGACTACCTCAACAGTTGAAAAAATGCTAGGCAGATGATGTCAGACATTTATGAAAACGAATGATTCTTTATTTATCAGTAAGTGCTCATAATAATATTTAACTAACATCAAGTCTTAAATAGAGGACCAGAGAATGTTATCTATTGTTGTCAGAGAAAATATATTCAATATCTAGTAGAGACCTTAAGACCATCATCCTGTGGAGCATAAATATAATAAGGTTGTTTGACTTTAGACATATTGTTAGTTGTCTGCCACTCGTAAAATCCCTCTGCAACTATTATGCATCTACCTCCATTATTCAGTATGGGGCTGTATAATTTAGAATGTTTTATGTTCTCAAGCCGGCAATTGTTAGTACTTAAGTTATGTGTTTTGTAGTCACCCTGCAAAATAATATGAATTCCATTACCAAGTCATTAAAAACCGCCATAAGTGACAAAAAAGATGGAACTGCTATTCTACCTTGTGCCATGGTGGTATTATTCCCCACATCATTGGTTTAAGAACTCTATCGGATTGTGCGACGTTACGGAATCTGCTAGAAGAAACGATCACTGGAGTCACATCTGTTGGCGCGATGTTGTATGAAGGTGTATAATCCTTACCCGCGTTGAATTCTGGCAGCCAGTCGGGTTTTGAGTAGAAATTATCATCTTTTGACTTGTAACTACAAGCGCATTGAACTTTTTCTTTATTTAATGACCTGAAAAATATTAACTTATTACTATCATGCATTCATCCACGAAACATCATGTTCTAAAGGCAGTAATATATCGTTTCTACGCACAATCCAGTTCGGCCGCACATTATAATATGACAATACTGTGCGGTTTTATGATAAAATTAATGTTTTCGTATGATCGGAATAAACTGTTTTGTTGCAATCACAGTGGCATTGACAACCACAGAACATATATACTTTTATGGAACACAGAACACTTTTTTTAATTTTTTTATAAGTATCTTTATGGCCTGGTTGCTAAGACCTTTTAGTCAAGTCTTTAGTTAGAAACTATCTACCTACCGTTGACAACCACAGAACACTATCTACTATCGGTTACAACCATATGCCTAAAAAAGTTGACAACAACTAACAAATAACACAGACTTTCTATAGAACTACGTTAATAACAAAGCTGCACATTGTCACATATAGTCAAGGGCGGATTCATGGTGGGGGCACAGGGGCACGTGCCCCCCCCCCCAACGGTTTAAGTGAAATATAATCGAATCGTTTCGATGGACTGGCCTGAATGCATATCCAACATGACATTGCTTCAATGATGAACGCTGCAGAATAACTACTATATCTTCAGCAGCTGTGGCGTAACTACTAAGGTTCAAAATGGTGCAGTCAGTTCGTACTCGGGTACTACGGTCTGCTAAGCCAACAGTGCACCGGCCTAGAGTCGGCGAAGGGATTTCAGGATAACATATAGTGCTAAAAATATAGCGCGTTCTGAGGGGCCTCGCGCGTCAAAAGATTATACAGCTTTCTTCAACTCATGTAAAATATATAGCTAATACTGTGAATAGTCAAAAGAAAAATTAACCAAACCAATTCGAGGTGGGGTGCTAAAATTATTGAGCTTGCTTCGCTCGCCCGTGCAGCCCAGGATCTCTTAATTGTTAAACTTTACTAGCTATGTCGACAAAGTTACTCTTATTTCTGTATATATGGTCAAAAAAATATATATATGAGGCGGGGTGCAAAAATTGCATTTTTGTTTGTAGATATTCTATGTTATTGTAAAATAATGAATCTCATAAACAACAGTGCAATACTAGATGTGGGAGACACTTCTTGACTGTCTGGCCCATGTGCACCTCCCAGAAATAAATCCTCGATCCGCCCTTGCATACAGTGATACAGTCCATTCACAGATCAAATCACAGTAATCGGTTGTAATCACAGACTACATAGTATCAGACGACCCACTCCCATAGAGAGAAAATGGTTACCAAAATTTGGAAGTTTAGAACATGACAGTTCTTTTTTTAAATTAAGTTATTGAATTTGGCAAAGGCTCACACAGAAAGCCTCAATTACCCCGTTCTATTGTATTCAAATCTCAATTTATTTTTTGCTGTTAGGAGCTAAAATCCAATGAGGTCTTCAATGAGCTCATCGGTAACTTATTAATTACAGGGAACTACTGAGAAATATGTAGGTAAATGAAACACAATAAATACTTATTCACGTTTCTATTTTATATTTAATAAATGCCTTAAGTTGCAGCCTTAAGTCATTTTTTTTATTACGTACGAACCTTCATCAACTTTAGTGGGTATTCCAGAGGTGATTTCATCGGCCGAAAACAATGATGGATGAGAACCAAGTTTGATCCAATACTTCTAACAGGTGAACGTTTTTTCTAAGTCTTTTGGGCATACAGAGTTTTGAAGTTCTTGGGCGCTTAAGCTGTGAAAATAATCACTGCTCAGAAGCCACTTTTTGAGTCTTATTTTACTAACAGATAACTGATGCATTTCATAGGAAAGGACGGTAGTCCTTTCGCTTATTTCCCGCAATGTCCGATACAACACTTGTTGTACATCTTGTACTACCGATGCAAAATATAACAGTTTAATCACTGAGAGGAGGAGGGCCTGGGGGGGGACTGGGAGGGGGGGGGGGGGGTTAACTACGGAAATTAATCAACGCAGAATTCACTTGATCAACAACAAAACTTGTAAAAGTTTGAAAACTACATTTGACAATGAAATTTGTAAATTGTCTATGGTTTTGGCACTGGGCGTAAGAGGGGTGATGAATGAGAGAAGGGGACGAGGAGACCTGTCTTGCTCTATTCTTCCAACCATAGAGTATACGGTTGAAATTTTTTGTTCTAAGTTTGCGTGCCGTGGTTGTAATAAGGTTGCTGCCATTGACAAGTCTGTCAAATAACAGTAATCTTAGGGTTGCTATTGGGTTGGTGCTGTCAAAGTTAAAATATCCGAATGGACTGTAGTGGGTTGGGTTTGTTACTTTGTTTGGGTTGTAGAGGTCAGATAGTCAATCGCTCCATACAAAATACTAGTATTCAGTTGGATCCATTTAGACTGGAAGTCAAAGCCAACCCCAACATAATTGGGATAAAATTAGGCATATGATGATGATTATATGTGACTTGAAATGTCAAAATCACGAAAAAAAAACGGTGTTATTATAACTTTGACAGCACCAACCCAATAGTAACCCTAACAAAGCTGTCACTGTTCAGGTCACTGTCAGGTTGTATTTTGATTAAAATATGATTCGCGACCGTAATAAACATGGCTTTACAGAATTATAATCATTAGAATCAGCAATACATCTCTATAAGTTCATACTACCCTTTTGAATGACTATTTCATGAAATCATTACATTTGAGGGCAATTGTAACTTAAGGAGTTGTATACGGTCGTGAATAATATTATCACGATACGACCCGATACTGACCTGTAAATTGCAAAAAACCTAAGAAAATTTGTATTTCGTGGGCTACCTTGGCGCATCCCCCACGTCCCCCACCCCCTGACGTCCACACGAGGTCCACACACATATTTTGACATCGCTGACGACAAATCGATTGTAGAGTAAGGAAGTATGTACTATAAAGTAGTGGCCTGCGTGTGTGTAGTATCTAGTATCTTCGTATAACCGACCCCAAAATTCTTGGGAAAAGGCTAGGCATATCATGATCATATAATAGTGTAGATACGATATTTTGACATAGCCAGCGACTCACTATCGATCAAAGTTGCTACGTGTTATTACTAATAATCGTCTAATAATAACATTACAATCTTTATTCATCAGTGTTAAGCCGTGTTGCACCATTATGGCGCATTGGGTGCATGTACATGTGCATGTACCCGGTACGTCAAGTGAGTGCAACAGGTATTTCAATTAAGAATTTGAGTTGCATTTTTACTAACATAGCATAGGTACTGTGTATTACTAACATTATACGGATCAAGGTCCGAATTAAAGTTTATTTTTATTTTTATTATTATTAAAAAATAATATGACTATCCTCTCATTCTCTTTGGTCTATCTATTTTTGACGTAATCAGAATTTCTGACTTGACGTAATCATCAATCAATCTGACATAAAAAACCTGTGCTAATCGTTATCAAAAAAATAATTGTGGTATTTTTTGGACTGGGATTGTGAAGTTTCCAGTTTCTTCAGAAAACAAAATAAGAATAAGTTTTTAGTCTAGGACAATTCAAGTTTGCTTACATTGCATTCAAGCTTGCATGTTGTGAAAATTCAAAATATTCACAGCAAAATTTCTTATAATGGAATTCCTATAGTGAATAAGTTCTCATGGAGTATCGATATCCGTCTATTTTTTGCGAAAATATGTGGAAATATGTCACACGACGTTTTCGGGACACTTTGGAACGGGGTGCAAATGATTTTGGGCGATGCAGTACCACTGTAGCCAACAATGGTGCCGTCAATAACAACGACGAGAAAAATGAGTGCCCACCTTGTCCACCTAGTAAGTGGCTTTCATTGCGCAAAACTAAATCGCACCAGAACGATAACGGTACAAATGGTCCGAAATGGAGCTTCGAACACCGAGATAGAAATTGGATGGGTGCCATTACATGGGTATGTTTGTATTTGGCAGATTTATTTTTATCACTGACATAATACTATTATCTTGAACAATACGTTTGGCAATTTGATATGATAACCAGACCAAGTTATTTTTTTTTGTTTTGTTTTCTAAAGCCGGTCTCGGCAGTAATAGTCAACAAGCGAGTATGGTATTTGTAAATGGCTATGCACATGGGTTTACAATATCATGCAATAATAAAGTTTGCACAGGGATAGTGTGGATTACCAAAGATATTCATTAAATCTCTACCAAATTGCTATGAAACAAAATGAAATACCGGTCAGACGGTCATCTTAGACCCATATAGATATTAAATAATAATTATTACTTAGCAGAATTAGTTTAGCAATAACATTGGGGAAGACAAAACAAGATGACTGATTGGTGATTGGATTACAAAACATGAATAATCAAGTCAAGAGAAACTCCTATTACCTGCATAGGCTTTTATTGGGCTGTTTGCTTAAGTTAGTACAGAAAATAATCTCATACTGCAAGTTATATTTGAAAACTAGCTGCTGCCAGTGGCTTCACCTGTGTATATGTCAGAAATTATTCCACGGGAATGTGCTACCGGGACTAAAAGTAGCCTATGTTACTCCATATAATATCAGCTATCTGTTAGTGAAAGTCCAGTCAAATTCGGTACAGCCGTATCAGAGATTAGCCAAAACAAACAGACAGACAAAAAAAGTTAAATGGTTTTTTTTTTGTGTAGGTACAGCATATACTTTCAAATGCATGTAGTAAAAAGCTGTTATTTTGACATTACAAACAGACACTTCAATTTTATTTATTTGGAGAGGTATGAGACAGTAATCATTATGAAATAAAAAAATATAAAACAAATGAAAAAAAATATGAAATGAATTCTTAAAGAACCCTGTGGGAGGTGGTAGATGATACACATGTTGGTTCATCTGGATTTCAATGGCCAGACTAACCAGAATAGGTACCAATTATAATAACATTTTTTTTCTAGGAAAATGTCTTAAATAAACAGCATGAAAAGAATGCTGGTCCACCCTGTAAGTGGCTTTTTCACAAAGGTTCTGAATTGCAACAGAGTGAAAATGCCACCAATGACATGAAATGGAGCTTTGACCAACAAGATGAAACTTGGATGAATGCTGAACCTTGGGTATGTTTTTATTTGGCAGATTTATTTAGTTGACTGGTATAATGTTTAATAATCGGGCATACTAACTGGACAATTAAGTTGGTCACAATAATAATAGCTCAACCGCCAAATCTTTACGTTGACGTCGCATTCCGAACTCCAGGTCTGTGCCGGTAGACTTTACTTTGCCGGAACCGGTCTATGGTGAGGAGACAGACCAAGAGAGATACAGAAACTGGCAGGGCAGCATGTGGCGAGCTGTTGGGCAGTAGCAACTCCACTGACCCTATCTACCGGGAGTAGTCTTGTTCCTCATCTCTGACTTGCCTTTATTAGCAGGCTGAAGTGAACACTGATGCGGAACAGGCCTCCCACCTCTTTCTTGCCTTTATTGGCCAGCTTGAGCAGAGATTCGCAAGAGGGGATTGTTCTGATAGCCATGGAATACCTCTCTGCTCCTCAAGCCCCTCAGGACATGTTGCCCCTTTTGTGACTATGTGCTTGCGACAGTTACCGTGGGCCCATTATTGAGTGTGCAAGTCACCCCCTGCCATTTTACCTGTGTATTGTATATGAAACATTGATCAGGCAGGGGCTATAGTCTTTCCATAGTTCCAGGTAACCAGTTCACTTTAGCTACCCAAACCCATAGTTCAATATCTTTTTTATCTATATCTCGCAATAGTCCTGCTCCAGCCGGGGGTTGTCCTTGGGTACACTTGTATACATCAGGACCCGAGGTGGCGGCGCGTAGTGTTCCACACGCGCCCCTCTTAGACGTCGCGGGGGGAGTCAAACACCTCACTCCCCCCGCTCGACCAGTCGGGGGTTGCGGAAGTATCGAAAGTTCCCACGACCCCCGGCGTAGGTGTGAGATAAGGATAAGGAGGAACACCGGGGTGGTTTTTAGTCAGTAAGAGTCTGACAGACCCCTCCGCCCATCCATGAGGATATTCCAGGACGGTATAAAATAAAAATGCGTACACTTGTATAGTTCATACAGGGATAATCGTTGGTTGGTGCACCCTTATCATTTAAAATTGTCAAAGGGGCCTCTGCGAGTTGGTTTCGGCCTCGTACTCCAAAGGTCCGGGATCCGAGGGTCCCGAGATATGTCAAAGACAAATTAAAAATAATAATAGTCTCCCATCAGGCGGAAACAAGGTGCGCGCCTTCAACGGTAGGGTCATGCCGGTTTTGATGTACTCTTTCGGCATACTCAAATGGACCCAGACCGGACTCGACGGCCTGGATAAGAGGGTCCGTACGCTGCTGACTGCTAATCGAATGCATCACACACTGTCATCACTAATGAGCCTGTATATCCCGCGAAAGTGTGGAGGTGGAGGCTTTTTAAACGCTAAGACCCTCCATTATCGCGAGATATGCGGTCTCAGGGAATATTTGTTAGAAGCCGACGTGGGGCCGCATCGAGATGTGGTCACAGTGGACAAGAGCCTCACCCTTCTCTCCTTGGTTAAAGAGAACTGGCGCAATCCAGTATTACTTGACACTAATGATCGCATGAAGGTATGGCAGAGTAAGGAGCTTCACGGACGCTTTTTGCGGGCCCTACATGGACCCGATGTAGATCTACTAGCATCCGTAGCTTGGCTGCGTTGTGGTGACTTCTTTGGGGAAACCGACGGTTTTGTCTGTGCAATTAGACAAAGTTATGATGACGAACAATTCCCGGAGATTTATTGTCCAAGCGAGTTGACATTTGTTGGACATTGCACCGTCCGGGGGAATCAATCAAACACATTATCTCAGGGTGTTCTTGTCTAGCTAACGAAGAGTATTGCATAGGAACAACCTTGTAGCCCTGATTATCCATCAGCATCTTGCTCTGAAATACAGCCATCTGGTACCGGAAGTGCAGGACTACAGGTATGTGCCAGACCCAGTTCACGAAAATGGAAATATCACGTTGTACTGGGATCTACCAATAATCACTGACAGGACTATTGTTGCCAATAAGCCTGATATAGTGGTGGTGGATCGAATAGAGCGGCGCGCAACTATTGTTGACATAACGGTCCCGCATGACGGGAACCTGGTGAAAGCCGAGATAGATAAACAAATCAATTATCGTGAAATGGCTCGCGAGGGTGTCGACGTGTGGGACGTGGACGCAGCGATCATTGTGCCGATAGTCGTGACAGCCAATGGCTTACTAGTCAGAGCCTCGACCAACACTTGAGGAGGCTCTCGTTGAGCAGCTGGGTCAAGGTCTTGATTCAGAAAGTGGTACTTCTGGCCACAACTCGCATGTTAGGAGGTTCCTTTCTGGAGCCCTGACCCCGGTAGCTTGGACCCTGTTCCCGATACCGGTGGGCTTCTATTTTTTTAATATTTTTAAATGTTTTTATACTCAAATATATATTTTATATAAAAATATAATTTATAATAATGAAATAAAGGAAATAATAATATTAGGTTTTATAGTAGTTAATCATTACCTACCTGTACCTTGTTACTATAAAACCCTATTTATTATTTTCTAGGAAAAAGACTTTAATAAACTAAATGATGACAATGAGAAAAATGCCAGATCACCTAATAAGTGGCTTTTTCTGCGCCAATGCTCTGAAAACGGCGTAAATAGTCAGGAATGGAGCATTGAACGCAAAGAAAGAACTTGGATGGATGGCAAACCATGGGTATGTTTGTACAAATATGGCAGCTGAGTTATTTTTTATTTCTCACATTTTGCATAGGTAGTAACTAAAATTAAGTAAGTGATTATTATCATAGGGATATTTGGTGAGAAATGAAATTCAAAAGTTTACTATAATATAAATCAAATCACATTGACAGTGTCTCAACTGGTTTCAAATGGTCATCTTATGCTTTACCAGAAGTAGAGTTTGCATATCTTAGTTATATAAATCAATTTAATATTTCTAGGGATGCATGAAGAAACGAAATAAGGATGGTGCGAAAAATGCTGGTCCACCATCTAAGTTTCGGTCATTTCGCCGCTGTAAGTCGCTGGAGAACAACAATGGTGGTACTAAAGACAAGAAATCGAGTGCGCAACACCGACACCGATGGATGGATGCTAAAACATCGGTATGTTTGTATTTGGCAGGTTGTTTTTACTACTCAATATGCCTCTTAATAGAATATCATTAATAATATAATGTTATTTTTTTTTCAGGAAAATTGCTTGAATAAATTTGATCAGAAAAATGCTAGACCACCTAGTATGTGGATTTCACTGCGCGAGTACTGTAATTCATATCATAATGATGATGGCACAAATGGCAAGAAATGGAGCTTTCATCATCTGAACAGAACCTGGTTGGATGCCATCACATGGGTATGTTTGAATGTAGCTGGATTTTGTTTTTTCTGTAATAATTAAGGGTTAAGGTGAATCCTGTTGTAGCCCGCCAAATTCAAATTTTCGTTGGTTTTTTGCAAACTTCAGCTCTGTTTTACGTCGTATGTTGATCAAAATGTGATTCGCGTCTGTAGGAATGGTATATTTACTGAATAATAATCATCAGTTTCATATGAATCGTCGAAACTTTGGAAATTTGCTCCACCTAAGAATTTTTCAAAATATTTCATATGAAAATTCTTAGGTGAGGATTCACCTTAAACAAACTTACTTAAGTAAAGTTAGACTATAAATACACGAGTTGCTGCATAACTAGTGAATTATGTAAATCTCGAAGATGACGCCTCAATGTTAGTAGGCATCAAACACAATTAAAGAAAAATAAGACACTCAATTTCCATAGACGGTAGGTAGTTGGGCCACCAGCCACGCACGGATCGAGACCTCGGGTAAATTCCGAATTACGCCATAATCGCTCACATCAATATTTGCGTTCCGATTTAGATATCACGATTAAGACAGCTGAGAGCAGTCAACAATTCGGAACGCTTGTGAACGCGCTCACAGTGCTCGGCCAAAGTCAACCCCAAACCTTGCACAAGAAAGAAAGACCGACTGGGTATTTTTTTGAAAATGGAAGTTCAACGCATTGGTACTTCTGTTTTATTGTGGTCAAGATATATGAAATCAAAGATGCGACTCAAAACAACTCAACAGCACAACACACAACTGTCATTTTTGACAGCGCTGACGATGATATTAATTTATGGCATGGTCGGCGTTATCGCAAGATGGCGCATGTCATGACGTCATCTATGACGATCACGGGACACCGTTATCACGCTCACGCTAATTCGGAACGGGTGTAAGCACGCTGAAATTGATAACAGTGCAATTCGGATCGTACTCACGATTTTTTATCGCGGTGAGATGTTTTTCGCGCACTTAATTTTCAATGCACTGCTTAACACCGAGAGTTGAAAATCAAACAGTGTGTTTTTTTGACGTGCTGGGATGCGCTCTGTCGGAATCTCAATGCCCAGCTCGGGCGGCGCCGGGCTTCCCGCTAAAATACCGTCTATGGAAATTAAGTGTATTATTTTTCTTTTTTAGTCCATCTCTAAAATATTTGTTTGATACCTAGTGCATTGAGGAGTGTACTACCTAGTTAATTATGTTAATCGCGATGACGCAGCGACGAAGTGTAATATAATATGCCATTTATTTACTGAATCATGCCTTCTTTTTACAGAGTGGTGTAGCAGTTTTGGGATGGTACACTAGTCAACTCATTCATTTTAAACTGAAACAACATTGCAGACACCATGAGACAAAATGCCTTCCTGTAAACAACTTGCTATCATCTATCTACCCATATATAACAGACATGAACAAAAAGGATTTTCATGTTGATTCAATTTCTAAAATTGGAAAAGTGTTTTCTTATTTCACTCCCACTGTGCATTTGATGGCCAATGATAAAAGTGAGAGTCTTAAAGTCAAAGACAAAGTATCTGGAAATCTCTCTGGCAATGTATCTGGACATATCTCTGGTAATATATCTGGCAATAGATCTGGCAACAGTGCACAAACACACCCCCACAGCCCTACTAACGCACATAGCATAGCCACATCAGATGATGACTTGGGTGGGGTGTTGAATTCAATTGAAAACAGACTTGGTCTAGCTTCCATTGAGAATGGCCAGTACCAAGATGGACTTAGTTTACTAAGGTAAGTTTTTTTTTTAAATAATATGTTTATTTTGTACATGGAACATCACCGAAAGTACGGCCGTACCGGACAGTACGGCCGAAACATTATTTTGGCGAGTCCGAACTTCGCGCAGCAGGCTGCGCAGTAACAATTTTTGGGAACCAAATGGTGACATGAGGCGGCGCCGGCGTCTGCGGGGCGGGGTCTAGGCTAGAGCTACCTTACGTAAACAGAATCAATCCTTTATACGATAAAATATCGTAATCGATTAGTTTCATTTAGAATGAATTAATTTGAGTGTAAGTATATCAGATATTTAACTAAATAAATTTACTAATATAGTGAATTTCGTCTTTAATAATTGACATTTCGTCTTTATAAAAAATAGTGTACATTTTTTCTCACTCAAAAGACGTGAATTACGTAAATTTTAGAAATCTATTAATGACTGTTTGAGAATGTTTAGAACATCCTTATAAAATCGAATAGGAACTAATACTATTACTTAAATTCAATCGATTCTAATAATAATCGATTAAACAACACCCACAAGCACGCACATTGCCAATCTATTTTTGTTAACTTCGTAAGCTTTGTGCTTGTTCGGCAATACTCGATACGAGGTATTAGGTATGTCTCAGTCACCCACATCAGCATTGGTTTGGTGTTCGTATTGCTACCTCTGTCTTGAGCACAGTCGGTTACAAAAGATTTCGTTTTTTTACAAGACACGTTTACGTACGTGTTTGTACAAGAGTTTTTTGTTCGTTGTTATTAATATTATTGTTGATAAGTTTTGTGTTTAGTGTTAAGTTAATTTTATTTTGTTATTTGCAAGTGTCAGTGGGCACTTATTTCGCCAAATATAATAATATAATATATATATATATTTTAAATCGCCAGGCGAGAAAATGTATTTATGATTTAACTCAGTGAGAAGAAGAAGAAGATGGCGTAAAAGATCTAGATAAAGTTTATTTAAGAGTTGCTAACGCAACCGGTGTGTCCCAACGCACTTTACAGCGGATTGAAAATGAAGGCAATGGCCTTACTTTCGGTATTCCGCACGCCTACCCTGGTATAAAAAGATCTAGTTCAAAACCTATTACTGGTACTTATATATAATTTTGACCAATGTGTAATAAAGAGACACTAATTCCACGAAAACGAAAAGGAAATGCCGACGATATACTAATTATTAGCGAAATACAAACGATATAAATTTTCAAGGTGATAAAATAGCGGCAATAATCAATAGCTTGGGTTTCAAATGACGAAAGCCAGAAAACAATAGAATGGTTCATATAGAGAAGACCGACATTCGCCTAAAAAGGATCTTGTACTTGAAGAGCAATAAAAAAATACAGGGATGAAGGACGACCAATCATATACACTGACGAGTCTTATGCCAAATCATCCCATACAACAAGTAAGTCATGGTCAGATGGTTCCGCTGGAGGGCTAAAGTGCCCAATATCAAAAGGTCAAACGATAGTTATGGTGCACGTTGGTTTAGAGGCAGGATTTGTTCTAAACGCTTTACTTATGTTCAAATTTGGTACAAAAACTGGAGAATATCATGACGACATGAATTCCGCAAACTATGTGAAATGGCTACGTATTCGTAAGAAAGAAAGAAAAATATTTTATTTGGGACACGCACAGGAAATACAAAGATTAAAAATAATAATTAAAAAGGAGCATTGAAAACCAACAAAATTAACATTAAAAAAGTAAAAAATGAAAGACCTGTGCGAGGCCAAAAGGGCTCCTGTCTCAGCATAATGCTACGATATACCAAACTAAACTAATTCCGAATTTGAGCCCTAACTCGGTAGTAGTCATCTATAATACTCCGTACCACAACAAATTGTTAGATTGTTGAACCTACATCTAATGACAAGAAGGCGAGAGTGGAATCGTGGTTAATTGTAAAAGGTGTACCTTATGAAAAGGAGATGCGCAAACAAGAATTGTACAATCTAATAAAACAAAACAAAGATGTACGGTACATAAAAGACCGTACCAAATGAAATGTTTAAAAAAATCAACCACGATGTGCTACGGTTATCCCCATATCATCCAGATTTAAACCCCATTTAGATGGCGTGGGCTGCCATTAAGGGTCATGTAGCCGTAAAAAACGTACACTGGAACGTAACCCGGACAATGAAGCTCATCCAGGAAAAGGTTAATTTAATGGGGCAGGGGGAATGGGGTGCTTTATGTAGAAAAGTGCTGCAGGTGGAGGAGGAATACTGGAAGAGCGACCATATTATTAACGAAATTACGGAACAATTTATCATCAATACGGGATCAAACTTGGAAAATGAGTCTGAAAGTGAGAGCGACGATTCCAATGATGAATGAGCCTATGCCAAGCACCTCACACGGTATGCAAGGGGCCGACCAGTTAATGTTTGGGATTTCCTCCCTCAGCGACAGTGATTGATTAATTATTTTATGTACCACCATTGTGCATTGAAGTTTAATTATGTAAATTAATAATACCTGTGTTTGTGATAATAAATCTGTTATCGAAGGGTGAGTCGAATCGAAATAGAATATTTTATTTTATAAGTAGGATATTTTGTTATAAGTAGCTTTATTGTCTAAACTAAAGGATGATTTCCACCAAACGGCTCGCATTGCATCGGAGCGGAAAGGATACGAACAGATCCGGCGACAGCCGATCGCGTCCGGCAGGATCTCGACGCATACGATCGGCTCCGTACCGTTGCTTGCGAACGTATCCGATTCTACGCCTAGTCAAATAGTTTCACTCCTACCGTGTTTACTTGTTCTAATTCGGATGAATGTGTAATCGGATACGACGACAGGCGAATGGAGCCGATCGCGCGTCGCGGCATACTTTCGGCTACGATCGCGTGTCGCAGAAGACGCCCGCGGTCAAGCTGCTGTGCGCGGCTTGGTAATATAGACTTTAAATACTGTGTAAACATTTAATAGCGTTTAAAGATTGTAAAATCCGATCCGATCCGATGCGATGCGAGCCGTTGGGTGGATTTCATCCTTAAAAGATTTTTGATATTTATTTTATTTGTACTTTCTCACTGTATTAGATATTTTCTGATCGTAAATTGGTTTATCTGGTAATAGGTAACAGTTTTCTTCACGAGTGTACGTACATGCGCAAAAGTTCGCAGAGGCTATGTTCAGACTCGCCAAGGCAAATCAGCCGTACTGTACCTACATTATTGTTGTTTTATAATTTGTGTTATTCTTCTAGGTCTGCAGCAGAACGAAATCATGCTCCAGCCATTTACAACTTAGGATTGTGCTACGAAAAGGGCTTAGGAGTAACTGCCAATGAAAAGACTGTAAGTTAACAATGCCATTATAAGACCAGGTTGAATATGCCATTTTTAGATAGATTTATTTATTGTAATAATCACCGGGGTAAGTGCGTAACACATTAACAGTAGAAATGGCTTTAATAACAGTAGGAATGGCTTTAATTTTGATAGTTCAACAACATTCATTACGTTATTTACGTTGCTGAGCAGACAAATTTTTCGAACATATGAAGCAATGCATTAGCAATAAGCTTCAAAATGATTCAGATTGTGATCGATAGTGTTTTACGCAAAAGTCAATGTTTTTTGTCAAGTCATTGCTCACCAATTGGTTCAACTTTCTATTATCCCGTTCTTCATAATATCCGAAGTGTTAGGACCAGTCGAATGACCTTATGTTGCATACGTTACCATAGCTCCACAATTATTCATATACATATTAGTGCATGAGCATCACAGCTTCTGCAGCAACTTTAAATGATTTTTAATTATAAACATTGACAGGCTATGGAGCTATACAAGTCTGCGGCTGCATTGGATCACCCTGAAGCCCTTTACAACCTCGGCATTTTTTACGGCCAGGGCCGGGGCGGACTCAAGGCCGACCAGGAAACTGCGGTCAGACTACTGCGCCTAGCCGCAGTGCAGGGACAACAGAATGCTATTGATGCTCTTAAATATCTCGACGTCAGTATCTCTGAGCCTCGGCACAATGACGTAAACTCCTGGTCTTACCAAGAACACACACAATTTACATCAAGTCAAAATGTCGTTCCTACGCAAAGCAAGCTGTTTATTGACAATATAAACTTTCTGCAGGCTACAGTTTGAAGCTAGCTGTGTGAGTCGCTTTTTACATTATAAGTTGGTGGTGGATGATGCACCTGGAAATTAGTCTCTAACTACAACATACGCATAGCCAGTGAATATGCCATGTAATAGAATATAATTACATGGTCCTTTCAATGGTGGTTCAAAGTTGATTCTGATTTTTTTAATCATGGGAGTGTTAATTACTCGTGTAGCCTGTGAATATGCCTTGTAATATAATTACATGGTCCTTTTAATGTTGATTCAAAGATGATTCTGTTTTTTTTAATGATGGGAGTGTTTATTACTCGTATAGCCTGTGAATATGTACTGTAATATAATTACATGGTCCTTTCAACGGTGGTTCAAAGTTGATTCTGTTTTTTTTAATGATGGGAGGTTTTATTTTTCGTATAGCCTGTGAATATGTACTGTAATATAATTACATGGTCCTTTCAACGGTGGTTCAAAGTTGATTCTGATTTTTTAAATGATGGAGTATTTATATTTCTACATAATGTCCATTTTGTATAAATATTACTTATAATAAGTTTTTTAATATCCCTAATAGACTAGTATCAATATTAAAAGAGCAAACTATGCGTAAATTTTTATTTCAAAAGCTTTTTCAGTTCACTTATTGGATATTTATAGTTGCAATAAAGGCATATAATTAATAATATAACGCTAAGTAAAGTTCTCTTAACAATCTTTTATTACTCTTCTAGTTACTACTTTCTTGTGTAATGGGGTATTATAATGATATAAGAGCTAAGTAATCCACGTGACATCCTACATTTACAAATTCGTGACTCAAGTATGGTGCTCGACGGTTATTACGTTTATCCACCCCAAAAAATCCACCTTAAGGCGAATTCGGGGAAACGCATGTCTGAGAATCCACTAAGCCTATAAATTTCGTTTATCCTACTGGGCCTAGGGTGAATTCTCTGACATACGTTTTCGCGTATCCACCTTAGGGTGGATTTTTAGGGGTGGATAAACGGAATAACACGTGCTCGACAGCACACCAGTCTTGGAACCAGAGGAACGAGGCGGGGAGGGGGGTGTCATGCAATGAACTGCGTGTACACTGTACTACTTATCTTCGCTTATAGAGCACCAAGTGCAGATACATGGAATATAAATGCGTTTAAAAGTGCATCTGGGTTAGATGCACATCACTAAGTTAATTTTGTATCTTTCTCCAAAATCTCGTAACTCCCCATATTTTGTAATAATCTCATGGTGCTGACCACAATAAACAACTTACTTCGCATCTGTAAATTTATCCCGTTTTCGGTTTATTTTCGCTGACACTATTGATACTAAACTTTTTCTTCTCTCGTGTCGGCACAAGAATAGCTCATGCAGCCATAAAGAAAATATCGATTAAGTTAGTCAGCTGGCGGGGTGGCGGGGCTGAATGCCCAGGATACGTCAGACGTGCTCGAGTACCTAATAAGTGATCTTGGTGAAGAGGCAGCCAACTCCACCACAAACAACCCCGACAGGGCATCAAGCCTTCTCAAGCTTGCCAACAATATTTTCTCCTAAAGTGAACAAAAAAAGCAATGCACTGCCCCACTGACGAATTAAAATTAATTGTTGTAGGTAAACCCTACAATAGACGTATTTTTTTTAAATTTAAACTTTGGAACAACTATCCGCCTATTGTTAGGGATGATTCTCAGGCAGCCAGAGCTTCCTTAGTTGTGCTGTTCATCGAATTGTGTTGTTTACTTCAATTTATTTGTACACATACTCACTGAAATAGTGAGACAAGTATGATTTTATAACAATCCGATACTGACACGAAGTTAAAGCACAGTATTTAATTATAATCAGTAACGATATGTAATGAAGTGAATAAACTATACAAAATATATCTAGCAGTGTTTCATTTAAACCTAGTAAAACCGATTGGAACCTTGAAAAGGTCTATCAGTAAAACCCAAAAAGGTATAGGATGAATACAAATAACCCTGTAGTTTTAGGCCCACTTTCACCGCCTATCACTACACGACATTGCTTCAATGATAAACACTGAAGAAGTACCTACTATATCTTCAGCAGCTTTGACATAAGTATTATGGTTCAAAGTGTTGCAGTCAGTTCGTATTCAGGCACTGAGGTCTGCTATGCCAACAATGTCGTCGGCCTAGAGTCAGCGAGAGAATTTTATGATAACATATAAAGCAAAAAATATGCGCGGTCTGAGGGGCCTCGCGCATCCAAAGATTATACGGCTTTCCTGAACTCATGAAATATATTTAGCTAATGCTGTGACTGGTCAAAAGACAAACCAATTCGAAGTGGGGCGCTATAATTATTGAGCTCGCTTCGCTCACTCTTGCAACCCAGGGTCTCATACCCATCAGGGTCTCATCGGGTACGACTGGGTGCTGCGCGCCGACCTCCCTAGCGGCGTCAGCGTTGTTTGTTACGCTGACGATACGCTAGTCCTGGCGCAGGGGAGGTCGCACCAGGCGGCGGCCGACTTAATGACACGCGGGGTTGCGACAGTCGTTGAGAGGATCCGGCAATTGGGACTCGAGGTGGCCCTGCACAAGTACGAGGCCATGTGTTTTCATGGTCCTCGGAACGCGCCACTGTCGGGTTCCCAAATAACAGCAGGGGGGGTTCACATCGGCGTCGAGTCGACGATGAAGTACCTGGGACTCGTCCTCGACAGCCGGTGGAACTTCGTTGAACACTTCCGACGTTTGGCTCCCAGACTGGACCGGGCCGGGGCTGCATTGAAGCGGCTCCTGCCCAATCTAGGTGGTCCAAACGCCTCCTGCCGGAGGCTCTACGCGGGGGTCGTGCGGTCCATGGTCCTTTACGGGGCACCGGTGTGGGCGCGTTCATTAAGGCGCCGACCGGCCCGCCGGTTGAACGCGTCCCAGAGGGTCATGGCTATCCGGCTGGTCCGGGGATACCACACGGTCTCCTGCGAGGCGGCAAGCCTCCTTGCCGGATTGCCGCCATGGGATCTGGAGGCAAAAGTCCTCGCGCATATTTGGGAGTGGCGCGAGGAGACGAAACGCCGGGGAGTAACTCCGCTGCCGCGAGAAATCGCGGTACAGCGGACAGAGCTCCGGCGGGATCTCATGGCGGCATGGAGAGTGCGACTGTCGCAACCCAGCGCTGGGCACGCCACAATTGCGGTGGTAAGTCCCCTCTTTGAGGAGTGGCTTGAGAGGCGCCACGGCGTCCTCACCTTCCGCCTGACGCAGGTCCTCACCGGACGTGGCTGTTTCGGGAGGTTCCTGTTTCGGATAAGGCGGGAGGAAACGCCCGGATGTTATCATTGTCTGGATCGACCGGAGGACACGGTGGAGCATACGGTGGAGGTCTGCCCGGCTTGGGCGGCGCACCGCCGTGTCCTCGTGGCGGCGATCGGCGGCGGCAATCTCTCGCGACCGGCCCTGGTCCAGGCCATGGTACGGAGCGAGAGGGAATGGGAAGCCGTCACCTCCTTCTGCGAAGCAGTAATGCTCGCGAAGGAGGAGGCGGAGCGCGTGAGGGTGAGGCAATCGTTGCGCCCTCACGCCCCTAGTCGCCGAAGGGTGAGAAACCCTGGGCGTCGGGAGTCGATTGCCGACTCCCGGCCACCGTAGGCGCGGTCTTGCGGACGGCGAGCGATGGGCAGTTCGCCGTCCGGTAAGGACCAGGCGCGGGTCGACGGCGCGTCGTGTTCCACGCGCGCCTCAAAGAGATGTCAGCATCATTGACGGGGTCCGATAGGGCCAATGCCTGCCGGGGTTGCGGATTGTTCGAAAGAGTTACCGTAGCCCTGGCGCACAGGCAAATGAAGGAACACGGGTGGGTTTTAGTCAGTAAGAGTCTGACACGCCCTTCCGCTCCGCCCAGAGCGGGAGAGGTCATATGATGATTTCCCACCCAAAAAAAAAAAAAAGGGTCTCATAATCCTCAAACTTTACTACATATGTCGACAAAGTTACTTTTATTTCTGTACCTATGGTTAAAAGAAAATCAATCCTATCAGAGGCGGGGTGCTAAAATTGCATTTTTGTTTGTAGTTAATCCTAAATGTTATTGAAAAAGGATAAATCCCAAAAACAACTGAGTGGGAGATGTGGGAGACACTTCTTAACTGTCTGGCCCATGTGCCCCTCCCAGAAATAAATCCTGGATCCGCCCTTGTTTGTAACGGAAAATAATAAAACAATGTGCCTGCTATAATTATTTATTACTTTCACATTATTAGCTATACTATAGACAAAACAGGAAAACGTATTAGATTCTTACGAGCCTATCGTAGGCAATGTAACTTAGTAGGTATATAGAAACATTTTTGTTTTATAATATGTATTGACGTTGACTGTACATTTTTAATAGGTACTGTAGGTTCGTTTTGGTCAAGTATTATATATTATGATAAAAATAAAACGACGAGTGTGCACAGGAATACAGGGTGGCAGGGACACCAACACGTAACCAAACTGTAGCCATGAATTTAGCACATGATTCTAGACATCCCCAGAAAATTTTCAAAGATTTGCTTTTCCATATATTTTGACCGCGGAGGTATTATTGCACTTTTTAACAGCAGTTTTTTTTTTTTATAACCGGCAAATATTTTCAATGCAGAGGGTTCAGAATCATGTGGTAACAGTTAGCGTGTCGATGTCACTGCCACCCGGTATAATTTTTGCACATATAGCTAGGCTGGAGATATGGATAATAATTATGGTCTTTAAATTAAAACATTATATTTATACCTACGCAAAAATAATGAGTAAGTACTTACTTAAATTATATTGAAGAAGACAACGGCCGAAAATTTAAAAAAAGACTTTATAATAACAACCGACCAAGTGCGTGTCGGACCACGCACAATGAAGGGTTCCTTAGTTGGCATGAATTTATCCCAAGAACAAACTTAACTTTGTTTAAGCAAAAATGTTCTCCGAAACATCGTTATACGTTATACCTACGTCACGGTCAATTCTACAAATGAAAAAGTAAGTTTGTAATCGAAAAAAAATAGTTTTAAAATATGTGATAAAACTACCTATATTCGGTATTTTTCCTTTAGTTGTGTTGTGAGACCTTGCTTCTTGCCAAATTTAATGATTCTTAGGTCAACGAGAAGTAGGTACCCTATAGGTTTTGATTTTTTCATTGCGTTGACTTAGAACAGATATGGGCAACCTTTGACATGTTGAGGGCCAAACTTTAGCGTGCAAATACGTTCGCGGGCCGCGTTTAAAAGTACTTAGTGCATTTTAAAGTAGTGATAATATTTTTTGCGATAGATATTAGACATGAAATAATACGACAATGTTATTATAGTACAATTTATTAAAATAACAAAATTAAATTTAAAAAAATCGTACATTATAATTAAATCGTTAAATTTGCAATTGTTACAAACTACGAAAGTTACATACACCGAAATCAATGAGACACTTGAGCTTGAATTTGGGAAACTAATCCATTGGATTAATTCCACTGATACAAAGACGTAAAGAATTTTCCAAATTATCGTCAGTCAGTCTTGTACGATGTGTTGATTTATTAACTTTCATCAATGAAAAGAACTGTTCGTATTTATAAGTACAAATCAATCTTCTTGCGAATTTTCTAAGCTGCGGAAAATTGTCTTCTTCTAGGTATTTTTTGTAGAAATCGCACAACTCTACGTCTTCAAATTTGGATTTTAGGAGTGAGATTTCTTGAATCTCGATCAACTCCATTTGTAAGTGTATTGGAGCATTTTGTACATTACATTTTGTAGGAGTAGCAAATAAACTGAAACAGTCTTCCATGTTTTTGAAGTCGCTAAATCTGTTCGAAAATTATTCCGACAGTAACTTATTGAGTTCTTCAGCATATTGAGCATAAGCAATATTTCCATACGCAGAGAGCGTGTTGAAATGGTAACTGTTACCAGACAGCATCTGTGACTCCCACAAGCGTAGTTTGATCTGAAACGCTTTCAAATGGCTGTACAAATCATTTAATAACTGTCCTTGTTTTTGAAGTTTCAAATTTAAATCATTCAAATAGCCTGTAAGATCGACCAGAAATGCTAAGTCACGTATCCATTTTGGGTCACTTAATTCAGACAGTGGTTTATCTTTTATTT
This sequence comes from Griposia aprilina, assembly GCA_916610205.1. Classification (NCBI taxonomy): domain Eukaryota; kingdom Metazoa; phylum Arthropoda; class Insecta; order Lepidoptera; family Noctuidae; genus Griposia; species Griposia aprilina. Next base: position 11,866,956 of record OU744306.1, read on the forward strand.
TCATAAGGTCTGCTATCTGATTTCTAAGCTCGTAAAACCGTTTCAACATGTTTCCTTTGCTCAGCCATCTGACTTCACAATAATATGTTACGTCGTTATATTCAGCTGATATTTCATCCAAAAACGCCTTGTATTGACGATGGTTAAGCCCTCGGGATCGAATAAAGTTGATGGTTTTTACTACCACATTCATAACATTCTGGAGTCGAATGGACTTAGAACACAAGTTCTGTTGGTGGATAATGCAATGAAGGACTATCAAATCATCTTTTTGCACATTTAATTCTGTTGCTTTTTCATTCAAAATTCCGATGAAACCTTTACGTAAGCCGACCATAGAAGGTGCACCCAGTGCATACTCCAATTAATTTTGACCATGGCAAGCCAAAACTTGTGAATACCTTTTGAACTTCAATAAAAATATCCGCTCCTGTAGTGGTTCCTTTAAGCGGCTGTAAAGCAAGCAATTCCTCAGTAACAGTGAACTCCTTATCAACACCTCAAATAAATATAGCCAGTTGAGCTGTGTCAGACAAATCGGTGCTCTCGTCTAATGCTACGGAAAATGATTCAAAACTAGCCATACGGTCAGTCAATGTTGTTTTTATATCATTATTAGCCATAATTTCTATACATCGAACAACAGTTCGTCTTGACAAACTAATTTTTTCAAATTCATTTTTCTTTTCAGGACACAAAATACTGCAAACTGCTAACATACACTCCTTGATAATTTCTCCTTCGGCAAATGGTTTTAATCAACTCAGCCTATCGCAGTCCACTGCTGGACATAGGCCTCTCCCATGCTGCGCCACAACACCCTACGTCCTCCGTCTTCCGCATCCAGTCTGTCCCAGCCACTTTTTTGAGGTCGTCGGTCCATCTAGCTGTGGGGCGTCCCACACTACGCTTGCTGATACGCGGTCGCCACTCCAAGACTCGTCTGCTCCACCGGCCATCGGTCCTCCGACAAACATGGCCAGCCCACTGCCACTTCAGCTTGCTTACTCTGCAAGCTATGTCGGTAACTCCGGTTCTTTTCCGGATAACTTCGTTTCTGATTTTATCCTTCAAAGAAACCCCGAGCATAGCCCGCTCCATAGCGCGCTGAGCGACCTTAAATTTGTGAACCAGCCCGACTGTCAGTGTCCACGTCTCAGCACCGTATGTCATAACGGGCAGGACGCACTGGTTGAAGACCTTAGTCTTCAAACATTGCGGGATTGGCGACGAGAAAACTTGACACAGTTTTCCAAACGCTGCCCAACCTAACCGGATCCTTCTGTCGGCTTCTTTCTCAAAGTTGTGTCTACCGAGCTGGATGACTTGCCCTAGGTAGACATACTCCTTCACAACTTCGAGAAGCGACCCTTCGATGTGGATTGGACTCGGCAAGACGTGCGAATTGTACATGATTTTCGTCTTGTCCAAATTCATGCCGAGGCCAACCCGCCGAGAGGCTCCATTTAGGCTATGCAGCATCTGGTCTAACTGTTCCAGCGTCTCTGCCATTATGACGATGTCATCGGCAAAGCGAAGGTGTGAGATGTACTCGCCGTTTACGTTTATACCCTGTCCAGTCCAGTCCAGCGTCTTAAAAACGTCCTCCAATGCATTGGAGAACAGTTTCGGGGATATCACATCCCCCTGTCTCACTCCCCTGAGCAGTTGGATGGGGGTGGTTTTCGTATTCTGGATCTGGACAGTCATCGTGGCAGCGTCATACAAACACCTCAACACTTCGATGTATAGCCAATCAATTCGACATCGTTGCAGAGAGGCCAGAACTGCCCATATTTCGATGGAGTCGAAGGCTTTCTCGTAGTCCACAAATGCCATACACAGCGGCTGGTTGTACTCTTCGGTCTTCTGCACAATTTGCCGTTACAACAGTATGGATGTGGTCTACGGTACTGAAGCCTTTTCGAAAACCGGCTTGTTCTGGTGGCTGGAACTCGTCAAGTCTCCTGGCGAGACGGTTCGTGACGACCCTCGAAAACAGCTACCTACCAACTACCTTTTGGAAGGGGCAACTAGAATCAATTCTATTTTTTTGTAAATTTTGACGTTCAAAAGTGCCTTTTTATGTGCCTATTTGAAATAAACGATTTGACTTTGACTTTGACTTTGCTTGTATACGTGGCTCAGTAGTGAGATGGGTCTATAGTTCTTCAGCAAGGTTTTGTCGCCTTTTTTGAAGAACAGAACCACCGCACCTCTGCTCCACGCCTCGGGCGTTGTACCCTCTTGGATGACGGAATTGAAGAGATTCGCTAGCTCTCTGAGGACTGGAGCCCCGCCCGCTTTAAGGAGCTCTGTTGTTATTCCGTCATCACCTGGTGCCTTGTTGTTCTTTAGCTGCTCGAGAGCAGCCCTAATCTCGCACTGGTCGACATCCGGGATGTCCTCCGTGAAGTGGCGCGTCAGTTCGGCACGATGGTCATCTTCACTATGTCCCGCTGGTTTCGCCATCCGCGTTGAGTATAAGTGTCCGTAAAAATCCTCGACTTCCTCGAGTATCTCGGACTTCGAAGTCACGATTCTACCATCCGCAGTTCTTAGTTTCGTCAGATGGGACCTCCCTAATTGCTGAGCGAACACTTTCGACCCTCGGTTCTGCTCAATCGCGACCTTGATGTCACGGGTGTTGTAGCACCGCCGGTCGCGTCGTGTCAGTTTTCAAATTTTTAGGTTTAAGGCCCTCTTATCTGACGAAGACGGCTGCGTGGATGGCAACTCTCGTGTTTCCCTCATAAGTCCGAGAGTTACTGAGGAAAGTTTGGACACCTTACTTTTTTGCTGCAACGGGAAAAGTCTGCGGGACACGTCACGTAAGGCTTTGACCACCTCGTCGGCTTTCTCGTCGACAGTGCCTGTGGTTTCCAGCAGGGCGAATCGATTTTGAAGTTCCAGCTGGAACTTTTCGGATCCTAGAGCAGCTTGGAGCTGCGTAGGTCGGAGGGTTGGCCTCATCATGCGGACTCTTTCGGCTCGAAAATTGATATTTAGAGTGCCTCGGACAAGCCTGTGATCGCTTCCGGTATTAAACCTGCTGATCACGGAGACATCTCTAAATATGTGCTTTTTATCCGTCATGATGAAGTCTATCTCGTTCATTGTCACGTTATCGGGGCTCTGCCAGGTCCACTTCCTCTGGGGCTTCTTTTTAAAGAATGAATTCATTAAGAAGAGCCCCTGCGACTCTAAAAAGTTGACCAGCATTTGCCCCCTGTGATTCCTGCGTCCCAAACCGAACGGTCCGACTTTCGATTCGCTGCGTTCTTGTACTCCCACTTTGGCATTGAAGTCCCCCATAACAACGTTGTAGTGGGCCTTTGTCGTACCGTGCATTGCCTTGGCAATATCCTCATACATGGCCTCGGCTGTCTCGTCAGAGCAAGTCGAAGTCGGCGCATACCTGTATCCAGAGGCGGATTAAATATCGAGAGCGCCCTAGGCAAGGACCTCATTGGCGCCCCTCTAACGGCCATATATTACAAATTTTAAGTAGTAGTTATATAATAATTAGCTGCACCACACTTTTTCACCCGCGTGATGTCCCATCTCGTGGAAATTCCGGGATAAAATGTGTAAATCTGGGTCTCCAGCAATCTATATACCAAGTTTTATCACAATCGGTTCAGTAGTTTTTGCACGAAGAAGTAACACACATATTTTGACAGTTATAATTTTAGTAGGGTGAGTACACGTGTCCTGGCCTATACCTATAATTAGGTATTATAGGCCAGAACACGTGAACTTACCCTTAGGCGTGAATTAAATGCAATCTAGCAACGTCAGATGTTCGGGATCGACGCTACGAACGTAGAAAATAACATTTAAAATAAATCAGTGGAATTTCACTGAATCAACCAGTGCAGTGACTAGAAAGTTCACTGGTAAACGAGTTAAATTTTCAGTTGTTCCCTGGATAATCCAGTGAATTTTGCATCCACTGATTCAATCAGATAATTCTAAATACTTAGTTTACAAGTAAAGATTGTCCGACGTAAGTAAATTCATCTTGACAAAAATAGTAAATGGCAATATAAAAAAAAAAACATAACTGGCAAAATGTGGGTGTACTATAGGTACACCTCTGCCCAACCCTTCGGGGAATACAGGCGTGATGTTATGTTTATGTATGACTTTTTTTTAATAGTAATAACTTCTCCAAAAATCGATGTATCAGGATATTTTTATTTTGTAAATTTTTGATTGTACATGTACTTTTCTGAAAAAAAAAACAGATATTAAGTTCTATGGAATCAAAACGATTTTTGAAAAAAAAAACTTCTATTCTTTCACGTCCACCGCTCATTTATTTGTTTCTTTTTTTTTCTTTTAGGTAACTTAGATGTCTTTTGTGGTAGACACAGCCAAATAAAGAACTTAAAGAATTTATGATTTTATCTATTCATCGAAAACTGCTTAGTTGAAGTTGTCGGAAATTAGTATTCAAAAGCATTTTGTATTTTTTTTATCTTAAACAATAAAAAATATTCTAAACAATAAATTTGAAGAATTTGTAACTTTTAAGTAAACTAGATACATTGAAAAAAATACAATTGTATAAAGAAATAACATTTCTAAAGTAACGAGCCTATTTTCAGAGGTTTTTTAAATATAACATAACATCACGCCTGTAATCCCCGAAAGGTTAGGCAGAGGTGTACCTATAGCACACCCACATTTCGCCAGTTATGTTTAAGTCCCATGCAATAGGGGGCGAGCCTATTGCCATCAACCGGGCACAAATCCAGACTCACGGCTGCCACCGAGAAAAAAAAAAAAAAAAAAAAGTTTAAGTTAGGTAAAAGTTTTTAAATATTTTTAATTATGAACAGAAAAGAAGTGTATATAACTTTATACTATTGCGCGGCATTAGCCGTAGAATTAATCAAAATGTATCTTTAATGAAAAATGTAAGAAATTAAAAATGGTAAACTTGGAAAAAAATATGAAAATTGAAGAATTTTAAAGAACTTGATATATTTTTTTCCTATAGTTTATTAAACAGTACATTCAAAAGCAAAAAATAACACCCAAAAATAGAACATTTTGATAAGATAATTTTTAAAAAGGTGTGATTATTAAAAAAAAAAGTTATTTTTGGGTTATTCTTTTCTTTTTTTTATTTTTTTTCCTTTGGCGTGCACTATTCGTGCTTATTGCCACTAACAATATTTTAATAAATAACAAAAACGTAAGAAACAAGTACTCGCGAAATGATAAAGTATTACAACGGGAAATTTGGAAATGGAAAGGAGATTAGTTGTTATTACATAAAATTAATAAATTATGATAAGTTAACTGTAGGGAAATATAATACAACAGAAAACTGTAACCATTTAACGTCACCAGGTGGCCCAACAAAAAGGCCGACTTGGTGCAAAAACTTAGAACTACATGGTAAATTAAGTAAGTACATAAATTAGTGTTTAAATAGCTATATCATTATTTACAAGGAAAAGAGCTATTGTTTTATAAATATCTACATTAAAATTAAATAAAATACATGAGATCGAAGTGGGTAAAGGGACTCGGAGGGAAACAAGACTTTGGAATAGTGAGGAGTGGTCATAGAGGGAGCAGGAAAAAATAAGGTGGTTCAGATCTCCCACTTCAGCGCCACATTCACACGCAGGGTTCTGTACAATGCCAAGCCTGGCAAGATGAGCAGGAGTGCACACGTGACCCAATCGCATACGTATGAATATTGTTGTAATCTTTTTGCTTAGCTTGTACTTGCTAAACCAAGGTTTAACAAAAATGGATGGCTGAATAGTACGATAAAATTTCCCTTTCACTGATTGCCCGGACCAAAGCTGACCCCAGGATTCCTGTAGATAAACCTTGGGCAGAGCTGCCAGATCTTGGGTGTTATTTTTGTACGGGAAAACGTCTCCACACAATACGGCATCATTAGCTAACTGGTCAGCTCTCTCATTACCTAGAATGCCACAATGCGAGGGTATCCACGCAAAATGCACTGAATACCCCTTAATAGAACACCTATATAGGAGTTCACGTGTTTCAAATATAATATAGGGATTATGAGAATAGAAAGGGAATCTGGCCAAAGATTGCAAGGCACTCCTTGCATCAGTTAATATGAGTGAATTCCGTAACCCCATCACAAGTATATATTCGACAGCTTTTAATAGACCGTAACATTCTCCCGTAAATACAGATGATTCGGGCGGGAGCTTTATTTTTTGGACAATATTATATTGGGAGTGGTATACACCTACTCCCACACATGAGTCTCTTCCATGCTTCGAAGCATCTGTAAACAAGAGCTGACAGCCCTTCCAGTCTCTATCCATAGTGAAGTTGAAGTTAAGATTATGACATACGTCATCTCGGTAAATGCTAAGGTTATAATGTTTATTTGGTGACATAATTAATGAACTGTAATTACAGTGAAATATAGGAAGAAATTCAGATTGGTGACAAGGAGCTTCAATTAAATTGTATTTTCTAAAACTTTTAACTAAACACGGAGTAGCTTTGTGCCTCCAGTAAGTGGATGAAATTACTTCTTCAGAGAGAGTGGAAAGTTTATTTCGCAAAGGATGATATGTAAATTGAAAACACCGAGCCATAAATCTATCAGCCAAATATTGACGTCGCAAATGAAGTGGTGGGTCTCCACATTCCACCTGAAGACAATTAATAGGACTGCTTTTCATTGCACCTGAAACCACTCTAAGTGCCTTGGACTGAACACTGTCCAGTTTCTTAAGACCAGCAACATTAGCAGGTTCCAGCAAAAAAGTCCCATAATCCAATACGCTTCTAATCAAGGTGTTGTACAGTAGTTTTAATGAAAAGGGATGTGCTCCCCACCAAACACCAGCAAGACATCTAATTATGTTGATATTTCGTTCGCATTTAGCAGCTATATAATCACAGTGTGGTAAACCAGTAAGATGTGTATCCAAAATAAGGCCTAAAAATTTAGCCTGGTTTTTAACGGGCATAGGGATATTATTATACCTTACGGTAACTATAGGAGGCTTACGCATTCTAGTAAACAACACAATGTTGCTTTTATCAATTGACAGGTGTAGACCATTGGTTTCTAGCCAAGTCTTGAGTAAGCATAAAGAAGAGGTTAAGGAAGTACAAATATTTGCAACAGAGTTACCAGATAAATAAAGAAGTAAATCATCTGCATATTGAAGGACATGTACTGACTCATTTAGAGAGGATTCCAAATCATAAGTGTAAATATTGTAGAGAATTGGACTAAGTACAGAACCTTGAGGGAGACCTTTCCATACTAAACGGGTAAATGAATACCCTTCAATATGAAGATTTAAAGATCTCTCTGAAAGCATGTTAATTATGAACTTAGACAGCATTGTTGGAACTTGTAATGAGTTCAGCTTTTGTTCTAGGACTGATACCAGGACATTATCGTAAGCTGAGCTAATATCAAGGAAAGCAGCAATTACAGAGTTATTAGAAGAGAAGGCTAAGCGAATATCAGTTGTGAACACACTAAGGCTGTCCATCGTACTTTTACCCTTCCTAAAACCAAACTGTGATGTAGCTAGCAAGTTTTTGCTTTCCAAAAACCACTCCAAACGATGCTTAATGAGATGTTCAACAATTTTAACAAGAACTGTAGAAAGTGCAATTGGTCGGTACGAAGTAACATTGGAAGAAGGTTTGTTTGGTTTCAGAATAGGAATAATTGTTTGAGACTTCCAACTTGATGGAATGTTGCCAGATATCAAAGCTGTATTGATGAGATTTAAATATATTAAAAGAACAGAGTCGGACAGATTAACTATAAATGAATATGGTATACCATCTTCACCAGGAGCTGAATCCTTAACATGTGAAAGGACTCCCTTCAACTCACTTAGTGTGAACGGGGAATTCAACTCAGAATTAGGAATAGGAACATAGGGAAAGTGCATTAAAGATCTCTGTTCTGGGACTGAAGGAGGAGCTAAATGATCCATAAACTCATTGGCTAATTCTAATGGGAGTTTTGAGGCTGTTGTGTCACTGAATGCTGACCTGAATCTCCTAATATTTTGCCATACTAGAGATGCGTTAACTTCTGGTGAGATAGATGCACAGAATCTTTGCCAACCTTCAAATTTCTTTTTCCTAAGGAGCTTACGAGTTGTACGAGCAGCATCTAGGTATATCTCAAAATTGTGACGAGTCATAGTATGGCCATAATTTTTTTCTGCTTCTTTTCTTTTTTTAATGGCCTGAGTACATTCAGCATCCCACCAAGGTGGTGAAGGAATTTTGCCTGTAGCACCATTCTTAATAGGGAAAGTATTATCAGCCACCTCTATTAAAGTTCTTGTTATTTGATTAGATAATAACTGAGGATCATGTAGTTGTAAGGAGTTAGTTAAAGCAAGAATTCTTTCTTCTACACAATTTTTGTATGTATCCCAATCCGCATTTTAAAGTCTATACTTTAATCGTGGTGTTGGATTGCAAGCATCTGGTTTTTTATGTGGAAAAGAAATGATTAAAGGGTAATGATCACTACCATAAGAAGACGGTAAAGGAGACCAGGATAATGTCGATGCTAACTCAGGTGTGCAGATTGAGAGGTCAGGGGCACTTATTCCCTCATCTGGATTCGATTGGCGTGTTGGGAGACATGTATTTAAAATACACAAATTATTAGAGTCTAGAATTTCTAATAACTTTTCCCCATAGGAATTGGAACTAGAACTACCCCAGGACTGATGTTGTGTATTAAAGTCGCCCATTACCAAAAATGGTTTAGGTAAAACTGAAAGAAGATTACTTATTTCAGAAAGAATATTTACAGTGGGACGAGAATAATATATACATACTAAACAGATTTTATTTACAATTGCAGCAACAGCAGATATGTCGTCACTGAGACTTGGAAGAGAAAAAGCTTGAAAAGACAAGTTATTTGTAATAAGTATGGCGACGCCGCCATACCCATCGCTTCTGTCTGTTCTTAGACACGCATAGCCAGGAATTCTAAAAGAGAAACCTGGTTTAAGCCATGTCTCACAGAGAGCGACTACAAAGGGATTGTATTTGTTCAATATGTAGGACAGATCAGATTTTTTATTCACAATGCTGCGACAGTTCCACTGGACAATCTTGGGTAGATTTGGATCCATTATGATGGTTGAATAAGTTAGACAGTGTATCAATTACAGTGGCAACGTTGGACGGTTCAATATTATTATTTTTAGATAAGGTATTAATTAACATGATTATTAAATTTAAAATTTGACTCTCATTATTATTTGTTGTTTTATTTTGGAATGCAACACCATTCCCTGACACAGAAACTTCATTACTGATTAATGCTTGATGAGCTGCCCGGTCATACCCCTTAGCTGTTTTTGGAGGATCCCGAGGTTTCAGAAATACCGTTTTTCTTTGTGAGGAGACAATTGGTGTGTTAAGTGATTGGGGCAAAGGTTGTGAAAAGAAAGAATTTTTTGTGGTATGTGATGGGGCAGATGTTACCACATCTGCATACAATTTTGAGATTGGTGGATGTAACTGCGATGCTTCAGCATACGACACGCAGCTATGGGCCATATAATGCTTAATTGATTTTTGTCTCTCAAATTCTGGGCATTTTTTATTGATGGCGTAATGAGTGCCACCGCAATGACAGCATTTACTATTAGTCTCGTCTTCAACTAAATCTAAATAAAACTACTATAACTAAATCTTCAACTAAATAAGTGAAGACAAGTTATGTGAAGTGCTAAAACTGAATAAAAGACTAAAAATCATTGTTTACAGTAACAAACCAATTTTGTTGACATAAAAACGCTAAATGACTAAGTGACAAAGTGTTTACAAACAAACAAAAACTTTTGTGATAAGTAAAAATGAACTTGTGATGTGAAGAAAAAATTCCACTCTGATGAATCATGTTTAACGACTCCTTGACCATTTGAAATAAGTACTAGCTTGCAGTCACATTTTTCGTCATTATACATATCGTTCCTATGGCCTGTCTATCGTAAGTTGGATTGACGAACGACTGAGTGCCGGTTCGGAACTCACGAGCTGGGATTCTTTTTGTGTTTTAATAACATAATTTAAATTGCGAGTACTCCTTCATAACTAAAGAGTACTGGTGTTGCCACCAAAAAAACAGGTCTGACAAAGTTAACTTAGTGTTGTACACGCAAAAAAATTACCCCGATTTGGGGAAAACAAAAATTAAATAAAAATAGTTGCAGACATTATGGGGCCGAAAATTAAATGCACTAACAGTGGCCGCAAGGAGCCGCTTTGTGTTACTTGTTTTAGATGCAAAAAACAAGTTGATCACAAAAGCACATTATTATGCACTACATGTAACAATCATTTTGAATTTGATTGTGCTGGCTATCCGGAGAAAGTGTATCGCTTAAAAAATATAGAAGAAAGGAAGAAATTTAAATGGGTATGCAGATCATGCATTCAGAAAGCAAAAGAGCAGAATACGATCAGTCCCGGAGTATCCAATGTGACTTTCAGGAAAAGGCACTCGTCACCTAAACCAACCGGATATGCCACACCTAGCGTGTCAGAGGAGTCAACACCCTGGTCCACTCCAAAGAGTACAACCTCGGAAACACATGACTCACACATACTGACAATGGAAATGGATCATATATACGATGAGTCAACTGCCATGACTGATAAAACATTGTCAAGAAGTATGGACCATACAATACTCGACTCAATGCAAAGCAATGATCTCAGGGAATCCATTGAACACCTTCAGATGGAACTAAAAAGTTCGCAGAACGAACTTGAAAATGTCATACTTGATAACAATGAGCTCCGTAAACAGAATGATAAATTATTAAAAGATAACATGACCTTAAAAGGATTCTTACGCCAATCTCCACAAAAAGAATATTACGTCGACGAAGGGGCAAAAAAAGCAAATGCATGTTCTTTGCTGCACTCAAATATGCAGGTGTTCTTTACGCCTCCTAGAAACGTATTGACACGTACATGTAACGCTTCAGATACAAAGTTACAGCTAAGTGAGAGTATTGTAAACCTCCACAAAAATGTCGAATATTTGGAGAATCAGCTAGAACTAGCTAGAAACGAAATTGCAAACCTCAATAATCAAATTCGAAAGCTTCAAATACAATTAGAATCAAGCGAAAGAGATATACAACTTCAGAAAAATATGACTACATCTGACGTACTGAATGATGAGCACACGAACAAGGTTTTCATCTTTGGCACACAACAAAGTGTCGGACTTTCATCTGTGTTGATGCGGTCAAGAGCGGCTACGTCATATGTTAAATACGTTGTAACGTCAGAAACGAAGCCACACGCGCTCGCTAGTGAAGTAGTTAAGAATTGCAAAAATAGTTCAATATCAAGTAGTGATAAACTCATCCTTTGTATGGGTGAAAATGACTATGACATCAAGATCTTATCTTCACAACTACGTCAAATTCTTAATATTTTCAGTGATAATCATGTAATAGTTTTGAGCCCATTAGGGAATATGTATCTGGATATTTATACCTTGAACCAAACTATACGTAATATTTGCAATGAATACAAACATTGTAACTTTATTGACTCTGAACATAAATTGTACAACACATGTAAATTAATAAACCATGTTATTGACTGTTATGACTACGAAAAGAAGTATTTGAATGTTAAGGAACTAAAGAAATTAATATTGCGGAATCAATTAAATTGTAAGAAATCTGACGTCAAGGGAAAAAGTACTCTAAGGGGTACAATCCCTTATTACTTTGCACGACGCCAGGCAGAATGCGATGCTGCAAATGGTCCTGATATTGTTTCTACTAAAGCAAAAAAAGGTACTATTCCACATTATTTTAAAGTTTTAAACAAGAAACAGCTTTTTCGTGAATAACAACGGTGCTACAGGCAAACAAAAAACTTTCAAAATAATGCATCAAAATATCGCTAGTATTCAATCAAAAAAGGAAATACTGGAACTAACTTTGCTAGAATTACGAGACGAGAATAAAGAACCAGACATATTATGTTTGTCTGAAACCTTTATGCGTGCGGGGAATGAGAAATATTTAAAACTTAATAATTACGCCTTAGCAGCAGCATTTAGTAGAGACAAACAAAGAGGGGGAACTTGTATTCTCGCCAAACAGGGTATAATATATAATGAGCCTCCTTATATAAAAAAATATTCAACACAAAATTCATTCGAAGCATGTGGTATTGAAGTCCCTTTGCACAAATTGTTGATAGTGTGTCTATATAGAACGCCAAAGTCTGACCCCAATATATTTTTAGAAAAGTTCGACCAATTAATGTGCGAAACCTCTAAAAGATATGGGCCACGTACAAAAATAGCGGTTACTGGGGATTTTAACATAAATACCTTGAAACCAAGTAAGGTCACTAACTATTTAAAAGATTTATGTAGTAACTATAACTTAAAGATGCATATTAATGTTCCCACTCGAAAAGATTCTTGTATAGACCACATACTTAGTAACATAAAAACTACATCTGCTGATGTTCTACCTTTGTACTTATCAGACCACGATACAGCACAGTTCTTAGAGTTTCCAATAAAAGAACAAAGTCCAAGAACCATATCATATTTTATTTATAAAAAGGATTACTGCAACGAAAACTTGAAAAAATTCAAAGACTGCCTTGCAAGCATATCGTGGTCAGAAACGCACCTCGAAACGGACTTAAACAAGGCATTCAATAAATTTCACGAGTTTTTATGCCTATTATATAATTTATGCTTCCCTAAAATTAAAATTAAAATTAATAACTCTATTGCAAATAAACAAAAATGGATCAGTAAGGGTCTTAGAAATAGTTGCAAAACTAAACGATCGTTACGGTATCTATATTACAAAAATAAAAGTCGGTCGTACTTAATAAGATATAAAAAATATTCATCGATTCTCAAAAAATGCATTATGAAATCAAAAGTGAATTCAAACATTAATTATATACAAAATAGTCAAAACAAATGCAGAGCAACGTGGTCTGTCATTAACCATGAAATTGGGAACATAAAATGCGACACTAATATTTCAGAAATAGAAGTAGATAAGAAAATACTGACTGATCCCACTGACATAGCGAATACGTTTAATGATTATTTTATTGACTCGACTAACATTGTGACATTTAAAAACTTACAAGGTAATAATAAGTTTAATAACGCTTTAGTTCCTAATTCTATGTTTCTTAGTGCTATGACTGAAGATGAAATAAAAAAAGAGATAATGGCTTTAAATAATACTAACTCGGAAGGATATGATGGACTTAGTACAAGAATAATTAAAGCGTGCAGAGAAGAATTAACTCCTATATTGACATATCTAATTAATCTTTCATTTTCGACTGGAACTTTTCCTGATGCTTTAAAGTTATCAGTTGTAAAACCCTTGTACAAGAAAAGCGACAAAAAAGACGTTAAAAATTATCGTCCAACTACCCTTATACCTATCTTGTCCAAACTGTTTGAGAAATGTATGCACAAAAGGCTTATCGACTTTTGTAGCAAATACAATATTATAGCAAAGGAACAGTTTGGATTTCAAAGGCACAAGTCAACAACATTAGCCATATATAATCTTTTGAGCCGTACCCTGAAGTCTTTAAATAACAATCACTTCACGACAGGACTTTTTTTTGACCTATCTCAAGCATTTGACTTTGTGGCACATGATATATTATTGGGAAAATTAGAAAGAAATGGAATAAGAGGTGTAGCACTGCAGTGGATTGCATCTTATTTAAGTAACCGCAATCAATACGTTGCTATTAGTAAAGTAAATGAAGATTTACTAACCTCATACTCCTCTGAGCTCAAAGTAAAATATTGCGGTGTACCACAAGGGAGTGTATTAGGCCCTTTATTATTTCTATTATACGTAAATGATTTACCACAGCAGGTCAATCATAAATGTATATTATTTGCAGATGACATTTCAATCATAGTGACATCTGATAAAAAGTATAAATCAAAATTTGATCACGAAATTGACATAAATAATACTATTGACAACATTTTAGAATGGCTACAGGTAAATAAATTAAAAATCAATCTAGATAAATCTATGTACATACAATTTAATAAATCTAAACATGCCAAATACAATTTCAAACTTAATATTGATCGATTGAAAGAAGTTTCACATACAAAATTTCTGGGTATACTCATAGACCAAGATTTAAATTGGAAAATACATGTAGATAATTTGTGCAACAAGTCTAATAAGTTCGTTTATGCTCTCAGGCAAGTCAAGAATGTGACGAATAAAAAAACCGCCATTATAACCTACCATGCTTACATAGAATCGATTTTGCGATATGGACTTATTTTTTGGGGTAACAGTACAGATAAAAACAGAGTGTTTATCGCGCAAAAGAAATGCATCAGAGCCATTTGTGGGATCCGTACTGACGAGTCCTGTAAACCGCATTTTAAAAGGCTTGGTTTATTACCACTTCCTTCACTGTACATCTACGAGATATGTAATTTTGTATATAATAATAAGGAATTATTCAAGAAAGTCGATCAAATATACTCTCGTAATAGGGATCCATGTAGACTTGTATTGCAGGATACTCCTAAATCAGCCAAGTACTCTAAAAGTTTTCTGGTGATGTGTGTACGCATTTATAATAAAATTCCAAAGGAAATTAAATTGTTATTTAATATTAATTCTTTTAAAAACAGACTCTTTAAATGGCTGAATGAACATAATTTTTATGACATTAAGGATTTTTTTGACATTAAATTATAATTCACAAATAATGACGTCGATAATGTTTATAATTTTGACATTTTTAATTTTATAATGATTGATTTTATTGATTTCCTTTTTTTTTACTTTAAGTTATGTTATGTAATGTTATGGAACTGTTGCGAATAATGTTTACTTTTATAATGTTTTCTTTTATTGTGACTTTTTGATTTTGTTCGTGGAGATTAATTTCTGACATTAAATAATATTATGATAAGATGATTGTATTGTGGAGAATGTTTTATAGCTTTGACATTTTATTTCTACTTACTAATTAATTCTAAGTATTTTGCATGCAATTGATACACGATGTTGTATAGCTAAACATGTGGACTATATTATATTACCAAACTGTAACACCTTTTATACCATGTTTAAGGCAAATAAAGACTTACTTACTTACTTACTTACTTACTTCAATACCGCAAGTATCAGCAGAATGTTTCTCCCCACACTTGAAGCACTGAGGGTTCGACCTGCATTGTACCTTTGTATGGCCAAAACGACAACAATTATAACATTGAATTGTTGGGAATGTATACAATTCCACTGACATGGAATTGTAACAACAAAACACACGTTTTGGTAAAATTTGTCCGTCAAAGGTGAGCACGACTGTTTGTGATGGTTTCCACACAGGGGTCGGTTCGTGTATTTTGTAATTAAGACGCCTAGCTTTGATGACTTTCCCGCATCCAGCGGGGACAGATATATTTTCCATTATTTCCTCAGGAGACCATTCGGTAGGTACGCCTTTAACAATTCCAATACGACACACATTAATTGATGGAACAAATGCCTTTAATTTCTCCTTAGCCAAACTTGGGTCATTTAGAAAAGAGTTTGCATCTACGTAGTTAACGGGAGAAGCTTAGTGATATTCTATTTCGACCAATGCGTTTTAATGAACCGTTAATGATGTTGTTAAACCCGCGTTTTTTAAGAAAGTGCCCTATAGTTATTGGGTGTAATGATTGAGCCGAGTTTGGTGTATCAACATTTTTTTGGATGTGTACAACGTATGGTGACAGGTCTGTGGCTTCGTACAAAGCCCTAGCAACCTGTGGCGCCTTCTGAGGAAGATCTGACTTTAAGAGGTTTTCAGTCTGGGGACCATCCACAGAACGTGGAGTGGCTTCTTGGTGAACTGAAAATGAATGTACCGGTACGTCTGATGTTATTTTTGGACTGAATGTGACTACCGAGTCATTATCACAATAGCAATTGGTTTCGGAGTTATTTATTCCTGTTGAGTGACCATTTCGTCTTCTTTTATTGCAATTTTTGCATATTTTGCGTGGAGCTCTAGTCCTTTTCCGCTCCGATTTGGTTAAGGACGAGTCTGTATCCATACTGGATTCGTAAATAATAACATTATGACCGACCGAGGGGACTGTGCCCCCCGGATCAGGCGGCTCATCGTCCATTATGCCCACTGGCCAGAAAAAATAAAAATAAGACTTACCCTAAATATGAAGAAATATATTTACAAATAATTACACTATCTAATTTAATGAATATTTACATAAATCTACACAACTTATCTCCAATCGCAAACGTTTTTTATAATTTTTATTAAAACGAAAGAAAAATCACGCCCGCCAAATTCGATGATTCCCGCGTTTTTTCTTTTGGGTTATTCGTAACTTCCTTCGGTTGACAAAAAATTAAAAAATGTTTAGAACAATCTTTTTAATGAGGTCAACAATTTGAGCGAAATTGAAAGAGGTTTCATACATTAGTGGTTGAAACTCACTGCTTTAAACAGTAGTTGGTGGCCACCATGAATATCTACTGATTCATGAATCAGTGAAGTTTCACTGGACAACCAGAGAGATCCACTGGAAAATGAGTGAAATTCCATTGAATCATTTTAAGAGGGTACATCTGTATTGAATTAACTAAGCTTTTAAAAGTTAATTTTAATTTTATGATTATATATTATCTAGGTCTAAAAACTGACGTGCTCGCGCCCATAGGCACGTGCCTAGTTTGCCTTAGGGATAATCTGCCTCTGCCTGTATCACTTTCAAGTAGTACCTGTCGGTGAGTTTCAGTACAAGGTACGCTACCCGTGTCGACACGCTACTGATTTCCACAACGCTGCTAGTGAGTTCCTTGTTGACCAGGAAGCCGACACCGCCTTGGGAGAGCTGATCACCTTCGCGGAAGTAGAATACGTGGCCTGACTCCAGGGATATCGTGTCCTCTCCCTGTCTTCGGACTTCAGATAACCCCAGTATATGCCAGTTAATGCGACCTAACTCTACTTCAAGTTCGGCAAGGTGATGGTCCAGCCTCATCGAACGTCCATTGTACGTAGCCAGATGTAGTCGTTGTTGGTAGCCTGCCGTAACCCGGGGATTCTTCGCACCCCCCGTCCCGCCGTTACCGTGACCGCTACCTTGACCAGGAATAGCGGGACCACCGGGAACTGGGGGCCGTTGTTTTGGCACTTTAATCATAAGGAGGTTTAATGCCCGTAGTCACCACGCTGGGCAAGCGGGTTGGTGACCGCAGAGCCAATCCTTTTGCAAACGATGACGCTGCTGCCCGTCATCGCTCTGGAGAATTTAGGTTGGCTTGTTGGATGGTTATACCGCCATCGGTCGGTCGCCAGCGCCTCGTCTGTCAGTGGCAGGGTGTACCGCGCGCAGGTGAGGTTGACATTTGAGGAGTCCGGTTGTTGTGCTCCCCCTTACACCCCAATGGTTTTAATGCCTTTGCCAATTTTGAGCTAACTATAAAACTATCTTTCACAACATTAACAAGTTGTGTTCTTTGTTTATGAAACATTTGTTGCTGTTTTTCCAAATTTGCGGTAAGCTTCTGGATTTTGTCTGTTCTTAATTGTCCTGTCAGTGAGTGCGTAGCATGCTTAGTTGAGTAATGCCTCTATAAATTGAATTCTTTCATTACTGAAATGGATTCATTACACGGCAAACAAATAGGCTTACCATTGTGCAAGATAAAAAAGAATTCTTCAGTCCATTTTTCTTGAAACTGTCGACCCTCTTTATCTACTTTTCGTTTCTTTCCACCAGACATCATTTTTGTTTACTTTTCGTTCAATGAACTTAATAACAAACTATAGTTAGTAACCACTCAAGATGCACACAAACTCACCAAGCAAGTTGACGGCTCGAGCAGTTCGCTAGGATATCGCTTGTCCAAGTTATCACCTCGGTAGCTCAAATAGAATTGAACTAAAGTTCGTTTTTTTTTTCTTCCTATTTTTCCTAACATGGCAACTCGTAGTTGTGACCTCTGAGGTCCTGGCTACTTAACCGGTCTGTCCTGTGGTGCCTTAAGCTATTAACTTAAAGCCTCCAGCCAGGGGCGAATTACTTAAATTCTAGGTGACCGCACGCTAAGGGCACCCCCTGTGGGGTATGGGCCTCGGCTTAGGGCGTCACTGAGGGGAGGGCAGCAAGGTGGGACAGGCTGGATCAAATTTATAATATTATTATTAGTCGGGGAAATTAAAGCTAAAGGCTCAGCTACGGCGCGGGCTGGCGCGCGAACTTGCCTGCTTTATGTGCTCACCGAAGGAGAGGTGTTTGTCCAATACGACACCCAGGTATTTGGCTCGCTTCTCCCAAGGGATAGGCTTGCCGAACATGGTGATCGGACGGGGGGGGGGGGGACTGGGTCGCAGTTTCGAAAAGAGAACCGCTTGACTCTTGTCGGGATTGACTTCGATTCTCCACTTTCTAAACCAGTCACCGAGTTGGTTGACCGAGGTTTGGAGAAAGCGAGATATCGCATCCTGGCTGAGGCCGGTATAGTAAATGGCCGTATCGTCTGCGAACAGAGCTAACTGAGCCTTTTTACTTTTCGGGATATCGCTGGTGAATAGCGTGAAAATGAGAGGGGTGAGCACAGAGGCCTGAGCGACTCCGGCGCGTATGGGACGGGGGGAGGATAGCGCTCCTTCGATGCGGACTCGGAAGGTGCGGTTCGACAAAAAGTCTCGCAAAATGAGCACGAGACGATCTGGCACTTTAAGTTTGTATAGCTTATATAATAAGCCATTGTGCCAGACTTTATCGAACGCTTTCGCTATGTCGAAGAAAACAGCACCCGTCAACAAACCACGTTGGAAACTAACGCTTATGTGTTCGGTGATACAGTGGACCTGTTGGACGCACGAGTGTTCAAAGTCAAAGTCAAAGTCAAAGATTTATTTGCAGATAAATATGGTTACAAAAGTTCTTAAAATGGTAGATAATGTTAGTAGCTTAGCATATTTAATCATAACATAATGACATGCAAATTTTTGTTATAGGTAGGTACAATTACATTATTGCTTAAATTTAAATTGAAAGAATTCTTTTATATTATAGAAGGGATTCTCAATTAACCACCTACGTAAAGCCCTTTTGAAGCGGACCACTGGAAGTTCTTTAATTTGGTTAGGAATCTTGTTATAAATTTGAATACACATAGGATAACAGCTTCGCCTATATAGTTCCGTTTTTATTCTCGTATTAATTAATCTATTAGGATATCTAGTTTTGAATGCACATTTATCTCCTAGTTTTTCAAACATCTCTGGATGAGATTTGGTAAATTTACATATTTCCTCAATATAGATGCCAGTCAATGTAAGTATTCTGAGTTTCTTAAACAATGGCTTACAGGATGTGAGTGGGTCTACATTACAAATCGCACGTATACACCTCTTTTGTGCGATGAAAGCTCTTCCGAGATGCACCGAGTTTCCCCATGCCAGTATACCATAACGCAGTATAGAACCAACATATGCATGATAAGCTTGCAGTGTGGCTTGTCTATTTGTTAGATTAGATAAACGCCATAGAGCATAAGCAAACTTACTGAGTTGTCCACATACCATATCAATATGTCTAAGCCAGGAGCACCTCTCATCTAGAACTATCCCAAGAAAAGTCATACTATCTGATTGTTCTATTTGTTTATCTTTATAAATGATTTTTAAATCAATTTTATTCCAGTGTTTGTTACAAAATTGTACATATTTGGTTTTATCTATGTTAGGTTTAAGGTTACTCTTTTCCATCCAAGTTATTATTTTGCTTACGGTGCTGTTTATTTCCTTATTATAGTCGTCTTTAGTTTTAGGGATGATAACGGACACATCGTCTGCAAAAAGTATGCAGGGATGGTCAGTTACTTTTGACAGGTCATTGATATATAGCAGAAAGAGTGGAGGGGCTAAAATACTGCCCTGTGGAACGCCTGTGTAATTGTAACCTAATTTGGAATTAAATTTCTGTTCACCATTTTGCTCGACTTTATCTACAGTTATTTCTACAACTTGCGATCTGTTTGCAAGGTAGCTTTTTAGCCATGTATTTGCTTTTCCGCGGATTCCATATTTATCACATTTTTTAAGTAGTAGCTCGTGTGAAACAAAGTCAAAGGCTTTTGACATGTCAAAAAATACAACAGTTGTCGGAATTTTCTGGTCAATATTTTTGGTAACTAGGTTAACTAAGTTAAATGCCGCTGTGGTTGTCGATTTTCTTTTTTGGAATCCATGTTGTTCTTGATTTAAAATTTGGAATTTATCGATAAAATGTGTTAGTCGCGCATGCATGACCTTTTCATAAATTTTTGCTAGAATAGGCAATAGGGCTATCGGTCTGTAATTGTCAACAAGTTTTTTATTTCCTTTTTTATGTATCGGTTTAATAGTTGTAATTTTTAATTTTTCAGGAAACACTCCCGTGAATAATGATAAGTCTATTAGATGTACTAGTACCGGGGTAATAATAGGGGCTATGTATTTTATAATTTTTGTAGGTATTTCATCATAACCGGTTGAATTTGTATCCCTGAGTGATTTGATTACTTTTTGTATTTCGTCATTATTGGTGGGCATTAAAAACATACTAGTATTATTAGGGTCAATGTCATAATTATTAGTATTCATGTCAAAATCGTTCTTCGTCAGATTGATATAATAGTCATTCATATAATTGGCAATGTCCGTGGGGCTTGTTAGTAGTCCGGTTTCAGTTTCTATCTCCTTAATATTAAGTTCCTGAACTTGCCTATCATTATTAGAATTATATTTTATTAGGTCCCATGATGCCTTGCATTTATTTTTAGCCCTAGTTATATAATTTGTATTTTGAATTTTTTGAGCTTTTTTTATACATTTTTTTAGTAATTTATTATAATTTAGGTATTTCAATTTATTGCCTTTATCAGACGAGAAGTAGTATTTAAAACGCAAGTCTCTTTTAGTTTTAGCAGATTTTTTAATTCCTTTGGAAATCCATTTTGTATGTTTTTTCACTAGGTTGATTTTAATCTCAATTTTAGGAAAACATAAATCAAAAAATAAGACCAGCAAATCATGAAACTTAATAAACGCACTATTAGCTTCTTGATCCAAAAATATGTCAGTCCATTTTAAATTTGATAAGCAGCTAAAGAACTTTTCTTTATTTTCGGCGCTAAAATCTCGCTTGCGAATTGTATGAAAGCGTAGAGGTGGAACTTTATCGTCTATTTTTATGGATATCATCTGAGCTGTTTCGTGATCTGACAGTCCCAGTGGTATAACTTCGCATATTACATCCTTACAGTTACTTATTATTTGGTCCAAACATGAATTTCTTCTTGTTGGTTGTTTTATGTGTAATGTTAAACCGAAATTATTTACAATCCTAGTTAATTCGTCTGAGCATTTTTTATTTCTATCGATTTTTTTCCCCAAAATGTCAATGTTAAGATCACCTACTATAACTAATTGTTTCTTAGATTTATTTCGAAGGTTGCATAGCATAACTTCTAGATTACGTAGGAAAACAAAGGGGTTTGAGCTTGGCGTACGATATAAGGCTATTATTATAATGTTATATGGTATGAGTTCAATTCCACAACACTCAAAATCATTCTCAGATGCATATTTTTTCAATTGCGTCAGTATTTTGTACTCAATGTGGTTTAGGCAGAAAATACAAACACCACCTCGTTTTTTGTTTTTTCTTGAGTACCAATCTCCTAATTTGTAGTCATTCAAGGCAACGCTACTCTCCTCACCCGCTTTAATAAAAGTCTCCGTTAAGCACACTACATCAATAGTCAAACCTTTATTTAGGAACGTGTCAATCGCAATTTCTAACATTTCTCTTTTGCTTCTAAAGCCTGCAATATTTTGGTGAAGAACATTTAATGAGTGACAATTATTAGGTACGTCAATGGGATTTACGTTTTTTATCTTACTTAACTCATTATCATTTAATTTTATGTTTTTTAATGGTTGACTTTGCTCGAAGAGCGTTTTAGGTATAGACAGATAGTCACTAGTATCTGCGAAAAAATCTATTGTGCCGGGTGTTTTTATGAAAGGACGATCTTGTTGGTCGGTAAGTAGGCTTTATGTCTTGGTTTGTTGAAAAATATGTGGGCAATTCGGAGCATTTCGGCAGAATAGTTGGTTCTTTGCTGAAGTTAAGATATTTATTTTTATAGTCAATTGTGTCAATCAGAACGTTCAGTTTATGACAAGTATTGCTGTGGGTACGTAGGAAATAGCAGTTCTCATTATTTTTACAGATCAGTTCTAGATTATTATTCAGTAATTTTACATTTAGATATTTATTTCCCAGCACACTCAACACAATAATTGGAGAACTGTTGTATTTTTTTATAAACATATATAACTCATTTAACAGGGTAGTAGGGTTGTAGTCATTTTCTCCAACACAAATAATAATTTTATCACAAGGCTTACATGACAACTTCGTGTTTAACAGCTGCTGAGAGTTAGCATAGTATTTTAACATTCCTTGTGCACAGTACCTTTCGTATGAGCTATCAGATCTCAAGTCAAGTAGGCGTGTAGTTAAACCTGTGATTTGCTGGGTTCCTAGGATATGTATTGTCCTCTTCAGATAATTATTTTTGCTTCTAAGATATGAAGTATTGGTTGTGATAGATTTTTCGTTTTTATGCTGTATAGTAGTTTGTATTGTGTTGCTAGGTTTTCTTCCCATTTCAGGTTCATGTTGTAGCTGGTTGGTTAATATCTTTGATTCGTTTAAATTTCTTGATTTTCGCTTTGGGGTGCTAATACATGGGGAAAATATTTTAGTTAAATTATTAATTTTGGTTTCTTGAGTTAGAAGTTTTTTTCCTAATTCCATCTTTTCTAGTACTAAGTTTTCAATTTCCTTGTGTGCACTCTCTAGCTTTTCCTTTAAATCTCGTACGGTTTCCTGTAAATCAGTAAACTCTTGGCAATTCCATGCAGATAAATCGGGTAGACTTCTTCCAAGGGTGTGAGAGTCGGTGGATAAAAAAGAATCATCTTCAAAATTTGTTGTAGAGGCATTAAAATTAGTCAATCTTCGTCTAAATGTTATGTTTTCATTCATGTTTTCCATAACAGTGTTTAAAATTATATAAAACTTCACAAAAAGTAATGCTTGTCGCTGGGATCGAACTCGAGACCCGACGATAATTCATTCGCTTTACGCCACTAGGCCGCTGCGTCTGCCGTAAGTTACGCGAAATTAGACGATGTGTTGCTTACGCGTGAACGCAATCCAAAACGGGTGTCATTGACCTGTCCGAAGGTCAGTCAGCTTCGACACCGAGACAAAGACACTTTTAACGTTCACTTTTAAAAACATAAAAATGTTTTTGCTTATATCTCCGGTAATACTTTGTACACAGATTTAGTTTTTTCACTGTTTCTTCTTGGTTTTGTTAAGAAGGTATTAAACTAACTTTAAAACAGATTACTGCACTTAAGACAATTTTTCCGAAATTTATTGATTGCGAGTACAAGTAAATACGTCCGCTCGACACAGAGTACGTGACTCACTCTGTTGGGTTCGAAAACCGAACAACTCGTCGGGGATGAGACCCTTTGTCTCGGCATAGTCTCTGAGTCGCTTATAAATAAGCCTGTCATAGACTTTGCCGAGGACATTGAGTAGACTGATGGGGCGGTAGCTGGAGGGAGTGGATTTAGGCTTGCCCGGCTTGGGAATACCGATGACAGTGGCCTGTTTCCACACTTGGGGGAAGATGTTATTGCTCATGGCACCATTGAAGATGGTGGTCATTAGCATGATCAGGTGGGCTCTAACGTTCGGGCCATCCACCCGCTTATATAGACAAAATGAAGGAATAATCTGGAATAAACTAGTTTAGAATAATTGAGAAGCAATAAATCTTTTGATATGTCGCCCGTGAGGCAGCAAACCTCAAAGAATTTGATCGAGCAAGCCGAGTGGCGGCGAAGTATAAGTACCTACCTAATGTAATATTTTTTTAATTGGGTTTTTTCAAAATGTCTCGCGGGCTGGATCATATCTTACAGCGGGCCGGTTGTTGCCCATATATGACTTAGAAACTTGATATTTTTAGAGCTTCAAGGAACCGTAGACCTGCCTACGTATTCGATATTAATTTCAACTTATCCCTCCACGCGTTCCTGAGAAAAGGAAAGGATTTTTTGATTGGAAGTGCCAGTATATGTATGTACCTGCACACACCTACCTACCTTCCTGTCAGTAATTACGTTTGTGTTGCTCAACTCAGAACTTAAGGAGCTCAACGACTTGCCGAACACTACCAAAGAACTTGTGTGGGGTAGATACCACAACTAAAAAGTAAAAATAAAAACTTTTTTCCAAAAAAAAAAACACGACCCAACTTCCAAAAAAGACACTACAATATCTATCTAATTTCGATGTAACTAAAGTCGGTGGCAAAAAACGAAAATACAAAACCAAAAGGAACCGAAATTAAAGTCAATTTTCACTTTGTAGTCTTTTTTTTTTGAAGTCGGTTGTTATTTTGTTAGAAAGATCTTTTTTTAACATTTGTTACGCTACATTATACGTAGTATTTATTGTCTTTGAAGCGGGCGGCGGCAATCGGCGGCATGCCGGCGCGGTAGCATGCCCGTCTCCACAGAACATAATTATATACTCTTACCAGTCTCCCTCGCCAGCCTGCGTCAAAATGTTGCCCGAGGAAGTAATTTGTTGTGTTCTCTGTATCTAATGTATAAAATTTCTAATAAAAATACGAAAAAAAAAGGAGTAGGTGCGAAACTATCTCCTGCAAAAAGTATATTTTTTCTATCTTTGTTTTCTTTTCTTGAAGTATCCCATAATAATGCTTTGATTGAAAGAGCTCTATTAACTGCATTATTATACCATTGCTCGACACTGCCTTGTTTATAAACTGGTTGCAAACACGTCAACAATTGTTGATGAACAGATGGTATCGCTCGTCGAGCGAGAACTTGGCACCATGCCGTGATCAATTTGTTTATAAACAAATGTTTACTCTGAATACGGGGCTGTAAATACATACGAATTTACGGTGGTAAATTTAAAATATCCTGCCCGCTGTCCGCCGATATGCGCTGGCCTTTAGCGCGACTTTCGATGCTGACCATGGACACATTTTAACTCGAGTTTACATCAGTGTCAAAATCACAATGATCTTTATTACCGTTTCAATAAGGTTGCTATTGGGTTGCTGCTGTCAGAGGTAAAATAACTGAATGGACAGTACCTTTCAAGTTACTTTAAAATAAAACACTCAGTTTTAGAGAATCAGTATTCTTTTTTACATAGCGTTAAACCTAAACCTTAAAACTGACGCCATTATACTTAAAATATAATACGAATCTGACTCTTTTGCTAAGCTATAATATTTTCAATAAAAATTTCTATCTGAGAGATATATCATATTCCCAATTTTTTTAAAGAATACTACTATAACACATGAGTGCATTTGCCACTAAAAAACTGGAATTTTATAACTTATATCTATCTAATATTAATATTCAAATATTACACATGGGCAATTATAAAATTCTTAGTTCCTGGCACCGAGGAAGGTAAAGCCCAACCGAGTCGCAAAGTATTTACTATGAGAATGTATCACACATTTTCGAAACAATACACTGTGATTTTTGTTTCGCTTGGCGTATTTACAATTTTTTTAAATGATTGGAATAACACAATTAGACCATTCATTAGATCAGCGTTACGTAATAACATACAAATGAAATTGGATAATAATGATAAATAAAATAATGTGAATTGGGTACAACTAGTACCATTGTCTGTACATACACAAACAGTCCCGCACAGAAACTTACGACTAAAACATTGCAACATTATAAAAACGTAATCTAATATAAACTATTTATTTAAAAGTAATGTTCGCCGTCCGTTACGCAGACTGATATACAAAGTAGAAAAAATATACATGTCACCACAACAACAGATTTGATAACTGATTACTGACGTTGGCCCGGGCGCATCGTCTCTCGCCACTTGAAGCCAACGCTCGCAAATGTCCGGTAAATAAAGGCTGTAGGACCGTGCCAGTAATTCGCGTCGCATTGCTGCAATAGTTTCAAAGCCGTTTGCAGACTGGGGTGTACTCTGAAACAAGACACAAGAAATTATTGACAGTGCAAATCATCAGATTCAGTATTTATTTCTTTAAACAAGCTAATTTCGCGGAGTTCACGAAGCTAACGGGTGAATGCAGTCGGACCCTGTACTGCCAGGTTGATTGATAACTGCAGAGCCAGATCTATTTCTCGCCTAGAGTGGCTTTTTGTACCTTGGAAGGTTGCATCATGCAGAAGCGGTGTTGACATCTCCAGAACCCTACTAGAACTTGATCGTCGAATTTTCACTTTACACATATTTATGGATACAGCGCTGCGGTCCAACAAACAACAACACAACCACAACTTACAACTTTTTTTCCTTTAAACTCCAGAAGGCAAAACCATTTTTTTTTAAATATCGCAGCCTTTTCCTGAGATAGGATCCTTTTTAACATCGCACAGGTCTGTTTTTTTTGTTAATTTTAAATGTTCCTGTTCTCACTTTTTGTATTTCCTATGTGTGTTCCAAAGAAAATATTTTTGTTTCGGCTCACCTTAGCTGGTCAGTAGCGCAATGTTGATCTCCTTAACCATCTTGACGCGATGCAGCATCTTCGCCAACGCCTGTCTGCTGAGCGCCTGCGTTGAGTACCAAACGGGCGAGTCCGGCACACACGACCGCTCCGGTTGTAAGTAGAACACGTCGTTACGCGTACGCACCGACTCGGGACTGTTGGAAAATAGACTATAATATCATTGGTAGTGGAGTGGTGGGCTGGGTAGGCCCTACTGGGGAAGGGCGGTGCACCCACAGATTATTTAAATTCAAATTGTGTATCTACGACTGTTATTTTGTGTTAGCTCTGCCCTTATACAAATGATATGAGTGAAAGTATGGGTCAGCGCAGGCAATCGGAGTTGCGATGAAGCGACAACTTTATTTACTTTTGAATACAGATGAATGAAATTCATGAAAGATAATAAAATCGCTGGCTCTACCTCTCATTTTCAATGTGCGGGTCTTGACAAGAAATACAGCTTATACGAAATAGTACGCTTGTTCACATTTAATGGGTATTCTGTGGGTGCACTCCACCCTGCGCCGGGTATTGGGGATTTCCTTAAACCTAAGTAGACAAAGACTGCGGTCGCCTATGTTCCTACCCCGGCGCTGACTGGAATGATTCTCGGTCTAATCTGCATGTATACATCCACTGCTGAATAAAGGCCTTCCAATTGACCGTTCCAATTAATGGTCGTAAGGGAATAATTAAATAAAATTTCTAGCATGTACAGTCGCCAGCAGGTCAAGCCACACGAAACTGTCCAATTTCTCCAAACGATTTTAAACCCTAAAGTGTTGAAGATTAAGTTCAAAATCGAATGAGAAAATCTGAGTTTGTGGCAACTTGATGTGCTGGCAACTGTAATACGTGATACGATGTTTGTAAGTCCGAAAAAAAAAAACAAAAGCCCAGGCTAAATTTTTATCAGTATAGTCAAACCTACGCTGCTGGACAACGCATTTTAACAGTCACATAACACATCCAAAATCCGAGCAGCTGATAGAGAAATCAGAGTTGCGGAATATCGTCAAGTAAATCTAATGGCAGTAAGATTAAACTAGACCGCTCTGTACTCGCGTTTTGCAAAAAAATAACACTGAACAATAATTGCAGAATACGTTGTCTGGATCTTTGTCAGTTGATTGCAGCAGGCTTAGCACATGCACGGTTTTGTCGACGGAAGAATAGACAAAAATGACGTTTCGTGAAGACAGTACGACGGCAGCAAAGTAGAAAGAGTCAACTGCAATTTTTACGAAATTCAGTAATTTATTCCCGTTTTTCTTTTATTTTGCTTATATCTCGAAAACGGTGTGTCCTATCGCAAAAATAATGAAAATTTCGACCCCCATCAAGTAACCCTTAAAACTCTTAAACTCAACATGTAGGTAATCATAGGTAAACATTTTTCACATTTTCCATACAAAAGTGAAAAATTCCTTTTTCCATTCCATTTTTATACTTTGTGGCCGTTGAGTAAAAAGTTTTCTACTGTCTTTAGCATGGCGATAAAAAAAACATATTGTCTTCACTACCTTAGACAACTATCTTCTGAAATAGTCTACATCAAAAAGGACCTAGACAACAATCGGCAGAAACGAAAGACAAAATGACAGATTTTAGAAGGATTTTTACCGTGCGATGTTAAAAATGGAGATGTCACATTGTATGGAAATAGCCGTGTCTATTCTTCGAAGAAATGTACAGCGTCATGCTAAGCCCGCTGTCCTAAGCTGGACATAAACCTCCCCTACTTAAAAATATACTGTAACCCTGTAAAAATCTTTGGCAAGCAATGCTCTCCCGATTTCTGAAAGGCTATTTCAATATGATTGGGCATTGTAACTATGGTCTACCAATCAGAACCGCTAACATGAGATTCAACAACAGATTATTTACTAGATCAGTCTTTCAGAAACCGGGTGTAGTTAGGAAAATAACATACCATTTTGAAATGTAGAATTCATATAGTTTTACAGGACACCGCAGTGGATTCTCCTCGTTTTCTTGTTGCTCATACACCTTTTTCTTTCTCGAATTTGCTTCTGCAATTAGATAAATGAATAAAGAGTTAATTACAAGAACAGACTTCTGTGTATGAGACGAAGTAGTTATTTTTCCCTTTGCGTGTGGCCGAGTCTAATATTCCAGAGGCATACAGAAGGCATTTAATAATGTTGTGTTTATCCAAAAGATAAAATAAATAATGTCATTAAGGTATTCTTTTTCATGTGGCATATAGGTAGCATTCTGTAGTTTTTGTCCAACACCATGTGAAAATGCTTGAGTTTATATACTGTTAGCAACATGAGCCATGCAGGCAGCCTTTTGACGTCATGCAGGGAAGAGCCGGTCGCGGTGTGCGCCTGCGACCCGACAGTACACCCCCTCTCTATGAGTGACGGACGTGTTCTATGTGATTTGTAATCATTATAATTTTCTTATTTATTTGTTAAGTTCTTACCTAAGGCAGATTGTGGGGGATAAAACCTTAACAGGACATTCCTTGATCCGGGTATCTTCGCCTGGCCGGGTTGGTTGGGGTTCCTCTTCCAATGCTTCATTATGTGAGAGAACGATAGCTGCATATGCTCCTCCACTGTCTGAAAGACGAGATTATGAAGTCGTTAGTATAGCTACAGTATGCTGTGAACACTACTTTCCGCGGAAAGCACGTGCCAGCAGTAAGTTTAACTAAGAATATGATTACTGCAACTCGCAATCTTCAGGGCGTTAATTACTGGTTGTATTTTTTTTTTGTTTCTAACTTTTTACTACCACTGAATCGCGCGGTAAGAATTCACTTAAAGTGGTCTGTGGGTATGCCTGGGCATGGAGATGCAGGCAGTTTTATCTCGTAGATCGTAACGGCAAAATAGTGCGGAGTTCTTGCCCAAAAGATTGTATCATAAATACGCATTGCATATCTCTATTTGAGTTATTGTATAAAACTCACCACTAAATTAAAATGTTTTGTATTGAAGAACATGAGTGTAGATAGAAGGACGTGTGGAGAGTGCGCGCCGAGCTGCTTGCTCTCCCACAAATGTTCCTCTTCCACTCGAGTTACTATGTATTCTGGAAATAGAGCACAAGGACATTTAGTAGACTTATAGACTTGCTGTGTATAGGTCGTCAATAATCGTAACCGATTCTGGCAAAACTAGCATAAATAGCAACAGAGACTGGCGAGACTCGTGGTGTCGATAAAACTAATCTACATTTATGGAGACTGGAAGACTGCAACAATCAATTCTGATTTTATCGTAAGCGCTTTACAAAATGTCACAATACAACGATTCAGCCGGCTTTGACTACACACGGTAAATGAATTCCATACATACATACATAAACTCACGCCTTCTTCCCATGGGGGTAGGCAGAAACTACTGAACGCCACCTGCTACGATCCTTACATACTCCTTTTGCCTCGTTTACGTTCATACATCTGGTCATACACGCACGCCGGTTGTGAGTACTACGCACCTGACCATTCTGAAGAAAATCACCAATAAGGTCACTATATGTCTTCCTAGGGCGTCCCCTCCCGGCGTTTCCACTCACATCAATTAATTCCATGTTGAATGAATGTGTATCTTACCACTTTGAGAGACACTAAACGCTCATAGGTGTAATAATAATCAAACTTCAGTTGTGTCTCATACAGTGTCCGTCAACCGATTAAATCTTCATTTTCCAGATGCATCACACTTGATCACACAATAACTTGAGTGTTGTGTATGTCACAACAAATCATCTAAATAGTCAAGAAACTAAAGATAAATCTTGAATAATACTTACGTGAGTCATTGTACAAAACTGAGAACTTCCTCGCGACCTCATCTAAGCAGTCCGTGAACTTCTCGTAATATGGGTCCGTAAATATATTGTCTATTCTACCGTTTTCGAATAGATATTGTTGTATACCTGAAAATTATATATTTTACAGTTTAGAAATAATATAATATAATAGGGGCTTGTGTTGTGGCCAAGTAATAACAGTCGCACGGGTCGATAGATGAGGTTAAGCTACGCTTATCTGGGTTGGTCCGTGGATGGGTGACCATCTTTACATACCAAGGCCCTGTGTACCTCAGAAAGCACGTTAAGCCGTTGTTCTCAACTGTCATTCGTGGAACTTTGACAGTCGTTACGGATCGTCAGAAGTCCGAAAGTATGACAATCAGTCTAAAGGTTTGATTTTCTAAGAAAGCGGTGAACAGTCACACAATAACAGCTGTCCAAACACAGAGCGTTTTTTACACCTTAATGTCAAATACTGGTGAAAATGACATGACGGCCGTTACAATAATGACGGAACAGCTTTCCTAGGAAACCAAACCTTTACTGGGTATCGTGTTACCCAATAACGGGGTTTTTGGAGGTCAAATAGTCGCTCCATTTAAAATACTGATATATAGCTGTAACCGGTTTGACTGGAATCCAACCACCAAAATATGGAGTTGGAAAAAAGCAAGATAGGTGATGAACACAACATAACATCGCGCCTATTTTTGCTTAGAAATAAATCGGGCTTTAAATTCGTGTCACAAAAAATTTCAGCATTCGGTAGCTATTACTATAATTTTTTTTTTTTTTTGTTTACTGTTAGTTTCGTCATTCATGCAGAAGGCTTTGCACCTCTATGATAAAACACAAATTGTATTTCACTGTCATAGACTTCTTATAAACTTATATAGCCAGACATCATTATTATGGTAATCAAGGTCCATCCTATGGAACTTCATTGTGCGGATGAAAGTATTTAGTTTATGTTAATCTAGGATATGGTCTATATGTGAGACAAATTTCATCCAGAACCATTTAGCCGTTTATGCGTAAATGAGTTACGAAAATCTTCACGAACATAACATAACATAACATAATATCACGCCTGTATTCCCCGAAGGGTTAGGCAGAGGTGTACCTATAGTACACCCACATTTCGCCAGTTATGGTTAAGTCCCATGTAATAGGGGGCGAGCCTATTGCCATCAACCAGGCACAAATCCAGACTTCGGGCTGCTACTGACAAATTCCAGATGAAAAAACCCAATAACACTTTGCCCGACGCGGGAATCGAACCCGAGACCTCATGCTCAGCAGTAGCGCTTGCGACCACTAGACCAACGAGGCAGTCTTCTTCACGAACTTCTTCTTTCGAGGCATCTTCACGAACTGCCATATTTTTAAGTCAAGTTAGGATTCAGAAGGATTACCCTTTCGAAAAGCCAGACCGCGTACATAAATCGCTGTCTGCCGCGGCATAAGGTACGCGCACGAGTGCGATACTAACGCGTAGATATACGTTCCGGCAGCTTACTGTTACTAATTTTGGTGTAAGTGAACTCACCTAAAACCAAATAATAAATAGTATCCGGCGCGTACTCGCTGCCGTTCGGCTTCCTTACTTCCTTGACGAACAGACACAGCGAATAGTTGAGTTCGTCGGCAGTTAACTGTAGTATCTCCGACTTGAATGGCTTCCGTCGTATTGAACTCTTTTCTATTTCTGCGTTCTTCGTCATCACCCATTGTTTCCATGCGTTGACACCGAATGTGTACTGGAAGTGGTTGAAAATATGGTAAGTATATTTTGATGAGAGAACAGTTTTATTTCACAGATAATGATGAAAAACAGCATTTTTTGTTAAATCATTCTGTGGTTCCCGTTGTATGTATAAGTGAACATAACTCACTTCGCTTATTTTGTAACTTGTAACCAATTCAACTAACGGTATTTCACACGTCCTTTAATCATTAAGTTTTATGAGTGCTGTGCACTTCTGAAAGTGACGAATTTAAACTAAAAATACACATTACATATTTAATACTTAAAACTGTTTGTGAATGTTTTAGTGAGGTGAGTAAGTCATTGAAGTGCCATATTATAGTAAGTTATTGAAGTGCCTTAACAATAAATAAATATTGTGGTTGTGTTTTGATAGGAGTTTTAAAGTTATTTACGTAATATTGAATGCGAATCAGAGCGCGACAGGTCACAATTTTCAGACGAGTTTCAAATTGTTAATAGAATCAAAGGTTATACATAAGACTTAAAATTAATTTTCATTACCAATATAGGTATGAAAGGAATGGTGTTGAAAGTTATAACATCCATTGGTAGAGTGTTCCTCTCACTCAATGTGGTAGGCTTTGTTACTAAACTACTAAATTAGTAGTATTCAGTCATATTTTGAGTAGGCCTATAAAATAATTGGAAATGGAAATACCAACCTACGACTGTCAAAGCAAACATGAATACTTGCTCAAAATCTGTTAAGTAGCAAATTATAGTTGCAGTTTACCTTGAGACACATGTTAGCGTCGGGCTTCTCCTGCGGCTCGCGCGGCGGCTCGGGCAGCGGCGCGGGCGGCGGCTCGGCGCGGCGGCGCTTGGAGGTGCGCGGCGCGCGCGCGGGAGGCGCGGGCGCGGGCGCGCGCTTGCGCCCCGCCGCGCCCGCCGCGCCCGACGCGCGCAGCGCCGCCACGGCGCGCTGCTGCTCCAGCACCATCATGTGGTGGTGGTGCATGCTCTCGCCTTCTAGACCTGTGTGTTACACATTTTTATACTTTGTAAACTGCTCTGTAGGACGCCATGGGTTTCGTTATTCTGTAAATAAATTACACTGTCACACAAAGAATATCTCATCAAAATTTCAAACCGATGATTTAGCTCACAAATATTAACACCATATCAATGCATTCCTGTCTAAAGGCTACTCGAAAGAGTAAATAATGCCCCTAATCTTCATATAACGTACACTTTGGTAAATACAGAGCGATACCCTAGCGCCAGAAACTTTTATCTATCATCTAACTAAACCAACATTAATAAATTAACCTTAAGTTACTGTTTTACTAACTACTAACCATTTATACTGGAGTTTTGTAATAATCTATATATATATAAACGAATCCCTATTTCCCTTGGTCACGCCATCACGCGTGAACGGCTGGACCGATTTCACTTTTTTTTTTTTTTTGTAACGTTCGTTATTGTCAGGAGAAGGATCTTATGAAATAAAAAAATAAGGAAGTTGATCGGAACGATACAAAATTTAAGAAAGCTTAATAACGCCAATATTAATTTTACATAACTATCAGTTGTTTGAAATAACTGTCAGCGATTGACAGAATGCGCGCTGCAAATATCGTTCAACACAGATGGATCGGTTGATAAATGAGTCGTTAGTTTTAGTTTTAGTCAATAGTCAAAACTAAAACTAAACGACATATGACATTCATAGTTAACACAGGACAACGTCTGTCGGGTCAGCTTATTTATTATACAAAATTGTGCTATACATTGGAATGAATTGGCGAAATTGGAATTAATAAATCATAGGATAATTAGAGATCAAGACAACATTGATAAACGACAATCAATAATAATAATTCACTCATTCACAAACCACACAAGACTTACAAAATACTGATGATTACAAAACAAAAACACAGATAAAGTCCATCAAACTCACCAGGCATACCAGGATGCGAGCTCGGCGTGATGGTATTCGCCGTCATAGCAGACTCGAGGTCCACAGGCTGGTCTTCATACTCGGTAGCCATCTTTAGCGCCATTTGCAGCATGTCCTCACCGAAGGCGTTGTTGCCGTCAATGCCGGCGACGGGGCTGAAGCTTTCCTCTGCAAATACATTACATTTTTTTGAACTTAGAATAAAACGCAAGATATCCATCACTGGTTACTTCTTCTGTGGTTTAGAATGGGAAGCAGTCAGTTGAGTTCAAGATAGGGTATGAAGGAGCTTCGCAATACTAACTTCTACCAAACAATAAAATAAACATTAAAAAAATGCGATGAAATAATCTTGTCTGTTACCACTCAATTATATTTGCATGGATTAAATGGTAGCTCCGCTCCATAACATTTCACGCATACTTTTTTGGACTTTATTTGTTTAAATGATGGTAACAAGCGTATCAAACAGACACTTCAACATTGCTAGTTGACATTGTTCTCACAACTTAGCATCGATTCTTATCACGCTACAAAGTGTGTGCCACGCGTTAATTGAGACTTGGTACAAAAATGTATACTTACTGCTTGCTTTATAAAGACTTTATACATAAAAATATGTTAATTCTACAATGTTTAGCTGAATTAATGCACATTATAAAAGCAGTTTGTACAGAATCGTTTACTAATTTCTGTAATTTTTAATATAGTTAATTTTTTATCCCCAAAATAATTAAAACTACGTAAATTACAGTCATACTTCCGCTGTACAGTCAGTAAACATAGCAAAATGGACAAAGAACCTACTACGCTAGACCCTTATACGTGTGAGACTGTGTGCGTGAGTAGATTTGTAATGTGACCACAATTTTCCCCAAACAATCAATATAACGAATTTAATAAATAAGCAATGTTTCATACATAAGAGTAAAAATTCATTGGACCTATGTACATATATATAATTATAACATAATATTCTAATTGGGGTGAGTGATGGTGTGCGTTAATTCCGGGACATGTATATATATATTATAAATTATTTATTATTTAAAGTCGCTTTTCGTCTGTCTGATCGCGTTGTTCTTCTAAACTACACAACCGATTTTGATACGATCTTCACCATCGTGTATAGATTTTTTTTCGGAAGGTTTATGTATATAGGTATAAGTATTATACTTCTTACATTTATATTAAACTACATAATTAATAAAGATATGTCGAAGTTTTGTCAAGTCGTAAAAACCTTGCAAAACACGGGGCGTATCGCTAGTTATACATAAATAATGTTAATGATTCTACACACCATTGTCGTCATCCGTATCCGAATCACTCTGATCCTTCTTCTTGTCTCCAGCCACCATTTCCGCCATCATCAGCAGTTCAGCTTCGAACGGATCCGTGGGCATCTTATCATGGATTTTATTGATCTCCTTCATGATGCCTTTAGCCGAATTCCTAGTCGTAGGGATGAAGACTGGGGTGGGGATAGGAATTGGTATGGGCACTGGTACTGGGAAGGGTAGCGACCACATGGCACACGGCACAGGAACATAAATAGGTACAGGAACAGGGATAAGTACTCGTCGTTCTAAACTAGGATCTGTTTGACACTCCTTAGTGCAGGGATGAGGTCGACAAGAAACGCCCTTTGACACCATCATCGGTTTCGACATGGTTGCTTTGTTGGCTACTTCTTGCGGGGGTAAAGTTTTGACTATAACATGGTTGTATATTTTAGGGGGAGGTGGTGGCGGGGGTGTGGGCGGTTTGGGGGGCGGAGGGGGCGTCTTGGGGGCTGCGGGGGGCTCGGGTTCGGGCGGGGGCTGTTGTACTTGGAGGCGCTTGGACTTCTGCCTCGTCATGGACGGCATGAGGGGCGGGGGTGCCGCGAGGGATTGCACGCTTGAGATCACTGGCATGCCGCCTGCACGCTGTTGTGTTTTGGTTGCTGTGAAGCGAGAAACATACGAGTTATCGTCCATTATAATCCTTGTTTTGGTGTTATTACCACATATACAAATATATAAAAAAGTTTTTAAAATGTTTGAAGTTATAATGCAAACTGAACTTTGTGTGGGTGTTAAAGTTATTTTTCTAAAAAGAATATTTCTTCTTAACAAGTTTGTAAACTAAATCCCGAACGCAGTTTAGACGTAATATTAGCAACAACAAATAGCTCGTTTATGAAATCTATTGTTATTTTAATTCATAAATAAAATCTAACAAATGCAGTCATGAGTCTTACCATTATTTTTGGCAGCAGAAGGGTAGGTCCGCCGTGGCGCTCCAGTCGGCACCGCTTTCTGCTGGTCGATGGACTCGCCCGGCATCAGCGGGTGTTTTGAGTATTGTCCCTGCATACATTATAAGAAGGTTAAGCATGTTTATAAATTGCTCCAAAAGACACATCTAAATCTAAATTGCTGGGTCTACAAGCTTAAAATTTTGCACAAGAGTTCCTACAAGGTGGAGATGACAATACAACAATAAATTAAACTACGTATGTCTAATGCCGTTCCCAGTCTGCATACGAAAATTCAATTAAATAAAGCTTGTTCATTTATTGTTGTATTGTTGTCTCCACATTGTATAACGAGTGAGCACAAAATTTTATTTTTAAATCAAAATCGACCATGGGTAATCCTATCGAGCGCGCACGGTTTGTGATAATATAGATCTGTAACTAATATAGAGTTTATTTACACACACACACACACACATACATACATACATACATACACACACATACATATTTCGATGAGGGATTTTAGATGTCAGCGGATCGTAGTTACTTGTATTGACGCTGTGACGGACGACATTTTTTACGCTATGATGTCTTTGAATTTCGACTTTCACGCAAAAGATGAAACCTCTTTCATTTTGGAGTTAATTATTATGGGTGATTTACGTTTGCATAAGTTACGTATCGAGTTTGTTTTTTGCCCAACAATTAAAGTATTAAATTTTGAAGGGTCACGTAAAGTCGTCAAGGGACTTGCACTGCTACAAGGATCTTATGGCACTCGAATGACGTGGACAGGGGGGCGCTGTTGATAAAGATTAAGTGCAATTGTTTTCGGATACTAACGATTAGTCGACTCAACTATTGATCGACCATAACAATTGGTCGACATTACGATTAGCCGACAACGCTACACAATCGGGGATAGGATGCAAGAGCGAGCGAAGCGAGCTCGGGACTCGGGGCACCCCGACTCGGACAGGTTAGGTTAGAAGGGGATGGCGGGGTCTGAAAGACCCCGCCGTCCCCTTCGTGGTTATTTTTTTTTAAACCGCCCAGTAGGAGCCCATCTCGATTTACTCGAAGCCTCTGTTTCTAAATTTCTTTGCTTATAGAAAATTTATTACTAAATGGTAATCGTAATGTCGACCAGTTGTTATTGTCGATCAATAGTTGAGTCGACCAATCGTATATGTCGATTAATGGTTGTGTCGGTCAGTCGTTACTGTCGGTCAATCGTTTGTCGACCAATCGTTACGTCGACCAAACGTTTGTCGACCAATCATGACAAACCCATTGTTTTGTGTAATGTATTGAAAAAATTGGGTGGGTGCGCGTCATTTGGTAAGCTAGAACATATTTTTCGGCCCGAAAAGATCCCCTTTGCCTGAAAACCCGTCTTTTCAACCAATGTGTCCTGCCAACAATGACCGTCCATGTCCGAAACATGGACGCTCACAAAGTAGACTGTCCACCGCATACGAGTCGCACAAAGGGCCATGGAGCTATCCATGCTTGGTATAACCCTACTAGACCCGACTGCATAACACCGAAATCCGTCGTCGGTCGAAAGTATACGACGTCGGGGACAGGGCGATGCGCCTCAAGTAGAGTTAGGCAGGTAATCTACTTAGACGAGAAGATGGCCGATGGAGTAAAGCTATGACCAAATGGTGGCTAAGGTTAGGCCAAAGAATCCAGAGCCGTCCAAAGGCACGTTGGGTTGATGATATCATCAAGGTCGCGGGAAACTCCTGGATGAGGGACGCACGGAACCGGGAAGTATATAAGAGAAAAGGGCCTATACCCAGCAGTGGGTGATTTCGGGCTGAAGTGATGAATGATGACGATGGAAAAAATAAGGTGGTGGAGTTAGCTCCCATTTTGGCCACTCGCCAAATGAACCTAGTAGCGCTATAGCTTGCAAATCAGCCTTTAAGGAAATAAATATAGAAATATTACCTGGAATGACATAACGCACTGGTAGGAGCAGAAATTCCTAACTGTAGCATCGGACATTGTTAAATGGTACTGCGCTAGGGAAGTCCGCTTGCACATATCACATTTTGTTCTGAAAACAGTGTCTTTTTTAGTGCAAGTACTTTCACACGAAGCAAGTTCATAGTTATACGAAGGCACAGAAGGCTCAACAATTTACTTGTGCTGCCATGCAATACAAGGTCAAATTAAATTACAGTCCGGCCGTCGAGAGAATGCGTGCCTGACACCTGTCCGTGCGACTATTATAGTAACAAATAAAGATCAAATTCGCCAAACACGTATTCCTTTGTATGAAACCGACAGATGTCAAGAACGCATTCTCTCGACGGCCGGACTGTAACTAGCGAAACTCCGCAAACGTGATGGGTAAAGTTTTTACAGTGTAGATACCGACACCCATCATGTCTGTGTAGTTTACACAAAAAAAAAAACAAGATTTTTGAAATTGATATTTCAAGCAACACACTACACTACCTGCAGTGGTTGAAGAATATCATCGAATCAATTTTTATCGTGTTTAGATATCGATACCGCTTCTGCGGAGTTTCGCTAGCTAATTTCAATTGATCCTGTAATTTTCTTCACTCTTGTTGAATGATTATAGGTCCCAGTAAAATTACAGGCACACAAGATCTTTTAACTACACTTGGGAGCAAATAAATCGAGCCACTACCTTTTTTCACGTAAAATGGTAAATATTTTTGGTAATATGGAACGTATCAATTCGAACTATATATCGCCTAAAAGTTTAGTTAATAACCTTTACAATGAGGGTAAATTATTGAATAATAACCTTATTGAATGATAAATTATTGGCTCTGCAAGAAAAATGGTAATTTTGATAGAAAATTTAGTAGGGCTAAAACAGTCCATAAAAACAATAAAAAACAAAATTATTGCAAAAAAAATATTCTTAATAACTGGTATTACCCCCCCGGGCCCTGATACATTCTTGTAGCCTATTAGTCATCGATCTGATCAGCGTTACGATGACATATTGTGGTATGTTCTCCCACTCTTCAAGCACAGCGACTTTAAGCTCGGGAATGGATGAAACAGCGGGAACCCTGGCTCGGACTCTCCGTTTTAGCTCGTCCCATAGGTGTTCGATCGGGTTCAAATCGGGACTTCGTGCTGGCCATACCATTTGTTGAATCCCGATCGCAGACAAGTATTCCGTAACGATCTGCGCGGTATGAGGTCTCGCATTGTCATGCATAAACAAGAAATTTTCTCCGACAAAACCAGCATACGGCATTACGTGGTTTTCAAGAATGTCAGTTATGTATCGGTCAGCTGTTAATCCACGTCTACCACTGCCATCGTTGGCGGGGTCGACGAAGACAAGTTCCGTTTTTCCGTCTAGAGAAATTCCTCCCCACACCATACAAGAACCACCACCAAAACTCACCGTTTCTCGAATGCAACATTGGGCAAATCTTTCACCAGGACGTCTATACACTCGGTTTCTCCCGTCATTGCTAAAAAGACAGATTCTTGACTCGTCAGAAAACAAAACTGACCTCCAGTCTTCTAACGTCCAATTAATGTGTTCTCGAGCAAACTCCAAGCGAGATCGGCGATGAGCTACAGTCAATTTTGGGCCAGTTGCTGGTTTGTGTGATGTTAAATTTCGTTCTTTTAGTCTTCGTTTCACTGTCCACCTACTGATTGCGACTCCTCGAACGTCACGTAACGCTTGCTGTAGCTGAACAGCATTAAGTCCACGGTCGCGCAACGAATTGGTTGCAATAAAGCGGTCGTCACGTTCTGTTGTTGCCCGTGGTCGGCCAGTTCCAGGTCGCCGAACAAAAGCACCAGTCTCCAGATACCTGCGGTATACCCGCTGTACCTTTGAACGACTCAAATGAAGTCTGCGTGCCACTTCACGTTGTCCGTGTCCAACCTCAAGTAAAGCTACAACTTGGGCAGCTTCCGTCGGTGTAGTATCCATTTTATCAGGTTATTTTGATTACACAGACACAGATAAAGACAACAATAACAAGTAATATGGGTATGATTAACAAAAACCTCAAATTTAATCTTTTCTTAACAGAGTACAATAAAAATGTCATAAGCAAATTAAATGCGATAATTTTATTCTACCCTTTAAACTTTAATAAAAATGAAATTTTGACAACTAACTACCCTCATTGTAAAGGTTATTAAATACCCTTTTAGGCGATATATGTTTCGAATCGATGCGTTCCTTAATACCAAAAATAATTACCATAATGCGTGAAAAAGGAAGTGGCTCGATTTATTTGC
Source organism: Griposia aprilina (assembly GCA_916610205.1). Taxonomy (NCBI): domain Eukaryota; kingdom Metazoa; phylum Arthropoda; class Insecta; order Lepidoptera; family Noctuidae; genus Griposia; species Griposia aprilina. The sequence continues at coordinate 11,907,665 of OU744306.1, forward strand.
TCCCAAGTGTAGTCTTTAAGTTCGACAATACATGCGGCTATACGCGAGAAACTTACCTTTTCATCAGGCAAGTCTCCCGCGTAGTTTTATTTGCCTAAGTTTTTAAAAACGTAAAGGAGATATGCGCACAATATTGCTAATAGCGTTTATTTACTAATTGGTAATTGAAATGTGATGAGATAAGCCCCATCTAAACGAAGCAAGTTTCTTGCCTGCGGCATACAATAAAATTAAAGAAACTTATGGTCTTTTCAACTTATGTTATTCCATATGCAATTAAATCGTATCTTGTAAATCAGTCTATAGTGATAAAACATTGATTACTAACCTTCTGGAAGATACAGCATTCACAGAAACCTGGTAGAGATTCAAGCAGTTGAGTGAACACATCATAATGGCCTGACCATTCGGTTGCACCCGCCTGATCATATCAAAGTTGTACTTCTTGACCTTACACCAGTTACATGGCACTATATGCCGCGAATTACTTATGTACACGTTCATACACGATTTTGAGCAGAAACAATGAGCGCTCGAACCTTCGTATATGGTGAAACATTTACTTTGTTTGCGCTCGAAGTATTTTTTGCACCAGCGGCATTGGTCTGTGGGGGAAATGAGGTGTATTAGTTTCGTATGTATGCTACAAGATTGACTGTTTTATTTATTTATTTTATTAACAGTAATCGAATACGCACTTTATTCATTGCTGCATATGATTCATATTGTTGTAAGAGATTTGATGGGTGCAAAGTAACTAGATAATTCAAGTATCTATCACCGCCGCCAAATGTATGAATTGATGCTAAAATACTCACCGGGAAAGATATTATTGACGAATTTGAAAGCTGCAAAGCACGGATCGGAACACAACCTCTGCGACAATTCCTCACTCACTTCCACTTCGATAGCGGTCGCTTTTTCTAAGGAACACACTGCACATTTCGCCCACACCGGCTGAGGTATCGGGTTTTTACTCATTTGATCAAACTTCTCCATACAAGCTTGTGAACAAAAGTCTTTAAACTGTCCCTTATCACCCACTGGAGCTAGAAAGCCTTGATGACCAACAGATATATCCCTCTGACAGTAACAACATATTTTTAAGCCTTTCTTGAACTCTTCTAAACACGCCCAGTTACAAAACTGCCGGATATCGAAACCGAATCTGACGCAGTATTTTCCTAAGCTAGTATGTTGGACTGTGTTCTTGCAATTCGCACATCTTGCTCCAATTTTGTTCTGATACCTTCCTAAACACACTTCGTCACAAAAGTCCATAGTTTCCCAGGTCAGTATTTTCTCATCGACGTTAAGTATAAGCGTGCATTGGTTACACTTTCTGACGAAAGTCCGTTCTCTGTCCTCCCTCGCAGCTTGCACCATCGCGGGAGTTTTCGCCTGTATTTTGTAAGCTTCGTCCAAATATTTATCAGTTGCATTGCTAATAACTTTTAATTTCAGTAATGGAGGGTTCTGTGGCTGTGGAGGCGGCTGTTTTCTGGATACTCTCTTCTTTTTGATCATGTATCTACCGTTTTCTTTTCCGTTTAAGTTCTTTATGCAGATGTTCCCACAAATATAATGGTTTTCTCCATACCTGTTGAATGTGTACGCGCATTTTTTGTTTTCACTACAAACATAGCACTCAGCTTCTTTTGGCGTGATCTCTTCAACGACTATTCGTCGTCGTTTGAACACATATTTGTCGGCTTCGTCGGCCATCATACTGTTGAGACAAATCATTGAGCAGTAGTTAGTATCCTCGCCGTCATAGTTGTAATAAAAGTAGCATGTTTTTTTTTCTTCACATTCTGAGCAAGTCAAGGGTTTGGGTATAATTTCTTCTATCAAATATTTCTTGTGTGTGACTGTGTACTGTCCTGAGTGGTCAATTTGGTATTCTTTGACGCATTTCTCGCTACATAAGTAGTTGGTGTCGTTGTCCTTGGTTGAGAATCGGTAGGTGCATGCTTGTTCTGCATTACATTGTGCGCAAGTACTGTCGAAAGAGCTGATCTCCTGAATTATGTGAGGGGTTACATTTTCGTCGGCTTCTACTGATTCATCGTGTTCGTTTTCGATTTCTTTATCTGAAAAACATGTTAGTCTTTATTAATATTTCTTATTTTAGGAACGAAACCAGTTATGAATAGACTCTGTTCGAATCCGGAAAGTCTGTGAAACCTGAAAGAATAACGTAAGGCCGCGGCCTGACCTCAAGCGACAGCCGCGCGTGTACGCGATCGTCGTGCTCATTTATATGAATGCCAGCTGTTGCCCGCGACTTCGCCTGCGATCCGGGATGAAAAGTAGACGTCCTTACCCGGAGTCGATAGCCGACCCTCGGCCACCGTAGGCGCGGGCTTGCGGACGGCGAGCAATGGGCAGCTTGCCGTCCGGTAAGGACCAGGCCCGGGTCAACGACGCGTTGTGTTCCACGCGCGCCTCAAAGAGATGTCAGCATAATTGATGGGGTCCGACAGGGCCGCTGCCTGCCGGGGTCGAGGATTGTTCGAAAGAGTTACCATGGCCCTGGCGCACAGGCAACTGAAGGAACACGGGTGGGTTTTAGTCAGTAAGAGTCTGACACGCCCTTCCGCTCCGCCCAGAGCAGGAGAGGTCATTCGATGAATTCCCACCCCAAAAAAAAAAAAGACGTACAAACAAAGAAACTTATTTTCGCATTTATAATATTAGTTAGGATGTCATACTCGCGCGATCAATCATTACTCAGGTAAACGACCACGTAATTCCGTATTCGCGTGACAGTCGCCTTCGTCTAGGACGCAGGGTATGTATGACACATAATATAATTGAACTCACCTCCACCATTTTCCTGCGACGCCTCTTCATTAGCCACGTCAGTTTCTGTGTGCTCTTCAGCCACCTCACTGTTGGTCTGTTCATCTCTACTGGCAGTTGCAGCACCAGCTTCCGCCCCTTCTGCAGGCACCGACGCTTCCGCTTCTGCTGCTGCTTCTGTCATAGATAAAAGCCCCAATGTCAGCATTAAAACTATAAGACATGATGTTGCTACAAAAATCCATATTAATATTATTATTGTGAAAGTAACTCTGTCTGTCTGGTACCTTTTCACACCTAAACGGCTGAATGGATTTTGATAAAATTCGGCACACAGGTAGACCATGACCTGGGTTAGGACGTAGAATACTTTTAACCCGGTATTACGTTTCCGTGGGGATAATTTCCGACCACAGCGCGGGCGAAGCCACGGGGAAAAGCTAGGATGTTATTTTTTATTTCCAGTCTTCTGTCAGCCCTTGAACTTTAATCAGATTGGTTGTTTCTTCACTTGGCAGTTTAAGATTGGTCACAACTAGCGGTGCGTCATCTCGTTATTAGATTTATCAGTATTGGTTAGATTGACGCTATTCATTCTCTTTTAAGTCTGTAGGTAGAGTCTGAAGACTTTAGAAGTGTCACAGCAAGTTAATATTTATGTTTTTGGGGTCTTTCCTTGTAATTAAGCTTTAAGCTTTTAGTGAATTAAAATATTACAGTTATATAGCCTCTAAATGCATCTACGGTAACATGCATTAACTGCAGTGCTTTTCTGTATAATTCAAAACTCGTTATCGCGCTCACTTTGGTGACTTGTCTGTTACATAAGCGACAGACAGGCGACGTATATAACTACATTTCAATTAGAGGTCGTAGCACGAACCCGCGAAGTAAACGTTACGTTAATTCGAACAATTTTTTATATAGAAACTACAACTATGCATTTTGGTTTAAATTTATGCAGAAAGCACAATTACTATCAAGTCTTAGAACGAAATGAATATTATGTGCGACGTTACGTTTACTCCGCGCGTTCGTACTACGGGATCTTCAGTTGTCTGTAAACCAGCAAAAAAACAAAAAAGAACATGCATTACCTTCAGCCTGTTTTCTCTTCTCAGCTAAAACCTTCTCAGCCTCAGCCTTGTCAGCTTCAGATATTTCTCTTTCAATGTCTGGTAAGAGGCACACTTCCTCATCAGCCCCTGGTTCGTCTACCAACTCAGTCACTCCGCCTTCGTCGATAGGAAGATCTTGAATTAGAGAAGTAAGAGATTAGATAGCACTTTTTCCAATCGAATAATAGTAAAAATGTTTGGTGATGATTTTCTAAAGCTATGATTGTCGTAAGGAGCCGAACATTGGTCGCTAACGCTTTATTGTTGTTCGACCGAGTGTTCAAAACTAGGACTCTCATGATATTTGATCCTTAAGACGTCACATCAACAAGCAGAAAGTTTTAGGATACCCTAGGAAGATACCTAGACTAACTGTAAGTAGTGTGTGTCCGTGTGTGTAGATTATTGGAAAATCAACACTAAAAAATCTATTGTTGTTTTTCTTATGCAGTATGGGCTATATCTGTAAAGTATAAAGGATGATTTCCACCAAACGGCTCGCATCGCATCGGATCGGAAAGGATACGAACGGATGCGGCGATAGCCGATCGCGTCCGGCAGGATGTCGACACATAGGATCGGCTCCGTACCATCGCTTGCGAACATATCCGTTTCTGCGCCTAGTCAAATAGTTTAATTCCTACCGTGTTGACGTTCTAATTTTTGAAAATGGTTGAAGTTGACCTAGTATTGTTGTATATTGCATTAGAAGAAGAAAATAATCATAAAACACAGAAGAATAAAAGAAAAATTTGAATTGATGATTTATGGCAAAAACGGTGTAGGGTTGGCGCCCGGCCACGGCTTTAAGCGCAAGCGACGACTGCCAAAAGGATCCGATCGTGCATCGCATCATACTTTCGGCTACGATCGCGTGTCGCGGAAGACGCTTGCGGCCAAGCTGCTGTGGGTGGCTTGGTAATATAGACTTAAAATACTGTGTACCGTAAAACGGGGTGAATAGGAACGCAGGGGTGAATCGTAACGAAACTTTAAAAAGGAATTTTAACATTTAAATAATATAATTTGTTGCCAACAGGGACACGTAATCGGTTAATTATAATACAGTATACACGTTAGAGTCCTTTTTGGCGACATACTATAATATTTCAATGTTAAAATCCCTTTTAAAGTTTCGTTACGATTCACCCCTGTGTTCCTATTCACCCCGTTTTACCGGTACACGATTTAATATTGTTTAAAGATTGTAAAAAAAAACTGACTTATTGACTGGCAGAAAATGCCTCAGGCATTAAGTCCGCCTTTGTACAGTATTTTTTTGCTTGTGCATAAAGTTTGAATAAATAAATAAAATCTGTTCCGATTCGATGCGATGCAAGCCATTTAGTGGAAATCATCCTTAACTGTCACAAAGTAATTCACAACATTTACGGCGAATTTCACCAATGAGAATGAACATGATCAGCACACCATCTAAACCGTATTCAAGAGTTGCCAGTGTTATCATTGTTGTGGAATACTGACAGCTCTAGAATGCAGTTTAGACATGCTGATCGCGTTCAGTTTCATAGGTAAAATTGGCACTTCATTGGTTTTTTTGGTGAATTTCAGGTATTATCAAGAAGATCGTTTCATACAATTTCTCCAAAAAAGCATTGTGATAGTATAACATAATTATTCCACTATACCTGTATGATGTTCCTCATCTTCATCAGCATTATGATCATCATCGTCATCATCTATGTTCACCGTAACACCTATGTCTGACTTCTCCCTCGTCTCATTTGCTTGACTAGAGTCTGTTGTGTCTTTCAGGAGAGCATCGAAGGGGTCAAGGGCCTGTTAAAGTATTTTATTACGTTTTTTGAAAGTAAATGTGTTGGTTTGTTTTTTGGTTCAACGAGAATGTTTGAAAACCATTTTTGAAGTAAATACAGGCTATGCCTAAGCCGGGCATTTGTGTAGCTAATCAAAAATTCATTAAAATTTAATTGCATTGGACATTGAAAGAACATCAAACATTACACTAGAGTTAAACAGTATTTCTTTTTCTATCATACATGTATCGACTCTCAAATTCAGAAATAAAAAGCATAAGATTATTCAGATTGCCAAAAACACTGTATTTAACCAAATTTATAGTTGTTTAAATATTAAATAATATTATTTACCTGTGTATGATCCTCTTGATGATGATCGTCCACAGAAATATTTGGTGCCGTCTCAAATTGAGGCTGGCCCTCGTCATCATTGTCTTTTTTTTCATCATTGTCTATGATTTCAACCTTATCATCATCAGCTTCTTTCTCTTTTTTCTTTGTCTTGCCTTTAGCTTCAGCTTTATCACGAGCACCATCAATATTTACAACTTCATTAGTTTCTACAGCATCATTATCAATTTTTGCAGAATCATCGTCAGTTTTTGTGACACTATCCTCATTAGCTGCCTCTTCACTGTTTTCTTGGCTCAGTTGAGTGAATGTTTGGCTTTCATCAAGAGTTTCTTGGCTAGCTTGAGTGTATGTTTGGCTTTCTTCAATAGTATCTTGGCTTAGTTGAGTGAATGTTTGGCTTTCGCCCATTGTTTCAGCTGTTTCTTGGTTTACATCATTACTAGTTGCATCACTTATATCCTGACTGGGCTCATCCAGAGAAGTTGACTCTTGTGGCAAAACATCTTTTGTTTTATCTTCTTCTGAATTTGCTTCACTGTCTTGTGATTCTTCAATTACTTTGTCTGGAGTGTCAGCTGTAATTAACAGGCTGTGTTTTACTAATATGAAAATGTATTATTCTGTACGGATGTAAAACGAAAAGTTAAGCCAGCATCAATAGCTTGTCTTAGAATTGACTAGCACTTTGATAAGGAAGAACACCACATTGAAAGTATATCATAAGTCCCATTAGGAAGTTATAATAAACAAATTTTCTTTCCTAAAATGCCACAGATAAACAAAGAAATCATACAACAAATCCATTGATTGTTAAATCTGAGAAAAGTAGTTAGTATGTGCACTGCATTTTTGTAAATCTAAAAGTCTATAAAAAAAATCATGAGTTAACTAAATTGTTACAGTAAACACTGAATTATGATGATTATGTTGTCAAACAAAAGTGTAATAACAAACTTACCTTCATCTTTAGCATCCTCCTGACTGTCTCCATCTGTGGTATCTGTTACATCTCTCTTACTGTCACCAACATCACTTTTAACACTATTGCTGTCCTCTGTGATCACATCATTGTCTACATGATTTTGTAACTTACTCTCACCTGGTTCAGTTGCACTTTTTGTTAAATCACTGTCAGACTTTACATCACTACTGGAGTCTGTGACTTCAGCACTAACTTCGGCACCAGCATCACTGCCCGCAGAAGCTTCTGTCCTCTCTTTGCGCTCTCCAACATCAAGTTTCTCAGTTGCCGTATTGTCGCCAGATCCTTGATTGATATCTTCACTTGGTTTCTCAGGCAAACTCTCTTTTTCATCCATAATTCCAATCCAATTGGAAATGTATTGTCAATTCAACAGGCAAATATCATCTGAAATCATCACATTACAATATGAGGACACAAAACAATAATTCTCTCTCATAATATTCGCCGCACCCGGCAGAACAGCTTTTAGGTTATGATACTACTGGACAAGCTCAGTTTGACACTAAATAAACATAGAAATTAATTCCAAGCCAATGTTACACACAATGTGTACCGCCATAAAAACAGACTGTGAAAAGGGTAAAATGCTAGTGACAGAAACTGTAATTCATGGTTTACGACGCCAATCATTAGCCAAGCCACACGTCCCGCGCTTATTTCGACTTTCAATACAGTACATTAGAAAGTGATTATATGTGAGAAAATAAAGCATTCACACTGCAGAATTATTAACAAAGGCGTTGGGGTCAATGCGATTACAGTGTAGAATGTGTAAAATTAACTGATATTACTACAACAAGGCTGTCAGGTAAGTTCCTTTGTAAGCAATGAAAAACTAAAGGTCATTTAGATGCTGATTTATCAAAATATACATCAAACGGACACCTGGAAAAAGTATAATCGTTTACAAATACTAATAATTCAGTATAAACTATTTACGACTTACTTAAATTTAAAATTGTTCACAAATCACATAAAAGCACAACAAACGGCCACCATTTTGGAATCAACTTGCCCCTGCCAAATTGTTGCGGAAATGCATTAGCTGTCAAAATGAGCCTTATATACAATAAACATTATCAGATCTAAAACTAATGATGAAGAGATAATATAGTAAATATTAATTCATTTTAAATATGGTGATTGGAAGCTTAATTCCATAAAACGGTAAATAATTTTTAATAAGACTTAAAACCATTTTCAAATTCGGGTGGTATTGTTGGTACAAGGTGACGCTAACTTTAGTGATGGGAAAGTGTTTATCGGTTTTTTTATTTATTCCTTTTCAATCCCCATTTTTACAAGCTGGCATTTGTTTCACAAAAGTCACGTTTTCTATATTCAAATATAAATTATCGTTGATCGAACACTTCTTTTGTTTACAGCTATGAAAATAAAGTTAAAAATATATTTGCTGGCCCAGGTTGGTCGAGAGGAAGCAGTAGCTATAACTTTATCGATTTTTCTTCTTTGACCTATTCTGACATTGTTAACTCGCAGTTGATCAAAGTTTACTAAGTTTTAGTATGCTAGTGTTAGTTTATCAATCTAGACACATAAGGTCGACAGTCCCTTGTATCGAAATAAGGAACACACCATTGGAACACACAAATAAAACGCATTTTGGGTGATATCGACAAAACCACAGACAACATTGTTTTTGGAGGACTGAACTAGTGTGCACCCAAAGTATTAGTAAAGGGGATATTAGACGGTCAATCGGACATCAGTCGAGTTCAATCTGGTCAGTTTGATTAAGAGACAATTCTATAATGGATATTTTACGTCGGTCTAGCATTACAAGATCTAACTAACCAACATTACAGATCGAATTGATGCCAAATTGATCGTATGGTCCTCTTTTGAACTGCATCTGCATTCCGTGTCTATGGGCGTTTAGCTAAAAAACATCCTCCTTTTTTGAAGTCGGTTAAAATGAAAGTGTTCAGTTCATAACGTGCAATATTAATGTATTTAAAAAAAGAGAAAGAGCACGACTTTCTGACAAACTACGTGTGGTAATGCTCCAGCTACATTGTCGCAATAAAGCGAACCACACTTCGCGCGCTTTCTGTTTACAGCGCGAGAGGTATAGCAGTGTACAATGTAGCGCCCTAACAAAGAACGCACTGCCTAAACTGCTGGGTCTAAAATCATGAAATTTTACATTAGAGTTCCTTAACTAACGAAGGTAGCATCAAGCACAAAGGTAGGTTTTTTTTTTAAACTAATCCCCTATAGGGGATGAAAGTTTGTATGGAAGTTCACCATTTTTGCTTGTGGGAAATGTCATTGGGCACACGACTTGTAGTAAGTAATATTGAGAACGGCAAATAATTACTTTTGTTTTTATTTTGGTTAATTTTCATCATATTGCGTTCATGAATAGGCATATTCATGAACGCGACTAATTTTGACAGCTGATTTTGGTTGCTTATGTTCTCAGTTACTATTTCAATCACTCAAATAAATTAATGATTCCCATTGGCAACTATTTTGTATATCTCTTTTGTCATTGGTTAATCTACAACAATTCTTTTCATCGACCAATAGTGAATCAGAAATGTGGTACAGTTAGTTGTTAAACTTCCTCAATTATGGCGGGTTCGTGTTTTTTCAAGCTCAAATACGAAATGAGTAGTTATTTGCGCCGCCCGGGCGGCGACATTGACAGCGATTTGTCGAATATTCTCGTGCGCCATTTTGTGAATGCTATGGAATTTTGTGTTAAGTAATCAACGCGAGGAAATTAAAATTCGTGTAAGTTCAACTTTGGGCCAAGTGCCCTTCACGTAAGAAATGATATTCGATATATTCGCGATTCGTGTGTGATAACTGCAGTGTGGTCGCGTTTATCGTTTATTCGTTTCTGTTTTGTTTCTTTTTGCAAGCGAAACATTGCGATTCAGCCTTATTTCTGGGCGCTTACTCATCGCTTCATTCGGTACATAGAATCGGGGTTTATTTTCAGGTTTCATTACAATGTCTGAGAAGTTGGTGGGGAAAACGGTGCTGAAACGACATGAGGTTGCCAGGCCCGTTCATATCCAGAGGCTGGAGGCCTCCTTGGACGTGCGCCCGTTCGTGGGCCAAGTGGAGAGGATCCTAAACTCGGATGTGGCGTCCGACAGTGAAGATGACTCTGATGCCAAGTCCTTTGGAAATGAGATGTCCAAGGGGGACCGGATGATCCATGGGGTGGTAACCACCAAACAAGGTAACTGCCTGATACCATTAATTCAACAACAGTAACACAGGAACATTTTCATAATAGATAACATTATTACATTAGTACTTCGGTTATAATTGATTTTATAAGCTGTTGAAAATATCCTTATCTCTGCATACACTGCACAAGTTTTATTTCACTCATATCACTATAAAACACAGAGGTAATGTGCTACATAATAAGCTTGTGCATAATAGGAGAAAAATATTGATACAAAACAAAACTAACCAAAATAAAATAATTTCGATCAATGTTTATGAATCAAACAGTTTGATCCTAGGCTCTAGTATTATACTAAATATATCCATACTTATATTTATTATAAAATTCAAAAGTAACTTTTGTCTGTATGTTACCTTTTCACGCCTAAAGAACTAAACGTATTTCAATAAAATTTGGTAAGGAGATAGATGGCATCCTGGGGAAGGACATAGGCTACTTTTTGTCCCAGTAGTATGTTCCCGTTGGATAATTTCCGACCTCCACATGTGCGAAACCGCAGGCAGAAGCTAGTTTGACCATAACTCAATTTACAAAGAGTACAAAAATTCATAATCAATATATATGAAATACTTAAAGGACATCATTTACTAATTTTATTTATTATTCTTTTTGATCACAAATGTGATAATAGTTCCATCATTATTCATTATTATTCGCAATACATAACAATGTCTGTGATAATCATGTTATTAAAGCTTTATGCTCAACCTATTTTCATGAAACATGTAAGAAAAACCTAGCTAGAGTACTTAATAATTATCATGGTAAATACAAAGCATATTCCACTAGTTCAACAATGACTTGTTTTCAAAACTTATCATTGTCAAAAAAAATGCCAAGAACCTCATTCTCTTTTCCATTTCAGAACGCCAAAGTGACCGTCTCAGACTCTACAACTTTAGTTCAGTAGGGGAAGAAAGAGAATGGCTTAGGGATGTCCTATTATCCTCAGGGTCAGAAACAAGCAGTGATGATGACTCCCCTAATTGTAAGGAGATGAGAATACGCAGGTTGTTGAAGGAGAGAAAACATCATAATAGATATGCAAAGAAGTATTACAAAGATCAAGGGGTGAGTCCAACATTATTTATTCACTTATTTCTAAGCTTTACTGTTTATTCAGATCATGATGTTTTTAATAACTTAATGTTTTTTAACCAACTTGATCTTGGTAGACTTGTAGTGAATATTTGAAGTTTTTTTTAAATTTGATCTTATGTCTGCTACCTAACTACCTGCTTAAGTTTGAACTAAGTGCTTACCTATAAGTATGGTGTATGCCATTGACTTAGATTGGATGATCAATTCACATGGACAAAACAAAAAAAGCTTATTAGATGTTGAATTCTAATAAAAAAATAATCTTCTTAGCCTTAAAAAAACTGGAAACTTAACAGAATTGATTGAGTAATCACAAATGTTTTACTTGTTTAACTAATTAGTAATAAGTAACTAATCATTATCAGAAACCCTAGATTTTCCAGTGGTTTATTTATCAAGCATTTCATGTTCACTATGATTCATAAGTGCTAGTAAATGTTCCATTTGACAAACTATTGTAATGCAAAATTCAAATGGTATTATAATGTTCAAGGATGTGTTTTGCTGATGGAGTTACATTGACTTGCAAATGTTGCAAAGCGCAAATTGATTTCATGTATCAATAATCAATTTGAAAACTACTTCTTACTTCATATTCATGGGCAATTTATGCATTATTCTGCAATAGAGACATTATCAAGCATTATTAAAAATTATGTTTGTGATTGAAATGCATTCCATAAGTGTGTGACAAATTCTAGGGAAAACCTATAATAAGTGTATAGTACCAAGACATAAGTTATAACAAACCAGAAACATTTAAATCAGATAGTTCTCAAAGAGGACTTTTGACTCAAAAATTATTCATATTTTGCCAGAGTATATTTTATTTTATTAAATAGGAACAACAAACAGCTACATTATGCAATATTACTTACATATAGAAAAACTTATGTAATATTATAGCCCACAGCGCTGTTCACAGATTGCTCTGAATAAATAAAACCTTATAGTCACTAGGAGTTGAACTGTTTAAGCATGACAGTTACAATAATATTATAAAAACAATAAAACAATAAACAGCTATACAATTTATATGTATACAATTTCATTTTGCCACTCAGTTTTTTACATATTATTGACAGCATCAATATGTATTAGCACTGCAAACCTGTCTGAGGTCACCAACCTCATTGCCTAGAGGTCACTAATCTCCTGCACTCTTTTATAACCAAATTATTTCTATAACCTCAGAACTCTCGCTACATGTACTATGGTGCTGGACTCCTATCAACAGTCGACCGTTACCCAGAGCGTCGTATTAGCCGGTCGGTACCTCCACAACCTTCGACAAGGGGTCGTAGGGGCAGGCCTGCAGAACGAGGGTCTTCTACTAGAGGTCTGCATAAAGCAAGACGAGGGAGGGTCAGAGATGCTAGGATGAATGAGGGTGGGGATATGGTAAGCAGAACGAACAGTGTTTAACATTTTGGGATTATACCAAGAGAATGTCTAGAATTATTTATAGAGTTTCTTTCAAGAGCTCATTTCTATGTGATCACAAATCTGTTTGTTATGCAAAATGATTAGGGCAGTTTTGAATGAAGTTTTTTAATCATTGAATAGGCTGGCCCCTTTTTTGTAGATAATTAATGAGTGACTAATGAAAGCAGAAAAGCAGCACTTCTAATTGGCTGATTAAAACTTTTACTAGGGTTGTTTTGATCTGGAAAACTCAGATACGAAATACTCTTGCATAAGTACAGTTCTTGAATAATTCTTAAAACAATGTTTATCATAGGTAATAGGTAATATGGGCTGGTGTTCGCAACTCCACGTCAATGCGCGTATTTTGCGTATGGGTGGGAAAATCGATTATTCGATCCACCCCAGCTCCTCGAGGAAGGCCAGCTACGCCTTGGTGTTACTGACAATCTCACGTAGGGTACCTGGGTTACCGAAGTACTTAGCCCTGTACGTAGCGATTTCCGGGCAGTTTAGAAGCACATGAGCTGCTGTTTCTTCGTCCTCCATGCAGGCCCTGCACAGCAGACTGTCTGTGACTCCTATGACAAAGAGGTGCTTACCATTTTAATGTTTATCATTTTAGCCTGATGGTGTTGATTGGGAAGAGCAATTACGTAATCTGAAAGAGGAACCTGACAATGACGAGTACGGTATGTCTGCTGAAAAGCCTGGAGTTAGGTAAGTTTGAAATTAAATGACGTAAACAGAGTTTTTCTGTGCCTCTTACCTGCTCTGCCATCAACGTGGACACCTACTGGCCATAACTAATTTAAAAAGCACCATAAACTCGAAAAGAAGAACACTCGCTTTGCGCAACATTGCGCTACACCCTGCGCATGCCTTTAATTAATTCGCTACATCGGAATGCATCCAAATTTAAATCAACTTATATTCTCGAATATTTTTGTTTACCATTGTTATTTCACCAGAGGGCGCAAGAAGCTCTCAACACTAAAGAGCCCGGAAGCCCTAACGGCTCGCAGAAGACGTCACTGGCTGTTACTAGTTAAGAAAGAGCTTGGTAAAGTTCAACGAGCTCGCACTGCCACGCATAGAGAGGTGATGTTGCAGAGGAAGCGACTTGCGACCTTATGCTGTAAACATTGGCGACATATTGCAATGCAGGTAACAACAGTAAAACCTTAACATGAAGTTACGCATTAATCTGGTGGACACGGCGACAAGATGCAAGTATCATGACAAAATGCTTGTTCATATTAATTTTTAAAAGACGGTGCAGACCTTATATAAAAATTGCTTACCCACATTGCAGGCTGATATTCTTGTATATTAATAGCTGACTCCCCCCTAGCTTTAACTTATTATAACATCATTTGACAATGACTAGCCATTTCTGCCCACAGTCACAAAAGAATATGAAAGAAACAGTATGGCGGTGTAAGCGACTAAGTCGAGAAATGCAGGCATACTGGAGGAGATACGATCGCGCAGAGAGAGAGACAAGACGACGCATGGAAAGAGAGGCAGAGGAACAGAGAAAGGTAACCTCATTGCAAACTAGATATAATAATATAAAAATATGCCAGAATTGAGTCAATAGTAATTTAAATAGAGGGATTAAGGCCGCTGTTTCTTGAAACTTTGGTAGTTTGATTAAAATTTGTAGTCTGTAAATGCAATGCCCAGTATCATATGAACTTTTAAGATGAGTCAAAACAGTTCCCAGACATAAAATATAACACAACTAGCTTGGCAGAAAGACTATCATACACATATGATTGACAAAGATGATACTCTACAATGCAAAACTCTTATTACAAAACCACCTCTCACTATGGTTCCAGCTGAAACCCTCAAGCAATTTATTGTATTTTGAACTTTATTCTGACTAGCGTAAAGTTCATACAAAATTGACAATGTAGACTCAGTTACAAAATCAGCTTTTGTATTAAATTAAGAAGTTTACGTAATGCGCCATGTTTACAGCTGGATACTATATATCTAGTTTTCACTTATTCTCCATTTTCCTCCGACCCTGCTTCAGTGTCTAATTGATTAACAGAACTTTTACCCCAGATGGACGTAGAACTAATGGAGGCAAAGCGGCAACGTCGCAAACTGAACTTCCTGATTACTCAAACAGAGTTGTATGCGCATTTTATGCAAAAGAAGCTGAATTCTGGCGACTGTGGTGACGGTGGAGCTGATCGGATTCTAAGGCAGCTGGATGAGGATAGAGATCCGAGACTGGCTGCTATTGATCATTATGATAGGTAAGCAGTAGAATAATAAGTATAATAAAGTCAGTGCTGAATGAAATTCTATTCTGAAGACTGATGGGTATTGCACAACATTCTAGAACATAGAAAGAAAGAGGCTAAATATAGGGGCTGGTGGCTAAATAATAACAGCTGCACTGGTCGATCTTCTAGGTTAAGCTACACTTTCCGAGGTCGGATGGGTGACCATCCATAACATACCGAGACCCCTCCGTGCCTCGCAAAGCTCGTAAAACTGTTGGTCCTGGCTGTCATTCGTATGTTTTTGATATTCGTTACGGGTAGTCAGAAGCCCGAATGTCTGACAACCAGTCTTGCCAAGGGGTATCGTAATCATCAGCCTACAGCAGTCCACTGCTGGACATAGGCATCTCCAATTGCACGCCATTTGGCTCGATTCTCAGCAACTCTCATCCAGCTGCTCACACTCGAAAGCCGGGCTTAAAAACAGAACAATTTTCAAAATAAGTACTTACCAATGTTATCAACAACGTTAACAATTTCTTTGCAAAAAATGAGAGGTTAGAAAAGCCCGCATAAGAAGCCGATGCGTGTGAGCGAGAAAGCATACGGAACGTCCACAGATTTACGTTTTCATTCATGGACGCGATCTCGCGGATCTCGCATCCTGCTTAACGCTATAGCGTTAGAGCGAGATCGCAACTGCGCCACTGCGCCATCGGAGATAGTTTGGCAGCGGTGCATGATGAAAATGGCGCAGAATTTAAATATTATTCTTTGAGTATGTAAACCTATATAGCAGCGCTGCAGATACCTTGCAGCGCGCGGCCGGCGCTGCGCGGAATTGCGCGGTTTTTAATTTCATTATTCTTATCAATTCTTGCGACATGATTGAGTTAGTTAATTTACAAGTTTACATGACGTGTAGTTTGTTTTTTTTTTTATTGATAGGCTCACGTTTAATTGAAAACCGGGCTTTTTTCGGCTTTAGTAAAAGGAACGCCACTGCCTGCAATGCGTTAGAGAACAGTTTCCGGGAAATTACGTCCCCTTGTCTCACCCCTCGACGCAGGAGGATATGTTCAGTTTGCTGGTCCTGAGTTTGGACGGTGAATGTCGCGTTTTCATAAAGACCACTCAGCACTTGGATGTATCGCCAGTCGACTTGGCAACGCTGCAGAGACTCCAAAACAGGCCAGCGGGTAATTACGTAACACACTAACAGTAGGAATGGGTTTCATTTTGACAGTTCAACAACATTCATTGCGTCATTTACGTTGTTGAGCAGACAAATTTTACGAACAAATGAAGCAATGGATTAGCAATAGGCTTCAAAATGATTCAGATTGTGATAGATAGTGTGTTTCGTAATTAGGGTGCAGGTCTCGATAGAGTCAAAAGCCTTCTCATAGTCCTTAAACGCAAGACCCAGGGGTCGATTATACTCTTCGGACTTCTGTATAATTTACTGCAGTGTGGATGTGGTCTATGGTGCTGTATCTTCGAAATCCGGCCTGCTCTGGTGTCTTGGCGCTAGACGATTCGTGACGACTCTTGAAAACAACATAATATGTGGCTTAGGAGCGAAATGTGTGTGTAATTCTTTAGAAGGGTCTTATTACCCTTTTTAAAGAAGAGAACGACCACGCTCCTTAACCACGCTTCTGGACTTCTCCCAGAAAACAGGACGGAGTTGTAGAGCTCCAAAAGCTCTTGAGTATGGAACTTCCTTTCGCTTTTAGGAGCTTGGTCGTAATCCCGTCCTCACCAGGGGCTTTTCCATTTTTAAACTATTTAAGAGCCGCCTCGATTTTGTCTTGGCTGACTTCTGGTAGGTCTTCCGTGAAATAGTGGGTCAAGGGCCACCTTGACCTGGCCCTTGAATGAGGATTGTAGAGCCATCTAGAATCCTCATTTTCGGGATCAAGTCGACATGCATGCGATGCGTACAAATGGCCGTAAAAGTTTTCGACTTCCGAAAGGATCTCCGGCTTCGAAATGACAATGTCCCCCACTAGATTTGTTCAACTTCGTCAGGTGGCTCCTCCCAAGTAATTGGACAAACACTTTCGACCCCCGATTTTGCTCAATCGCTTCCTCTATACAGCGTGTATTGGAGCGTCGGAGGTCACGTCGTACTAATATTTTTGTTGAGTGCCCGTTGTTCTGACGAAGGGATAGGTAGAATTTCACGTCGTTCCCTCATAAGCTCCAGAGTCTCTTCCGAAAATTTGGAATTCTTGTCCGTACGCCGCATTTTGAACAATCACGCACCTTCCTCCATAAGGATTTCCACCATTTGGTTGAGCACCTGGTCGATATCATTTGTGTTTTCCATGGCAGCGAATCGGTTCTCCAGGTCTGACTGGAATGCTACAGATCCTAGCATAGTTTGGAGCATATTTGGATGGAGCCTAGACTTCATCAAACGAGTTCGCTCAAGCTTGAAGTTGATATTCAGAGAGCCTCTAATAAGTCTGTAATCACTGCGGGACTTGCACCTGTTGATCACCGAAACATCATGCTTTTTATCCGTTATGATGAAGTCTATCACATATTTCGTCATAGTGTCAGGACTTCGCCACGTCCACTTCCTTTGGGGCTGTTTCTTAAAGAAGTAATTCATCAAGAAAAGCCCTTCCTCTAGGAAGTTGACTAGCATTTCCCCCTATGATTTCTGCTGCCGAACCCGTAGGATCCTATTACCGATTCGTTGCAATCATGTACCCCCACTTCCTTAGCGTTAAAATCCCCCATGAGAACGTTGTAGTGGGCCTTAGTGGTGGAACGCAAGGCCTTGGAGATGTCCTCGAACATTTCCTCCACTTCGTCATCCGAGTGTGCCGAATTTGGTGCGTGTACCTGAACAACCTCTCGGTTAGCTTCACTACGAGGTACGCTACCCTGTTCTAGACACTGGAGACTTTCACGTTGTCCCAAAGGGATTTGTTTAACAGGAACCCGACTCCGGCTTGGGATAGTTGGTCTCCCTATCGAAAATACAAAAGGTGGCCCGATTCAAGGGTTATTGTGTCCTCCCCCTCTTTTCGGACTTTACTCAACTCAAGAATGTGCCACCTGATTTTTCCAAGCTCTTCTTCTAGCTGCACTAGGTGTTCGTCGAGCTGTAACGTGCATCCGTTATACGTCGCCAAGGTCTGTTGGGTTTGGCGGTCATTCGTAACCCGGAGATTCTTCGCACCCCCTACCTTGCCGTAACCGTGACCGCCGCCAAAATCAGGAATCGTAAAGTGGCCGGGAACGGGGCCGTGGTTTATTTTGGCTTGCCTTTAAAGGTTTTGCCCATAATCGCCACGCTTGGCATGCAGGTTGGCGATCGCAGATCGACGATGAAGAGTGACGCTGCTGCCTGTCACTAGTCTGCGCCATTTAGCTGTAATTTCGATTTCGCTTCGACATGACGCACAAAAATAAACGCAATAGTATCAGTAACTCTGTGAATATAAGTTTATTAATAGTCAATGCCCCTTGCATTTGTAACCCTGTTGCTTGAGACAATGCTAATCTTGGTGAAACGATCGAGAAGGAAAATGTATTCTGTCATTATTAGTCAAATAATTCTTGATCGCTCCAAAGCTCATGCTTTGCAAGGCAGAAAATATTACATTTGAAAATGTGAACATTGGGACATAAGTAAAATGTTGTATAGCCCTGTTTATCTCGTTACCACCATACATTCTAACCCCATCCTCTTCTGACAGCGAAGCCATGAAAGCTCGCGCATCGCGGAACGCTCGAGAGGCATTTCGCGCCGAACGCGCTCGCACGCAGCTATTCGACTCAAACGCGGGCGCGAGTGACGCGACCGACACCGACGGCGGCGCCGACCTCATTGACGGCCATGACAGGAGAAATGGAGACCACGACCAGCCTGATATATTTAGAGGGACTTTGAAGGGGTACCAACTGAAGGGCATGAATTGGTTGGCTAACTTGTATGATCAGGTGAGTTTCTATGCCATGCAATATAGGCTAATAATTTGGGGTTTCTGCAAGTCATAATGACCAATTTTTGTAACATTGTGCCACAAATGTTCGTTTAAATTCTAGCATGTGTGTAGCCTGGGGTTCTCTTTTCTAAATGGCTTCTATTAGGTAGATCTATCTGAAAGGTTTTGCATTCAAATCTGCTTTTCGGTTCTAATTATTCTGGAAATTTGGTCCAATTTCAGAATGCCAATTCCTGTAGTTAAAAATCTAGTCGCAAACTCATCTCAGCAACATTAAATGTTTAATATATTACAAAAAAAAAAAAAAAATTTACAGGTATTTTTTACAGATTATGACATTAGAATTCCAACCTTTTTAAAAATACGGGAATTGTCCCTCAGATCTAATGGCTGTATCACAATCAAATATAAAATAACACCTGTATTACCCGATATTTGTGTAAAGGTGCATTGTAACATCCACATTTCGCCAGTTTTGTTTAAGTCCAGTGTAATCGACACATAAATCCTGACTACGGGCTCAAAATTATCTTCAATTTGGCAGATCCCAAACGATTACAGTTAATCGAACTTACGGTGTTAATTTTTTCCTAGGGTATTAGCGGTATTCTAGCTGACGAGATGGGTCTAGGCAAGACGGTGCAATGCATAGCGTTTCTCTGCCACGTGGCGGAACGGCTCGGTGTATGGGGACCATTCTTAGTAGTATCCCCGGCCTCTACGCTACACAACTGGCAGCAAGAGATGCAGAGATTTGTGCCAGATTTTAAAGTGGTAAGTGTACTTTTGTACGCAGTCGGTTCAAACAATAACACAGACTATTATTTATTAATTAAATGGTTAATTCTATTATTTTCTAATCCAGGCACTTTCCAAACAATTGTATAGTAAAATTTAAATTTAATTTCCCACCTCAAAAATCACCCTGTATAATAAGTATTTTCTTTTAGTGGGACTTCCAACCAACTTAGTCCTGTTAACTTGTTGCATTTAAGATAGTGTGTGTATAATTTCAATTCCAACCTCTTGTGTGTCCATTAAAAAGAAATACACAAACCACAACAGAAATAAACTATTCCTCCTCTTAAAAACACCTGTGTGTAGAAGTGAAATACTCATTGACCTGATGTAATCTCCCTTTTAGGTACCATACTGGGGCAGTCCAAGCGAACGTAAAATCCTTCGTCAATTCTGGGAACGCAAAGACTTACACACACGCCAAGCTGCTTTCCACGTAGTGGTGACATCATACCAGATCGTGGTCTCAGATCTGAAGTACCTGAACCGCGTGTCGTGGCAGTACATGATCTTGGATGAGGCGCAGGCTATCAAGAGCTCTGCTAGCATGAGGTGGAAGTTGCTGCTTGGGTTCAGCTGTAGGAACCGATTGTTGCTTTCGGGTGAGCTTTTTTTAAATATTATATTGATTTTCATAGTATCGATTGCTGTTATAGGTATAGCCTAGAGGTAACAAATATCAATAAGTAAGTCATACTTAGTAGATCTTATAATATTTAGTATCTGAAGTACCTGAATGTGGGTTTTCTGATGGTGTGCGACCGTTTTCGGGCTGCCTTTTGTAAATTTTGACGTTCAAAAGTGCTGATTCTCAGCAGCATTTAATTTGATGTTAGATAATATTTAACTCATATTTCTCCTCCAGGTACTCCCATTCAAAACAGTATGGCAGAACTATGGGCTCTACTCCACTTTATAATGCCGACGCTGTTTGATTCGCATGACGAGTTTAACGAGTGGTTCTCCAAAGATATTGAAAGTCATGCTGAGAATAAAAGCACTATTGATGAGAGTAAGTAATGCGAACTAAATCTATTTTCTTTTTTGGTTACCTGCGGAAGTGTTTGTGCTCGTGATTATAGATGTTTTGTTGCTTTTTTTTATCTAGTTAGCTTATCTTTTTTGTAAGCACATAAATCTCTTGAGGCTTGCTTGCAATTTGAGCGGGGATCAATCTCCATATGCCCGTGACAAAAATGAACCTGTTCGCATAATGTACGCAGACTCTGGTAGGGTTAAAAACTGAAAGCAGCACTAGCACTAGCAGAATAGGTGCCAGCACTGTTCAATGTCTACAAACCGCAATTGTTTTGTTATAAATAATATTGTTTTGTTATAATAAATATATATGAGTTTTGGGAGTGTAGCACTATTAAAAGGCGAGCTAAGGAAAAGTGAAGCGTCTGCTACTGGTAAAAAATCAGTTTTAGTGGAAAAGACAATAAATTATGAACGTTTTATAATTTATAGGTTATCTTGTGTTTGTTAACTTGAAGTTAATTTTTTGATGAAGACTGGAGGCGTATGACAGGAATAACTTGATCGGAGTTGAAAACTAACTCGAGGACGATTTTCCTGCTTGAAAAACTTCAGAGATGTGCATTCTAGTACTGATCTAATATGATAATATAAATACACACATATCTTTACTATAATTTACGTAATATTACACCACAAGTGCCAGTAGGTAATAAACCATCACCTGTATACGAATTTAACCCAAAAAAGTCTTTAGGTTTAAAACTTACATGGGTCCCTGTATTTTTGCAGTCAACAGCTGCGTAACGGGGAATATCATGTAATTATGCGTAAAAAAAGTCGCTCGTTTACAAAAAAAATACGGATAGTGACAGCTAGCTGTCTAATTATTGGACGTTGGATAGCAGCGACATCTGCAGTGAGCAAGTGATAGTTTTTATCCCCATTGAGGAAAGTCTCAATCGCTACGTGCAAATTAATCTAGATTTAACGCTGAATAATACCGCTTTGTAATTACCCTCTTACAATAGGACGATACCTAACCATTACTATTATTTACAGAGCATTTATCACGTCTGCACATGATTCTGAAGCCGTTCATGTTGAGAAGAATCAAGAAGGATGTTGAAAATGAGCTGTCAGATAAGATTGAGATTATGGTGCATTGTCCACTTACTATTAGGCAGAAATTATTGTATATAGGTAAGTAGTTCATTAAAATTAAATTAGAAACGTAAATTAAATTGTAACGTTTCTTTACGCAACATTTTTTTAATGCAACAGATTAATTTCTGTAAATTGTGTTTTTAATGTTGATTCATATTATTACAGCTTTAAAAAAGAAAATAAAAATAGAAGAGCTGCTCCATTACTCAGTGGGAGCGGAGACAGGTCACAATGTAGATAAGAACTTTACGTCTAATCTAATGAACTTAGTTATGCAATTTAGAAAGGTGAGTGCACGCATTTGTTCCCTCTAAAAACTTCTCAAATTTTAGTACTTATTATTATTTCTGTTTGTTTTTAAGAGGTAATCTCTAGAAGTACTGATAAGATCCTGATTACAAACATTTTCTCACTGGTAGAAAGCTACACTGCTACTGTGATCCTTAGGATATGTTTTATGGTATAGTTGATTTCTGCGCGAACGGAAGTCGCAATCAGAAGAATAGAATAGAATACTCTTTATTAAGTACACCATAAAAGTTACAGATAAGAATGTAGAAATTAGAAGCTAGTTTAATGCATAAACTAGCTGTGCCCGCGACGTCTTTCGCATGGATGTCGGAAAACGATAATGTGTCTCTTTATTAATTATTTTTCTCAAATAAAGCTTAAGTTACTACTTATAACATCAGGTATCTGCCGGTGAAAGTCCCGTCAAAATCGGTACAGTCGTTTCGGAGATTAGCCGGAACAAACAGACAGACAAAAGTTAAAAAAAATGTTTTTGTTGTTATAAATACTGTATATACTTTATACGCATTTAGTAAAAAGCTGTTATTTGACATTAAAAACAGACACTTCAATTTTATTTATTTGTATAGATTGATTTTCTAATATTCACAAAAGAACAGTTTCATCGTAGAAGCACAGAAATAAATTGATACTGCTTCTCTATAACTACAGTTTTGCTATTTAGTTATCACCCTATGTTGCACCACTCGTGAACAAAGGTCCCTATTACCATATTACATGTTTTCTGATTACATCTCCAGCAAATTCTTTATCAGAATATCTCCCACAGGTATGCAACCACCCAGAGCTATTCGAACGCCGTGACGTACGGTCCCCATTTTCAATGCAAGTTGACGACTACCACATACCGAAGCTAGTCGCCGAAGAATGCGTACTAATTCGCTCCACCCCTTCAAACCGTCATCTTCTATACAACAAGTTATCTATTCTCACCCCCGAATATGTTCAGAGGAGTGTGAATGGAGAGGGGTATAATGAGGATGAAAACAAGGTGTTTAGTGATAACGGGTGCTTCGCTTTCACGAGGTTCATTGAGTTATCGCCGATGGAACTGTACAGGATTATGCTGTGTGGATGGCTTTTTGCGTAAGTATTTTCTGTTATTAAGTAGAGCTTTACTTTATGAATAACTAATGTTAAGAAGAATTTGCAGCCTGCCTGCTAACTCATTCTTTGGTAAAAGCATGTCATGTTATCACACGCAATACTTTATTAGAAAGAATACTAAATGGAACCTATTATTTCCACCAATTTTATTCTTGGTGCATCGTCTTCTCATATAAATATGTAATTAATGTATACAAAATATTGTAAAACAATTTAAAAGATTATCTTGCCCATTCTTCTCCATACGAAACTACCTTTTCGGGCGACTAGAATAAATTCTGTTTTAATGTAAATGTTGATCTTCAAAAGTTCCTTTTATGTGCCTATTTGAAATAAATGCTTTGAACCTGTTCTCTTGAATTTCTAAATTATCCATCCTAATATTATAAGTGCAATGGAACAAAACAACTTTTGATCCACTTAAAAGTTTGAACTACTTTATACACAATTAAGTATTGAGTTCACACTTTCAGCTAGTTCAGCTTCAGCTAGGTTTAGGGAAAAAAGTGAAGGAAATATACCTTCTCGTTGCTTTCCATTTAAGACATTTATATCAACTGCAACAAAATATTTTAGAATGCAACACATAGAAGAATGCCTAGACAAATACGAGAAACTCCGCCACCGTCACTATTGGTGGAACTCAACACCTATCTGTGACGTCAAACAGGAGGAGACAGAGACAGACATATGCACCAACTACTATGACATAGTGAATAAGAAAGATATGCTGCTCGTGTGTCCCAATGGTGACGTGTTGGGGAAGAGGAAGGAGGATAGCTTGATGTGGAGGGAGATGCTGTTTACTGATGCTTTGTGGATACAAGGTTAGTTCAATTTATTATTATTGAACAGGTTGCAATGGGCTCATGTTGTAATTTCAATGTAAAAGTTCAATCCCCGACATAGCCCAGATTCTTCATCATCCACTGCAAGACATTTAATGATCGACCTAGACTTTACCCGAGTCCGCAGTTAATCTCTTGCAGTGAGCAGTAGAAACTTCCAAACCTGGAATTATGTAATGAATAAATTTCTGTTTGGAACATATATGTTAAAGGAATTTATGTAACGCCCCTATTGTTAAGAACTATAGAAATAGTAGGAATTTTGCAAGGCTTATAAATCTGTGATTTTTTAATTTTTATTCATTTGATTTACCTATCTAATACGAAAGTTACTTTATTAAATATTAATAAATTTTTGTACTCAGGTGGTCCATTTTACACGCGCACGGAGCACACAGTACATTACACACCTGAAACTATCGAGCACAAAGCGTTGAGGGTCCGGAACTTGAGGGAGAGAGAAGGACAGGTAAACATTTTCAACATTATCTGACACCCCTGAAAATTTAATTTTTAGTTTTTTGCCATATAAATTGCTCTGTAATTTATGCTAACTGTCTTGCTGACAATAATACAAAGATATATGAAAATGCTCGTGAGAATTAATCTGTCCTGAATATTTTCGGATTTGATAAACTGGTGTACAATGTCTGATGACCTTGCATCAAATTAAAACCAGCAATGCTTTGTTTGTAGTCGGTACTGTTTTACACTATAGAGAAGTACCACAAAACCAATTAAATTAACAGTGCCTAAAAACAATTTATTTCTTCTAGACGGAAATGCTAAGCGAAATCAAGACTGAAGAGGGCGGTGTGATCGCGGTGCCTAAGTTAGAACTGCCGGACGTGCCGTTTTTGGAACGACAGCCTATCTCCTACTCCGAGATGCCCACGCCTCTGCCTACCTTCCTGTACTTTGCTCAACAAAAGGTAAGATTTGTTTTAGACATGATTGTTCTTAAAATGTTTCTGCCGCGGTTTAAGGCCCAATTTACTGCTAAAAACATAATACAGCCTATAAAATGATCCATCACATAGCACAAACTAAGTAACATTGAGCATTTTTTTTATCTGGGAACCAACTTTATATGTTTGGTCTGAAAAATCGCTCTTTACGGCAGCGCGCAATGTAATGAACGCAAAACGCTGTATTTATGGGTGCATGCAACGGTACAGGAGTTGTGGGGGTATTTAAAGTTAAGTTATAACATTTAAAAGTTTTCGAGAGAAAAAATTGGGATACTGACCTTCAATATCTCTGTAACCAGAAGGTTCCCAGTACACATGATCATAATGACTGAGAGTATAACTGACTCGTGTCTTTTTACACCCTATATAATGTGCGTTTATGGGATTATGTTTGTAATTATATATTTTTCTTTTATTTACATTTTCCAAACATTTTGTCTATAATATGTAAATGGGATGTATAGCATGGCACTGTCATTCTTTTATCTGCTATTAAAGATTTACCTACAATGACAACTAGAATGTTTAGTGTGATGTGTAGTGGTTTCCAAAACTGCACTACCACATTTCGGTACGCGATTGACCTGTGTCGATAGCCGAGTCAGCTTGATGTAATACAACTTGCATATGGTGTTTTACCACACAATTCTCTTATTGATAGTTACGATTCAAGTCCTTTACTGACATTGCCTTCAGCATTTAATTAACAAAATCAAAAATCAAATCAAAATATTTTATTTCACATAAACCAACATGGGCACTTATGAAACGTTAGAAGTTAGGTGCACGGTTCCAATTGGTTGTTTCCTATGGAGAAGAGCCGGCAAGAAACTCCACGGTTAATCTTTTTAAAAATAAGGGGCTTTTACAATGTTTCGAATTACAGTGTTGATATATATATATATAGTCCTCCTTATAGATTTCGATAACGGCGACCTTTTCAAATGATTATTTCCTAGCGTGTGCCCTAATATGACTCGCCAGACCGAATTTTGTTTTAAATACTCGGTCACAACTAA
This sequence comes from Griposia aprilina, assembly GCA_916610205.1. Lineage (NCBI taxonomy): Eukaryota > Metazoa > Arthropoda > Insecta > Lepidoptera > Noctuidae > Griposia > Griposia aprilina. Next base: position 11,933,880 of record OU744306.1, read on the forward strand.
TGCAATAGAGTTGGCTGGCAGAGTTAAAGGTATAGGTATAGGAGGGTTTAGGTCTCTCTTTACGTATTTGGCGTTTCTCGGTTAGTGTATCGAGGCGCTTTTTTTCCGAAAGCTTTTACATTTTTGTAGAGAGTGGAGCGTGATACATATGGCAGGACAGGGTAGGCCTGTCAACAAGTAACAGGTACTCAACAAAATATAAAAATGTCTACAAATCTAATATGTCAATATTCTCGACTAGGTGTGCACAAGCACGCGCGCTCCATTCGCGGCATCTCGAAGCTTCGCGTACCACGTGACTCGTCACGAGCAAGCTGAGTCGGGTGCAGGCTGGCGATGTGTGGCGCGACTTGCAGCAGCTGCTAGACCGCCTTGGGGATGGGCGGAGTTGCAGGTGCCAGGTAAGCTAATTTTCTTCTTAAATAAACGCTCAAGCAGATCCCTCTGCAAAAAAGACTAATGAAAACACAGAAGGTGCAGGTATGTAGTTGACTGGAAGAATACCCTAAAATATTTGAGAAAAGCCTAGGCATGTGATAATGATAATAAAAAAAAAACACTCATAATAATTGCTGTAGTAAATAGTTGAATTATTAAGTGATGTGGCTCTCAGCCATATCACAGACTTGTTCCGTTCCGTAACACTGCTAAACAATGAAATTGCATAAGCATAATCAGCCTATAATGTTCCCACTGCTGGGACACAGGCCTCCTCTCTTTGAGAGGGAATGGGCTGTAATCTACCACGCGGGCTCAGTGCGGGTTGGTAGATGTCACATGTCTTCGAATTTTTGGTTCTAGGGCATGCCGGTTTCCTCACGATGTTTTCCTTCACCGTTTTGAGAGCAGTGGTGATGAAATTATTTCCACAAAGTAAAACGCCTGCCTGGGTTCGACCCCACGACCTACAACTCGTAAGTCGGGGCCGTTACCACTGGGCCACCACTGCTCTCAACAATGAAATTGGCCACGCGATATTATGAGATATTTTTCCAACGTTTCGAGCGAATTTGAAACTACAAAATATCGACAGAGTTAACTTCGGTGTTTGTTGTTGGTGTAACAAGTCATTAGTAATTTCATTTGTGTTTTAGATAAGAACCAACTTGTAAGCGATGCAGGCAAGTTAACCGCATTGGATTCGTTGCTGAGAAGACTGAAGGAACGTGGTCACAGAGTGCTCATATACAGCCAGATGACCAAGATGATTGACTTGTTAGAGGTATGTTAATATTTTCCATGAATTGGATATAGGTACAATATTTTTATCTCACAAAGCGACGCGCGCTTTACTTGTGCTTACCAAGTGTACAATTTCGCTTTGAATGTATGTGTGTAAGCGTAGGATTTCTCGTTGCCGTCTGGGACAATGGCGAAGTCGGAAGTGTGTGTGCGTGTGTTTTTTTATGTGCTGACGCTACTCGTCTTCACACACACATTCTCAACGTGTTTGTACACTTGGTTACCACAAGTTAAGCACGCGTCGCTTCCTGAGATACAAATACCATAATTGTATTGTAGAATACAATTAAGTATATCTTAGTTATAGCTTTATCCAGGTTTGAAAATTCCGAATCGCTGAAATAATTGCCTCATGTTTACCTTTTAGGAGTACATGTGGCACAGAAAGCATAAATATATGCGGTTAGACGGATCAAGTAAGATCTCCGCTCGACGAGATATGGTGGCTGATTTTCAGGTATGTAACAGTTGTATTATTTATATGGTTTGTCATGTTTTCAACCAAGTGTCGCTCATCTCTGGGTCGTTACTGTAAAAAATTACTGCTCTCAATAGAGTTTGATGTTTTATAATACCTAGAGAACCCATAGAAAAAATTAAAGTCCTAAATAAAAGTACCACAAATCCTACAGAAATAGCTAGCACATTTAATAATTACTTCGTTGATAAAGTTAAACCAGTCCTGGGTGCTGGTAAAAAAGTAACATCCCTAATTAATCATAGATCTAATTCAATGTTTTTAGCTCCAAGTACACCTTTTCATGTATTTAAGACAACAAAGGGCCTAAAAAATACAAAAAGTGTCGGTTATGACGAAATTTCAACAAAAATTGTAAAAGAAGTAAATAATCAGATATGTCATCACTTAAGTCATATTATTAACCTGTCTATAGCAAATGGCACATTTCCAAAAGATCTTAAACTAGCAATTGCTAAACCTTTGTTGAAAAAAGATGATAAAGAATTAGTAGAAAATGATCGTCCCATTGCCCTCCTTTCTATATTTTCTAAAATCTTTGAAACTTATTACAATACAGAATTGAATAATTACTTAGAAAATAACAATATATTATGCAACAAACAAAAAGGCTTTCGAAAACATAAATATATAAATATGGCTATCTTTGAGTTTTAAAAAAATGTGATGACTGCTGTTGATAAAACCACCCCTGTATGCTCCATCTTCTGCGATATGACACAAGCCTTCGATTATGTTGATCACACAATATTAGCTAGTAAATTGGAGGCATACGGTATAAGAGGAAACGTTTTAGACCTATTTAAATCTTACTTAACTGATCGAAAACAAATCACACAAATTTCAAAATTTAACATAAAAACTAAAAAAGGAGAACAATACCAATCCAAAGTCAGATATGTTAGATATGGTGTTCCCCAAGGCAACGTAATAGGACCTACGCTATTTATTACCTACATCAATGATCTCCCTAATGCAACCGTGCAACCTATGATATTATTTGCAGACGACAGCACAGTAAATATTACATATAATGATAAAAATCTATTTGAAAACGACATAAATAAAGCACTAACATCTATAATAACATGGCTAATCAATAATAATCTAAAAATAAATATAAATAAAACAAATGTAATGAACTACAGTCAAAGACCTCAAAATTCAATTAAATTTAAATTAATATATGATAATAATATAATAAATCAAGTAGAAACATCCAAATTCCTCGGTTTAAAAATTGACAGTAGACTCAATTGGAAATGTCACATAGAAGACTTTTGTATTAAAATAAGTAGTTTATCTTTTGCGATGTACAAACTGGCTCCAACAGTGAGTAGAAGCGCATTATTGATTGCATATTATGGACTTATTGAATCGGTGCTTAGATACGGTCTAATATTTTGGGGTAATTCGACAAACACCGACATGGTATTTAAAATGCAAAAGCGTTGTATTCGGGCTATGTTTAAGATCAATACTACGGACAGCTGTCAACCACTCTTTATTAAATACCATATACTGACACTTCCGTCACTATATATCTTGGAAATAGCTTTATTTGTTAAAAACAATCCTCACTGGTTTCCTCTTTTGTCAGACAATGTCATTAGAAATAGACGTACTAAATATAAGAATTTCTTACAGCCTCACTCTGCGAAAACAGCACTCCTTCACAAAAGCGTGTTTTGTATGGCACCTTTAAAATATAATAAAATTCCAGAGGTTATTAAAAATATAAACCAGCCAATTTATTCAAAAGAGAACAAGAAGTTACTCACGGAAAAATGTTACTACTATGTTAAACATTTTTTAAATGATAGTTTCTAATCTATTTGTGTTATATTTTAATTTTGTTATGCTTTTTTTATTTCTTAATTGTGTTAAATATATTTCAAGTGTCTATAATTCATTTTGTACGCCAATGGTGGCAAAACATGTTGAAACTCTCAGATTTTCACGTTTACATCCACATTTTCATGTAAATGTATAATGTTACACATGTTTACAAACAAATAAATATATCAAATATCAAATATAACCATTCCCTGTTAATTTCCCGATTGCTCATCAAACATTGAGCTATAAATGTTCTGCCAAATCGCTGATATCAAATGATGAATGATGTCAATGTTAGCTGTTATGAAACCAGTCATATTATTAATTAGACAAAAGATTAGACCGCTGATTGAATTGAATATGCTTTCAGAAGAGCACAAGCGTTATAATTTTAATTTTTTATCTCCACAGGCTCGCTCAGACATATTCGTCTTCCTTCTCTCAACGCGAGCAGGCGGCCTCGGCATCAACCTCACAGCGGCCGATACAGTAATCTTCTACGACTCAGACTGGAACCCCACCGTAGACCAGCAAGCTATGGACCGCGCTCACCGACTAGGACAGACCAAGCAGGTCACACTCAAACTTAAACTTTTATCGAAATCTCGAAAATCAAATTGTTTTTTTTTTTTTGTAGAGCATGTTTGGCGACCGTAACAAATATGCATTTAATTATATATATATGCATAAATTATAACCATTCGGATCATGAATACAACTTTCTAAGTTAGAATTGACCTCAAACGTCATGATTTCATGAAATAGTCATTCAATAGGGTAATATGAACTGAAAGGGTTGTATTGATGATTTTAATTATTATAGTTCTGTAAATACATACTTGTTACGGGCTTAAATCTTATTTTGATCAACATACAACCTAATACTGACTTGGAAATTACAAAAAACGTAAAAAAAATAAAAACGCGGGTTACCCTGACGCTCTGCCGGGGTCGCGGATTGTTCGAAAGAGTTACCGTGGCCCTGGCGCACAGGCAACTGAAGGAACACGGGTGGGTTTTAGTCAGTAAGAGTCTGACACGCCCTTCCGCTCCGCCCAGAGCGGGAGAGGTCATTTGATGATTTCCCACCCAAAAAAAAAAAAACCCTGACGCTTTCGCCACGCACTTTTGAATTATCAAAGGAGTCTGTCATTCAGAAAGATGAAGCTAGTTGCCCATTTAAAAGCTAAGGTTCCTATGGAGAAGAACGGGCAAGAAACTTTATGGATACTCTTTTTTATATCAATGTTTTTTTTCATAGCTTTGTGTCCCACTCCTTCAAACTATATTGTTATAAAAAAAAAACTATTATTTTTTATTGTGTTGTTAATATTAGTTACCTATATCATTAGGTCACTGTGTACCGACTCATCTGCAAGGGCACCATCGAGGAGCGGATCATGCAGCGCGCGAGAGAGAAGTCAGAGGTGAGATAGAAAGAGTTACATCAACATATTGCTACTAAAACATAATCTGTCTCATTACAAAACGAGTTCTAGAACGAAAATATATTTATTTGCGGCATTTTATAGTTTTAACTTAAGTCCAAGTTTAAATCTTCGAGCCAGTTTTTGTTCAACCTATTCCAGCCGACTCAAAGTTCTTAATACAAAATTCACAAAGTTATTTTCGACCAACGTTCGACATTGTGATTATAAGGCGGGTATCACATCTCCACCGCGAAAACATAGAAGCGAAACAGCAGTAGTTCCGCCATGACCTGTCCGTTGTACGAGAAGCGAAACAGAAGCGAAACTGGCTGTTCTAACGCACAGATTTGATTATGATTCTATCTCCTTCCCGCGCGGTTTCGCCGTTCTGCTCGGAAGCCAGTTACACCTCCGCGCTCAGCCCGCTATTTTGTTGCGGTGCCGCTGTTGTTTCGCATGTATCTGTGGCAGTCGACAAGTTTACAAAACGAAACTATTTTTTTTTTGTAAAATTTGTGCTTATTTTACGGAAAAACTAATCTAAGAGGTCCGAAGTAGACTTATATTGTATTAACTAAGTCAAAAGCGACGACATTTTGTTCCGATTGCTACAATTCAACTGACTCTCATGATGTTCCGCTACTCTAATCGCGAATTTTCGTAGTAATGCTTCTGAGCCGAATTCGTTTAGCGGTTTCTCATCATTATTTTCGCGGGGGAGGTCTGCTAAGGCCCTAAACCCGAGGGTTTAAAATCACTTTTTGTAATTAGAATTTATCATTGTCGGAATAAAGTTCTTAATTAAAAAATGGTTCGATGGTTTACCTCGGTCTAAAGATAGATGGTGTTTTGTAATAAGGATGCGATGCCTGTTTATCAAATCATTCAGAGTTACAGAAAATTCGAGGTTATTTTGTGAAACGTGTGTTGTGTCGATATCCACATCCCTCACGTTTGTGAAGTTTCGCAAACTAATTAAAGTTGCAAATAAAGACATTTATGTTTTCTAAGCATAATAATTATTCTTCTCCCTGCCCTTGTCCCATGTTACTTGGGCTCGGCGCAACACGTTGTATTCTTCCATTCTCCCCTGTCAACTGTCACGCTATCATTCGCTCCCTTCTCTTTCATATCATTGCTCACACAATCCATGTTTTCTTTGGCCTTCCTCTCCCTCTCCATCCATCAACATTTATATTCATCACTCTTTTATTCACATGAGTTTCTTCCCTCCTCATCACTTGCCCATACCAAGCCAAACGATTACCTTTCAACTTTTCTGTCACTGGCACCCCTTTCAAACTTCCCCTTATATACGAGGGCTGCACTAAAAGTATCGGGAATGGAATATTTCCACTGTTCCTGTCATATTAAAATCTTTTTAATTGAAAACTCCTTGGTTTTAAAAATCGAATACCATTTATTTATTTAAAAAAGATTCTCGGTCTTGTCACAAGGTTTTGTCAAACTTGTTTAGTCGTTGAGAAAATGGAATTGACTCGAGAAAATTCAAGAGCGATGATTTATTATGACTTTCGAAGTGGTTTAACACAAAAACAGTGTGTTGACCGGATGATTTCTGCATTTGGTGATGAAGCCCCATCCAAAACCACAATGTATCGCTGGTTTGCTGAAGTTCAACGTGGACGTGTCAAGCTCAGTGATGATCCCCGTCAAGGTCGTCCAAAAACTGCAGTCACCCAAGAAAACGTTGATGCTGCGCGTAAGCTGATTGAGGAAGATCGACATGTGACATACCGCGAAATTCAGGCAACTTTAGACATTGGCATGAGTCAAATACAAATAATCTTGCATGAACAATTAGGTGTAAAAAAGTTGTTTTCCCGATGGATACCGCATTCGCTCTGTGAAGAGAAAAAAGCGGCTCGCGTTACTTGATGCGTCAGAACTCTCGAAAGATTCCACGCAGGATCCTCAAATGCTGTATACAACATCGTATCAGGTGACCAATCCTGGATATACGCGTACGAACCCGAAACAAAAACCAGTCACGAGTTTGGATGTTCGAAAATGAGTTAAAGCCAACAAAAAATGTTCGTTCACGGAGTGTTGCAAAAAAAATGGTGGCCACGTTTGTCTCCAAAACCGGCCATGTTACGACTATTCCTCTTGAGGGACAAAGAACGGTTAACGCAGAATGGTATGCTAGCATTTGTTTGCCACAGGTCGTTTCTGAACTCTGTAAAGAGAACTGCAACCGCCGCATCATCCCCCATCACGACAATGCGAGTTCTCACACCGCGCACAGAACAAAAGAGTTTTTAGAGCAAGAAAACATAGAATTATTAGACCATCCGCCGTACAGCCCCGACCTAAGCCCTAATGATTTCTATACTTTCCCTAAAATAAATAATAAATTGCGTGGACAGAGATTTTCACCACCTACAGAAGCTGTGGACGCCTACAAAACGGCCATTTTGGAGACCCCAACTTCCGAATGGAATTGTTGCTTCAATGATTGGTTCCATCGTATGGAAAAATGTGTCAAATTTCGCGAAGAATACTTCGAAAAGCAATAAATACATTTTTAAATAGTAATGTTGTGTCACTTCCTTGATTCCCGAAATTTTCAGTGCCGCCCTCGTACTCATTTCTTACTCTATCCACTTTCACTCTACACATCCATCTCAACATTCTCATCTCCACTGAATGCAATCTTTTGTCATCTGCCTTCTTCACGAACATAATGAAGTGACTGCTCTACAGATCCAAAGGATGGTGATTAGCGGAGGCAATTTCAAACCTGACACATTGAAGCCTAAAGAAGTGGTGTCTTTACTGCTAGATGATGAAGAAATCGAACTCAAATGTAAGTACAGATAAGCTTATATTTACATGAAAATATCACTACTCCGGACTTTTATATATACCCCATTCTCTATTATATGACCCCAGCCCTTCGGTAGTCTCGTTAGCATTTTTACTAAAATAACATATCAAGTGTATCTCAATTTTGCTGATTTGACGTATGTTTTCGTTATGCAAAGAAATAATTTTGAACTTTATGAACATAAATACGAGGTGCAGCGAGACTCGGTGACGTCACAAAAGCAATGTGAGGAAAAATACTCAATTCATGCCATGTTTTATGTTGAATCGAGTGAAAAATCATAATGTATTATGTAATTATTTTGAATTAAAAAAAAAAAACATGAAAAATATTATAGAAAAATATTTGCACTATATGGAAGGTTATTACGTCTCTAAGTAAGTTTGGCGTATTTGAATGCTATTTCCAGGATTTAACAGCACAGCCAGGCATTGTCACGGAGCTCAGCGTGCCTTAAAAACGATTTACGAACTGCGTTAGAATCGATTTGAAAGTAGTTTTTATGAACATACTAGAACATTATTTTGGTCTTGTACTTTTTCAGAGGGGGAAGTGTGCATAATGCTTCTCCAGTGTTATATTCTCTATGATCGTGGTGGCAAGGCAAGAGCAGGTCCATGCCGTAATAAAAAATATAAATACTATTTTTGTCTTACAGACCGCCAGAAGTCTGAAGAGAAGAAACTAATGGAAGAAAGAGAACGCAAAAGGAAATTAGGCATATTGCCTCAAGTTGTAAGTATTATCAAACACCAATTACTATATTATACAGTCCGATTAGACCGTTTCTCAGAACCAATTTACTTCTCCCAGGTCAAATTCTGCTTAAATCAAGCAGATAGTTTTATACAAATTCTGTTCCATTTATCTAGTAGATAGTGCCTAAACAGTAAATGATATTAATTTACGTAAATTGGTTTTAACAAACACTTTTACACCACAAAAAATATTTTTAAATCAAGATTCGGCTAGTGTTTTCTATCCAACTACTCTGAGAAAAAACACCGAAACGAAGCCAGTTACAAATACTGTTAGCCTATCATCCCACTGCTGGGAAAAAGCCATCCCCACGACTTCAAACAAACATTTAGCCCTTGTCCGCACGGGCGTAAAAATATTGCGGCGGGATTTTATCGCGCACTGGATTTTGGACTCTCGGTGTTGAGCCGAGCAATTAGAATCCAACAGAGTGGATGCCAGCCCAGCGCGTTAAAAAACCAACACTATTCGATTTCCAACTCTTGGCGCTAAGCAGTGCGTTGAAAATCAAGAGAGCGAAATCAAATCGCCGCGGGAAGTAATCGCCCGTGCTACTTGGGCTTAACCAACTATAAAATCTATTCAACAGCAGCCAGCCCCAGTGACAGTAGAAGCTAAGCGACCTCGAGACTCCGCGTCGGAGCCAGGCAGTCCATTGCAAGTTGATGATGATGGAGACAAACTAGTGGTGGATGTACCATTGTCACCTGCGCCTATACGTAAGTACAGTGCTACAAGGATCTTTTGGCGCTTGGATGTCGTTGACGGGGAGGCGCTGTTGTCAAACATTTGTGAAATTGTGTATTGAAAACACAAGATGGCGCCGCTAGTTTCAATTTTGGCCACGGGCCAAAAGTTTTTTGTACTACCATACTTTAGGTCCTGTCAGTGAATATTGATGTTTATATTTTTTTGGAGAGTTGGTGATGATATAATTCAATCCGTCTTGCAAAATAAGGTTCAATAATAGTCCCGAGGTTAAAACGGGTGTAAAAACTTTTGGAATAGGGCTAGGCTAGAGGTGCCTTGAGGTGTCTTACCAACCGAATCAATCTCAAGCTTATGTGAGTCAATGTTTCGCGAGATACATGTGCGATCTACACGCGCGAGATACATACTCGGTGCCTAGGTCACTGTACTGATGACATCAAAATGTGTGCCCATTATGACGTCATAATTTTCATGATACATGTAACATGTAACTTGGTTACGTGGACTGGTGACCTGAAAAGGGCGAAAAAGATCTATGTGTTAATACGAATTCAATAATAAATTTCCGTGTATGTTCCGCAGCGTCGTACTCGGGCGCAGTCCGCGCGGGCGCGTGGGGCGTGTCGCGGCCGGCGCGCGGCGCGCGGCGCGGGCGGCCGCGCGGCTCGCGCCACGCGCTGGGCCGCAGGCCGGAGCCGCAGCCTGCTGACAACGCGAGTGCTGTAGCTGCGGGTACGTTACTACTTTATTTAAGGTTGATTTTACCAACGTCAGATATCTTTTATCATTGTAATATAATTGACGTCTGACGGTCTGACAGATTTGTATGGAAAAAGCAAAATTATTTTTCGGGTAGAGTACCTGGCGTCGATAAAATCAGCACACACACACACACACATACACACACACACACACATACACACACACACACACACACATACACACACACATTCATACATTCCTCACACACACATTCATACATTCCTCACACACAACATACATTCCTCACACACAACATACATTCATCACACACAACATACACACACAACACAACATACATACAACACAACATACATACAACACACATACACACATACACACTTACACACATACACACACACAAACACACACACACACACACACACACACACACACACACACACACACACACACACACACACACACCCTACACACATACATTTTTGAATTGACATTGATTCTGAACATGACGCATATAGAAAAAACAAACATAAGAAGTAAGTTTGGGGAAAATATGCGTCACATCCACGCAAAACGGCCATCGAGCATAATGCTATGACACTATGCGAAACAGAGCTACAGCGCTGGGTTTTAGTGACAGCCGGCGTTAACGCTTCAAATTTTTTGTTTTTGGTTGATAAACTAGTGGTTGGTAAGGGCCAGTTCACCCGTATCACATCGCAGCGATAAAATGTGGGCAAGCAGTGGTTACGTGTGAATAGTGTCGCTACAACATCTTGCAGTGTCGTCGCGTCGACGCAATGTTGTGGTTGCGATGTGGCCTTGATGTGGTCGGTATCGCTCATACGGTTGATTTTGACGGCCAAACGTGGTCCTTGTGAATCTTAGAGTATATAACAATGGAGAGCCTGGAGAGACTTTTTTGTTCAGAATATTGCGCTTATGCCTTTAAGCGCAATATTCTGAACAAAAAAGTCTGTCACTTTTGGCGGAGGACGCGGAGCTACCACAAAATAAAAAGCTGCTCGCCCGGAAAGAGAAGTCCGTACCATCGATTATTTTTAATTGATATAGTTATTCATTCGGATTTTTTTTTGACTGAATCCATGAAATAAAACAGCTTATGCTTAAAATTGTTAAAATTATTTAATTTTAATATAACTACAATTAAATAAAAGGAACAAAATTTATAATAATCCCAATAATAAAATAGGATAAGTGGAAACAAAAAAAAAAAAAAAAATTAACAAAAAATATTACTTAATTCTTATTAAGAAATGATCGAAGTCAATTTTGGTTTCAAACATGACCTCAATTAAACCTTCGGTAGTCTCGTTAGCATATTTACTAAAAGACATAATAGCATATCAAGTGCATGTAAATTTTTCTGATGTGACGTATATTTTAATAATGCAAAAGAAAAATATTTTTAAGTTTATGAACATGAAAACAAGGTGTAGCTAGACTCGGTGACGTCACAAAAGCAATGCGTTAAATTGATATAATTCCGAAATTTCAATATTCCTAACGTTTATAATTACTATTCTCAAAATACCGAGTTTCAATAGGTCGAATAACAAAAAGTCCAACTTAATGATGAATAATGATAATTCGAAATATCAAAAATACGAATTCCGATTATTCAAATACCGATTAATTAGAATTCCGAAATAAAAACGCCTTGTTAAACTGAGGAGCATCATCTGTTCAAAAAGTCGTATTTAACTTTCCGACATATGTTTATTTTTTATTTTTCTCGAACCCCTGGCTTAAAAGCCCATGGAATGAGCCTAAAAATATGTTCAAAAGGAGTCTATTTCCCGTACAATAAAATCCAGAAAATTTGGATTCTAATGAAAACGGATGTATTTCTGCATTAAAATGTTCTCTTAGATTGTTTTAAACAGAACAGGCATATATTTCTTCTACAAAAAGCTACTTTTATTTATTATTTTGTTCAAAAGGTCATATTTTTCCATACTTCACAACTTTAACAAAAATCGATTCATTCGACTTAGTTATTTTCTGTTTTTGTAAAGTTTGTTTATCATAGAAACACGACCTTTTGAACAGATGCTCCTCAACTGTAACCTAACTTAACCCAAATTATTCACCAGCAATAGAGGGGACCTGACGCTCGGCGGCCGCTACCGCGGCACGATCGCTCCGCTCGTTCGCCTTCGCGCGTTAATGGTCACAGTTCTAACCTAACCTAACCCAAGTGATTCACCGACAATGGAGGGGATCTGGCGTTAATGGCCACTGTTCTAACCTAACCCAAAGGATTCAATAACTGTTGATGGTACCCGACGCTGAGGAGACAAAGAAAACACAAAAAAAAAATACAAATATTAATAACAAAGTAGACATTTTTAAATTAGATTAAACGTTACAACAGATTTTGAAATTCTGAAAATTATACTAATTGAATTAGAATCCAAATTTTACCAGTTTATTCGAAGTGTTGAAAATCGGAATGTCGTTTTTCGGACCGAGAACCCATCGAGCATTTGATTCTTCGAACTTATGTTAATCGGAAAACAAACAAATCGCATTTACGACTTTCGGTAAAATAAATTTCGTGATTTTTAATAATAGACATTATAATTTTTAGGTATTATGAAAATCGGAACATCGAAATTCGGAATAAAATATTTCGGAGTATTTGGATGTTCCCGTTCAAAATACCTGGAGGTTTTTTTTTTTAAATGCCGTTATCTCGTACGAGCTTTTGTATGAGAATGATTACGAGTTGGTCACTCAGAGGTCGGGCAGTGCAGAGGTTGTTTTGATGTTTGAAAAATTTTCTTGTGATAGAAAGTGGTTACCGTCGTTTGTAGCGTCCGTCGTTATATACAGTGATTTATTGCATCCTCAGGAGCCGCCCTGCTAGAATCCGACGCGCCTCTAGAAACAATCGAGAGCCCCGCGACCCCCGAGGCGGGCGCACGAGCGCGGCGCGGGCCGGGGCGGCCGCGCCTGCGCGCCGCGGGCACGCCGCGCGCCGCCAGCCGGCGCCCGCGCCGCGCGCGCGAGCCGCTGCTCGTGCCGCTCGCGCCGCCGCCCTAGCGGCCCAGCGGGCTACTCACAACTGAGCCTACTGGATAATGTACTGCTATTGTACTCCTGTTAACCAGGTTAGTATCATTTGTTTAAATAAACGTCATTTTTCTTGTTATGATAAAGTAGTAAAGTAGTATCTGCCGCGACTTACGAGTTGGATCGTGATTTCGAACTCTAGCTGGCACTTTACTTTTTGTATTTAATATCATCACTGCTGCTCTCATTACCGTGAAGGAAAACGTCGTGAGAAAACCGGCATGTCCTAGAACCAAAAATTCGCAGACCTGTCACTTCCACCAACTGGGCCCGCGTGGTGGATTACGGCCCACTCCTTCTCACAGAGAGACCTGTATCCCAGCAGTGGGAACATTATAGGCTGATTATGTTTTATGTGAAATGTTAAAATGCACCCCCGAGGTCAAGCTCAGCTGTGCCTCTGAGGAAGTTAATGCAACTGTAATCAAGCATTTCATATGAATATGAAAATTTTTCTTCTTAGCATGTCGATTTTGATTTAAAAGAGTGGCCTTGGAGTTTCTTGCACGTTCTTCTCCGTGGGAACCTATTACGTTTTGGAATGGGCATCTAGTTTCATCTTTCTGACGGACCAACCCTTTGACAATTCAAAAGTGCCTGTAATTGGTTTATTTGAAATAAATGTTTTGAATTGGTGGAAATCTAAAACTAACATTAAATTGATATACATTAGATTCGTTTTCGTTGAAACGCTACTATGCTTATTTTGAGTAAAGTATAAGTTTAGATCTCAGTCTGAATTTTATAACAAGTATAAACCCTGAAAGTAATTTTTACCAAAAATAAAACCTCTGTTTTATATAAATCAGCTTCCCTGCTGGCCCGTACACGGGTAGCAACAACGGCATTCTGAACGCAATAGCTGTACGTTTTGACTGTCCCTTTCAGAATCAGTGGGTCATGTCTTGTGTAGGTGTGGCGAGTCATAGCAAATAAAAATGTAAAGAAATGTGTACTAAGTTAAGGTTTCTGTGTCTATGCCACCCCAAATAAAGTTTTTATTATTATTATCATTATATCAAATCAGTAATTCTTTTGTAACGAAATGAAATGATTATATTTATTTACATTGTTTCAGAAGCCATAAAATCGCGGTTCAGCGCTCACAGCTCACAACAACCTACCCACCTCTAGTGCAATTATTATAACCGAGTGGCCAGTACATCTTGACACACGACAATACAAAACAGCGAACTAGATTTAAATGTACCGGTTTTTTTCCTTCAAAAGAAGCGCCCCAAGTATCAAGAAATACTGGTCAGTCAGTCATCGCCAAACTAGTTAACAGATAATGTACAAATAACGCTTTTAGATACAAGTATTAGGGCAAAGTTTAACTTTGAACGCTAAGTTATTTAGTAACAATGTAAATAGTCAGAATATTAACAATTAACTAATATTATTTAATACTAAAAATCTTATAAGTGTAATGAAATATAGAAAGTGTATTTTCCTCTTTGTATTTTATTTGTTAAACAAATACAGCGTACTGATATATCGATTTTTGGAAAATTAATGTGTTTAACGAGTTGTAAAACGGTTCTTACATGCCGCCGGATTGTTCTGGAAAATCGAGTTTTCCGTGTTTGTTTACCAAATAAGAAATTTGTACGAAAAAACACTTCATGTAATGTAATGACGTTTGAACGGACGTGTTGTGCAGTTGTAAATTGGTTTGGTAGTTGTTGAAAAATCGGGGAAAGTGTAATGTCAATAATATTAATTAAAGTAGGATAGATTACTAATTAACATGTATATTTCACTTATCCAGTGACTCCTAGCTTGTAAGGCCCTAAGAAAGAGGTAGAGCTTATGAATTGAATTTCTAAGTTACATTTAACGTTTTAATTTACGGACTTATGGCGAAAGCACAAGGCAGCTCCCAAAATTCAATTTTTCTTATAATATAACCATTTCATAAAATCATTTGAGGTCAATTCTAACTTAGAGAGTTGTATTGATGATTCTAATAATTATTATTCTGTAAATACACTTGTTACGGTCGCGAATCATATTTTAATCAAGATAAAACCTGACACCGACCTGCGAATTGCAAAAAACGTAAGAAAATTTGAATATCGTGGGATACCTCAGCGCATTCCCGTTAAGGGGCGTGCTCCCAAAAAATGTAGCAGACAAATAATACCTTTTGCCTTTTAGTACCATCCATATTTGACTTGTTATAGGTTGTACTCTACCTCAACGATATACAAGTAATTTTAATGATAAATTGTTATGTATAAGCATGTACTGCCAAAAACTAAGCTTCAAAGTGATAAATAATTGGATTCCTAAAGAACAAATCACTAGTGTTCAATGAAATAGACTGGCCTTCTAACAATATGACTGTAACTTGACGAAGAGATAACTAAATAAATGAGTTCAATTAATTATTTTTGTTTTATATCTATGTATATTCCCAAGCTTTAGTTGTCTTTGGAAAAGCACGCGGTTGAATTTCCATGGTTCTGCTTGTGTTGTTTTTCATAAAAATAATTGTATTTTTTATGTTCCAAGTCACTACCCAAAACATCGCAATATCCAACCGAATAATGTTCCTCATCTCTGGTTTACCTTTATTAACCGTTTTGTTTTGTTTGTTTGTTTGGGATATCATCAAATAACTGCTCCCGCTCTGGGCGGAGCGCGAGGGCGTGTCAGACTTTTACTGACTAAAACCCACCCGTGTTCCTTCAGTTGCCTGTGCGCCAGAGCCACGGTAACTCTTTCGAACAATCCGCAACCCCGGCAGGCATCGGCCCTATCGAACCCTGTCAGTTATTGTTGACATCTCTATGAGGCGCGCGTCGAACACAACGCGCCGTCAAGCCGAGCCTGGGGGTCTAATCTCTAACTCCGTCAACGACGATACGGGCCCGTCCGTCCTTACCCCCTAGTCCTTACCGGACGGCGAGCTACCCATTGCTCGCCGTCCGCAAGCCCTCGCCTACGGTGTCCAAGAATCGGCTATCGATTCTCGTCGTCCTGGGCGTCTCCTGCGGCGGCTAGGGGTGCGATGGCGCAACGATTGCCTCGCCCTCACGCGCTCCGCCTCCTCCTTCGCGAGCATTACTGCTTCGCCGAAGGAGGTGACAGCTTCCCATGCTCTCTCGCTCCGTACCATAGCCTGGACCAGGGCCGGACGCGAGAGATCGCTCCCGCAAGGACACGGCGGTGCTCCGCCCATGCCGGGCAGACCTCCACCGTATGCTCCACCGTGTCCTCCGGGCAATCCACACAGTGGTAACACTCGGGCGTTTCCTCCCTCCTTATACGAAACAGGAACCTTCCAGAACAACCATGTCCGGTGAGGACCTGCGTCAGGCGGAAGGTGAGAACGCCGTGGCGCCTCTCAAGCCACTCCTCAAAGAGGGGACTTACCGCAGTTGTGGCGTGCCCACTTTATTGACCGGCTGGAGTGAACACTGAGGAGGATCAGAACTCTCACCTCTTTTTTGCCTTTATTGGCCCGCTTGAGTGGAGATTCGCAAGAGCAGACGTGCTCGGCGGAAGGAAGCATTGCAGTAAGATGCTAGTAGAGATCTCGACCGTACTTCCGGGATTGTACTGATAGCCGTGGAATAGCTCTGTACTCCTCAAGCACCTCTGGATACGTTGCCCCCTTGTCGCTACGTCAGCGTCACTATGTGCTGGCGACAGTTTTGTAATTAAACATAAAATAACTTATGTATTCTACAGTAGTTTTGCATTGGGTTTGTTCAATTGAGTGGAGAGTTTTCATTGTATTTTACTAAGATAATGGAAAATTTAATATATTCATTCATACATACATACATAAACTCACGCCATCTTCCCATGGGGGTAGGCAGAAACTACAGAACGCCACCTGCTACGATCCTTACATACTCCTTTTGCCTCGTTTACGTTCATACATCTATGTATATTCATAAATAAATTAAAACGATTTCTATTACTAAAATGCTATTATCAATGAATATTTAAATGACAAATTTTAAATTACATGTTTTATAGAATTATAACTATATAATTATAGTAACAACTAAGAAGTCCAATAAAAGCACTCTTCCTCTCTTCTACTTTTGCTGTGCCCGACAGGGTCCACAATGGTCATATTATTGTAACCTACCACCTAAGTTCACATGTGGAAGCAATAAATATATTGAGTATTGAGAGCCAGCGAAATGAGCTAGAAAACTGGAGAATTCTGACTGGTAGGTACTAGGTAAAGCTGTCATTGTGTTTTTTTTTACTAAAAGAATGTAATAGCGAGCGTAGCGAATTCAAAAATGGGAGCAGCCTGAGAGCCTGACTGATTCTAGGTTTAGCTGTCATTGTGATTTTACTGAGAGAATGCAAGAGTGAGTGAAGCGAGCTCGAAATTTTGAGCACCCTGACTTAGACAGGTTTTTATTTTCAGTGTGATTTTACTAAATAAATGAATGAGCTTGAGAATTGGACCGCGCCTTTAGATTGAACGTAATTTGTTTCTGTTTATTTTCATTACGTTTTCAATAAAAACGTGTCTCTTTAAAAACTATTTGAGGTTTTGGAAAAATTAATACGATTTTTTGTTTTCACATGTCACGTTGGCACAGCCCCCCACCACCCCGCCAGTACATTGGTTGCACAGTATTATTGATACGGCGGTATTTTTTTTTTTGGGTGCGAAATCATCAAGTGACTTCTCCAGCTCTGGGTGGAGCGGAAGGGCGTGTCGGACTCTTACTGACTTAAATCCACCCGTGTTCTTTCAGTTGCCTGTGCGCCAGAGCCACGGTAACTCTTTCGAACAATCCACGACCCGGCAGGCATCGGCCTTATCGGACCCCGTCAATGATGCTAACATCTCTTTGAAGCTCGCGTGGAATACGACGCGCCGTCGACCCGGGCCTGGTCCTTACCGGACGGCGAGCTGCCCATTGCTCTCCGTCCGCCTGCCCGCGCCTACGGTGGCCGGGAGTCGGCAATCGATTCCCGACGCCCAAGGTGTCTCTTCTTGCGGCGACTAGGGGCGTGAGGGCGCAACGATTGCCTCTCCCTCATGCGCTCCGCCTCCTCCTTCGCGAGCAATACTGCTTCGCAGAAGGAGGTGACAGCTTCCCATTCCCTCTCGCTCCGTACCATGGCCTGGATAAGGGCCGGACGCGAGAGATCGCCGCCGCCGATCGCCGCCACGAGGACACGGCGGTGCTCCGCCCAAGCCGGGCAGACCTCCACCGTATGCTCCACCGTGTTCCGGTCGATCCACACAATGATAACACCGGGGCGTTTCCTCCCGCCTTATCCGAAACATGAACCTCCCGAAACAGCCATGTCCGGTGAGGACCTACGTCTGGCGGAAGACGGTGAGGACGCCGTGGCGCCTCTCAAGTCACTCCTCAAAGAGGGCACTTACCGCCGCAATTGGTCGCAGCTCCATGGCGCAAATCGCACTCCATGGCGCCATGAGATTCCGCCGGAGCTCTGTCCGCTGTGCCGCGATTTCTTGCGGCAGTGGCGTTACGCCCAGACGTGCGCGAGGACTTTTGCCTCCAGTTCCCATGGCAGCAATCCGGCAAGGAGGCTCGTCGCCTCGCTGGAGACCGTGCGGTATCCCCGGACCAGCCAGATGGCCATGACCCTCTGAGACGCGTTCAACCGGCGGGCTGGTCGGAGCCTCAATGAACGCGCCCACACCGGTGCCCCGTAAAGGGCCATGGACCGCATGATCCCCGCGTAGTCTCCGGCAGGAGGCGTTTGAACCCCCTAGATTGGGCACGAGCCGCTTCAAGGCAGCCCCGGCCCACTCCAGTCTGGGAGCCAAACGTTGGAAATGCTCAATGAAGTTCTACCGGCTGTCGAGGACGAGTAAGATACGGTGGTAGCTACGCCCCTAAATGTGACTCGTCAAGTTGTTAAGGCGTCCGGGGCGGTCGAACCCTTGGTCTCGCCTCGCCCCCCCGCCCCCCTTAAAACGGCTCTGGCTGGATCCGCGGCTCTGAAAGATAAGGTCGTATTTTATAAAGGACCTTCAACCGGCAGAAAAAAGCGTGCAGACTGCCACGTGTGCTTCGTGTCACAACCCAGCTTCCATGTTCAGACCCAGATTATACGTGCCTCAGACTCGACTGACCGACTCACCCAGCAGGGTAACGTGGAGTGCTGCCGGCACTGCACTGATTTGGTTCTTGGTTCCAAATAGCATATAGTATAGTAGTAGTAGTGTAGTATAGTGTAGTAGTGTGTGTGTAGTTTTAGTGATGTTGAGTACCAAACCGTTCTTTTCACCCCAACATGCTATCCTCTTAAGATCATCGTTAACGTCCTTTAACGCGCTGTCACTTGGCTTAAAGGAAATGTAGACTTGTACGTCTTCAGCATAAATGTAAAGTTACACCTCTGCCTACTACCCTTCGGGGAATACAGATGTGATGTGAATTTTGTCTTCAATATAATATTCTGGGCAGTGTCGCATTTAGGGTAGCGCGCGGCTGGGCGGCCGCCCAGGGTGCCAGAGGTGAAGGTGCGCCGAAGGGGCTTGTGACTAGGTGCCTCTTTACCTCTGGCGCCTGCAGAGTACTTTTGTGTTAGTTCGCGTTTGGAGTTAGAAAACATCCGACATTCTGTGAATTCTCGAAGCTTTTCTGCATAAGCCGGCAAAGTAAATCGTACCTTTATGAATGGACGTAAGAAAACCTAGGCGCAGTGCTGAAATTTTTCGCCCCTCTACTCTCCAAGAGGGGAGAGGGTCGCCGCCGAAATTTCGCTCAGAGCGCCTGTAATGTTAAAACCGACATTGCAAGTGGGTAGTATGATAGCCATATCTAGTAGGCCATACGTGTGCCAGCGCGTGATTACCAAGCAAAACGTAATAATCCAACGACACGACATCAACAAATAATATGCCAAGCAAGTGAACGACTGAGCAATCAACGCTGTACCTGATTCACGTCGCGCTGTAATATTGGGGGCATACCAACTTTCGACCCCCCCACGCCTTCCCCCTCTGATCTACACGATAATATTCTAATTCGATATATGAACCAGCTTTTAAACAAGCTGCTGATATTTGGGTCCTGTACCTATTTGGCAAGATTTTTGAGCCGATTTATAGACGCAATTCTTTTATCTGACGGCCTAGACAAAGTACATTCGAATAGCGATGACGCTAGTATAAAAGCCAAAAAATGTACCTATAGGGTTGCCATAAGCTATCGAAATGTCACGTGATCATACATAGGTCAACGAATACAAATTAGCTAGACAAATGTTAACATCATTCGATTTTAAGAAACGAATCGACAGCGTCGAACGATTACTTCCGTAGAGATGCGTAGCCAAGTGGCACCTTTTGACAAGCGATAAAGCGCTAATTTTCCATTCGTATGATGGAAACATTAGCGAAAGCGATAGCGAATGTAGAAATAGAATCGGTGCGAAGCGCATGCCATTTGAGGGCCTAGACAAAATAACATTCGATTATCGATGACGCTAGTAGAAAAGCCAAAAAATGTATGGGGTTGATATAAGCTATCGAAATGTCACGTGGTCATAGGTCAAAGAAACGAAATTAGATAAACAATGTTAACATCATTCCGTTCTATGAAATGAATGGACAGCGTCGAAGGTTTACTTCCTTAAAGATGCTCGAGTGGCAATTTTTGACAAGCGTTATCGCTAGTTAAAATGTCCAATGCATTCTCATTTTAGAAGCACTTGAATTTATTACTGGTAGTCATTTCAATTGACGTAGGTACTAGCTACAACCTTTTATTTCTGTCTCATATTCTTAGCAATTTCAATTTAATTTAATTTCAACTTGAACTGAAATTGAATTTTTAATAAAATTAAGCTTTATTGTTCTAATAAAGCACCGGCAATAAGGCTTTATGGTGACATCTTGGTAATTTTCCAGAAGAATACTCGTAAAGTAGCAGTTTATTTTGTTGTTCGTCATAAATACCTACAGGCAGCCGGTCGCAATGCTAATTTATAGCAGCCGGCCAAAATAGGTTTATGAGAAAATTATGGAAGATGAAAATAGACTTGACGTTCATTCATACCATGTATGGTCTGTCTGGATTAAATTAATAAACAATGAACTTACTGGATACTCCGCCAATCTTCTTAATTATGTGGATTTATCATATATTTTAATTAGGCTTAGTAGTTAGTATTAGTAGACTTCCCCGGTGGTCTAGTGGGCGCAAGAGCTACTGCTAAACATGAGGCTGGGTTTGATTCCCTGGTCGGGCAAAGTATTGTTGGGTTTTTTCGTCTGAAATTTCTCAGTAGCAGCCCGCAGTTCGGATTTGTACCTGGTTGATGGCAATGGGGTCGCCTCCTATTACTTGGGACTTAAACATAACTGGCGAAATGTGGGTGTGCTATAGGTACCTACACCTCTGCTTAACCTTTCGGGGAATACAGGCGTGATGTTATGTAGTATTAAGTAAATACCTCCAGGATGGTGTTAAAGTGAGAGGCCTAGAAGTAGGTGCAGCATGAACTATCCAGTATATAAGTAACTAAAAGGTGCAAAAAGAACTCAACACGCAGCAACACAGGAGGAACTTCAAGATCCATAGCTGCAGTAATGGCATAGAAAAGAGCAGGGTTATTCCATCAGCAGTGGCCATTTAAGGGTTAACATAATTATTAAGCACCAAGCACCACCGACCATCATCAACAATAGGCACTTACGACAAGACAAGTACATTTTGTGATATTATCCTAGTCAACTGTCGTCCTCGACCTTTAATCTCAGTGGGCCTAGCACAAACGCTTGACATAAACGTAACGTAAATCCGAAAGATTTTTTAATCGAAAATAGAACTATCCATTAGCGCTTTGGCGACAAGCACAATCAGTACCTATCATCAGTATCATCTATACATACATTTAATAAAATTGTAGCGAAGTCAAAACTGTAAGTACCAGTGGCGTAGCGTACCTTGGCGGGGCCCCGTATAAAAAATTGTTTGGGGGCCCTTATGAAGGGGAACCAGCGATGGACAAAAAGTTTGACAGCGTGGAAAGGGCCAATAAGCAAAAGAAAGAAAAGAAGACCCCCAAATAGATGGGAGGACGAAATAAAACGCACAGCAGGTCCAAATTGGATGATTTTAGCAAAATCTAGAGAAGACTGGCTCACTTTGGAGGAGGCCTTTACCAGTAGCGGGGTTCTTACAGAATAATCAACAAAAAAAAAACTTGCTTTAAAATCTAAGAAAACATTCTAAAACTAAATTATAAAATAAAAATAATCTATTTAATCTAGTTATAAAATACTACTAACACTAAATTTAAAAAAAAAAACATTTTTATGTTTTATGATACTAACACCACTACTTTGTAAACCTAGATTCTGTAAGAAATATAGGTTTTTTTTTTTTTTTGTAGTGTAAAGATTTCTCAGAGTGGCGTAGCTAGTCCTAAAGGGGCCCGGTATCAAAATTTGTTGGGAGCCCTTTTTACCCAACTGCAGCGAAGCTTCAAAAAACAACTACCTTAAGTATTGTTTTTTTACAAAATAGCACCCTGACTTGGAAAGTAAAACTATAATTGTGAGTTTCTCACCCGTTCTTCTCCATCGATACCTACTACGCTTTGGAATGGGCCACTAACTAGGTACATGTTTCTGACTGACCGGCCCCTTGACAATTCAAATGTAAATGGTTTAATTGAAATAAATACTTTGAGTTTGAAGCCACAAACCAATTTTATTAATGGGATTTTTTTCATTAGGTACCTATTTATTACGGGCCGCTTATCAATAAGAATTACGGATAATATTTTACGAATTTTCACGTCGCGTCTGGGGGCCCCTGTAGCTGGGGGGCCCCGTATAATTGATACGGCTGATACGGCGGTAGCTACGCCCCTGGTAAGTACATTGTTTGTTTTTCTATGTCTGGGAACGATTCTAATACCGAAAATATTTTTTTTTGAATTTTTGTCTGTTGGTCTGAATGTATGTTCCAGGTTCACGCAAAAACCACCGGATAGATTTTGTTCAAATTTTGCATCCCTATACGTCTGGTCAGTCTGTAGGCTATAAGTTATAACGGTATTTGCTATGGGGGATGAGCAATATTGCAATTTGTTCGTATTCTTCTCTAGTTTACCGCAAATTGTAAAAAGACGAGCTAAAATATTGCAGATAGTTACAGATTTTACTTTTTAAATGATTATCATCATGCTGTACCTATATGAAGCTAAGTAATTGATTTAATTATGATTTGATTTCCCACCCAAAAAAAAAATGCAATCAATCATGACATAACCAGGGTGGATTTTTGAGATGGGATATTAAGGGCAGGTACTTTAATTGTTGTCCATAGAAGAAAACGGTCTCACGAGATTGTTCTTAACTTTTTGAAACATTTTGATCTCCATTCACAGATTTTGAAAAAAATGTAGTCAGCAAGAAAACGAACAAATTTAAGCAATAAAAATAAATGTGCCTACTATCCAATCTATCTAATCTATGGTTAGGTGACTGTTAATGAGAAATCCTGTGAGTTTACCTGTGGAGTTTACAATCTACTGTTATATTATTTTAGTGATAGTTGTTCGTCAGGAATAATCTTTAAGAAAGCATTGGTCACTGTATCAGTGTTGTGCCATTAGGTAGTATATACAGGAACGGACGCGTTCATTCATTCACAAAAAACAAAATACGTCGCAAGCAATGGGAAATTGCTACTGAAAGCTGCGGGTGTCACTCAGGACGAGCTGCTTCTCACACGGACAACTGCACGTCTTGCTCCCGCGTCACCACACCAGTCCTGACTCTTTGGCAGCTGAGTCCAAAACTACAAACGTACACAGGAAAGTTTTATAAAAATGTGACTGTTATTTTAGTAAATTATGGTGTCTTACGATAACGACTTCCACGCGAACAAACTCTCGGGCAGAAGCTAGTATAAGAATAAAGTCTTAAAATTAAGTAAATATTATGAGCGAAACGATTATTTTCAATTTTAAAATCGTTCGAATTTACTTTACGCTTACTCCGCACGTTCGCGCTAGGCCCAAGGGCCTCTAGTCCCATAAACTGTCATAAGAGGACCATATAATGCAAACTAAGACAGTATCAATTACATTCTGCGTTGCGCATACGAATGTCATCCCGATGCGTACACGCAACTGCGCTAGCTACGAATAATGTTTGTTTTGCGCCATTTTTGCGCATTTTTATGAGGTGTGACTAAAAATAGCCGGTTTGTAATCGTAGCTGTGGCGTTAATGGTGTGCTTTATATTGAAATGCTATTGTTTTTCTAGAATATGTTGATAAAGTTGAATCTTAAATCTACTCATAAATTGACCAACTGGAAGTCCGTTTACGAGTTTCAGAATACGCATTACTTGCTCTAACTTAGCGCTGCTCGTCCTCTTAACATAGTTAAGTAAAGTGTATGTTGCTTTTTAAAACCAAAATTCGAACAGTCCTTGAAAAAACTAATAGAAAAGAACGTCATTCAGAAGAAGTATAAAACATCTTATAGGTGGTAAGTTATGTGTAAGTGACTCAATAAAGATTCGTAAGTATTTAAATACATGCCAATATTGTCAATACGCAGAAAACCAAGAATAAGTTAATATTCTAGTAAGTATCTCACCGCAGGCCTGCATTACAGATTTATGGGCAAAACGACCACTTTATACTAATATCAAGTAAATGTCGGAGTTTAGTGCAGGCATTAAGTAGTCGGTTTCTTAATTTTATGTGACAGAGATTTATTTGTTTTCTGGTCAGTTTACCATTTTTTACGTTTAATGGAATCTCAAGTCATTGATCAAGAATAAGTTCTATCTAAGCCAAGTCAAGTCTCTTCGAAATTCTTTGCAAGACATCTTTTGTGTCAAGAGGATCGACAGCAGTATCCAGTATCAATTTTGTGGTTAATTTTCAAACCTTTTGCGATTAGTGGTTTGTACTTAGTACCTAATCTAAGTGAATATTTTTCTAAAAAAAGGCTTCAGAGTCTCTCTACCTGAAATTGTGTGATGAGCGACTTTTAAAAGCTTATGTTTTTCATCAAACGTCTCAACAAATGTTTTAATGCTTCACTTAACTTTACTGCCTTTTGACAAGCTTCATGAGAAACAAAACAAACTGCATAATTCAACAGTTTATCAAAGTTCACACGCACGGTTTGAATAATATTACATATATTATTATAACGCACGTTGTCCACCGGGATAAGCAGAAATATTTAATCAAGTTCTCATCTTTGAATAGTTGGCTCGCTCGACGCACCGGTAATACTTACGTGCTTTACAAGAAAGGCAGTGTTACATTTTCTCTTTTTCCCACGACATTATTCATTATAATATGTTATGTCTTACAATACAACTTTCTCGATATTCTTTACATATTATTATAATGGACACACCATTACGAATCCACAATCCACACCGTTGTTGCGAACAAAAGGTTTTTTTAGAACGTACAATTTGTTTTTTTGTGGCGTAATCATTGTGTCTGAAGTCTAGATATTTTTTTCAACGTGTTCTTGGTACTTATACGGTTCTCAGCGTTTTAGAAGAAAAAGTATTCTAAATACTAATTCAGACACTAACCTATGGTCCTTACATCATCTGACCAAGATTATGTCTGGACTTTAAAAGAGACTATTTATGACCTTTTGTTTCGGCCTTTCTTCTCAGAGTAGTCAGATAGGAAATGCCGACATCATCTAATTTTTTTTAAATACGATTAACGTAGGTATAGAAGTGTTTGTACGAACCTACTTACAATTATAAAATCATTTATCATTAGGTATCATTTACCTATATTTTGGAGTCTGATGCATCATACATTCAGTCTATTAATATGGGGTCAAAAATCGCATTGAAGAAACACCTAGAACATTCAAGGGTGCAGCAGTCATTCTGCAGTCTCGTTCCTGTTTTCCTGTTAAAATAAAAACGCAAAGTTATGGATAGCTAAAGGAGCAAGTCACGCGATCGCCAATTAGCTAAGTAGGTAGTTCCTTTCTTTTACCTAAGCTTAGTGGAACTTGCTAATTAATTACAAACCGAAATTATTTAGGTTATCTTGCGAACAGCCAAGCCTTTGTCATAGATAAATCGCAGGAAAAAAAATATTCGTTCCATACTTTGGAACTTCGGATCTGCTTATAGTCTGATGAATTGCAATACCTATCTATACAGCTAAATAAAATTGGAGTGTCTGTTTGTAATATTAAAATAACCACTTTTTACTAAACGTATATGGATGTATACACGGTACATATGTATACCAAAATAACATTTTTTTTAATTTTTGTCTGTCTGTCTGTTTGTTCCGGCTAATGTCGGAAACGGCAGGACCGATTTTGACGGGACATTCACTGGCACATAGCTGATGTTATAAGGAGTAACATAGGCTACTTTTTATCCCGGTAGCACGTTTTTGTAGGATAATTTCCGACGTCCACGCGGACGAAGCCGCGGGCAGCAGCTAGTCTTCTATATAAATACAAATGAAATGCTGTTTGTTCGCGCATCACTTGAGAACGGCTGGACCGATTTGGCTATTTTTTGTTTTGATTTGTTCGTAATCGTAATAGTCCGAATTAGGTTTTTATGGAAACAACAATTGCAGAGGTTTCCTGAAAAAAAAAAAAAACGGGAAAATGTATTTTTTTCTATGGGTTTTTTATATGAATTATTGTTTGGACAGAACAACGGGTGTCGGGTCAGCTAGTCAAAAATAAAAGCAGGTCTCTTGAGGATATTCGAGTCAATTTCTTTTTAGGGACGAATAATTTCCGCGATAAGCAAGTTTTTTTTTTACCAGGTACTTGTTCTGACTTGGTCGTGTTTGATCTTCGATTTAGCTAACGGTCAGCACACAAATGTTAGTTTCATAAATATAAGTAGCGAGAGACTCCCATATATTCCTATGGCTCTCACATACACACTTCGGAACACATTTCCTATACCGCTCAAGAATATAAACTGCTTTTTGTAAAGAAAGGAAATAACTTAACGGCACCATAGCGTCATATTCCAGCTCCGTCAGTCAGGGAGGTCCGATACGGATGGGCGCTAAACAATCTAATTAGTGACGCGGTGCGCTTGTGTCATGCGTGTGCGCAGCTCTGTCACTGCTTTGTTAATATTACATTTGTATGGTATTGTGAAGAGATTTGAAATTATGTATTTTGTATGAGGCTTTTAATGGTTTATTTTATGTTTTATTAGTTCTTTTAGTGTGGTCCTTGATTGAAATATCGATAAGGAAATGAGAGACTATGTTTCGTAGATGTTTTCCGGAAAATGCTAGGTTGATTTGTGTTGTGGGCTTCATACTAAATTAGATGTTCCAATTTCGCTTTGGTATTGTTGTCAGGCAAAACGATGACGTAGTTAATCATCAAGGTGGGTTTTTGGTACGGGTTCCTTGAATCCCAGAGTCATTGCAGACTGCTGAGCATATTAAGTAGGTACCCAAAGACAAATATCCCAAAACAGCGCGTGAAATTTCTTGTTCGCTCGACCCACCCCGTCGCGTCGCATCGCATCACCCGCACACGCTATCACTTCATTTTCGCTTAGTGTTTTTCTGACTTCTTTCTTTATGCTCGTCTCCTAAGGGTTATAGCGTGATGTTAAATAGCCTTCCTCAAGAATTAGGAAATGTCAAAAATAATTGTTCAAATCCGACCGGTAGTTCCAGAGATTACCCCCTACATACAAACTTATAAACAAACAAACAAATTTTACCTTTTTATAATATTAGTATTTATAAAAACCAGAGATTTGCGGTTTTAAACCAACCTTTTCAACCATGACTCATTTTGTTAACCTCAAAACGCTGTTTTATCCTCAATTTTACAAAACAACCAGCATAAAGATCCAGATACGCAACCGCAAGCGCAGTTATACGGTAAACCGTCCCAGAATCGGAATGACTCGAAATAAATCGGTTGTCACGAACATTACCGATTAGAATTTCACTCACACACACACCGATAGTTCTCATCATACTAGTGAGTCATCGTGTGAATGGTAACTTTTCCTCAAAACGCGACGTGGAGCAATTTGCCAGTTCTAGTCGTCTCATACTGTCTGTGGGACAAGATGGAAGGGAATGAGGTTTGAAATAGTTCCTACTTTGCTGTCCGAAATCACGTTGTGCTCATCATCATCAACTTACAGCAGTCCACTGCTGGACATAAGCCTGTCCAATTGCATGTTATTCAATTCGATTTTCTGCAACTCTCATATAGCTGCTAGCTCCACCTAGTCTGAGGGCGTCGTATCTTACGTTTGCCACATTAGGCTCTAGGCAGTAAACATCATGATGAGGGATGTGGAAACTAGCAGAAAAAAAAGACCTTTAAACAGCAGGTGGTTCTAGTGCAGGAAAGATGTTGCTGATGACGGTTTTTGGGTTTTTTGTCTTAAGGATCTCCAAACTGTTTTCAAGTTCGAAAATGTGATGGGAACTTTAAACTTGAAATACCTAAGCCTTGTGCAGCTGTGTCTGGTCTGTAACAGATCGCCTTGTACGATAAGACCGCCCTATGTACTCTAGTTTTAAATTTTTGTCCCATTTTCTTTTATGGGGTGTACAATAAAGTGTTTCTATAAATGTTTGATTGAATTTATTCCAAAGTAAAAAAGTACGCAGGTGGAGGTGAAGCTGGAATCCTTACTAAACTTTATGGACTGCAAATATCATTCCATTGCCCTTCTCCCAATTTATTTGGATTAATGTCCTTTTCTTCCATACTTAGAGCAGTAAGAGCGCCCCCTCCCCTTACAGAGGTGTACGAGCAAACCCGTACATATCAATTGTATTGTTTTTATGCTGACACCGACGCGCAGTGAATGAATAAAATATATCATAATTAAGTCAGAATCAGTAGTTGCATAGCATTCGCCGCGAGTCGATTATTTATCGGTTCTCAATACACATGTTGAAATCAAAACAGTTTATCATTTAAATGTACCCTACCCGTACAAGAGGTAAGGGGGGTCTTCATGCGGTTTAATGAGTACCTATTGTAAGACTATCATCATCGCTACAGTCTATCACTTGTACATTCGTAGGCTGGTCGACGCGGGCGCATGGTTCTGATGCAGCTCGTACGCGGGCTCTACCATGAAACTAAGTTAAATATCGTTTCCGTAGAACGTTGTTACCGAGATTATTTGTTTGTTTAGCTCAACTTTATTAGTTAATGTCTGCTGAATAAATGTGTCAAAATACTTTTTTTTTTCTGAAAACCGATATTTTTTTTTTATGCAGGCGTTCTACTTTTCATCCTGGATCGCAACGAAGTCGCGGGCAACAGCTAGTGATATGATATACAGACAAAGTGTTTACCTCATTGATCGCACATTGTCTCAAAATACAGTAGCTGCGCCTTAAATACTGCTTACACCCCACATGACCCACAGGAATCATTCGGACTGACATGTTCCATAATATTACAGATTTACCTATATACCCACAGAATAGCGATCACCTGCATCCGCCTCAAAGAGATGTCAGCATAATTGACGGGGTCCGATAGGGCCGATGCCTGCCGGGGTCGCGGATGGTTCGAAAGAGTTACCGTGGCCCTGGCGCACAGGCAACTGAAAGAACACGGGTGGATTTTAGTCAGTAAGAGCCAGAAACACCCTTCCGCTCCACCCAGAGCGGGAGAGGTCATTTGATGATTTCCCAAAAAAAAAAAACCTTCCTCCGACGGGGGTGATTCTACACGTCATTCTAAACAATTTCGCTGTGAAACTCATACTCGAAATGTAAAAAATAAAAACATAAAAGCATCGAAATACATAGTCTGTCTACTGTTGTATAGTAATTTGCTTATTTTTTTACGAATCTTATAACAGTTTCGTAGCGAAAGTTGATTAAAATAACGGGTAGAATCCCCTAGACGGATTCAGGTAACTAAATCGCCACCCTGTATATGGATCTACGATGCTAATGCCCTTTCCCTCTTTGACCTTTTTAGGCTCTTCTTTTATCTATTCCTAGTACATAATATTGATCTAGATCACATACGGCTAGTTTCACATCATTAACGATGTCGGCTTGTGAGTAATTTCAGTGAACTGAAGCTGAGTGCACACGAACGAGTGAGCTAATGCGCTGACCCCGATAGAGATGGTATACACCGCCACATATCAAGCTATACATTTCCAATATAAGCTGATGTCGCATTGTATAGGATTTCCATACAATGAGAGGTCAGCTTACACTGAAAATGTATAGCTTAATACGGCCACCATATGATCATACTCATAGGTAGGTAGGTAAATATTAAAGAAAGCAGGAAAAGGGAGCCTTATTCAGCGGTGTGTAGAAGGAGGTTGCCAATGATTACGATGATGATAAAAGACACAGGCAGGGAAATTCATCATGCCTTTTGGCAACTTTGTTGGTGTCGACTTCTAGTCTAACCAGATGCAGCTGATTACCAATTACATAGAGCGACTGCCTATCACTGACCTCTACAACTCAGTTACTGGGTAACACGATACCCAGCAGGGATATTCTAGAACGATTATAGGAGGAAATCAGATTAATTTAGCAGAACGGAAAAGTTCGCGAAAATTATATATTTACCTATTGGGAAAGAGGTATTTGAATAAAAGCAAATTTTTCCTCGATTTTCTTATCACAGTAGCAATAAATATTGATTATTATAGGTACACTCCCGGACTCCTAAACCGAGCCACCGTACAATTCCATGTGAGGTATAAAGGCCAAAAACATCAAAATGATGAGTCAAACAAAAAGTTTTTATGCAGTTTTGAAGCAGACGTACTGGCCATTATTTTGGCTTCGTCACTGTTCCGAATTTGAATTCACGACCATTTAAAAAGTTATAAACTTCTATACAAAAAGTGCAGGGTTACGAATTATACCTACCTATTTGGTTGACGAATTTGAGATTCATCATTTTACGCAGTAACTGGACTACCAGACAGAAATAGTAATACGAACATTAACACTAGTTACATGAACTGAAAGACCAATTTGCCTTAATCATAAAGTCTGGATGACATTTAAACTGGAACTATTTTCATAAACTCTATCGAAGTAAATTAAACTTAGAATGGCGCTCGAAGCCCAGGTCATTACAGCGCCCCTCACCCATACCAATTAGCACAGTGCCATGTGAATCTACCAAACGTTTCCTTCAATTACTCGCTTTTTACTGACAATCTTTACCTAAGGATATGTAGGTAAGTACTGCAATTCTGCTAACAAAAGGTTTTAAGACAAAGTCCCATTGAAGGCAGATAAGCGGAATAAAAGCGAAAACTATTATGACATGGCAATTGTTATGAGATCAGCTAGAAATTTAAGTACTATCATTTTATAATGCTCAAATCGACGCAGTCCCCCGAGAAGCTCACTACTACAGCGCGCAAACTGTAACCATGAATTCAGCAAATCATGATTCTGCAACTGCCAGCGTTAAAAACATTAACTGTAGGATATTGAAAAAAATATTGCTGTTCCGCACATTTCGACCGCGTAGGTTGCACTTTTCTATGAAACAGTTATTTTTTTTGATAACCGACGAGAATTTCTACGCTAGGGGTCTAGAATCCTGCCGGGTCGCGGATTGTTCGAAAGAGTTACCGTGGCCCTGGCGCACAGGCAACTGAAGGAACACGGGTGGGTTTTAGTCAGTAAGAGTCTGACACGCCCTTCCACTCCGCCCAGAGCGGCAGAGGTCATTTGAGGATTTCCAACCCAAAAAAAAAGGGTACAGTTTGCGCGTCGATGTACAGTCACCAAAAGAGATAAGTTACCAGGGTCTTCGGATATAGTTGAAGTTTAGTAAGAAACCGATGGATGTTTTCTAATGAAATTTTATTTGTTATCCGAACTATTTGTTTTCTATCAATTAAATTAAATTTTATTCGGAAACATCCATGGGTTTCTTACTAAACTTCAACTATATCTGACGACCCTGGTTACTTATCACTTTTGGTGACCGTACCTGCGAACCTGTATATTAGCCGTTTAGCAAAGTAATAGATGGACTGGGTAAGATGCTTCTGATGTAGGTACTTATTTTTTAGAATCGCCACGATCGGAGGCTGTTTTCGCGTTCTCGCTCTCCGCTCCGCTTATTCCCCCGCTCCGCTTATTGTGTGACGCGGGTTCGGGTTCGCATGTCGTTTTTATGGGTCAGTAGTCACGACACTGTTTTGTTTTTTTTATTGCGATTGCAAAACCAGTGAGGGGCATTTGCAATGAGCGTTTACAAATGGCTGATATACGCGTTATAAAAGAAATGAAAGCTCAGTTTTTACTGCGAACTTGTTTAAAAACATGCATTTAGCAATTTTTTTATTTACGTAAACTACAATAAACAACTACCTCTTTAAATCAATGCGATTAATTTCTGAGGTTATTTTTACAAAATATTTCTTAAAGGCTAGTGCACACTGGCGCGACGCGTCAGCGTACACATAGGCACCGCGTGCAGCGCGACGGGCGGCGCCTTTGTGTCGGGCTGTCGCGTCGCGCCAGTGTGCACGAGCTTTTATTCAGTATATTCTACAAAGGGCTTCCGCATCGTTTTCTAAGAAAATTATATATCACGAGCTACTAGATTTCTTTGTAATCACGATCTTTAAAATTTCCTGTTATCATCAAGAGTGTAGCTTGACCTCTGCGGTTACAAACTACTTTTCTATTTAATATAATATCTGGTCATCAATGGTTATAATGAGAATTTATCAAACTTTGACGTTGATAAGCAAAACATTAGATGGATATAAAAAAATCTGTTGCGGAAAAATATAAATCAGGAACAGACGATGTCCATAATTTTTCAGTTTTTTCAATCCTAAAGGACCCCTAGTACTGACTAATAACCGTTTAGAACTGAATCAAAAATTTTACAGTCAACCAAGTCGCCACACTAATAGTGCACGACATTTCTTCGAATCTGCACCTTAATTACGTAACGCACTATCTATCATAATCTGAATCATTTTGAAGCCTATTACTAATTAATCCATTGCTTCATATACTCGAAAAATGTGTCTGCTCAACAACCCAAATAACGCAATGAATGTTGTTGAACTGCCAAAATGAAACTCATTCCTACTAGTGTATTACGTAATCACCCCGTTCTTTGTGGAATCACAAAACAAGCAGTTTTATTTTAGGTTTTGGGCCCAGTATAGCCGATGGAATTATTTTAGAATTTCCTGCTACAACATGGCGGTGAAAATTTATAATAAATTACCGGAAAATATAAGGAAAATTAATCACTTAGAATTTAATAGAACTTTAAAAAAATGGCTTTGTGACAGATGTTTTTATTCAATAGATGATTATTTAAATTTTAAACAGACATGATGTATGTATATCTGTATAAATCTACGAACACTTATTTTAAATTATAATTATTGACATTATTTATAAATCGAATCAATAAATTGCTGAACTGTCTTTACTGTAAGAAATAATCTAATAAACTATTTAAAATATTTTATAATATTAATGTGCCAAATTAATAATTAATACTAACGAAGCCAAGAGTAAATTTTATTATAATTAAGATTTGTATGACTAATCAAGTAATGACATTCATATAATTTCATGATATTATTATGCATGTACTATAAATATTTGCACGACTGATAAGTCGAATATAGTGAGTCTAAAATCATTTTCAAGTACCATGTTATTATGTAAGTACCTATATTCTCGCAAATAAATAAAATTTCATTTCATTTCCTTTTTTGTTTCGCTACAGGAAAGATAGTTGTCAGTAGGTAATTAGATAAGAATAATCATTTCAAAAGTCAATTCTATATTTACCAGCCCCATTAAAATAAATCAAACGTTGTTTCACCTCTACTCTCTTCGCCATTCATCACCCGATGACAGCTACAAACGGGTGATGTGTTAGTTTTTGCGATCATACATCATCACAGAACGCCCCAGGATATAAACCCGGTATTTCCGGGCGTTTTTGCAAGTATGTGTGACATTTCTGAAATGCCTCAGGCGTGTACGCAATTAGTACCATTCAGTTGAGTCGTGAAACTGGTTGGTTGGCACATTGTTGAAAAAGTAAAAATAAGTGACGAAGAAAATAATTCTAAGGGTTTGCGAGAAAATTCAATTATGCACGTACAGTAGGCCGCACGAAACCAGTAATAAGCGGGCCATTTATTCTATTGGAACTCCGTACCTACCAAGTTAGGCCAAAGTGTTACTACTGATGTGCTGCCTACTGTATCTACAAGGCACACAGTCGGTAATTCTTGAAACCAAAAAAAAAAATAGTAGGATGAAACTGATTGGAAAAGGAATAGAATATAACAAAAATGAAAGGAAAAATAATTTACGGGCGGTCTGAGGTCGGGAAGTGAGGGAGGGGGGGTTAAGGGTAAAAAATAGTTCATCTCGATTTCCGGCAAAACTACAAGTCCTATGGGAAAAAGTTATATGGAAAAGTTGTAGGTAATAAAAAGATCTACGACTTTTGTATTTACACTTTTTTCACATAACCTCAATTTTTTTGTAAAAATTCAAATAACCAACTCTTTGGTTTTTTATTTTAATCATTAAACACCCTCTCTTCCCGACCTAAGATCGCCCGTAAATTATTTTTCTATCATTTTTGTTATATTCTCTTCCTTTTCCAATGGGTTTCATGCTACTATTTTTTTTTTTCACTTTTTACTGTTTTGAAAGGCTTCAAGCCGTGGCCTAGTATCTAACAAAAGGTGTTACCTTATTTATTTTTTAGTTTTGTAGACATCATTAAAACTTATGAAGAAATCGTACATTTATTTGCAAATCAGAAACCATTTGGTAACTATTTCAACAGGTGTCTCACTCAAATTAATTCTTTGATTAGAATTTAAATTTGATTAGGTAAATTAATCATAAATAATAACTAATCTAGAACTTTGCGGTAGGCAATATTTTTTTGTATGATATTATTTATGTATGCCAAAAGATTGGCGAAGAACTGTTCTGGACAGCAATAAGTGGAGGGAAATAGAGGAGGCCTATGTCGCAAGGCAGCCTGACCTGGTAGCTGATAGTTAATTTGCTAATATAGGGCTAACAAGCAGAAATTATAGTACGATTAAATGTTATTCGGTTCTAAGAACTTGTTTATTTATGTACAAAGGGTTCTGAACCTCGGAAATAAAGGCTAGTTTTATTTAGTTATCTATTTATTTAGGTATGCAGGCTATGACCTAATGGTGTTAAGGTTAATGATATTTCTAAAATTCAACAGATTGGTTAAAAATGCGTTTATTGAACTGCTTGACACAAAGTTTTTTTAATTATTCTTACCTAAAATTAAGTCAGTCGAACTGTAATAATGTAGGCTCTTGTACATTTTATGTATTTGAAGTTTTATTAAATAAACAGGTGAATAAAATAATTGAAATACATTACTTCAAAAAATCCACCAAGGCTAACATCTAAAACATTTTAAAATCTATAAAAATCACACAAAAATACTGAAATCTTTATCGGAAATGGCACATTACACCCCTATGATAACCGCCCAATTGAGGAAGGCCTCCCTAAGCTACAAAGTTCTTGAACAAATAAGGTAAAAGCTGGGGTCTTTTAATATTGGTCAGTTTATAAGTAGCGATGTTAAAACACAGGGGAGGATAAATAGTCGCGCGGTGTGGAATGACGTATGTCTTTACAAGCTAGACGACTTGTCAGTGGGGATTGACGGACTGAGGATTCCAAACTTTTAGCTAAGCTTTCAAGCTGCAAAAGATAATTATTAAGTAGTTATGGTGAAGAGGAAACTTTTGCTAAACTGCGAAGGGTTGGTTTGTCAAAATCAAAAGACGTGTATTTAAATTAGGCTGAGAATCACCCCTTTTTTACGTCAAAATTACATAAGACAGTCCCCAAAACGCCCGCCCTTCACCACTTCCTAATGCTTTTTAGCTGGGAAGAAGAAGCGGCGAAACAAACTCCCCCGCAGCACCGCTGTAAGTAATTAACATTACGAAACACAAAACATTATTTTATTTAATATATTATAATGTTAATTGTTAATGAATAAATAAATCAAATGACATGAAATTTTTGGCCATTATGTGATGCTAGCACACGCAAATATACCAACAAAATATTAGCTTAACGAAGGATGCTTTCTCCAAATGTAATTAATTATGATTATTATTTCATTATGATTTCAAAAGGGAAATAACTGAAATAAGCATTCGTAAGAATCGAGAAAAAAAATAACATCGAATTCGTAGAATGGATCGGATGAAATAGAGTAAATACAACTACCTATGTTGGGGTCGGCTTCCGGTGTAACCGGTTACAGCTAAAGACCAGTATTTTACATGGAGCGACTGCCTATCTGACCTCCAGGTAATACGATACCCCTTGGTAAGATTGGTGGTCAGACTTTCGGGCTTCTGACGATCCGTAACGACTGTCAAAGATTCATGAATGACAGCCGGGACCAACGGCTTAACGTGCTTTCCGAGGCACGGGGGGGTCTTGATATGTAAAGATGGCACCCATCCACGGACTAACCGCGGCAAGCGTAGCTTAACCTGATCGATCGACTCGTGCGGCTGTTATTACTTACCCACGAGCCCCTCATGTTCATGATTACTTTGATAAACGTAAAAAAGCTAAGGCAACATTGATTCGTGGTTATTATTTTCTACTTTAGATGATCGAAGAATTTAGAATATGGACGATGGCCTTTCATTGGCGCAGATGTTCATTTGTATGCTCATAAAAATATTTTGAAAGGAATCCTAGTTCCATTATTTATTAATCTTCCGTTACAACGATCAACGGATTAAATCCATTCTAGTTTATCGATTAACTTAATTTATTAATGATTAATCTAAATGCAATTAGCATTTGATTAGAATAACCAATGGCCAAAAATGTCATTAGGCTTATGGGTACTATTATCTAAATAAATTAAGAAGAGATGAAAACATCCTCACCGTCTTTGTAATAAATAGTATTAATATTAATAAATTAGGCGAATAAATTGACTTATTAAAATAAGTTTAATCAATATAAATGTCAAGCGTTAATTAAAAATAACAAAATTTCTTGTAAATAATGGCTACCTATTTACGTAATAATTTACTATGGATAAAGGGTGGATAAGTTCATTATTAATTATTATTAATTGCACGTGTCGTTCAGAATGAACACTGCCGCCAATTATTAATTAGTTAGTAAATTATTATTAAAACGTAAATGATTAAAAACTTCTGATAATTTAGTGAGGTTCTGTTGTAAAATAGGGTATTTACGACCATAGGTATTGTTTTTTTTATTATTTATTGCTGGTCCATAAAACTAATCTATCAATAGTTGCTATTCTTTATTTTAATAGATCCAGCAACATAATAGCGAACACACTATCACAATCTGAATCATTTTGAAGCCTGTTGCTGTTCCATTGCTTCATAAGTATGTTCGAAAAATTTGTCTGCTCAATAACGTAAATAACGCAATGAATGTTGTTGGACTGTCAAAATGAAAGCTGTTTCTACTGTTAGTGTTTTACGCAATTACCCGCGTTTTCCGCGCGTGTTCCGTAGATACCTACTTATTTATATGTAACTAGGCTAGCAGTGACAGCTGATCAAATACCTATAGGTATTGTGGTTGATGCGTTTCAAATTTGACATCTTACGCATTGTACTCAGTTTCATTAACCTAAGAAATAACAAACAAATATGGCAACGTACCTAACTTTGCTAAGTTACATTAGACAGGTAACTAAAAGCAAATTTTAAACAAGCATACCCTCTGAAGATCTAGCTTAATTTGATGTTCAATGAGAAAACAGCTCTTCCTATACAAAACCGTAGATATAGGCTAAGCGCGCACTACGATTTTAATCGTTGCGATTTTTAAACTGCGATTTAATAACGCAAACAAAAAAAAAAACGAGCGAATTCTCATATGTTTTTTTACTGCAGTGTGCGGACTCTAGTATATTGGTATTGTTCAAAGATTTACGATTATTATCCGCAACATTAAAAATTCTTAGTGCGCTTAGCCTTTATAAGGCACTTTTATTTAATTTTCCGCCTAGCATAGTAAGTAGGTACATTTTCTCACCAAAGTTAATGAGGCCGGCCGTGTCGCATCTAAAAAAATGCGTTATTTTTCTGTTGGTTTGGTGATATGTTAGGCGCGGAGAAGTGAACACGTTCTCTTGAAATAAACGGAATAAATATCATATTATTTATCATTTAACGCCCCCACATTGTTATGTGGGGGCGTTAAACGATAAATAATATGATATTGCTCTACTGTTAGCATTCCTCCAGTGCGACATAATTATCAAAAAATTACATAATTGTCATATTGTCACGACAGGTCAAATTCAAGGTGCTGTTTAAAAAAGCAGAAAACTATGAAAAACCTTACCAAATTGTCAGATTGTCGGATTGTCAGCTGTTGGTTTTATTAAATAGGCTTCAGATGCGACTGAAAATCAGTATTTTATATGTTGAGAGTGCTTCTACCTACTTTATTACAAAAATACGTAATAATGTTGAGAACCACATCTTCATAACCGATAACATGTCGTACGCGCGAAAGATAAGTGTATCCTCCTCCTATTTTTTACTGTGAAATCAAAACTTTAGGGGTGCACCAAAAGTACCTTGGCACAAAAAGTGCCGTGTCAAATGTCAGTACCACGTGCCGTGACACTAAAATAACGCAAAACGTGTGTTTCATTTACGTGATGATTTTGTTATGATGTAGATACTTTATTTTTTTAATGTTGTTTGAAGGGATATTTTTAGGAAGATCCGTTTGAGTTTAGTCACGGATATCCGATATTTTGTATATTTAGCTAATACAAAATACAGGTATCCAGTTCAATGCTAAATAAAGAGCTTTTAACGCACTTTCACGTTTTTGGAGAAACGGTAAATGACGACTTGAAGTACCGTCAAACGGGGTGAATAACAAGGCAGGGGTGAATCGAGACGAAACTTTAAAAGGGATTTTAACATTGAAATACTTTGTTGCCAACAAGGACTCTAATGTGTTTACTGTATTATAATTAATTAACGATTGAGTGCCCTTGTTGGCAACAAACTATATTATTATTTCAATGTTAAAATCCCTTCACCGTTACAATCGCACTCGTACACAGTTTGTAACGAGTTTTTTTTTAGTAGCGTCGTGGTCTATGGGATTATAAGTGCTGTTGATGAAAACCTCTAAAGAGTAAAAAAATATATGTAATGGCCCTTTAAGTTTAATATAAGTTTTGGGTAATATTTTGATCAAAGCATCGTCGCGTCGTCGGGGGATGGCAATTTATTTATTTATTTATAGTTAATTAAAACGGTACAACACAAATTACATGAATTAAAATAGAAACAATTATTACGTTGACAATAATAATTTGTATTTATAATATAATTTAAAACTAACATGGTACAGTGGACTCCCTTGCATACTTTTCTCACAGAACACCAGACAAATACGCATAACTTTGTTCCATTCATCCGCAAGCACGTCACATTCAGGGTTGGCAGTCAGAAGGGCATTTAGCAGCTAATGAAAATACAATAGTGGACATTCATTATTGCTGGGGCTCGTCTGTTTGACGTTTTCAATATCCGTCCCCCGACGCGAATTGCTTTGTTCAAAATATTACTTACAATACATATTATTTTTTTACTTTTTAGAGGATTTTGTTTGTGTCGGGAGTTTTTGAAATTTAACTTTTATTTCCTGCTTTTTAAACTTCATAACTATATTAGTAGTAGACACGCTACGATCGACATGCAGCTGTACGTATGTTCCCCACAGTGAAGCTAGTTACTAATTTATCCTCACTACTCTTTTCTACTCCATCATCAGAACCTGAACATCATCTATCTACATATAATAAAAATAAAATAATAATTTCGGGCTACAATGGCCCATAGTCAAACTAACATAGACCTCACAAACTAACATATAGAAAGTATAAAACAAAAATTGTGTTAACAAATATAGCTTAAAACTATGTTAGGAGCACTTCACTAGGTTGTCCTTGTGCTTTCCTGTGGTACTTGTCCGCGGAAGCAACGGAACACCACGTCCTGCGACCAAAAGTCTTCTTCCATGACGACGGGCAGATAGCAATTCGGTACGCGCACCACGAACGCCTTGAAGTTGACGTTGCGGTACGACTCCAGTAACTACACCCTCGGCGTGTACTTCGTCTTCTGGCGCAAGTGCTCCACGATGTCTTCCGCCTTAGTGGTGTAGAGTAGGTTAGTGGCCTACCTATTCATTGAAACGATTCCAATGAGCCCAAATACGATACTTTTGCTGTATGTAGGTGAGGGAGTTGGGTATCCTGCAAATTCCAGGTGAAGCTGCAGCATCAGTTCAAGGTTACTTTGTGCTTCTAATATCATTGGAGTAATAGAATACCAAATTCTGACTCGATCGACCCTGTGGAAGATGCTTAGATCCCTTCATCAACTAGATAAGAGCTGTTAATCTTCAACGGCTGAACAGATTTCCTTGAATCGTAGCTAAGAACACTCTCGATTAAGTCACATTTAAACAAAACAAAAAAAAAACGATTCAGCCGTTTCCGAACTACGATGGCGTAGACAGATACACAGATACCTCTGTTTCCGTAGGGGGTTAAACTTTACTAAGAAACAGCTCAATCACTTTGTATGGGTCCTCCAGGGAAAGAGAAGACGTTTCTTACGTTACTTTCTTCGCTCATTTTCTTGTGGAGACAAGGTTCTGTAATCTGAAATTTATATGGCTTCAGCAATTTCATTCAGATGCCTTTCAAGTTATTCTGCTAACCCAGTTTCATTGGAACTATTCTTACAAAAGGAGGTATGCATATTAGATATTATTATGCGAAATGAGTATTTAAAATATCTTGAATAGGTACTTATTATTATCAGTAGTGCTATTCTGTAAAAATCTCACCTTGATACTTAGGTCAAGAGAGCTTAACGTCAGCTAACAATAGTGTCAATGTCTAGCAACTGGTGGAATGATAGCTCACTCCAAGCTCACTTCACTTAAGAGGGCGTACACCGGTACACTAGCGCCACTCGTTTAAGAAAATATTATCTCGTGACTGAGAAGGAATTATGAATAACGGCTTTTAAGGACCCTCGGTAAGTGTGTCTATAATTTTCTAATACCTTTTATAAACTTTCTTATTGAGACACGAATCATTAAAATTCGATCTAAAGAAAAGCGGCCACATTCCTCTAGATCGTATTAAGGCACCTACAAACAGGCGCGACATACGACGCGAATCGCACGCGACACAAAGGCACCGCTCGTCGCGTGACAGTCGGTGCCTTTGTGTCGCGTCGTAAGTCGCGCCTGTTTGAAGGAACCTTTCCTCTAGATTGTATTTTGTTGCTTCGTGTCTCAATATGAAAGTTTATAAAAGGTATTAGAAAATTCTAGACACACTTACCGAGGGTCCTTACAAGCTGTTATTCGTAATTCCTTCTCAGTCACGAGATAATATTTTCTTAAAGGGGTGGCGCTAGTGTACCGTTGTACGCCCTCTTAAGTTACCAAGGTGAGTTTTTTACAGATTAGCACTACTACTGAATAACTTATTAGAAGACACTTTAACATCTCTCAAGTGAGTCAACCCTTCCGTTGTTCCATATCCATACTAATATTATAAATGCGAAAGTAACTGTCTGTCTGTTACCGGGGATTTGGGTGAAATTTGGCACACGGATAGAACATGACCCGGGACATAGAATGATTTTTATCCCGGTAGTAGGTACCTACGTCCCCGCGGGATAATTTCAGACCTTACGCGGGCAAAGCCGCGGGAAAAACATAGTCCTTATAATTTTTAGATCATTGGATGTCAACTTGATGTTAACCATTTCCCTTATTCTATCTAGATTTAAGCTAGCCTAACCACTATCATATTTCACTACACACAATTGCCATAAAATTTTCCGCTTCCGAAGTTCATTGTCCACTTCAAGCGGGATAATAACCGGGTAATAACCGGATTGCGGGTAAAGTGCCATAACTCATCGTTATTATCCGAACTGTCCGGTAATTAATTTGAATGCCATTATTAATTAAAGTACGCACCAGACAATTGTCTGTACCTGAAATATTGTTTTGAATCGGTACAGTGAGAGGCAAAAGCTATTGATGATGGGCCCACATATAATTTGGTACTTACGTACTTATTAATTTTGTTGATTTCTTGAGGGTAGAAGGAAAATGTAAAGTGAAGCTTTTGTAGGTATTTACACTAAATTTGAGAAAATATGTCATTGAAAGTTTTTCAAGCTAAATCTTTGGCCTACCTGATGAAAAAGACATGGGCATATACAGGATGTTAAAGAAATTGCGTGCCATAGCTTCAGGGTGAGTTCAGTATCGATAAAGGCACCCGTAAAAAATAAAAATAAAATGCATTTATAAAAAGTAAAAATAAAACAAAATTATCTTAAGATGTAGTAAGTACCTAATGTAGTAAGTACCTACTAATTAAATAGCAATCGTTTAGTTTATTTGTCGCGAGCCGTTTTCAGTAGCAAATAATGCCCTTAGTATTCGGACGCGAGAAGTGAAGGACAAAATGACAACGCGTTCGATAGTAGGTAAGTAATTAAAACATTTAAACAAATAAAATAATTTTAATTCTAAACGATTGCTATTTTAAGTTAGTAGGTACTAAATTAAGTTGATTTTGCAAAAATGTTTTGGTTTTTTTTCATATTTTTTTTCCCTGGGTTCATTTTTCGTTACTGAACCTACCCCTAAGCTATAGCACGCAATTTCTTTAACAGCCTGTATATATAATGTACCTGTGGCATGAGCTATTCTTGTAAAGATGCTCGCTCACCGGGACCATTCGTCTGTAACGTAACAATCCAAGATTGAAGTAGACTGCGCAGGCCGTCAACTGCTAGATAGTGTAGAGAGATGAGTGAAAATCAGGATAAGTTAATATTTTTTTTTTCTTTTTTTTTTAATAACTTCCCCACACTAGGAATTTCTCCTGTATTGTGGGTGCGTTTACAAACATTCAAACTCACATACACAAAAGACAGCCAGACCCGGAACAACTACATGTAGGTCATACAAATATTTGTTCCGTGCGGGAATCGAACCTGCGACACGCAGCGTAGCAGTCAATCGCTTAACCACTGCGCCAACCGTGCCGTCAAGTAATTCCGCCATATTGCCGTAATATAATTCAAATAGGCAGAAGTAACAAGGCTAGGTCGCGGGTAAACGTTACGTTACAGGCGAATGCTCCCGGTGAGCGAGCACCTTAAAGTTTCTGGCGATACCAGAGAAGAAGAAATACGAAGACAAATTGACAGATTGTCAATTTGTCAACTTTGCAATGCTGTCAGCCTATTGGGGACTTTTCCTGTTGAAAGCGATGCGGACGAATTTTTTGATGCCCTATGATAGATCCCCACCTTTTTTATTTACATACATATTATTTATTGTGTCTTTGACATATCTCGGGTCCCGGACCTTAGGAAGGCGTACGAAGGGCGGAGGCCATCTCGCAGAGCCCCTTAGACGCTTTCAATGAAATGAGGCACCAAACGACGATTAACCCTGTACGCACTATGAAAGTGCACCCAAGGACAACCTCCAGTTAGTGTAGGACTATTGCAGGATATGGAAACAAAGGTATTGGACCATGGATTTGGTTGGCTAACGTGGATTGGTTATCCAAAACTATGGAAGGACTATAGCCCCTGCCTGATCAATGTTTTATATTTACACGGATAAAATGGCAGAGCAGACAGACAGCATGCACACACAATAATGGGCCCCCGGAATCAGTCGCTAGCACATAGTGACGCAGCGACAAGGGGGAGTCTCCACTCACGCCGGCCAATAAAGGAAAGCCAGAGATGAGAAACATGACTTCTCCCGGGAGATAGGGTCCGTGGGGTCGCAACTTGCCCAACAGCTCGCCACATCCTGTTCTACGGTTGTATGTATCTCTTGGTCTGTCTCCTTACCCTAGACTTGTGTCGACAAAGTAAACTTTACCTGCACAGACCTAGAGTTCGGAGCGCGCAAGCTCCACCATGACGTTAGCGTAGAGATACGGCGGTGGGGATATTATTATTATTATTTTAAGACGCAGGCTTTAAAATTGTGTAAATATTATCCCGGAAATTGAAATAAATACGAATATGAATTCAAAAAACATATCTCACTTACGTGTTTGAAACCCCACTAGCACACTCAGAAAATGTTTTTGATATTTCATATAAACGTACCTAAATAGTTTTCCTGTCAGCTTAAAAGCTTTTTCCATTAAAAAAGTTCTGAAAACATCCT
The DNA here is from genome assembly GCA_916610205.1 of Griposia aprilina. Lineage (NCBI taxonomy): Eukaryota > Metazoa > Arthropoda > Insecta > Lepidoptera > Noctuidae > Griposia > Griposia aprilina. The sequence continues at coordinate 11,978,317 of OU744306.1, forward strand.
GAAAGTCTAGTCGCTAAAAGCTTTACCGATGTCCCATGCATATTTAATTCAATTTGTCGGCACTCTGTACGCGATGGTACACAAGCCATTAGCCAGGCCAGACTCCGAGCTATTGATCTGGCTAAATTTACACTCCCTGCCTGGATTATTGAGCAATTAGCGTCCGTTATGGGAAGCTGTGGACACCATGTGGTGGTCATGTTGTGTTTGTGATGAGTATTGTTGTTTTTATGGCACTAATGTGTAATGTCACGTGACTTATTTTCGTGATGTATATAGATAGCTACGTTTTTCCGTCTATTTGTACAAAACATGACAGTCAGCCCAAACTTTGACAGATCCGATTAACATCTCATACCAGCGGATGGGAACTTTTGGCAAGCGAATTCCAACGGATCTGTCAAAATTTGCGTTTGCGATTTGTACAACAGTAGGTATAACAAATAGCGGTCCACTCTATTTCGATTATCAATGAAACGATTTTTTTTTTCTTCACATTTAATGATATAAGAATTTACTATGATCCTTATAGTATAGTTTAACAGTAGTATCTTCTCAGTTTCATATAATTTCATACATAAATAACACTTATTTACTATCATTTGGAATAGTAAAATGTTTGCATAGTGTCTAAATCAATGACTGGACTGGACCTGAATCTTACCCGCCCTAATAACAGTCTTAATACAAAATAATAACACATAATCAATAATTAATAAGCAAGAGATAGCAAATTAAATTCGATGTGCCAACATATGGCTATACCACGCCATAATATTGCAATATTGCGAACACCCATGGTGTGTCTACCTCATAGCCTGTCATAATAAACTAACTGGTGCTGCCTGCAATATTCCTCAGTAATAACCTTCCATAACGATGGTGCGGCAATATCCATTATATTGCCATAATTTGGCAGGCGGTACAGTGACCACAGCGATTACTAGAAATTTTGCTCCAATAAATATGGTAATTTTCATTAAATTCCATAGCATTCTGGTCTCTTTCCAACAGTCCTTTGATGTAACGTGGTTATTATAAAAAAATCCTTCTAAGGAGATATGGAAACATTTTAACTTACTTAGCTAGACCTGCAATTAAAAAAAACTTTCGCAGGTAATTTTAATCAGTAGACAGAAGAAGCAAGTTGGAAACGACTACTACTACTACTATTAGCCTGCATCATCCTACTGCTGGGCAAGGGTCTCTCCCCATGACTTCCAGCTCTTTCGATCCAGGGCTAAAGTGGACCACTGGTCGTTTCTTTTTTCTAGGTCGTCCCGTCTTACTTTTCTACGGGGTCTGCCGCGACGCCTTCTGGCTGTGTCAGGGCTCCACTAAGTGGTTATTATGGCCCACAGCTCATTGGGTATATGGCAGACATGGCCAGCCCAGTCCCACTTCAATTTAGTGACTTTTTGAGCAACGCCAGTTGGAAACTACAACTGTGTATTTACTTTGTCGCCTACACGTGTACTCTATTTATGTTACTTATACGACAATCGCGGGAGATACCTACATCCTCCAATTTTTTCAGCGTTTCCGTTAAAAAGTCAAAACATCGTTAGTTTATCACACAAAAAAAGTGTCTATCGTCATTCGTCAATTTATCTTCACCAAAATTTCGCACCCCATTGACGCGGTTAAAAATATAATCGGCGGATATGTCTGTCGTTATGAACTGAATTAGGCAAGCGGCTATGCGGAGAATCTGGTTTAGGAAAAACGTACCTATATATATTCAAGAAAAAGTTTATGGAGGAATTTATAAACAAACAATTGAGATGATCGTACGAAGTAAAAAAAAGTCTTACAGTTTTCACTTTTGGACTTTTAGGTATATCAATTAAGTGGTTACTCTTGGTTCATATTGTCTAAGTTACATCTGAAGCTATCTAAGATGTCAATAGGTACTGTATTTTTTATTTTTCGATTTCCATTCTCTTTGTTTTGTGATACTACATAGGATAACAGTCAATGTAAGTAGTACCGTAAAACGGGGTGAATAGGAACGCAGGGGTGAATCGTAACGAAACTTTAAAAGGGATTTTAACATTGAAATATTATAGTCTGTCGCCAAAAATGGACTCTAACGTGTATACTGTATTATAATTACCGATTACGTGTCCTTGTTGGCAACAAATTATATTATTTAAATGTTAAAATTCACTTTTAAAGTTTCGTTACGATTCACCCTTGCGTTCCTATTCACCCCGTTTTACCGGTACGATAAACTGAATGAAAAATATTATGCCAAGAAACATGTCATGGACAAGAGATTTTATTCTGAAAAGCCATGCAGAGTCGAGCATAAAATTCAATGCTGAAAACTCGAACTGTCAACTTACTCGTAACATAACGTTTCAGAATTAGATTAAAGAGTCAATATTTGTTCAATTTATATGTATGAATTCTTAAAATACACTCGAGAGCAATGAATCCGGGTCACTTAAAGAATCCTAAAAATCTCGGAAACTAAAAATGCTAGGTTAATGCAATAAATTGTATTTAATAGACAATGTAATACTCCTTAAATGAAGGTATTAAAACTTCTTAGTTATTGTAAAGTTATATCATAAAAAAATCAAATTTGAAAAAGGGCCACTTTCGAAGATGGAACTACGAAATTACAGCATTTGGTTTTGCTTTTGTTTGTAATCTGTCATTTATGTGGGTACATAAACCATGTTGATAGTGCTCTATATTCATTATTCAAGCTGAAATTATGTCGCTTACGCCTGAAGAATGCACCAGAATACTTACAATGCTGGAAACCGGCCGGAGTCAGCGCGATACAGCCAGGACTGTCGGTGTGTCGCTGTCAACAGTACAAAGAGTTCTCCGACGTTACGAAGAAACTGGTTCTAACCTACGCAGACCAGGAACGGGCAGAACCAGGTGTACCACAGCACGAGAAGACCGATACTTGGTGAACACCATGCTTCGAAATCGCTTTCTCACAGGAACTGAACTCACAAATCAGTTTCGACGCCTCGGAGGAAGTAACCCAAGTGCATGGACAGTAAGACGTCGGCTTGCTGAATCTAACTTAAAACCCCTTAGACCTGCAAACGGCCCTAAACTGGAGCGTGGGCATCGTATTTCAAGACTAAGATATGCCCAGAGCCACGTAAATTGGAGTATTGAAGATTGGTCAAAAGTTATGTTCTCCGACAAATCAAAATTTATGCTCTACAAGCACGATGGAAGACACAGAGTGTATCGAAGACCAGAGGAAAGATTCAAGCAAGCATGCATCGAAGAAAAAGTAGCCTACGGTGGTGGGTCTGTACTTGTGTGGGCCGGAATTTCTTCTGAAAGTCGCACAGAGCTGGTGATCATAGAAAACGGCTCTTTAACTAGCGTAAGATATGTGGAAGAAATCCTCAATGATCACGTTGGTCCATTTATGGTCAATTTAGGTGAGGATGCTATATTTATGCATGACAATGCCCGACCTCATACAGGTAGGATTGTGAATGACTACCTGCAAGAGATGAACATTACTCGTATGGAGTGGCCAGCGCGCAGCCCGGATATCAACCCGATCGAGCATGCTTGGGACGAGCTAGGCAGATGCGTAAAACAACGAAACCCTCCCCCAATCACGCTTCGTGAGCTCAAAATTGCTCTCACAGAGGAATGGGAGAATATTCCCCAAAATCGTATAAGGAACTTGGTGTACAGCATGCCAAACCGCGTAAACGCAGTAATGGAAGCACGAGGAGGCAATACGAAGTATTGAAATTCAAGAAAATCGTAATAAAGTTCAAAAATTTCATGTTTCCTATTTTTGTTTTAAGGAGAGATCAGCAGTTTTTTTCTTTATGTAATTTTGTGTAAATATAATGTATGGTGACTCATATTTTTTTTACTTTCATTTAAGGAGTATTACATTGTCTATTAAATACAATTTATTGCATTAACCTATCATTTTTAGTTTCCGAGATTTTTAACATTCTTTAAGTGACCCGGATTCATTGCTCTCGAGTGTATTTTACAGTAAAGCTTTACTTGGAATTATTTACTTGGACGTATGGTCAAGTGTCCTTTTCGTATTTCTCCCAACGTGATTTGGATGGATGGAAACTTGTCGGTGAAGCAATTTTAATTCTACTTTTTAATCCCCGACGCAAAACGAGGGGTGTTATAAGTTTGACCGCTATGTGTGTCTGTTTGTCTGTCTGTCTGTGGCACCGTAGGTCTTAAACGGGTGAACCGATTTGAATGCGGTTTTTTTTATTTGAAAGCAGGTTTTCTAGCGATGGTTCTTAGACATGTTTTACAAAAATCGATCCAGCCGTTTCAAGGTAATCAGTTCTTTTGTTAGGTGCGGTAAGGATCTTCGACGCATAATGGGTATTTACTTTACTTTCAAACATATGTTTAACCTATAATTTGAAACACACATGTATGCTATATAAATATGCAAGATTATGGAATTCTTGGTCCGATACTGCAGCCAGGATATCCAGCACACCAGTACACTCTTGAAAAAATAATAGCAGATATATCGTGTTTGGTTTCGTTTTGATCAGTATTTAATTCTACATACAATAAAATGGTGGCAACATGATGAGCTGATGTTGCAGCCAGGATATCCAGCACACTAGTACATTCTTGAAAAAATAATAGCAGATATGTCGTGTTTGGATTTGTTTTGATCAGTATTTAATTCTACATACAATGTAATGGTGGCAACACAATGACCTGATGCTGCGCTGCAGCCAAGATATCCAGCACACTAGTACCTACACTCTTGAAAAAAATATAGCATATGTGTCGTGTTTCGATTTGTTTTGATCAGTATTTAATTCTACATACAATGCAATGGTAGCAACACGATGAGCTGATGCTGCAACCAGGATATCCAGCACACTAGTACACTCTTCATATAATAATAACAGATGTGTCGTGTTTGGATTCGTTTTGTGATCAGTATTTAATTCTACATACAATGCAATGGTGGCAACACGATAAGCTGATTCTGCAAAGCTATTTGATGTAGTGTCTAAATATACCCCGAAAAACGCTCACAACTGTTAACTCATATACAAAACAAAACTAAACTAAGTTCAAAATTTTTAAAATAAATATTAAATGAAAAATTTAAAAAACCCCCAACGCAAAAAAGAAAAGCGGACATTTAAAAAGTCAACAATAATGCCTATCGTTGAGCCATCAAATTCGATTGAGTAACACAATATATTTTAATTAGGTATAGAAATTGATGGATGGCACAATAAGGTTTGTTTGTTGAAATGGCGCTATAATGTCGCGGCGGGGTACCGCTAAGCTTAAAGCAATAAAAATAGCTAAAATAGGAGATTGCATACTCATTACTCATGGCGCTCCCTGACCTAAAAATTTAACTCCCAACTAGATTTTCTACAAAAAAATTATCGTATCGAAGCAAGTTGGTTGGAAATGCTAGTAAATTAATAGATAGTCAATCAAATGAAGGGTCTGACTTATATAAGCGGCGGTACCCCGCCCCGCCGAATTATTTACTTGGACGTATGGTCAAGTGTCCTTTTCGTATTTCTCCCAACGTTATTTGGATGGATGGAAACCTGTCGGTGAAGCAATTTTAATTCTACTTTTACTAAGTACTCTATCCAATGCTAACTATTTTAACATATCGATCGATACCCATAAGATCTGCGGAGTTTCGCTAGCTAATTGAATTTGACCTCGTACTCGTATAACTGAAGTCTCTGCATTTGGTTTTCCTTTGGTCCATGTTCTGTGTCTTCTCGGTATTCAAATTTTCGCTGTGCCCCGATTTTCTCTTCCATCATAATGGTCTATCTGTTATTTAAACGACCATTAAAGTATACTTGTGAAGATAAAATAATCAATAATGCTGACATTAAAAATCATAATATTCATTCACAATTTTAATTCAATTGGTGGTCTACTTTAATTACCAATTAGGCTTCTTTATTTATTCTTTAGCTGTGTTTTTTCAGTGACATCAGCGGGAGAATATTTTCTTTGCAATACTTGTCGAAGTATACCTTATTACCCCTTATTATAATGTAATTGCACATTTTTCTGATAATATTCGTGACACACAAAGTTCATTGCTCGATTTATTAGCTCGCTCAGCAATAAGTTTCGTGAATCCAAGTTCTATTGCATTCAGCCTCCGTTTGCTTTGAATTATGTCTTTTTTATTTACTTTTACAATAAACTGCCGTCGTTGAATAGTATAATGGATCGTTTTGAGTTTGTTTGTTGGTTTATGAAGCTTGCAGTAGGTACTTACCTACAATTTTCTAATGAAATGTGCGGAAATGGGAGAGGAGTCTTTGCCCGGTAGTGGCACAATATAGGCTGGATATATTTTTTATATTAACACGTAACTCTGTCTATGGGATCCATCTATAACAGCCTTCTAACAATAGTATTAAATGTATATTCAAAGGTAATAAAGGACAGGACAATATACAGTTGCAAAGGAATGGCACCAAATCACCATTTTTGAACCACCAAGATGTTAATTAAATGAGTATCACCAACAAATCAATCGAAGAAGAAGATATTTTGAATAAACTCAATGAAAACCACAATAAAACCCACAGCATTAACTTAGCCAACTAAAACAAAATGAGACGTAAAAATTTAAAAAGTTTTCAGACGATATCCCGACCGAGTCGCGACTTGCGTGACTCCGCAATAGTAATAGTTGACAGAAACAAATTGCTTTTTCAATGTTGCTTCAACAAATAAACTAGTTTTGATGACAGTTCTAAAGGGAAATTAGATTTGTGCGGCGAATAACGATGGCTTTCATATTAGTTCAAGTAAACATTAGGTACGAGGGTATCTATTGAGTTCTTTTTGTGAAGGATAGATGTATTTATTGATATGAAACTGACACTGCGATGGGCCGAAGAGGCCTAAGGTAGGAAACGAAGGCCATATATCCAGGGTCATCTCTACATATAGCAGAGGGACAAAGGTTCCGACAGGGTCGCAATATGTCACCCCTCACAAACGAATAATATGCCGCATGCATAGATAGATCCTGGTACCCAATGTGTGCCATGCCACAGACCGTTTTAAGACTTTAGGGACTGCACATCCAGATGACAAACCTCAAAGTTGCTAGAACAAAATTAAGCAACATTTTTTACTTGTTGGACTCGTTGCCTTTGCGTTCCGTTGGCTGAACCTCTAATAATCACGTGAGTAAAACCTACATTACTTTATCATTTTTCAAAATGTTTTGACGTAATCGTAACTCTCTATAACCTGAAAATCTAAAGCCAAGATTACAACATCCGTTGCCATGTTTAGACCTATCCCAATGAACCGTTTAGTAAGCTTATAAATCCACCATAACAGTCTCAAAATAATTCACAATAGCTACAGACAAATTGATCCCAATCGCGCGGGCGGGTACATAGCTTTCATAATGCGCAAGAGTCGATGCGCGGAGAAAGTGCGCCGTGGGTGGACTTGGGTATGAACAGCAGTGTCTGATGACGAGCGAGTTGTAGTGAGCTGATTGTGGGAAACTGCAATTGGGTCAGTTGTATCAAATGTTACAAAGTGGGTTCTAAATAGGGGTTAGTACACTTCGTGCTACTAACATTTGTTGTAACTGTATTTGAAATAGATAAGATCCTTGTGGCCACGGAGTAGAAAAAGAAGAAGGAATGCGCGCCACGCGTATCGAAAGTGAAGCACTGTAATTATGTATTGACCGTTTGTACAAACATGCCTCACGCACACATTTACCTACATCTTAGGGTGCCGACCGGTAAGTTATCATATATCGGAAAACGGTCTTCAGCACGGAAAATATACCAGATTAGTTCCCGCCCGCGACTTTGTCCACGTGGAAGAAACATATCCTACGACACTCGGTAATAATGTAGCTTTATATCAGTCGGATCGGTACTTTTTACAAAGAAACACTTTTACCCCTTTATAATATAAGTTTAGATATTGATGATAAGCTCTGATAATGGTGCCGATTCTCTTGTCACAAAATTATCTAAACTAGACTAAAAATCACTAAAATTTATTTTATTCCTGTCAAACGACGATTTCTCATTCTGAAATAGACTTAAGTAAAACAACTTGACTATATTTTGGTTTGACAGCAATAAGATGGCACTGAATTATTAGTTTAGTGAAAATGCCAATTTTGCTATTCTGAATTTGACGTTTTTCACCTAAAATTTTGGTTGTCTAGCTGAATCTGGCTACTTTAAATCGCGATTAAAAAGGTGTGGAATAAAATTAGTTGTCATGAACTAAAATTCACCACAACTCCTCGACTTCAGGTGCAAAAACAGTACTGTATCTTTTTTGATTTTATTTTGCTTATATCTCGAAAACGGTCTGTCCTATCGCAAAAATAATGAAAATTTCGACCCCTTTAATGAGACCTTTAAATCCCTAAAGCTCTACATGTGGGTAATATTTTTTTCATATTTTCCATACAAAAAGTGAAAAATTCCATATAAAACACGTCGAAGCTGCACACCACGCGCGCCTCCGGCTTTAAACAAAAAACACGGGGTTGCGCAAACAAGTACCACGTGGAGTCGCCATTGTCAAATTAAATTTTAGTTGCGTCAAAATTAATTTAAAATTTAGAGATATTATTTTGCTTTAACATTCTCATAGCCAAAAGTAAGGTATTTTAGTGATAGTTTAATTAGTTTAGTTCGGTGTACAAGAGAATTGGCACCATTAATCAACTAATAAACGATACATAGTTGTCGTTAAATTAATGTCCTTGAAACTAGAAGACAAAGGGCTTATTCATAAACCACGAACTCATAAATTTAAATAATCACAAAAATGATTAACTCCATTGCCAAATCTATACGTTTTCGTATCTGTCTTCGCGTTGTGCTTCTAAACCACGTAACGGATATTAATGCAGTTTATCGATCGTTTGGAGAATTTTCACACAAAAGGTTTATGTGGTTGTGGGTATTAATATTTTGTATTAAAAACCATGGGAAAAATAAATTAATTTTATTAATTTAAATTCACGCATTTTTTAAACTAAATAATCACAAATCATTAACTCCAATGCCCAATTAAATTACAAATGCAAAATTATGTGAGTCATTCATAACGTTGGATGCAATCTGCATAGCTCTGACGTAACATAGGCTGGGAGGATCGCTGCGCTTGCGCAAGTCTGCGATTTACTCGCACGTTGCGATGGAGGCTTTGAGAAATGTTTACTTACTTAATATATAAGGTATTTTACCTAACCCAACCCTTCTTCTTTCGTATCGTAACGAATTGTTTGAAGAGAATTTATGCTGTAGTATAAATATATTCGCCAGTCAGCAGGGTGATAGCGGTGCGGACTCAAATGTCTCGCTGATGGTGGCGCGTGAGTTGGATAATTTAGCGCCCTTCAAAATGGTTGAGCTGAACGGTGCTAATCCATGCGTAATGTTCATTAAGGCGAAAGCGTCAGGGTAACCCGCGAAATCAAATTTTCTTACGTTTGTTGCAATTTGCAGGTCAGTATCAGCGGGGTAATTACATAACACACTAAGAATAGGAATGGGTTTGATTTTGACAGTTCACCAACATTCATTGCGTTATTTACGTTGTTGAGCGGACAAATTTTTCGAACATATGAAGCAATGGATTAGCAATAGGGTTCAAAATGATTCAGATTGCGATAGAAAGTGTGTTACGTAATTAGGGTGCAGGTTGTATGTTGAGCTAAATATGATTTACGGCCGTAATAAAGATTTAAATACCTCTAAGTTCATATTACCCTACTGAATGACTATTTCATGAAATCATGACATTTGGAGTTATATTGCTGATTCTAATGATTATAATTCTGTAAAGCCTTAGTTGATAGGGTCACAAATCTTATTTTAATCAACATAGAACTTGACACTGACCTGCAAATTGCAAAAGAAACATAAGTAAATTTTCGCGGGTTTCCTTATCGCTTTCCCAGTTCCTCACGATGTTTTCCTTCACTGGTTTGAGAGCAGTGGTGATGTAATAATTAACACAAAGTAAAGTGCCTGTCTGGATTCGAACCTACAAGTCGTAAGTTGCGGCCATTACCACTTGGCCATCACTGCTTCTTACCTTGTTACTTTACAAGATCATTTCATCATCTCATCGACACCTGTAAGGAATAACATTGTAACTAATATTTAAGTCAGATTTCGGTTAAGTCTTAATAAATGATAAATGATAAATGATAAATGATTTTATTTCTGTAAGTAGGTTTGTACAAACACTTTTACACGTCAATCATATTTTTAAACTAGATGAGGTCGGCGTTTCCTATCTGACTACTCTGAGAAGAAAGGCCGAAACAAACTCAGAGGTCACAGTCTCTTTTAAAGTCCAGACATAATCTTGGTCAGATCATGTGAAGACCATGTAGATTGGTATCTGAAATGGTCTTTTGAGGAAAGAACCACACAGATTGAGTGGACCTGTCCAGTCAGTGCACGCATTTGTCAGTAATCGTGCAGCTCAACTCAGGAAGTCAGAACTTAAGGAGCTCAACGATTCGACGAACAATACCAAAGAAAGGACATTTGGGTAGGCCACATAAATTACTCAATCTGCCAGATCATGATCAAAATTAACTGCGAAAAAAAAAGCAATGACCCACATAATCCTCACATTCACAATAATAAAAATAACATACTACTTTACAAGTAAATACTCATGTCATTGTGTATATAAAATTCAACAATGTCAATGTGTATATAAAAAAATCGGACATAATGTTTGAGAACCATGTAGATTGGTGTCTGAAATGGTCTTTTGAGGAAAGAACCACACAGATTAAGTGGACCTGTCCAGTCAGTGCACGCATTTGTCAGTAACCGTGCAGCTCAACTCAGAACTTAAGGAGCTCAACGATTCGACGAACAATACCAAAGAAAGGACATTTGGATAGGCCGCATAAACTACTTAAACTGCCAGATCAAGAATATAACTGAAACAATGACCCACATAGTCCTCAAATTCTCAATAATGAAAATAATATAATACTTTTTACAGTAAATATTCATGTCTAAAATAGCTAGCAAATTAAAATCAACATTCACCGTGTAAATTTATTGGAGCAGCTCAATCCCAAGCCTTTTTGTCCTCAATATAGTCTTTCACAGTATAATAGGCTTTCTGGCATAGTTTCCGTTTTATAAAAGATTTGAATTTATTAAAGCTTAGATCTTGAATGTGGCTAGGAAGTTTATTATAAAAACGTATACATTGGCATCTAAACGAGCCACCTATTTTCTTGAGCCTGGTTGTAGGAACAATAAATTTGTGTTTGTTTCTAGTATTTATATTGTGGATATCACTGTATTTTTTAAACAGATTAATATTTTTATGTGCATACAAAAGATTTTCATAAATATACTGAGAAGGCACAGTAATTATATTAATCTCCTTAAATTTATCTCTGAGGGAGTGTCTGGGACTTAATTTATAGATAGAACGAATTGCCCTTTTTTGTAAAATGAAAATTGTCTGGATATCGGCGGCATTTCCCCACAACAGAATACCGTACGACATCACACTATGAAAATAACTAAAGTATACTAAACGGGCTGTCTCTAAATCAGTTAAACCACGAATTTTTCTAACGGCGTATGCTGCAGAGCTAAGCTTTTTTGACAATTTATCTATGTGGGGGCCCCATTGAAGCTTGGTATCCAAAGTTATGCCTAAGAAAACTGTGGTATTTTCGGGTTTCAGCACTTCACCCTTTATGAGAATACTAGTTTCTACTTGTCTAACATGAGGTATCGTAAACTTAATACATTTAGTTTTTTTCTCGTTAAGAAGTAGGTTATTAACATTAAACCAGTTAACTACTATTGCAAGGGCGCTATTTACATTGTCAGTAATCAGCTGCTGACGTTTCAGTTTAAATAAAAGTGAAGTGTCGTCTGCAAATAACACTATATCATGTTTATCCTTTATGAGGTAAGGCAAGTCATTTATATAAATAAGAAATAAAAATGGCCCAAGAATTGAGCCCTGGGGGACCCCCATTCTTACTACCGATCCGGGTGATCTTTTTCCATTAACATCAACTCTCTGAATCCTATCACTTAAGTAAGAAGTAAGAAGATCCAGAGAGGCGTTTCGGATTCCGTAGTGGTGCAGTTTCCTGATCAATGTTTCATGAAGAACACAATCGAATGCCTTGGACAAATCGCAAAAGATTCCCAAAGCATCGCATTTGTCCTCCCATGCATCATAAACATGTCCTAAAAGTTCAACTCCGGCATCAGTAGTCGAACGACCCCTCGTAAAACCGAACTGTTTGTTATGCAGTAATTTGTGATTATTAAAAAATCCTTGCATTTGATTCAAAATAAGTTTTTCAAAAATTTTACTAAAGGTAGGTAGTACTGAAATAGGTCTATAATTAGTAGGGTCTGATGTACTACCCGATTTAAATAACGGTATTATTTTACTGTTTTTCATAAGATCAGGAAACTCACCACGATCAATACAATTATTAAAAATAACGACTAAAACTAAACTAACTAAACTAAAACTAACGACTAAATAATAATGCCAACCAACCTTGAAAATATGAGTCAACGAGGGAATAGCTACATTTTCCTATCATACTTCTTCTATCCTATCAGACTTAACCAAAATCTGAGACTTTTTTTTAATCTTTGACGCGCTCTCCTGTTAAGTTAGGTACTAAATATTAGTTACAATGTTATTCCTTGCAGGTGTCGTCATCATTGACGTGTAAAAGTGGTTGTACAAACCTACTTACAGAAATAAAATCATTTATCATTTATCATCTTTTTCGTTTGATCTTGGTTTTCTTTGTATCAATATGCTTTATTTTTGTGGCAATTTGGCAAATCAACTTTCTTTTTTTTTTTTCTCGTCATCGGTTCTTTCATTAGTAAACCAAAACCAGCTTACTAAGTTACTACAAATCATGGCACATTGTGTACTGTAGGAAAAAACAATAAGTAAATAAAAGAAAATAAAGTAAAACAATGTTGTTTATAAAATTATTCAAATACTATATTTAATTTAATTTACAATTAGAAATACCTCTAAATTGATAATACTTAAGCTTTACTAAATTACTGATAGAGCTTATAAATTATACATGGTGTGGATTTTTATAAGCTGTCGCCATTTATGGGCGCTCCAGTAAGAAGGTAGATTATTTTAATACAATAAAAGGTGACCATTCGTTTTAAATTATTTCATAATAACTATTCCTGTTTACCTGCCACTTTTACATAATTAGGTTATAGTCGAAATGCTAAGTTTTTACAGTTAACAGTAGAATAGTAATAGTGTAACTTAAATCTAATAATTAAAACGAAATACTATCACAAAGCATGTACTTATCAATTGAACATGTAGGTTTAAAAAACCTTGTAATGTGTTAAACTGCGAACCGCTTGTGTAAATGTTTTGAGCAACATATCCAAAGGTCTAAAATAGAACTGCAGATTTTTTTGGAAACGATAGCATTTCCAAAAAAAACTGCAATTCCATTCAAAGACATTTCAAATAGGTAACCGAATTTTAAATTGTTAGGGCCTACATGCACGCGTGCACGCTGAATGCACGTTATATGCCTTAAAAAATCAGCACTTTTTGCAATTGCAACGCGTACGCGCGCAGCGACGACGGTGCGTATTAAGGGGACTACATGACCTAAACGCAAATTTATAATGCCTAAAAATATATGATCCACTGCAGTAACCAAAATCAGAAAAATATATGATATTCTACAGGATATATACTAATTAGATAGTGTGTTGAAAACATAATACAATTAACTTGATATGATAGAAAAAAATCACGAAGATACCTCTAAAATTTTAAACATTCAGGTTTTTTGTCAGATTATTCTACAAGCAACATACTAACGTAATAGTGTTTTAATTTTTTAGTCCAATTAATAGATTTTTTTGTAAATCCATAATTGCTGCATATTTTGCAATAAATTACCAGCGTTGTGTCATCGCGTGTCTGTTTCTTTTCTATGCAATCCGACAGTGACCGCGCTTTAGCTCTTGTAAGCCCCTTAAGTAAATAGCGCCGTGTGCTTAGGACCTTATACCTAACCAACAGCCAGGATTTTAGATAATAGTCGATTGCAATTTCACAAATACACAGTATAGGTAACATTAACTTCTTCACTATCACTTAATTTCCCCTCTCCCTCTTCACTCTCCAGAAGGATCATCTTCTTCTACTTCTATTCCTTCTCAAAGAAATCGTCAGTTAAAGGCACGTGTGATATCTGGTCATACGTATACGCATCAAAGAACTTCTGCGTCACGTTCATGGCGTAATCTATGGCGTAGTCCAGGATAGGGCCCCCGAAGTCCTTGGCTAGGGCTTGGGAGTCCGAGTTTAGGACCTGGAGCACGTTTGCACCTGGAAAAGAAGAGATGAGAAAAAATTGAGCATCTTTTATTAATATGAAGTGTAAGAGCCTCTTTTAATGATTGCCCGATAAGTTAACCGAAACTTATACAGATGGTGAAACAGGCCATAAAAGCCTACTTATTTTTTTGCCCTAAGTTGTAACGATTATCAAAACAATTTAAATGATGTTACCAGATTTATTAGTAAATGTATATTCATTTAGATCGTATATAATTATAAGCTAAAAGCTAAGCTAAGTTATTTAAAATAATATTAATAATATGTACATGTAAATAAAAAAGAAGGAAAATGAAGGAAAGGATTATGAAGATGTTAAATGATAATACAGTAGATCATAAAGTTTTCGATTTTCCAAGAAGATCTTATAAATGCCGCAAGTTTTTCTAGGGTTTGCTCTGTTAGATACGAATGGGTAATATTTTCACTTGACCTAGAAAACAATAAATCATAATAATATGTCCAATGATGAGTAACCAAAACTAGCGGGGTAATTGCGTAACACACTAACAGTAGGAATAGCTTTCATTTTGACAGTTCAACAACATTCATTGCGTTATTGACGTTGTTGAGCAGACAATTTTTTCTAACTTATGAAGCAATGGATTAGCCATAAGCTTCAAAATGATTCAGATTGTGATAGATAGTGTGTTACGTAATTATGTAGGGTGCTGATCAACCTAAATATTACGAACTACAATTTAACAAAACCATGGATGACCGAACAAGTCACACTAACACATAACCAGTTCAGAATTTACATATTGGTATCTAAGTTCGCTATTTCCTTAAGCCTTTAGAAAAACCCATAGTCTCCACAACATTGACTTAAGCTGTAACTAGGGTTGCCAACCCTATTATATAATATATAGTATCCTTACTAAATTAGTGGCCTAAATTCTATATTAAAAAAAAAAAAAAAATGTTGGCGAGACGACTATATTGTCGATGAAAATTTCAATAACATTATTTTATTAAAATAAGTGTAAAACGAAACGCAGTCGTAATCAGGGCCCTAATTCACTATGACCACTTAACGATTCCTTACTTCGAAACCACGTCAAGTCAATTTAGTTTGACAGCACTAATATGGTACTGAATAATTAGTTTAGTGAAAATGGCAATTTTGCTATTCTGAATTTGACGTTTTTAACCTAAAATTTTGGTTGTCTTAACTAAATCTGGCTATTTTTAATCGCGATTATAAAGGTGTGGAATAAAATTAGTTGTCATGAACTAAGATTCACCACAACACCTCGACTTGAGGGGCAAAAACAGTACTGTATTTTTTTTTATTTTATATCTCGAGAACGGTGTGTCCTATCGTAAAAATAATGAAAATTTCGACCCCTTATGGAACCCTTAAACCCATATAACTCTACACGAAGGTATTTTTTTTTTTAATATTTTGCGTACTAAAAGTGAAAAATTCCATATAAAACACGCCGAGGCTGCCACCCATACTCGCCTCCGGCTCTAAAAAAAAATCACGTGGTAGGGCAAACAAGTAGGTACCATGTGGAGTCGCGATTGTCAAATTACATTTTAGTTGCGTCAAAATGATTTTTAAATTTAGAGATATTTTATTGCAGAATAGCTCTAAGATTCTCATAGCCAAAAGTAAGGAATTTTAGTGATAGTTTAGTTAGTTTAGTTCGGTGTACAAGAGAATCGGCACCATTGGCTACGAAAATACTATATTTTATAAATAAAAAAAGTTGCCCACCCTAGCTATAACATTGGCATTGAACATTGGTCAATATTTGATTGTTAGTAGTTCGATGAAATTGTCCGGTCAAGGGCGATAGTTTGCGTCAATATTGAAGGCATGTAGCGTACCAAGCGAGGACAGGACACTGAATTCGACATTATTTTTGCAAGCTACGTAACACGGTACAATACTTTGCAAAATATACTAGAACATAACCTTATTTATCCTATTTTAAAGAATCCTGGTAATGTTGCCAGTCTTTTTGGCAAGTCTCCGGATGACAGCGATGTGTAGTGGAGGAGTACTTTTAAATAATTGCCCTTTTGTGTTTGTATATAACGGGTGTGTAAAAAGACACTTAAGGCGGTACCCCGACCAAAACCTGGCCATAGTGCGTTATTCAGAGGCTATTAACTCATTCACTATGGGTAATAAACTACATCTAAAAGCACATTATTAATGTTCGATATCCTATCATCACATTGCACGTTCTTATTTGTTTGTATGTGTTATAAATACATTTAAAATCTTCTTGTAAAAAAGTGACTAAAATTATTGATTGCATGCATCTTTTGCTAAAGGTGACGTTCTATTAATTTGAGGATTACACTAATGGATAGATAATTTAAAAATCGAAATAATTCACGTTTTATTTTATTTCAAAACATCGCTTGTCTTTTTTAATTAAAATAATTAAAAAAAAATGTGAATTTTATGATAAATGAGCGTGCGCAGGGACCGAGACAGAGCGAGACTCAGCGACGGGACAGAGAAGGACCGAACGTTCAAGGTCGTTTGGTCGGGGGAGCGCCGTAATGAAGCCGAGAGTCACTTGTACGGTACCGTATTTGTAATTTTTTTTTACGGGACCTTGCCTGGGTATTTTCTGGTTACGGAGAAATTGGAGGTTAAAATTCCAACTTTTACTGAGGTTTTTGTTTTTACGAAAACATGTTTTTAATGTTAAAACACAACTTTAAATACCCCCACGACCCCACCCCTGTACCGTTGCATGCACCCATAAGCACAATGTTTTGCGTGCGTTACGTTGCGCACTACCGTAAACAGCGATTTTTCACTATTACTATACTCTATGGTGGCAAGTCGGAGGGAAGCATAGGATGTCTATTTTGTCTCTGTCCAGAAGTATGCAGACCGCGCCTTCAGATAATCGGACCGCCAATAAAAGCGTAAACGCCTCACGCTAGGTGGTTTACTCCCTATGTAGAAGCTGCGTAGTTTCCGTCGAAAATACGGGCGTTTCCAACTCCGTATCACTTACGCATATGATTAGTTTGGTTTTCGAACTAAGAATGAATTACAACATGATTTGACAATTGTCCCCACGCCTAAATTGTTTATGCTTGTCCGAAAAAAGTTATATGGCACTTGTTTTACGGATCAATTACTTTCGGACGGGCCCATATCTTTGTTGACGGACCTAGAGAGTAGACCCCCTGTTCCCGGCCGAGTCGGATTGGACGTCCGATCCGACTATCGCATGGGACGTGTGTTGAATGTCCAAAAAAATAATGGCTCCAACGCCTTCCGATAACCGGATCAGACTATCTGAGGAAATAAAACTGACGTATATTCCCAGCGTTACCCCGCGTTTACACCAAGATATACACCGTTAGATTTTGATCGTTTATACCTTAAAAGGGGTCATTGTTCTCATCATTATGAACAACTTCTACTATGGCGCCAACCGCGAAATCGTGAAAAAAAGATTGCAGATCCATACATTATGTCGAGTTAAGGCTTCTACAAACAGATGCGACACACAACGCGAATCGTGCGCGACTTAAAGGTACTGCTCGTCACACGACGAGCGGCGCACTTTGTATCGCGCTGTCGCTTCGCGCCAAACTGCGGGAGCCTTTATGCGAACATAAATGTATGGATCACCTGTTTTTTTTGTAGGGTTGGTACGATAACAAAAAAAAAACATAATGATGAGTACGCACGAGTACATATCAAGCTATACATTTCCAGTATAAGATGACTTCTCATTGTACAAAAAGCCTATACCTATACAATGTGAAGTCAGCTAAAACTGGAAATGTTTTAGCTTGACATGTAGCCGTGTGTACAATGACCCCTTTTAAGGATTAAAACGATCAAAATGTAACGGTGTATAACATTGTATTCTACATGTTGTCTACTAGTTTCGTTTATCGTTTAAATCTAAAACTAATTTTAAAGTCTTGTAGAAAACTTGACAAAAAGGTGAACAAAACATGTACGAAACGACGCCAATACATGTATGATACATTGTTTTATACACGAAGACTTGTTGAAAACAAGTATGAAAACGGTGTACCTATATAGCTTTGCGTCTTATGATAGCCCTGCTTGGTAAGGATATTTGACAATAAAGGCTCCCGCAAACAGGCGCGACGCGACAGCACAACACAAAGGCGCCGCTCGTCGCGCGGCACGCGGTGTCTTTGTGTACGCTGTCGCGTCGCGCCAGTGTGCACGAGCCTTAATGTGTCACATTCCGCACCACTTTTTTGCCTTTTTCATAACTATCATGGCGTTAAACGTGTTCGGTCATAATCATAACAAATAGAGGCCAAGGACTGTTATAAATATTCTGTGCAGTAGGCTATAATTCTGATCAATAATGTTATCGATTTTGCGTGCTGTAACAATTTTGTTAATGATCTTGTCAATAGTAAAACGTAACGTTTTAAGTTTTGTTTATAATTGATGCGATTTCACATCGTCTTTGGCAGTTATAGTCAAGTTCAGCGGAAGTCGTTAAACATTACGTTCATTTTGCAAGGTTTGGATTTGCTTGGTTATTCAGAAAATCACACCTGTATTCCCCGAAGGGTTGAGCAGAGGTGTACCCAACCACACTCTCATTTCGCCAGTTATGTTTAAGTCCCCCAATAGGGGGCGAGCCTATTGCCATCAACCGGACACAAATTCAGACTCCGGGCTGCTACTGAGAAAAACCCAATAACGCTTTGCCCGACCCGGGAATTGACCACACGGTCTTATGCTCAGCAGTAGCGCTACCGACCATTTGAAAAACGAGGCAGTCTATTAAAAATCACTGAATCTCAATATTTTGGTATTTGTCTCTGATTACAGCTAGATCTTGGATAAGGCTTCCAAATTACGCTGCAGCATAAATAAGCAACAAAAAAAAAAATCATAAAGTAAGATGCAAATTGGATTTATGTTCCTTATAACATAAATCTAGCTTGCATTTTGTTTTTTTTTTTTGACCATTTTTAGGAGTTAGGAATTGGTTTGTTGGTTTGAACGCGCTAATCTTTGGAACTATTTGATAGGCCAATTTTTGAGGAAGGTTATGGGCTATTTAACATCACGCTACGACCCTTAGGAGCCGAGCAAAAAGAAAAAAAGTTAGAAACAATGCTAAGCGAAAACTAAGTAATAGCGCGGGCGGGCGATTATATGTTAATAAAAACTGTTTTTACAAAAAAACAACCGACTTCAAAAAAAAAAACACTAAAAGACGTGAAAAATAACTTTAATTTCGGAAGTCGGTGTCTTTGTTTTTGTATTTTCGTTTTTGGCCACCGACTTCAGAAATTAAAGTTATTTTTCACGTCTTTTAGTGTTTTTTTTTTGAAGTCGGTTGTTTTTTTGTAAAAACAGTTTTTATTTTTCACTTTTTAGTTACGGTACCTACCCCAAACAAATTCATATACCACTACTTGGTGTCTAAATAACAGTGACCGGAAATTATTAACATATCATCCATATAAACTAAGTTGAAAAAATATGCAGTATTAAGGATAACTCAAAAACTACTGGTCAGACGTTGATCAAATTTAAATGGGACCACATGTGAAGCACCACCTCTCAAATAAAAAAAGAATCATCCAAATCGGTTCACCCAGAAAAAAGTTATGAGCTAACAAACATAAAAAAAAAAAAAAACATACAGACGAATTGAGAACCTCCTCCTTTTTGTGAAGTCGGTTAAAAATATAATTCGCGACCGTAACAAGTATGGCTTTACAGTATTTAATATAATCATTACAATCAGCAAAACAACTCCTTAAGTTAGGAATTGGCCTCAAATGTCATGATTTCATGAAATAGTCATTCAATAGGGTAATATGAACTTTGAGAGATGTATCCATGATTTTTATGATTCTAATTCTATAAATAAATATTTGATACGGCCGCGAATCACATTTAGATACACCATACAACTTGATAATGACCTGCAAATGCAAAAAACGTAAGAAAACTTGAATTTCGCGGGCTACTTTCGCACACAACTTTATGAGCCCTCTGAACGTAGGCCTGAGAACGAAACCGCGCATGGTACAGGTGAGTGAGAGAGTTCCCTTGGACACCTATATTATGCATACTGCGCAGCCACTCGCGTACAACTTCCAAGAGCTCATAAACTTTTGCGCGAGCTGTACCGCTGTCTTTCCAAAAACAATATCATTCTACGGTTTGCTGATTCTTTTTTTTTTCTTTTAAGGACAGTCGCGGTCTTTCAGCCTGTGACTTCATCTCCTTTTCGAGTCTATGATATTTTTTAGATTATTTGGGCTCAGTAGAAGGTCACCTTAATAGCAGTAAGTGGTGGTGTGTAATATTCAGATACTTACTGATTTGCGGGTTTCCTCTGATGAGGTTGGTCAAGTTCAGCTTGAGGTCTGTTCCGTAGTCCGCTTTGTACTTGTAGGAGTTGATCTTGTAGTGACCCTCGCCTTTGTCGTTCAGGACCACGCGTTCTGCCACCTCCAGACGGACGCGCTGGTTGTCTGGGTAAAGATATATAAGAATTTAATTTGGAATGATTTAGATTCTAGAGTAATTTATTTTGAACCAGGGATTTTAAGATTCTTTTTTATATTGGAAATTAAGTTATTTTGGGTAAGTTGGGGTCGGCTTCCAGTCTATCCGGATGCAGCTGGATACCAGTATTTTACATGGAGCGATTGACCTCCACAATCCAGTTACTGGGTATTACGATACCTCTTGGTACGACTGGTTGTGAGACTTCCGGTCTTCTGACGACCTGTTACCAAAGTTAAAGATCCACGAATAACAGCCGGGACCGTGCTTAACGTGCTTTCCGAGGCACGGAGGGGTCTTGGTATGTAAAGATGGTCACCCATCCACGGATCAACCGCGGCAAGCGTAGCTTAACCTGTTTGATCGACCCGTGCGGCTGTTATTACTTAACCACGAGCTCCTCTCATCTCGTTTTGGGTAAAGTAAATCTAATACATATATAAAAATCTCGTGTCACTGTGTTTGTTATCGAACTCCTCCGAAACGGCTTGACCGATTTTTATGATTTTTTTTGTGTATATTTGGTAGGTCTGAGAATAGGTCGTAAAGTATATTTCATACCACTGCGGGTGATGCCGCGGGGTGGAGCTAGTATAATATAAAAACAAATTATTATGATGTGAGTATGTTGAATAAGATAATATTCAGGATCATAAACATAACATAACATCACGCCTGTATTCCCCGAAGGGTTAGGCAGAGGTGTACCTATAGCACACCCACATTCAGGATCATACGTAATAATAATACGTTGATTAAGATATTAAGGAAACTTCGACAGAAAAATCCTTGGTCAAGGTCAAGAGTACTCGCACAACGAAGGTTGTAAACTTGTTTTTAGTACCAATTGGAATTAACAGCAATATCAGTACTGAATAGTAAACAATCGAGACACTGACCCCTGAATTAAGGAGGCCAAGTTCAGATACATGCAAGTCGTCATTGAATTATTCAACCCCCATATATTTATCATACTCCGCCGACTTTTAGAAACCAATAGCTCACAATTCATCGAATTTGATATTTTCGCGCTGTCGCAATCTAAATTTAAAAGAATGGTTTCGCAATCTCTTGCAGCAGGCTTAGCACAAGCACCGTATTGTCGACGGAAGAATAGACAAAAATGACGTTTCGTGAAGACAGTACGACGGCAGTAAAGTAGAAAGAGTCAACTGCCCTTTTTACGAAATTCAGTCATTACACACATACATAACATCACGCCTGTATTCCCCGAAGGGTTAGGCAGAGGTGTACCTATAGCACACCCACATTTCGCCAGTTATGTTTAAGTCCCATGTAAAAGGGGGCGAGCCTATTGCCATCAACCGGGCACAAATCCAGACTCCGGGCTGGTACCGAGAAATTCCAGATGGAAAAACCCAATAACAATTTGCCCGACCCGGGAATCGAACCCAGGACCTCATGCTCTGCAGTAGCGCTTGCGACCACTAGACCAACGAGGCAGATGACGGGACGGGGATTCAGTCATTTATTCACGTTTATCTTTTATTTTGCTTATATCTCGCAAATGGTGTGTCCTATCGCAAAAATAATGAAAATTTCGACCCCCTTTATGGAACCCTTAAACCCCTAAAAGTCAACATGTAGGTAATCATTTTTCACATTTTTCATACTAAAAGTGAAAAATTCATTTTTCCTTTCCATTTTTATACTTTGTGGCCGTCGAGTAAAAAGTTTTCTATTGTCTTACCATGTCGATTAAAAAAGCAAATTGTCTTTACTACCTTAGACAACTGTCTTCTGAAATAGTCTACATTACAAAGGACCTAGACAACGATCGACAGAAACGAAAGACAAAATGACATATTTTAGAAGGATTTTTACGGTGCGATGTCAAAAATAGAGAAACGAAATGTCACTTTGTATGGGAATAGCCGTCTCTATTCTTCGAAGAGATAGATAGCGTCATGCTAAGCCCGCAGGTCGCCCTTAAGACGGATACTCTTGTCATCCGCTTCTTTCGATTTGTCGATATATAGTGTTTTTCTTCTAAATACGTACTTTTTCATCTATTATTTTTATTTTTTTATTTTTCGTTTAACATGCGTTTCTTTTTATACTCCGATGTCACTTCGTGGACAATAGTGTAGGTTATACGTTTTTTCGACTGAAATATAACTGTTTTTTATTAATGCTGTCCTAATGTATAACTGTTTTTTGTCCCAAATAAATAAAATAAAAATAAAATAAAAAGTACTGAACATCATCCAAATCTTAGTTTAAAGAGTTCGCAGGATTTACCCGTCACCACTAGAACCCGTAAACGTCTAGATGCTTTGTACAGTACAATAGCTTTTTTATACTGTTTCCTTGATATTTTATTTTTTTGTTTGTTTCATAAGACCACGCATCGCTAATGAGACACTATCGATTATCTATTGTTATGGGCCTCTAGTGGGCCACCTCGGCCTGACTAGTGTATTAAGTTTGTGTACGAATAATAATAATATGTGCCTCATTTCATTAAAAACGTCTAACGGGCCTCTGCGAGTTGGATTCGACCCCTCGTATGCCTTCCAAAGGTCTGGGAAGCCACCCACAATAACAACAATAACAACAACACACACAACAATAATAAACACAACACACACAATAACAATAATCAACAACACAACAATACACAACACAAAAAACAACAACAATAATAACAATAACAACAAAAAACAACAAACACACAATAACAACAACAATAGTACAACAACAAAAACACACAATAATAATAATCTTCCTGTGCGAGTAAATAAATAAATACATTTTCATTCTGTCTTTGTTTCCTAAAATTCAACAACAAAACATCTGTAGATATAAATAAAATTTAGGTAAACTTACAAATTTTGATCTTGGCCTGTCCATCGGTGTCCAGGTTGAAGAGTAGAAGTCTTCCGAGTAAGCTGTACAGACCGCTGACAGTGAAGTTGCAGTGCATGTCAAATACGAAGATACGCTTCTTGCGACGAGATCTACGAGAAACAATGAAAATGAGATTAAAATAAAACTAAAACCAAATTATAAAATAAGACAACTATAGTAAGTACATGGCGCATACTATGCGACATACGAATGCGACAGCTCAGCGACTCCGACGCCACAGACAGGCGCGACGCGACGACGCCGACGCGACGGTGCGACGCGATTCTGGTAGAACAACTTCCATAAAGTTTTCATAGAAATTGGTGCCGATTCTCTTGTCACAAAATTCTCTAAACTAGACTAAAAATCACTAAAATTTTGTTTATTCCTGTCAAACGACGATTTATTATTCTGAAATAGACTAAAAGTGACATAACTTAACTATGTTTTAGTTTGACAGCACTAAGGTGGCACTGAATTATTAGTTTAGTGAAAATGCCAATTTTGCTATTCTGAATTTGACGTTGTTCACCAAAATTTTTGGTTGTATAGCTAAATCTAGCTTTTTTAATCGCGATTAAAAAGGTGTGGAATAAAATTAGTTGTCATGAACTAAAATTCACCACAACACAGTACAAAAACAGTACTGTATCTTTTTTCTTATTTTATTTTGCTTATATCTCGAAAATGGTGTGTCCTATAGAAAAAATAATGAAAATTTCGATCCCCTTTATGGAACCCTTAAACCCCTAAAACTCTACACGTAGGATTTTTTTTTTAATATTTTCCATACAAAAAGTAAAATAATCCATATAAAACACGTCGAGGCTGCCCCCCTATGAGTGCCTACAGTTTAAAAAAAAAAACACGGGCAAACAAGTACCTACCACGTGGAGTCACGCTTGTCAAATTAACTTTTAGTTACGTCAAAATTATTTTTTAATTTAGAGATATATTTTTGCAGAATAGCTGTAAGATTCTCATAGGAATTTTAGTGATAGTTTAGTTCGGTGTACAAGAGAATCGGCACCATTGTCCTACTAAAGTCGCGTCGCGCTACCATGTCGCGCTGTCGCACCGCGCCTGTCCGTAAGAGCCTTTAATCATATATGTACCTAATTGGTTACAATCTTGATATAATTGATGATGTTTATTTAATCCTGAAAATGACGTCAATTACTTATAATAATTCCGTAGCAGTATGTACCTACGTTGTAAAATAATTATTGAGTATGTAGCTTGTCTTCCATGTAAGGATCGTAGCAGGTGGCGTTCTGTAGTTACTGCCGAAGGGGTGAGTTTAAAAATTAGCTCAATAAATGTGACGGGTCTGCAAGACGGGTGAATACGTGAATGTCTTTCTGTCACAATTTAGAATCAACCTTGCAACTGCAACCGCTCATATTATTTCAGACCGCACATTTACACACTTAATCGCACGTTATTACAAAGTTTGTATGAAGTATGGTGCAACAAATACCTTATACTAAGATGATTCACGCGGTAAGTGCATAATAGCGGAGAATTGTACGATGTTGCGTGATTGCATACAGTGTACCTGCGATAATTATTATGGTTTCAAAAATAAGTAAAGTCAATACTTCTGAGCATCCTATTGCATTCTTACGATTCTACAATAAATAAATTATTTCGTTTCTTATGTTACAAGTTATATGTATAGTTATAGTAGTACGAGTTATACAGGCTGTTTGGTGTATGGACCGACACAATTTTTTGGGAGTTTGGGAGGGTTATTTGCGAGGTTTCACCCAAAGACCCTAATGTTCTAACTGGTACGGTAATTGAGATACGATTTTTTTTGTTTTTTTCATTACCCAAACACCCTGTATATATCGTTATAGTATTGTTTGCAACAGCCAAAAGAATTTAGGGGACAGTCTGGTTCAAATGTCTCTGCGCTGATATCTCATATTTATTTATTTATTTATTAAAACTTTATGCACAAATAAAAAAAAATACTGTACAAAGGCGGACTTAATGCCTGAGGCATTTCCTACCAGTCAACCTTAGGGTGATGCAGAGACAAAACATGGCAGGTGCAACATAAGGGATAGATAACTTGAAAAATAATAAATACTAATACATACATACTCGTATAACGAAAATAAACTTAGTCAAGAGAAATAATCATATCACATGGAATTGCAGGAAAGTTTTTTCATCTACCATGCATTGTGAAAGACTGGTCACTCCTTACCGTGTATCTAGTTACTATAATGAACTGATAGTGATAACCCTTTCAGTCGAACCCGATATCGTAAGAGTTGAATACAGATTAAACGATAGTAGCAACACACAGCGATAGCAGTAGTATTACGAAGTTGCCAAGCAATGTTTATGCCAACATCTTCCCAGTATTGTTTCTCACAATCATCTGTGAAAGACCATGTTCTACCGAAGATATCCATCGAAGGATTGGGATCTCGCAACCACACACTTGCAACATTTCGGCTCGACGTCTCAGCTATTTTGGGGTCAACATTTCAGTCGAACTAGATGCAGCTGATAATCGGTATTTCACATATACCGGTTTCATGTAATCTTCGCTATTCAATAATTAAAAATGTTTAAATTGGAGATAGGGTATCCCAAGGTTGTCTGATTTCTTTAAGGCATTTTGCAACATTTTATCCACATATTTCCGGGTCAGGGCCTTCCGGGCTCAGTGTTCGTGTAATACTAGGCTAATATTATGTGAAATGTATCTAGTTTTATTGACGACTAGCTTTTTTCCGCGACTTCGTCCGCGTGAAATTTCTAGTTCCCCCGACTCACCCCGTCGATCGCATCACCTGCCCGCGCTATCACTTCGTTTTCGCTTAGCGTTCTTTCTAACTTTTTTTCTTTTTTCTCGGCTCCTAAGGGTCATAGCTTGATGTTAAATAGCCTAAAGCCTTCCTCAAGAATTGGGCTATCAAATGAAAAAATATTTTTTTGGAATCCGACTGGTACTTCCAAAGTTTACCTCCTACATACAAACAAACAAACAATTTTTACCTCTTTATAACATTAAGTATAGCTGTTACGTCAGAGCATGCTCCAGAACACTGAGGGTCTGATCATATTATGTCAAAAGTTCATCTGAAGTTTATGGAAGCAATATTTTTGCCATCCCTGACTTAAACTGAAATCGGGCAGCCCAGGGTCTGGAAGGCTCTGACCCTGATATACTTAAATACGAAATATAGGATATACAGGCAGGGCCTTGAAACGAGTTCCAAATAGAAATTTTATAAGCCTCATTGTAAGATCTTCCCGAAATACCCCCATATATGTTTACCGGTTATTTATAGTTTTTGGAGTTAGACTGCTTTTAATATTTTCTGGGAAATTCTCACTTGACTTCAGACCTTTTTGTTTTTGACGTGATAACGTCTTATAAATCGATGAACGCCGGCTGCACGCACGAAAAAGCATGACTCATTGTCACGTTCCGTCTGAGCCGATGACGTTATCACGTAAAATTATCGTCCGTAAACCGACTTTACAGACAACCATTTTTTTCTCTTAAAATGTCGCATTTTTATTTTATTTTATTTTATAAGTCCTTCAATTATGTTCTACGATCGATAAAAAATACTATTTGTCTAAACATCACCCAAAGTGACTAAAACTTACCTCAAAGGTAAAATTTTGCTCGACGAGATTCGTTCTAGATTTTCAGTCTTTACTAAAAGAAAAAAAGTAGGGTTGTACACTAAAGTAATTTTAAAAACTTGCACGGACTTGCTTTCCAAAGCAATACAAATAATAAGTACTTTTTAGGATATTACTTGGAGAAATTGGAGTTCGAACATGGTTCATACATACTAAAGGATTGTATGTGTTACCGCTTGGAGTAATATATTTTGTATGCCATTTTATTTACAAAAAATGCGATGCAGAAAGTATAAAATAAAAAAGTCTGAAGTCAAGTGAGAATTTCCCTAAAGATATTAAAAACATCTACCGTCTAGCTCCTGAACTATAAATAATCGCTGAACATACATGGGGGTGTTTCAGGAAGCCCTTGGAGAGAGGCTTCTAAAATTTTGCTGTGGTCCTTGTTTTACGGGCCAGCCTGTATAATTATACACCCTTACTCGAGAATTATATCCCAAACGAATGTTAAACGTCAGTCGTCCTTAAAGGCTTTCTTTCTTTATTTATTGTACACCTTAAGGGGGATGCGCCAAGGTAGCCCGTGAAGTTCAAATTTTCTTACGTTTTTTGCAATTTGCTGGTCAGTATCAGGTTGTATGGTGATCTAAATATGATTCGCGACCGTATCAAGTAAGGCTTTACAGAATTATAATCATTAGAATCAGCAATACAACTCCTTAAGTTAGAATTGCCCTCAAATGTCATGATTTCATGAAATAGTCATTCAATAGGGTAGGGTAATATGAACTGCAAATTGCAAAAAACGTAACAAAATTTTAATTTCGTGGGCTACCCTGTAGGTTCCGCCTTAAAATAAGTGAGACGTCGCGGACTTAAAATGAAGTTGCGTTTATGAATTCGACCGTTAGTTGCTTATTGACTAGCCTACATACTCTAAAACCTGTCATTACCGTTCTAGTCTCGTCTCCAAAAATAACCAGAATAATGTATGAGTTGGCCAATATGTCTTAAATACCCGTTTTTGCTTGATTTAAGTGGCAGTTAGTTCAAGCAACAGCGACCTCGAGTTTCTGAGTTTTGCAAGAGGTGAAAAAACTCTACGCGTTGTTGTTGAAATTTATGTATTATTTAATGTTAATTCTAATGGTTGCAGAATGGATTAATATTTAAATATAAGTATATTTATATATATTTTGAACTATCTTATCATTACTTTTTGAAAACAATGTTTTTGAGGAAGAAGAATTAATTTTGGGCGGTGACAGATTTGATTTGGAATTTTGGATTAGTTATTGATATTGGGATTTGGAGATTTCAAGGTTAAAGTTCAATTATTCAGCCTTGAAATACATTGGGAATTTGCAATAACGTGTTATTTTTTGTGAGATTGTCTAGATTGTGTAAAGGCTCCAACAAACAGGCGCGATACGCAACGCGACACAAAGGTACCGCCTGTCGCGCAACGAGCTGTGCCTTTAAGAGCGCATACACGGGTCCACTAGCGCCACTCCTTTAAAAAAATATTATCTCGTGACTGAGAAGGAATTTTGAAAAACGGCTCAATAAGCGACCTCGGTAAGTGTGTCTAGAATTTTCTAATACCTTTTATAAACTTTCATATTGAGACACGAAGCAACAAAATACGATCTAAATGAATGTGGCCGCTTTTGTTTAGATCGTATTTTGTTGCTTTGTGTCTCAATATGAAAGTTTATAAAAGGTATTAGAAAATTCTAGACACACTTACCGAGGTCGCTTATTGTAAGTAAGTAAGTAAGTAAGTAAGTCTTTATTTGCCTTAAACATGGTATAAAAGGTGTTACAGTTATTGAGCCGTTTTTTCAAAATTCCTTCTCAGTCACGAGATAATATTTTTTTAAAGGAGTGGCGCTGGTGGACCCGTGTATGCGCTCTTAAGTCGCGTGCGATTCGCGTCGCGTGTCGTTTAATTTTAGGTTTTATGAAGTTACTTCATAGATAAGATTAAATCATGAAAAGCAAGTAATCAAGCAAGTGAAATTATTTGGAAGGAGATGAAAGATATGACCATTATTTTGATGGTCAAAACTCACACATTTGCAAAAATAGTTCTTAATAATTACGAGAACCATAACTTTAGAGTTAAAAGTCACACAGTAATTAAAAGGTCTTGTGACCATGACCATACTGCCTTTGGATGTAGGTAGGTATAGTTTTCTTTGTTTTGCAAAAGTTAGTAATTTTTAATTACGGATTTCCGTAATTGTGGATTTATTTCCATGTTAATACGATGAACTTGGACTGTCCATGTACCTAAGTTTATTTATAAGTGGACTGTTAAAAAATTCCTACTTCCGGTGTTTTTTTACAAATGGTCTTAAGGTGAATCCTCAGCTGTAGCCCGCAAAATTCAAATTTTCTTTGGTTTTTTGCATATTACAGCTCTGTTTTACGTCGTACGTAGATCAAAGTGCGACTTGCGATTGTAGGAATGATATATTTAGTGAATAATAATCATAAATTTCATATCAATCGTCAAACTTTGGAAATTTGTTCTAATCAATAAATATAATATCATTCCTACAGTCGCGAATCGCATTTTGATCAACGTACGACGTACAACAGAGCTGCAATTTGCAAAAAACCAAAGAAAATTTGAATTTGGCCGGCTACAACTGAAGATTCACCTTAATTATCATGGAAATGTGTTGGTTTGATCTCGATGAGAACAAACTGTCCTTTATTTTTTTTAAAGCACTAGATTGTAGTTTTAAAACTTTATAGAATCAACACCGTTGTAATTGATCCATAATCCGGCTCCATTTAAAATATCTTCATTCAATTCAAATATTATGGGCGATTGAATATTTTTCTTCCTGCTTAAGGCGCTTCCCTGACCAAACGACCTTGAGCGTTCGGTCCTTCTCTGTCCCGTTGCTGAGTCTCGCTCTATCTCGCTCCCTCCGCACGCTCATTTATCATAAAATTCTCAAAAATAATGAAATTACTTGAATAAAAAAAGACAAGTGAAGTTTGAAAATAAAATAAAACGTGTATTATTTAGATTTTTAAATTATCTATCCATTAGTGTCATCCTCAAATGAATAGAACGTCACCTTTAGCAAGAGATGCATGCAATCAATAATTTTAGTCACTTTTTTAGAAGGAGATTTCAAATGAATTTATAACACATAAAAACAAATAAGAACGTGCAATGTGATGATAGGATATCGAACATTAATAATGTGCTTTTAGATGTAGTTTATTACCCATAGTGAATGAGTTAATAGCCTCTGAATAACGCACTATGGCAAGGTTTTGGTCGGGGTACCGCCTTAAGGATCATTCATTTACTCTCAGGCTATTGTAGTCCACTATTGGACAATAGGCCTCTAACACGTTACGCCACAACACCCGTTTCTCCGCCTTCTGCATCCAGTCTGACCTAAGAATCTGAATCAGTATGTTGGAACAAAATGGAGAAAAACAAAATTAGCCTATCGCAGTCCACTGCTGGACATAGGCCTCCGCCAAACTGCGCCATAACATCCTGTCCTCCGCCTACCGCATCCAGTCTGTCCCAGCCACCTTTATAAAGTCTTCGGACTATTAAGATGAAATAACAACTCTACTTACGACACTTTATCCGGGATACACGTACTCAATCCCACCAGCTGAGCATTGTGGAAGGTCATCTTCAGATTCCCGGGGAGCAACATGCTGATGTTCTTGTCCAGGTAGAGCGGGTCCAGAGATGGAATCCCAGCTTCTGGGATTCCCTGAACTATGCCCGGTATTGCGTCCAAAGTGGCTTTCGTGAAGCATTCATCGCTGAGCTCTGAGCATGGGTGGATGTAGTCAGCTGTAAATGTTATAGAACAAAATAAGCTACTTATATTTATGAATCTATCGCTGATATTAAAGTGTGATAGAGATTATCCTTCCTTTTGGTCATTCGTGAATTGGTGATGCAGTGGGTAAACGTTTTGTTTGGCGAAATGTCTTTCTAACAGACATTAATTATATTACATTACATACTCGTATCAATAAAACAAATTGCAAATGTGTATTCCGATAGAATTTGATCCTACGAGCCCGGAACGAATGGCGATTCAAAAAAGGTATTAAGGCTCAGGCTGAAGTATTAAGGCAAACAGGCGCGACGCGACGGGACAGCGCGACGCGACTCTAGTAGAACAATTTCTATGAAAATTTCATGGAAATTGTATGCCTGTCTGGTGGAGCCTTTAGCCAAGTAGGCGTTTGTTAGACTCCACATAAACAAAAGAATAGTAGGCACAGGTTCCAGAAGGAATAATTGAATCAATTGTATGAACGCACATTTTCACTAAAACAGTCGGTAGTTTACTAATCTAATTCAAACAATGGATAAACGGTTACGTTCAAAATTCGAACGCTCCATTTAAAAACAGAACTTACGCAAAGGAATCAGCTGCCAGCTGCCATAGACACAAATACTTAACACTACAAACACATAATGTCCATACGACATTTTCTTAAATCACAATTTTTTTTCTTCACGTATTTTCTCTAAGCGCACTTCTGTTGCATACGAGGCCTGTTACACGAATGTTCGCTGGCTGCGTGTCTAAATGATCTTTAATTTTGTAGTGATTAAACAACACTTCAAGGATTTAAGGTGTGATTTCATTGAGACGACTGAGTCGCAGAAGGCCGCAGACGCGACGACGTTTGCGCTTGTGTTGTTGCTACACGCACGCAGCTAGGTGTCGCATGTCGTAACGGTGTTGTAACATAATTATGCAAATCGTTTTATTGTATACTGCTAATGTAAGTGCAGGTTATCGATCACGGTTTCAGTACTAAACATAAACATACAAATCATAAAATATTTTGTTGGGAAACTCTATAAAATGAGTTCATAACTTGATAGTCCATAATACTGTGTCCTTCACTACATAGGTATTTTTACAACATGACACAGAGGTCTAGTTCGAGGGCATACCGTCATAAAATTAAAGATCAATAAAACTGCGACTTTTAATTGCGCATAAAAATCGCAGTTTCCAAGAAAACTCTGGTTTAAGCTGTTTGCGACTGACCTTTAGTCCGTCATCTATGGCATAAGTTAAGTAACGCATAATGGTACATGCAACTCTAATGTGACTTGAAGTTTACCGGACGAGCATTGCAATTTTCTTGGATGGTCCACGGAAAAACCGTACCAAGTCATTTGAAATGCATTCCAAATGTGTTATTAATTACTTGGGATGTAACAAAAGGTGTATTGATAATTAGGTAATTAACCGCTTTGATGGTTTTGTAAAAGGGTACTTGTAAAAGCGTTTTCATTTAGGTTTTGTTTGTTTTCTCAACCCGAATATAATGGAATTAAGGTCTTGATAAAATACCAATTTTGTATTTATTTATATACTAAAATGATTTACAACTTATGTTCGCGGGTCTGCCCCCAAGATTTAATTTTAATTTTCTTTAAAAAACTTGTCTATCCAGTAGAATCTAGTTTTCTTCACATTCTCTGCAGTTCATTAAACACTGAACATCTTTTCAGAAACTTTCAATTCATATTTTAAAGAGTATTCAGGAATAATTATTGATTTTAATCAAGTAGATACGAGAACGGTACCTTAAATGGTCTAAAATTAGTCAAAAAAACATGTCTTGCTGGGTTTTTTTTTTTACTTTTCCTATTGTTAATGTATTCCTAATGAAACAAGTTCTTCAAGTAAGTCGTAAAAAAATTTAAAACTTGGATGAATAATAAATAGTCGCATATACATATATTGTCTTGTTATTGTATTTCTTAAGATAAACCGTCACAATGATTTTTAGTTTTTCTTACATATTTACGAAAATTATTAAATTATTAGTAGCTGGTACGGTAAGCGACACAACTCGATTAACACTTCTACTTTTACACATCACCTAGATTGACAAAAAAACTTGAGAGGTGTCAAGGGACACCCGGATGGAACGAAGTTCCATTTAAAAAAAAAAAAAAGTGTCGTTACAAAAAAAGTGTCGTTACAAAAAGTGTCGTTACAACTTTTGGTCTTAATTTTTTCCGTCTAGCCCCCTTTCGCAACGCGCGATAAGGAACTTCGTTCCAAAAATATTCGATATGTACTTCAGCATTTCGTAAAACAGCTAAGACTTAGGTCCACTTGCGCCATAAATCACTAAATGCATTTAGCGCTAAACATATTTAAAACATAATTCTGTTTTTGACATCTTCAAACAATTGACAGAAACATAGCGATGTTTTAAATACATTTAGCGGTAAATGTATTTAGCGATTTTTGATGCCTTAATATTCTTTGAATTTTTTTCTGTTCCAATCTTACTTATATAATTTACTCAAAAATAGTAGAGATTTAAAAAAAATAACAGTTAATTGACTTTGGTTGCTGACTGTCTCTACTTAGACCTACTTGGTAAGACCTTCGTCGAAAATTATGTACTAATGTTTTTATTTTCTGCATTGAGTAATATAAATTAATCTTGGATGTAAAAATCTCTTCATTTTAATTAAGACATTGCCGGTTATTATAACCTTAACTTTATTTGTTATGGCTTCCTTATTGGTTTGGACATCTGATTCTGGATGTTTCGCCAAATATTACAAACGATTCTGAACTCGATGAAAATGGCTGTACAGTAACGCACATAAAGTCTATTCAAATCCTTGTTTCCAATTGATGTTATTTGCAATTTAATAAATAGTTTTCAAGTTTATTTCATCTACAAAAACTCGTCAAACCGGCCTAATCTTAAAAAGTTTCCTAGGAATGTCTCCAAAAATATTTAACAAACTACTTAGCAAATCGATAAACGTTCAAATTATATAAATACTTAAAAAAAAAACACTTCGGTTTTTGATACAGAAAGCATAATTATTACACTATAAAAGAATATTTAGAAGAAAAATAAAATCCGTAATAAGTACCTACCTTTTTCTCAGATTTATTTATTACCTTTTTTACTTTAGTTAATAAGTTTTGTTACCTTAATTTGTGCTATTTTCTGTATGTTTATTTTATTGCTAAAGATTTAAGCCGGTTGGTACCTATTATCACCTGTGTAAGCAATATTTGTACGCCTTGCAAGGCAGCACATAGTGACTCAATATTTTTTTGATTTTATTCCATCATGTACATACCACTACATTATACCTTGTGTACAAATAAATAAATTTGAATTCGGATTTGAATATTTATATATATCCATACTAATATAATATTCTAATAATATTATAAATTCGAATGTTACTCTGTCTGTATGTTACCTTTTCACGCCTAATAAGCCACTGAAAGAATTTCGATAAAAGACAAGGAGATGGATGGATGGCTTTTTGACCCGGTAGCACGTTCCTGTGAGATAATTTCACATCCAGGCGCGCCTCAAAGAGATGTCAGCACCAATTGACGGGGTCCGATAGGGCCGATGCCTGCCGGGGTCGCGGATTGTACGAAAGAGTTACCGTGGCCCTGGCGCACAGGCAACTGACGGAACACGGGTGGGTTTTAGACAGTAAAAGTCTGACACACCCTGGAGCTCCTCCCAGAGCGGGAGAAGTTATTTGATGATTTCCCACAAAAAAAAAAAGAAAAAAAATCACGCGACCGAAGCCGCGGGCAGAGGCTAGTATATTATAATAAAATATTAACGAAGTCAAAACTGTAAATCGTTTTATTTTTTAAGTAATTCTACGAGGTGTGGGAACGAGTCTGATGCCGAAACTATAGTTTTTAGGATTTTTGACCGTTTGTCTAGAATAGTCTAGAATTCTAGATGTATATAAGTATTCTGGATTGGCGCAAAAAGGGCTCAACGGATTTGGATGAAATTTCGCACATAGATAGTTTATAACTTGTTGTTTTAACACAAGGGGTAGGTACTTCTTATCCAGTTAGTTGGTTCCCGTTGGGATCTTTCCGAAAACCACGCGGGCGAAGCCGCGCGCAAAAGCTAGTTGTTAATAAAGTTTATTCTAGAATTACTACTAGCACTATTGTGATAGCCGTATTTGTTGAAGGTGTACCGGAAACTCAACATTATGTGTATGTAGTTTTTAAAGTTATTTTTCCAAACACACATATTTGTTAACATTTTTGGAAACTAACTTGTGAACGCAGAATATATGATGGTGGTTTTCTGCCTGCACCTAGCGTTTAGAAATCCACAGGGATGTGTAGAATAGAGCTAAACTAGCTTCAACTTTCTGACTACGGCCCACTTGCACCGCCAATCACTAAACACGTTTAGCGCTAAACGAGTTTTAAACATCAATAAGTCTCTGTCATCTTCAAATATTTGACCGAAACAGAATTAGCGGTAAACGTGTTTAGTGATTGGCGGTGCAAGTGGGCCTAACTGATCGACTCTTTGACAATTCAAAAGTGCCTGTAAATGGATTAATTGAAATAAATGCTTTGAGTTTGAGTGCACTTATCGACAATATCATCTTTGGTACAGAAGGAATGATGCTATTGTTCTTCTCTAGAGTTGGCACGTGGCACGCCATGCGGAAAGGGCGGCTTGAGGTAGGTAGATACGTCGCCATTGTGAAAAATCCGGAAAATCAAGAAGCGAAGTTAACTGCCCAGGGTATTTTTGTTTTTTGAAACATTGGGCGATAAGATCTCGCAGGTCATCCTAGCTAGGAGGTTGTCAGCTGTTTATCTTGGCTAACCTGCGGATGCCTTATAAATAATGCTTCTAGACTTATCATCATAAATCTTTACTCTTGATACTCCTTTTATTGTACTCGTGACCTTTTCATGGCAAGAAAACCAGAAACTTTTTCTACAGGCAGAGGCACGCTCCCAGCTAGTGTAGTTAAAAAGTATGAAGCCTTTATAAAAAAACAGCAATCAACAAATACGTAGGTAGCTTAGATGCAAAGTAAATTAGGGTATTCCAGGGCAGTAAATACAAGGTAGGTAACTATTTGCATTATTACCTAGGTTCTTTATTTGAATCTAAATTATGAAGACGGACGTCATACAGTGAACGACTACATAACAATGTACATATTGGTAATTACGGAAAACTTTGATCATTTTAATGGATTAGGAGGTACACACGACGACTTATCAAGCTATAATTTCCATTTTTAGCTGACTTCACAATGTATAGGCTTTTCGTACATCAAGAAGTCAGCTTATACTGGAAATGTATAACTTGATATGTCGTCGTGCGTACGTAGGTATTATTATCTTCAGGTCAAAGTTTATTAGAAGTAAATTATAAACATTGAATACAATCAAGTTCTTACTTTGTAAGTTAATTGAAACTTAAGGCGCTTCCCCGACCAAACGACCTTGAGCGTTCGGTCCTTCACTGTCCCGTCGCTGACTCTCGCTGTCTCGCTCCCTGCACACGCTCATTTATCATAGAATTCACGAAAAAATTGAAATTATTTTAATAAAAAAAAGTTTTTACAAAAAAACAACTGACTTCCCATAAAACACTAAAAGACGTGAAAAATAACTTTAATTTCGGAATTCGGTGTCTTTGGTTTTGTATTTTCGTTTTTGGCCACCGACTTCCGAAATTAAAGTAATTTTTCACGTCTTTTAGTGTTTTATTGGAAGTCGGTTGTTTTTTTGTAAAAACGTTTTTATTTTTCACTTTTTAGTTGCGGTACCTACCCTACACAAATTCGTATACCACTACTTGGTGTGTAAATAACAGTGACAGGAAATTATTAACACATCATCCATATAAAATATGTGGAAAAAATATGCAGTATTAAGGATAACTGAAAAACTACTGGTCAGACCTTGATAAAATTTAAATGGGACCACATGTGAAGCAGCAGCTATCAAATAAAAAAATAATGATCCAAATCGATTCACCCAGAAAAAAGATATGAGCTAACACACATTAAAAAAAAAAACATACAGACGAATTGAGAACCTCCTCCTTTTTGTGAAGTCGGTTAAAAAAAGACAAGCGATGTTTTTAAAATAAAACGTGAAGTATTCAGAATTTTAAATTATCTATCCATTAGTGTAATCCTCAAATTAATAGAACGTCACCTTTAGCAAAAGATGCATGCAATCAATAATTTTAGTCACTTTTTTACAAGGAGATTTTAAATGTATTTGTAACACAAAAAGCAATTATGAACGTGCAATGTGATGATAGGATATCGAACATTAATAATGTGCTTTTAGATGTAGTTTATTACCCATAGTGAATGAGTTAATAGCCTCTGAATAACGCACTATGGCATGGTTTTGGTCAAGGTATCGCCTTAATGGAAAGGTATTTTCTTGCGGAGCTCCGTTTATGATGGGATGTAATGTGACTCTTGGCTAACTAAATCCATCTTTTGCGGAAAAACTGTCTTGTACAGGGTGTAAGGAACACTGACGCAAACACTTTTGCAGTGAATTCAGTATGTTTCTAGACTCAGTAGCGTTGAAACTCTTCGTAGGTTATAAAAAAAAAAACTGTTGTTCCATTCATTTGAACCGTGTACTTAATAGGTATTGCACTTTTGTATGAAACAGCTGAGTCGATGTCCCTTACACCGTGTATTATTTATTTGCTTGATGTGAGGCTTACCAAAACATAAAAAAAAACTGATGAGTGCATTCTGAAGTGAAGACAGAAGCGAGCCTCTATATGTGTGGGACAGACCATTCATACCACTGTAGTCAAATTCCGGGTGACACTTAGCAAGGAAGGGAATAATGCCTCCGCAGTCCGCAACCATAAGAGTTGACCATGGATTCAAGAGGATGGGCAGCAGTCCTACTTACAATACAACTTTTGAGATTTACTTACGATGTCACAATGTGCGGTATCGTTACAGCAAGTTTTGGTAATAAAATCATTGCCCTTTGATCATTCATTAATCCATATTTATCAGCTACCTTTCCCGAAACTTCACGCTTTATTATTTTAGAGTAAGTACACAAGTTTCGCCACTGTCTGCAAGTGTACACAAAGTTATTAGTGCAGCAAGGTAGTGTTAGGTAATAGTCGATCGCAACAAACGAGTGCCTGTTGCAGGGAAACGAGTTTGTTTAAGTTATATGTTGTTATGTTAGAGCTGTGTAGTGAGGCAGGCAGAGTTTTAGGTGTGGGGTGACATTGAAATATTGAGGTGATGTATTTTGTTTCAGGATGGAATTAGAAAGAAAATCGGAAAAATATTCTTTGGGACTCGTAGGTATAGGAAGTTATAATAAACATAGGAATAGAAAAAGAAAAAATGGTATAAAAAAGGATAACAAAAGAAAGTCCTGCAGCATAAAAATGTGACTTGCGTTTTTGGCATGGATGGTATTATAAAGTGTTTTTCAGATAAAACTAAGGACACGGCAAAATAGACACATCAAAAGTGTCTAAGGATCAAGGTATTTTTAACCGACTTCAAAAAGGAGGAGGTTATCAATTCGGATGTTTATATACGAGTATATATATATTTTTAATGTATGTTCGGGCATAACTCCGTCATATGTATATAGACGAATTTGCAAAATTGTTTTTTATTTGAAAGGGTATACTTACTCTCGAGGTGGTCCCATTGTCACCAAGTCAGAATCTGATGAAGGCATCCCATGGAAATCGAGGGAAATCCTCAAATTTTACAGGCACGCCTATAGCAATTTGGGTATTTTTTATAGTAACTCGTGCATTTGCTCTCGGAAAGCACCATTCGGTGAAGTGGAACTGATAATGAAGACCAGAGGTGGCCACTGGAACTACTCAATTATAAGTATTTCACGGGTTACGATTCGATTACTTTAATATGGTTGCTAAGCAATTTATGCTCGTCACAATGAATATGGTGAAATGGTGCTGATGGTGGCTTCACCATCAGCTCCAGTTCTTTTGGTTCTTACCAGGAGAACTCCTCAACAATTAAAGTGCTTGCATCGGGAAAAGGAATATTTTGTAAAAGGTGATGAGTAGTTCACCAAAAAAAGTTTTTTTTTTGTTTTACACAAATACAACAGACTTAAAAAAAAAATACTAGGTACAAAGTGAAAAATAACTTTAATTTCGGAAGTCGGTGGCAAAAAACTAAAATACAGATCCAAAGACACCGACTTCCGAAATGAAAGTTATTTTTCACTTCGTAATGTTTTTTTTTGAAGTCGGTTCTTTTTTTTTGTAAAAAAGTTTAAAAAAATATATTTTATTATATAGATATATAGATTGCTTAAATAAAATGTACATCGACGAAGAACTCTCTGCTTTTGCGCTACTAAAGACTTTTCACGATTTTTGCTTAAACTGGATTTTTCACTTTAGTTAATCCTAACGTTAAAAAGCGATAAAACTAAAAAAAAAAATGGTTTTTATTGCGTAAAATAAACAATTAGTAATCTGTATTTCCGCCGTTAACGCGAGTCAATTGCAGCGATTCCAGCATACTCAATATGAGTTCATCCAAATCACGTTGCGGAATGGCGGCCCACGTCCGTTGTAACAAGCGAAAAGATTTTTTGGTGTGTGTACGGGCATCCATATTTTGCAGAGCTCTTCTTTAGAGCATATCCCATGTGTGCCCAATGGGATTCAAGTCTGGCGATTGAACTGGCCATGGTAAGACGATGATATTAGCTGCAGCAAGTGTGTTTGCAACGACTCTGGCTGTGTGTGGACGTGCATTGTCATGCATAAACAAAAAATGGGTCCGCAAAGGAATAACAACATCTGATACAATCGTTTCAGCGTAAATCTGTGCATTGAGATTGCCTCTGATCCAAATCAGTTTGATTCTTCGGCTGATCCAAATACCCGCGTATATCATGATTGTTCCACCACTGTATGCATGGATTTTGGCATCCAGGGTCCTCCAATATCGTGGACGTCTAGTATCTGGCCTCATATCAAAGCCAGATTCGTCAGAAAAACACACAAAATGCCAGTTTTCTTCTGCCTAATTTCTGTGTTCACGAGCTCATTGAAAACGGACTCTGCGATCGCGGGGCTTAATAGGTGGTACACTAGCGGCTTGCGGGAACAGAGATTGACTTGATGCAAGTGTTTTCTTATGATTTGATCGCTTGTTATCATCCCTGAAGAGCTATGAAGCCTCGTAACCAACATCATCGCGGTCATTGTACGATTTCGTCGAGCAGTAATTTGTATATATAACGATCTTGTCTGCGTGTAGTGATGCGACCTCGTCCTCCATGTCGCTCTGACACGCTACCAGTGATGCGGTAACGCGTCCAAAGCCGACTTATAACACTCCACGTAGTGCCCAGAGTGATTGCCAAAGCACGTTGCCGAGAACCAACTTCTAACATTCCCACAGCCATAATAACGTTCTTTTGTATTGATTCCACTCAGAAGTATGGCAGAAAATTTACTGATTTAGCTTCAAACCCGTGGCAGGATTATAAAGGAATACGATTTGACTGAAGATTTTCATCTTTTGACTGAAATTCAAACTCCATTCCCTTTTCACATGACGAATTTTACTAAAAAGAATCCATAGGAGTTACAAAAATAGAATTAAAAAACCTGACTTTCAGTAACTAACAAAAACGTGATTGATCCCTAGACCTTTTGATGTACCTATGTGTGTATTTTCAGTGACTCATGTGGACCCCTTCATTGCTCTTGTTGTCGAAAGAGCTACTAGACCTTTTGTTCGTGAGAAGTGTTAAGTATTGCGATTTTCTACCAGGAATTTCATCAGTAGCCCGGAGTGTAGATTTGTGCCTGCGGAGTAATTGCGTAACACACTAACAGTAGCTTTCTTTTTGATAGTTCAATAACATTCATTGCGTTATTTACGTTGTTGACCAGACAAATCTTTCCAAGATAGGAAGCTATAGAGGTATGAGGAACAGGGTGTAAAGCTCATTCGTACCTCCATAGAAAAGGGAGGATCCTCCGACCAGACGGCTGTTGTGTCTGGTGAGCAACTGCCCGACGGTTGATGTCGGGACGTTGTATATATGCTAGTCGCGCGGTAAACTCTGTTTGCGCGATGCAGGATTTTGCGTGACGTCAGTATGACGTGTAGCTCGCATGTGGCGATGTTGATACCGCTACAAAGCAATGGATTAGCAATATTCTTCAAAATGATTTAGATTGTTATTGATAGTATGTGACGCAATTAGTCTGCCGGTTGTGACTCGCTTGGAGTTTGGATTTGTGTCCTTTGTGATTCGTATTATAGTCTTGAAATATAACTGGTGACTTGTGGGTGTACTATATCTACCTACGCCTCGGCTTATCTCTCAGGGGAAATCTGGTGTTATGTAATTAGTACCTACTTTTAGAGGCTCGCCCCTATTACATGGAACTTAAACATAACTGGCCAATTTTGGGTGTACTAAGTAAAGATAGGTACAGGCATCTGCCTCACCCTTCGGGGAATGCATCACAGGCGTGACGTTATGTTATACAGAGTGTGAAAAGACCCATCAAATAGCCGTCAACTACGCATTCTTCACATCAAACGCTGAAATCAAAAATAATTGCTGAGAAACGAATTTTTTTTTTGGAGTGAAAAATCGCTGTGCGCAACGTAACGCACGCAAAACATTGTGCTTATGGGTGCATGCAACGGTACAGGGGTCGTGGGGGAATTTAAAGTTATGTCATAACATTAAAAACTTGTTGCCGTAAAAAAACGTCAGTAAAAGTTGGAATTTTGACTTTCAATATTTCCGTAACCAGAAGGTTTCCAGGTAGGAGTTCGGTACTTTGTTGCCTAATGCACAAAAGCTATAGAATTGAGAGTTAGCGAGCTCGATTTTTACACCTATATTTTTTTTTAAAGCCATGGTTGTGCAAGTACACCCTTTTGCACCCCGCTCCCGGCGCCAATGAACCCTCAAATCTAAATTATTTATTATTGACATTAGGGACTACCAAACTGTTGCAGTATTTAAAAGAAGATTGAAAGAACACTATCTTTCCACCTTGTCATAATTGCATATGTATTTATTATTTGAATTAAATTATAATTAAATACACACATCAACACGGTCTAGAGATATTTAAAAAAAAGCGAATTACTATCAATGTGTTAATTATTTATATGACATGTATATATTTAAAAGATACGTTATTTAATATTCTACCATTTTTTAATAATGGTTAAGGTACTTAGATTAAAATTTCAGGATTTTATGGAAAAAAAATGAAGCATAGACGGAAACCGTATATGAATTAACTTTTAATTTGTGAGTAAAAACTGAAAAAAATAGAAAAATCATTTAATTTGTGTTTATAAACTTGAAGTTAGTAGTCTGAGAAAGCGTCCATGATGTTCATAACACATCGGCAACGATTCGGCATGCTCAGAACAAGGTTGTCAATGTCTTGCTGCGGAATATTGTCCCATGTCCTTCTGAGGTGCGCAAAAAGTTGATCTTCTGTAGCCAGATTTTCAGGAACTTCCTTCAGAGCTCTTCTTTGCAGCATATCCCACGCATGCTCAATGGGATTTAGATCTCTGGCGATTGAGCAGGCCAGTCTAAGGCCCTAACATTGTGTGCTACCGTTCTCGCCATGTGTGCATGTCGTGCATGAGCAGGAAATCTTGCCCCATTTGTGTTCTGTGGGGCAAGATTACGGGCCCCAGCACCTGTTGGACGTATCGTTCTGCCGTCATATTGCCCGCACCGAAACGAGATCCGTCCGTCCTCCAAGACAATTCCTGCCCAAACCATAATTGTGCCTCCTTGGTATGGGTGAACTTCCTGAGGGTTCTGAAGACGGCTCCTTCGTCCAGGAACTCGCCAAACACGCGTCCGTCGTGAATCTGGATGGAAGCCGAACCTGGATTCATCCGTGAACAGCACATTGGACCATTGCTCACGGCCCCAGTCCACGTGGTTCCGAACCCATTCTAATCGTCGTCCACGATTGCCTCTCCGTAAAGGTGGACCCGGAGTGGTCTACGAGAGCGTAGATTGCTTTCATGCAGTCGCCTTCTTACAGTTTGGTCACTTACAAGCACTTGGTGTTCCACTCGCAGCCATTGGACCAATTGAGTTGC
Organism: Griposia aprilina; assembly: GCA_916610205.1. NCBI lineage: Eukaryota > Metazoa > Arthropoda > Insecta > Lepidoptera > Noctuidae > Griposia > Griposia aprilina. Next base: position 12,021,720 of record OU744306.1, read on the forward strand.
CGTTGCATTTGGTTGAGCTCGCGCAGTAATTTGCAAAAATCGGTCTTGTCTGGGGGTAGTGATGCGACTTGGCCCCCGGTGCCTCTCCGCTACTTCACCTGTGGCACGATAGCGTGTCCACAATCTTGAATATACATTTTGGTGGGTCCCTATGGCCTCAGCAACATTACGCTGAACAGACCCAGCTTCCAGCATTCCCACAGCTCGTAACTTCTCCGCCGTCGTCAAATGTTGGCGTTGCATGGCTACAATACCTCAATTTTAACTTTACCTTTCGTTTAAAAATGAAAAAAAAACTGTAACTAAACCATCGAGATATAAGTACTACGTACTAGAGAAGACACCGTAAATTCCTACTTTGTCTCGTTCAACTGCGGCGATCGCGCCGCACCGGAGCCGCACCTCACTCAGTCGCTCTCTAGCTCTTTCGCGCCTAGTACTTCCGACAATAATAAATTAATTCATAAAAAAAATCGACGAAAAATGCCTTGGTGTTTGTTGAGATATTGTACTAATAATTCAAGGAATACGGCAAAGTGGAAAGGAATTACTTTTCATCGGTAAGTAAACTAATTTCCTTGTTTTACAAATTAATTATTTACCACGCGCCATATTGTATTGTTTGTCATAGACTAATCAAACAGAGTGCAATGTAGGTAGATTAGACTGACATTACGGTGAAAATATCGTATGTTGTGTTTTTAATGTTGATATTAATATTTAGTTTTTTAAACTATCGCACTTTAAACAGATAATGATTAGTCTTAACGGGACTTAGCACGAACCTTTCATTTATATTTTTTTTTCTAGTCTTGCGCAACCACAGTGGATGTAACTACATCGAAACGTCAGCAGATATAAATAAATGAAAGGTTCGTGCTAAGTCCTGTTAAAACTAATAATTATATATATTTAGGTAGAAAAAGATTTAATAAATTTTCCTATAGTATATATCATAATTAACCAGACAGTTTTTACATTAATGTTAAATTAGTTTTGGATGTAATTAATTATTTTAAATTCTTATCCAGATTTCCACGTCCAAGTCATAAAAATAGAGAAAAATGGATCCGATTTGTTCAAAACAATCGCTGTGAAGAGACCTGGCTACCATCCGATCATAGTTACATATGTTCGTTGCATTTTCGTGAGGATGATAAGTATGTTACGAAAGGGGGAAGGCATTTTCTAAAGAAGTCTGCTGTGCCCTATGATGATGTGAGTATCAATATAATTTTAAATATTTGATTCTCCGTTTGTATTAATTCCGAGTATGGTGACAACATTTCATTTAGCCGCCACTAACATTGTGTTGTTTGTTTTAGCAAGACACTTTGTGTCATGGAGCCATTGAGCCGATTTCAGAACCTGTCAGTGAGTCCGAATCGGTTTTTGATACCCCAAGAAAAATCATCCTGAGACGTCAAATTCGGACCTTGACGTCGGCTAAAAAAAAATTATCAGAAAAAATTAAGAAAGTTCAACGCCAAAATAGAAATCTTAAGAAAAAATGTGAGTCATTGAAGCTTCTTGTAAAATCATTAAAAACAAAATTTCCACTCGGTGAGGTAGCTGAGAATAATTTACTGGCAAAGGCAGAATTACTCGAAATCTATAAAAGAATGTCAAAGTGTAAAAAGAATAGTAAAATCTCTTTAAAATATCCTCCATTATTACGTAAATTTGCATTAACCCTCCATTACTACTCGCCAGCTGCATACAAATATGTGAGAGATATGTACGGCAATCTTCTACCACACACAAGAACTCTCTGTCGCTGGTATGGAACAATTAATGCTGAGCCAGGATTTACAAACGAATCGTTTGAAGCTCTAAAAAAGAAAAGTACTTTAAGTCAGCAACCTCTTATATGCAATCTAGTATTCGACGAGATGGCTATTAGACGCCAAAAGCTTTTTCACAATCAACAGAAGCTTGGTGCTGTGAATTTTGGTGCTGGTCCTCAAGAAGGTGATGGAGATGATCATGTTGCGTCACAGGCGTTAGTATTTATGTTGGTGTCAGTGACTGAAAATTGGAAACTTCCTGTAGGCTATTTTTTAATATCAGGTATAACTGCAGAAACAAAAGCTAATTTAATCACTACATGCTTGCATAAATGTCATGACGCCGGAGTTACAGTCGTAAGCATGACATTTGATGGATGCCCTGCAAATTTGTCAGCTGCAGAAATTTTAGGGTGTAAACTGACGAACCCAAATGATTTGGTGACCCATTTTCCACATCCATCTACACAGGAGAAAGTGTGTATATTTCTTGATCCATGTCACGTCATCAAACTTATAAGAAACTCATTTGAGAAAAAAAGATTATTATTTGACCAAGATTGTAAGAAAATAAAGTGGCAGCTATTGATTAATCTAAATAAACTGCAAATGAAAGATGGTCTTAGGTTTGCCAACAAACTTACACCACGGCATGTGTACTTCCGTAACCAAATTATGAAGGTCCGTCTTGCTACTCAACTCTTAAGTAAGAGTGTAGCCAAGGCATTGCAGCTATGTGACGAGGATTTGAAGTATACACAATTCGCGGACTCGTCGGCTACAATACAATTTTTGGAAACGTTTAATGATTTTTTTGACACAATGAATTCAAGAAAGTGTTATTTTTATGGGTTCAAGCGACCAATTGACGCCATAAATAAGTCAGAAGTACTGAATTTTTTGTCAAAAGTAAAAAGTTACATATTAAATTTAGAATTTCATATAAAATGCAGAATAGTCGTAAAAAGAAAAGATTTAGATCCACGTATTACTTTGTCGATTTCAAAAAAGAAAATTGTTGAATCGGCTAATAAAACAGGATTTATAGGAGCTTTGATTTGTATAGAATCTCTAAAAACTTTATATCAACGTGTAGTAGAAGAAAAAAAATATATGACATATATTTCTACATACCGTCTAAGTCAAGATCATCTAGAGCTTTTCTTTGGGGTCATAAGAAAGCACGGCGGGTACAATAATAACCCCAACGTCTTACAATTTCGAGCTGCCTACAAAAAAACCCTGAACCATTTGGAACTTCGTTCATCATTCACGGGTATTTGTATACCTTTAGATAATATAAACATTCTATGTAATTCTTCAACAAATGTTATTAATAGTACGACGCCCTTAAACAGACACGACGATGAGGAATACGAAATATTGGCAGCTACAAGATGTTTAGAATCTGATATAGAAGCTGAACACAACTGTTATATTTATTCCGATACTCTCAGTTCCCAACAAATACCATTTGGTTCTCAATTGATAGTCGGTTACATATCTGGCTACATTGCTCGAAATCTCACAAAATCATTAAAATGTGAAGAATGCGTGGACGCATTAACAACAGCAGAAAGGCTGCCACACCATAAACTTATAACTATTAAAGACATGGGCGGATTGTTATATTCTTCAGAAGACGTATACAAAATATGTGTGATCACGGAAACTATCATACGAAAACTTATAAACCAAAGTGGTGGAATTAGCCTCTCCACGAAATACTATTACAGTTACATTACTGTAAATACTTTGGAACATTTTATTCACACGGAGGTATTTACATCTTTGGTTCAGCATTCATTTTGCCAACCAAGTACACTGAATCATAGAATTCATTTGATTCGGGCGATTATTAATAAATATACTACTATTCGTTTAAAACATGAAGCAAAAACAGATCAAAGCGTTGATTATTCCACAAAAAGGCAAAAGATGACTAAACTCATATTATTTAAGGGTAACTAAATAAAATATATCAAAAAAATAAATTGTCTATTATTTATGAAATAAACCCTGTAGGCAAAATACCTACGTTGTCCATTCTGTAGTACTCCTGTCATAGTCTATAGGGAAGACATGTTGTTGCACTTTGTCGAAGAAAACGCGTAAGTGCCGTGATTTACATGGCGCTTAAGACCTTTTTGCCGGGAATAAATACACTTCCGCAGCAAATCTAGCGCTGTGGTAAATTAGTTACGGTTTAGACGAATTGTTATTATTTTAGCGCTGCAGCGAACTAAAGATTCAAATTACGAAGAATAGGACAATTCAGTTATTTGACGTAGCTTCTCTAGTACGTAGTACTTATATCTCGATGAACTAAACGTAATTCGTATTGTTTTCTAAATTTCGCACAAATGAAAATTCCCTCTCCTACACATCAAGACATTTTTATGCCACCGAAACAAAAGAATTTTCAAAAATTGGAATTTGGAATTAGTCTGAGATAAATTACAAACAAATCGGTGTATAAAAGATTCCAATGCGGCCAGTACTTTTCGAGTTATTTAATTGAGTATGAAATATCCCTAGACCGTGTTGATGTGTGTATATTTTAGTGATATTTATTGTATAAGTATGTAGCCCAAGCAACATATAAGCCAGAACAGTATAAAAATGTACTAATAAGCAGTTTAAAGCTTAATTACATAGCTATTAAAGCTGTCAGCATAGACAAATGCTGTATTGAATGTTTTTTCGGCTATTATTAAGCTATAAGCTGAATAAATTCTTTATAGCATTGCTTTCCTTTTTTTTAAAGCTTAATATTGGTCATGCACAGAACTATTAAAGATACGATATTCAGTTTAAGGCATCCGAGACCGCTGAGAGCAGCATAATAGCTGATTGACAGCATATATCTGTGTAACTTTGGTATCAATTTTCATTATTCTGGTTGATGCCAACCTATTTTCTGTTCTCTTGAAGCTGTATTGTACTTCAATCATAACCAGTTATTCAGTAGTTGAATATTTGAGGTTTTGTTAGCTTTTTTTAAGCAGAAGGCTGCATATTTGATGAAAATGAGTAAGCTATTCGAGCTAACTTAAACGGTTATTCACGGTTGAAAAGGGTTCCGCAAACTATGATTTTGCACCTTCATCAATAATTTTAGATGCAAATTGCAATGAAAACTCTGAAAACAGCGATACGAGTGCTAGTGATTTTGAAGAAATGGAAATATTTGTAATAACTTCCAAAATGGGCAGTGCACAAAATTATTTCGCAAGGAGCTTTACAAGATTTACTAGGCATCCTTAATCAAAGACTGCCTGGAATAATATTATACATATATGCCTGTAAGATATATATATATTTATATATATATATATTTATATATATTTTTTTATTTATTTTTTATATATATATATTTTATTGGTGCACCAACGATTGTTTACACTGGATATATCCTGAAGGTAAAATGCAATATGTATATGCAACAGTGCAACAATCACTTACAGGTAAACTCCGCATGCATAAAGAAGTTGTACATAAATTTATAACATTAATCTAATTTTAAATTACTTATCTAAAGGTCTAAATAATTAATATAAGTAATAATATAAGGTACTTAAACACGTCTCCTTCTAAGCGGAGCAATGAAAGGCTGATTGATCTATTTAGGAATGTAGTTACTTAAGAAACTTGGCTCTCAATTTGCCCAGGCTTTCAAAGTGAAATAATATGTAAACTATGCTTCACTAAAGGGGTTGTTAATATTGTATAATAAAACCAGAGTTTGTATGAGTTTAGTTTATTGTAAGTATAATATAAAAATCTGCAAAAAAACAGCTAGAAGTTTACGAAAATAAAAACAATATCTCAAATTCTCAATATTAAATATATTGTTTAAGTTCTCATAAATACAAATTTTCTATTCTGCGCGCGGTGCGCGGATATACATATTCCACTGATACAACATGTGGTTAAAATATCGCAGGACTCTTACTTACACTCTGCATACATAAATATACCATCAGATATTTGAAAATATTAATTAGATTTCAAATTCCTAAACAGAGCCCTAATAAGCTGTTTAATAGCATTATAGTGATTATAAAAATGGTATCCCAATTATGTTCTTTTAAACCAGTTTTAACCAAATAATAGCATGATAATTGGGCACATTACATCTATTATGCAGAAATGAGCAAGGGAACCGCTATGTGTGCAGCTTTTATTCAACATAAACATCACCAGTACATAACCTCATTGATAAAAATGTAAACGATACAATATCTAATCAAATACTGCGTTATATTAATAGAACTATTTTTAAAATGGTGGGCAGCATTAGCCACTTTATTTTTGCACACTTAAATTCACAAAAGCATTGAAAATTTTTCATTCATGTAAGCCAGGCTATTATAAAACACTTGTTTACTTCGTAATACAGTGGCGTTTAAAAAAACTACAGTTAAGATATATGTATATTCACAATAAAATTACATGAGCAATAATAATTCACTTCCTTGATTATAACATCTATGAAACCAAAGTTTACTTATTGAAATTCAATAGTACACCGATTACAGAATATGGCGTGTTGGTGACAGTCACAATAGTGAAATTATAATTAAAATTTTACAAATTCCTAAATGTTATTTGCATATTGTCTCCACAAAAGTACAAAAATAATCTAAATGCTGAATATTGACTAAATAACTGACTTTGAGCACTTTTAACTGGTTTAAAGAGTTTTAATAGCTGTTAAAAAGGTAGATCAGCGTTTATGCAGACGATATTAAGCTTGTTGTACATTTATTCAGCTATTATGTTGCTATTATATTGCTCTTATTCAGTTTAAAGCATTATAATTTGTGCTCAAATTGCTTGAATAACATCTATGTAAGCGCTTATCCAGACATTAACCAGTCATATATGTCAGCTTCCACGAAACGCTTTTATCCAATGATTATTCAGCCAATTTTTTAAATATAAACAATGCGAGAATATACTGTAAGTATATTCTCACATTGTATGTTTATATTTAAACAGCTTCTGCCCGCGGCTTCATCCCCGTGGATGTTGGAAATTATCCCAGGAGAACGTGCTACCGGGATAAATAGTATCCTATCATTCAAATCCATTCTGCCGATAAATGCAAATTATCTTTATTTTTATTAAACAGGTTTTTATGATGCTACGTAGACGTACGGACGTGCGATGTTAGAACATAATAATAAAAATAATTCATTTTAATATTATCATCATTAATTTGAAATACTCTAGCGTCGGCATTGACCACGTATTAGCTAAATTATTTTATAAATTCAAATTGGAATAACTTTTAAGCGGGTGGACCGATTTAAATGAAATAAGTACTAAAATAAATAATACATCAAGATCCCGTTCTGGTTATATTTTTCAATTCCTTAAATCTCTAAAAAGGTGGAAAAACATTTTCAATAATCATATGAATTTTAAAATCATCCCCTACTTTACCCCCTTTTTTTGTTTTCTTTTTTGTTTGGGAAATCCCTGTTTTTTATCTACTCTCCTATCGCAGGTATGCTGGAAGAGATTTATTTTCTAAAGAAATCTCTACAGACGGAAAAATACGTACGGGAAAATACGTACAAAAGGTGATGCTTATTTCTATAAGCATCACCTTTTGTACGTATTTTCCCGTTCTTTTCTTCTTGTCTGTTTATATGTGTGAACATAAATGGTTAAATAAATGTTTAATTTAAACAAAATAAATAGTAGTGATGGACCGACTATGGATTTTGCCGATCAGCCGACTAGCTACATGGGAGCGAAACTTTGCGAACATTTTGGTTGGTGCGCCATACCTTGGGCGCATTTCGGTGACTTCACGACCCGGCTAAAAGCGTCTCAGCGGTTATTATGTAAACAGGTGCTTATAATGTGTCTGACTTTAATTAAGTTTCGTTCGCGAAAGCCACCAGTGCCACCTTGACTAAACGAAGCGGTGTTAAAAAAATTACAAAACTAAAAGAAATGTTTGTAATAACACTAAACATTATTTTATGAATACACCCCGCGAATGCTAGCATCGAAATTGAGTTAGGTTAAGGATAGGTCGTTTACCTTTCATAGAAAATAAAAAATAAAAACAACAAGACAACAAACTACCAAAACTAATGTAAAAATAGCAATAACATACGGTTTACGGTTTAAGACATTTATTTCTCAAAAGATTACATAAATCACGTACAGAGAAAATACAATAATAAGTAAACAAAATAGCCGATTAGCGTTTTTAGTACGGTAGATGTTAAATGTGTTAGTGGAGATTGTGTATAGCGAGTGCGCGCATACGCTGCGGTGCGAACAAAGCTTGTATTGATAAGGCCCATGGCACAGTGCGTTTGAATAAGCGATAATTGAACATATACATTGTTTTAGGATTTCGAAAATTAAAATGGTGCTTTTCACAGGGTGAGTAAGCGGGTGTAGGTTACTTAGTTTAAGGTTATTTTTTGTAGTGTTAGTAAAATTTACAAATCTATCCATAACGTTCCATTCTCAGAACAATAACTAAAGCATAGAAGGAAGGCTAAAATAAAAATTCTGTAACTGCCTTTAGTCTCATTCTATCTTATGGCAAGAAAAAGGATGTTAGAATGAGATCAATGATTCGCACTTTGTTTTACTTTTTTGGTTTGTCACAAGATGATCTGTCACTTTGGTTATATTGGTTCTATTTCAACCCGGCCAAATAAGGTAGTACTTTGCTTCAGAGTGTGACAGTTCGGTCATGGAACGATTTGACTTGTTCGCGTGTTCATTGTTCATGAGTTTGTAGTAAACACCCATGGTTACATGATATTTTTATAATAATTCTGTTGTTAGATTGCCCGAATTCTTTGTATAAATATACATAGTGAGTGTGCGGACTCTGTGGTATAATGTCTTGTGTGGTTGGGGGGGCTGCAAGTCCCATTCTTTACGAAAAGAAAATAACCAACAACTATTGACTTTCCATCGGTAAGTTGTTGTCAAATTATTTGTGTAATGCGAGCTGATAACCGATTAGAAATATAAAACAAGGTTTGCTGAATCACTTTGTAGTGGAAAGCAGTAGTAATAACTATTTCAGTAGAAGTTTTAGCGAATATTCGGAAATTTCTTTGAGGTTATCATAAATATGCATAGTGAAGTAAATAATATTGTCGATACTTTTATTTTACAGATTTCTTAGAGACGATATGAAAAAAATATATGGGTAAATCGCATTGGTAGAAGAAATTGAACTCCATAAAAAGCATAGTCACAAATTTTCCAAGCATTTTACTTTGGATTCATTTATGTTTACAATGAAACTGCAAAACGGTGACGACTTCGATATTTAAAGATATTAATATCATGACGGCACCTTGTCAATATAAAAAAAAACAATCAATATATATATTCACACTATGCAGCCAAGCATATTATAAGTTGGGGGATAACGTCGCTAATAAAAATGCTTGGATCAATTTGGTCCTGCTCCACAAGGGCGTATAAACTAATTGAGTAGCTTTGAAACTACTGTTGAAGCTGCTGAAGATTGTAAAAACTATCTTTGCATTGTATAAATTCAAGCTCTCAGTATTGTATTATTGCATAGCACATGTGTGAGCGCTGTATGTACCGACTATAAAGTTACCATTTAATAGGTTCGTCTTTCATTGACTTGAATGTGCCCTTACAATATACAAAGCTAAAGCTATATCTGATTGGAAATTATTATTGTTATTCCAAACATGATATTATACCTAATACATATACTTGTTATTTTTTTAAATTTGCAGACTTACAAGTTAAAGTCAATGTAGGTCTGCACTTATGAACCTCGACTGATTCGACCTATTCTACTTAAAATGTCGTCCATTACATTTTAACCTTAGGGCTTAAGCTGTCCTGCCAGCGTCGCGAATTGTTCGAAAGAGTTACCGTGGCCCTGGCGCACTAGCAACTGAAGGAACACGGGTGGGTTTTAGTCAGTAAGAGTCTGACACGGCCTTCCGCTCCGCCCAGAGCGGGAGAGAACATTTGATGATTTCCAACCAAAAAAAAAAGAGCTTAAGCTGTAACAAATAGTCGAATTTTAAAATAGATTTAATTTACCCGTAAAATTTGTTGATTTATTTGAAGATTAATAATTTCCCTGTGCTCATTCATTCACGATTTTTACTATAATTTATATATTTCAAGAAAGTTTAATATATCTCATCACCGACATTCATTTTGGCAATTAATGCATGTAATCGATAAATTTATCGACGTTGAAAGTGCGTGAGTCACATCATTAGTCAGAATAAAATTATTGACTGTCAACCTACAAAATTTCGAAATGTCTTTTGTACGCGTGTCCTTCTCTAACATATCAGCAGCCTCCATAAGTCAAAGTGAACCAAATATATTGAGTTCAGTTGCTATTTTAGCCTTCCATCTATGCTTTAGTTATTATTCTGAGGTTCCATTAATTAAAGATCCTTCAAAATGTGGCTTTTCATTAGTTTCTTAAAGGTTGATAAGCTTTTAGCCTCTTCTGTGTCTTTAGGTAATTTATTACAATTCTGGGCTCCTTCGTATAGAATGCTCTTTTTTCCGTATTTAGTTCATCAACATCGTGTTATTAAATGCGCCACACTTATCTAAATGTAGGTATTAACATTATTTATTGACTATCTTTGAAGTAACATAGTTCTTTTAACACATAAAAACAATTATAAAGGTCATAGAAATGGTTTAAAAAAACAATTATTGTACCATGGTCATAGACAAAACAAAACGTCGGTCGCGCCAAAAAACAAAAACGTGCGAGCGCGCTGCGCGCGTCTTTCATTACTACGGCTAAAGGTTAGCTGCCAGTTCTGCGGCTAGTCTTCTTTTTCATCATAATAGGTTGGGGAAAAAGTTTCTTCGCATTTTTTAAGAAAAATCAATACATTTTTTAATATAGTTTATTTACATTTAACTAAAGTATGTAGGTACCATTTTGTTCGATGACTTTTTGCCATCTTGTAGGTAGGGACATGATCCCATTGCTATAGAAATTTTGGGATTTCTGATCAAAATACCGCGAAAAGTGGTTTTGGCAGTCCTCTCGTGATGTTAACCTGACACTGCCTAAAGAATTCTGAAGAGACCGAAACTGGTGGAAATCTGAAGGTTCAAGGTCAAGACTATACGGCGGATGCATTAACACCTCCCAGCCGGACTCCCTTAATTTTCGCTGAGTGGCTAAAGATGTGTGAGGTCTAGCGTTATCATGATGAAAAACCACACCCCTTCTGTTGATTAATTCCGGCCGCTTTCTCTCAACGTCTTGCTTTAATCTCATCAGTTGTTCGCAGTAGAGTTCAGAATCGATGGTCCTGCCTGGTGGTAACAGCTCATAATGAATAATGCCCTTCCAATCCCACCACACACACAGCATTACCTTGTTGCGAGTTAACCCGGGTTTCGCCACAGTCTGTGAAGCCTGACCGGCCTTTGACCACGACTTTTTTCGCACGTTCTTGTCGTACGTGATCCACTTTTCATCACCAGTTATCAGCTTCTTCAAAAATGGTTCGGTTTCATTACGTCGTAATAAAGAATCACAAATAAGTACACGGTTCATTAGGTTTCTTTCAGTGAGCTCGTGAGGTACCCAAATATCGAGCTTTTTTGTGTACCCAGTTTTTTTCAAATGTGCCAAAACTGTTTTGTGGTCAATTCCCAGTTCCTCAGCTACGTCATAACTACTGATATCTCCACTTTTTCAAAAATGGCATCCATTTTATCCGTAATAGGGCGACGAGCGACGTGCATCTTTGGCATTAAAATTTCCGGATTGAAAACGCTTAAACTAAATTTGTGCTACTCTTACAGACACTGCACTAGGTCCATAAACATCGCAAATGTTTTTCGCGGCTTGCGTTGCATTTTTACCTTTTTAAAATGTATCGAATTTCTTCATTAGATTCACTCATCTTGACAGTACGAAAAACAAATGAAAATCACACATTTTCCTAATTTGAATTTGGTATTATGTTCTTTAAAATTTAAACTTTCAATGACACCAAAACCAGCCAGATACAAATAGTATAGCCAAAGAGATTTTATTACAAGTTCATACATACTATGTATAATGCGAAAAGACTTTTTCCTCAACCTAATATAAATAACATTCCTTTTCTTAAATTTAATCAAAATATACCTTACCGATTCAAACTCGAATGTTGCTTCTTTTTTACAAGCTTTTATTTAACTTATTATGTTTGTATGTATGTATATTCGTTCGGGCAAATAGAAAGTTCGGGAATTAAAACCAATTCCTCTTGTCCTACGGAGTTGAAATTTCATACGTTGATTCTGTTTTGAAGACAATGCATTTTTATGATGCATGAACTATTCTACACCCAGGATTGGCTTCAGACGAAGGAACTCCTTAACGGTCAACGGCACAGACACGAAAATTTAATATACCTACGTATTTTATTATGGTAGTTCCTTCTAAATTCTACAATAACCTGGCTGCTGCACCCAGGATTGGCTTCATACGAGAGATCTCTTCAGCGGTCATCAGCACAGGCATGAAATTGTGTATCTGTACTCATTATGATGATAGCTCACTCTAAAGTATGGCATGACTTGGATAGTGCAACTCGGATGGCTTCACACCATGACTTGTATAAAGGCGTGAAAGGGTTCTTTAGATTTGTCTTACAAGTACCTTTCAAGAGAAGGTGATAGAACGGGTATTTAAACAAATTCTAATGCTAAAGAGTACAAAATAAAATGTAAGTATTTTTACTAAAGGTTTTCCTTTTTAAAAACAAGCTTTTAATGAACTAAAAAATACTAAATAAAACTTACGTTAACATAGTACTTTATTATTTTCTTAAAAGCTTGAGGCGAGAACGTTCTTCTTACACTTTAAGATAAGCCCCAAGCTTTTAAGAAAATATTGAAAGTTCTCTGTTAAAATAAGTTTTATTTAGTACTTTTTAGTTCATTAAAAGCTTGTTTTTAAAATGGTTTTTACTTACATTTTTTTAACATGCACATTGATAGTGCAGAGTGTTCCATTAGTTCTATTTATGTGGACAAAGTACAGAGTAGGTAGGATGGCGTGAGAAAGTAGTTTCACGGTCGATTACGCGAACGATATGGCTGTCCCGCCCACTGTGCAGTTACTCTTGTACATAAACAGCCACAATTAGCTCTTTCACGTTTCTGATTGTAATTGCTTTGAGAGAGTGTTTGAGCAAATAGTTTCTTCATTATTTGCCTCTGTTTTATTTACTGAGGTATTTGTTTTAAATTTACTTGAATTATTTGGAAAGTAGTTTCTACGTTATTGTGTAGTTTTACTAATGATGATTTTATTAGTTTTTTTTTAAATACTTCGATTACTGCGCTAAAAGAAGTGAGTTCGATGCCTTGAGAAGTGTTTAAGGCGGGTGTGCATTCTAAAAGTTGGCAACGTCGTAAATAGCTGTCAAATATGTTGCTGTTATTACTAAATCTTAAGTACTAAATTGTATTATGAAGTAACTGAGTAATCAGTTACTTTCAACTCACTAATGTATTGATTATGAATTGCAGTAATAACACTGGATTAGGTGTTGTTACAGTTTTATATGTAAAAAATGCTGATAATGCAATTCATAATCAATATTTTAGTACAACACACAGTGATATTTCTATATTTAGAATTATACAAATGTAATACTCGTAGCGATCCGATCCGTGCCGAGTGAAATGAATCCGAATGATATTATTCGTCCTGTTTTGTTTGGTCACTTTATAGATATTGGGGTTTATTTATAAACGTTGCTTAAAGGTAAGTGACGTTAAAAGATCAAAAATGTATGGTTAAACAGTCGCTAATCATTACTTAACTTTAAGCAACGTTTATAAATGAAGGGGTATGTGAATATGAAATATTAGCATATCAGAGTTCGTCGGATTACTAATACGTGAATCCATAGAATATTATTACTGATCTCTTAACTAATACCAATATATTTTTACTATTATTATTTATTATTTAGGCTTTAGAACAAAAACTGCATACCTAATTATCTAGTTAGGTATTAAAAATAGCTAAATACAATAGGATATTGTATTTCAGTTTCTTAAAAATCATTCGGAGTCACGGAGTTATGAAAAACCATAATATTCGTGGTTTGATTATAACCGCAAAATATGATACTTTATTTGAAATGTATCTATTCTTTAGCTAGTCCGTTATAAATATAACATCATAAAGGAATTTACTAATGATCGACAATACAACACATAATTTTCCGATGCTCTCGGTTCCAGGGCGAACATTGTATGGGCGCAATGTATGTAATGTATGTCCTTTATAATTTGGCATAAAAAGTTAAAATAAACAGAAAAAATAGTAAATCCGATAGACGAAATAACCTATGCAACCTCTATTATAGCATGTTGTGATAAATAACCTAAAAATTCATCAACTCCAATTAGTAGGTATTTGTAGTACAGTTTAAATAAAGGTCTTCGCCTTTATAACATTTGTACGAGTAAAGTATTAAATCTATACTAATGTAATAAAGCTGAAGAGTTTGTTTGTTTGAACGCGCTAATCTCTGGATAGTTCTTAAAAAATAAACCCAACAAAAAAAAAACAATAATGTAAATCCTACTTGTAGTCAAGTAGGATTTAGAAAAAAAAAAAAAACTTAGAAATATCGCTAAGCGAAAACGAAGCAAAGGCGCGGGTGGGCGATGCGGCGCGAAGCGGTGGATCGGGGGCCGAGGGAGTTTTATAAAAATATAGCTGTTATTTTAGTATTTTGTGTATTTTACAACTTCCACGCGAACGAAGTCGCGGGAAAAAGCTAGTAAGTATATAAAAATGTGGCGTTCATTATAATTGTTTGTGTTCGTAGTAAAAAAAAACATTCTAAGTGAATAAGGTTTCATTTGACGGAAATGATGCTGTAGTCACACGTTATTAACCCAGTAACGCATTCGATTTCGATATTTTAATAGGTGTTAGCGCTACGTAGGTACAAGGTTTCTGCGATCATAAAAATATTCATTTGAAAAATATTAAACTTCTGACTTTATTGCTAATAGACGAATACTAATTTTAACGATGCAGTTAATAAAAAATAATAGTAAATCAAAAAAAAAAAACTTTACACATAGTGAAATGCAGCCTTAACTTTCGGAATAAAATCATGAAGTTTTCGCAGCAATAACAAAAAGTTACGAAAGTATAGACGGACATTAACCGGCGGTTCTCATGCACTGCCCATTAAAAACTAAATTACATTATAAATTGTGACCATACAAAACTGGTAACCAGACTTATTTATCAGATCACTGGTCACTGACAAATAAATAAAGGTACAATGACCACAAATGGCTTAATTCGTCAACACTGGCACAATCTGTACAATCATGTGTATTTACTTTTGTCCACATTTTTCGCTAAGTTGCACACCGTGCGAAAAGCTTTTCAGTATTGTTGAGCGAATCATCAATTTTAAAGGTAAATGTAATTTATTAAAATTATATTCATTTATTTGTGTACATAGGTATTATTATTTTAAGACTGTTGGCTTATTTATTATGCACTTATTGATCGTAATATTTCAAATAAGTTAAATCTAGCAGAAAAAAAGAATAAGATCAATTTGCATGATTATATGTGATTTCCGGGTTATTTTAAAACTAAAAATGAATGTATCAAGTAGCTTTATCCTCTGTTGAAACTTCAAAAGAATGTGTTAATGAAGGAAATGGGTGATTATGATCCGTCGGAGATGAATCAGTTTACAAATAATGAGGCACTGTCGAGTTTATTTATTCCAACGATACCAACGTAATTTTATACATTTTCAAACTGATCTTTAAAAAGTTTAATTTATAAAAGCAAAACGTCGTAATTATTTATGCCACTCAAAAACGTCAGTTTGTTAAGGTATTAAGATAAAAAAAACTGGCTGAATGTGTGAAGGTAAACTATAACGAAGTTCTGTGAACTTTAAATCCTCCAAATTAAAAAAAAATAACTTGGTTTCACAACATAATGTTTGATAATGAAACAGACAAAATGGACATAAGTCTGCAATCCTAGATTCTCTTCAATGTAATATTTTCCCAGCCTTCAGGCCAATCTCCAACGTATCCAATTCGTTTCATTCATGAATATCATTGCTTAGCCAATCATTGGTACCGCTGCTTGGGACTGAGAAACTCTGTCAAAAAGATGGCTTTTTTGACAAAGCCACCTAAAATTTTAAGTAGGCAGCTACTCTATGAAGGAAATAATAATAAGGACTACAATGGGTTAGTGGCTACTTAGTTCCCACTTCCCAGTGGACAATGGTAGTATATGACATATTATTATTAATGAGTCACCGTGTGAACTGGGCCTCGGTGGTTCCCAGACAGTGGACGGTGGACGCTAGATTAGGATAGTTCGTGCCCAAATATAACTAAGCGCGAGTGCAATAGTACTAAAGTTCTTACTTGTAAATTGTTATCTACTCTATGAAATAATTTGTATTGTTGATTGAGTACTCTACGAAAGAATCAGTCAGTTTACAGAACCTAAAAGTGTATTTTCATATATTGTTTTCCATCAATTTTCTTTCGTTGCTCTCATGATAAATTGCTCTGTTTTTTGGGAATAGCCACATTGACCATGTCCTTCATTTTCCGCCGTCAATTTGGCTACCCTACACAACTCATGGGCGGGCCCGCAGTCTGTCTGGCTGTCACAAATGGTTCAATTGAGCCTGCTTTGTGAATGACTCGCTCAATTTGTCCACACTATTATTGCGGTGAAAATTTTGGCGTCACCAAATTACTTTCTTGTTTTCTAACAAAGGTAGAAAATATACTCATTTATTGTTGTATTTCGTATGTAAATTGGTGAGTTTGTGTGTATGAGACCTTATTATGTCTAATTTTCTTCATAAATTTGCTAGAGGCAGACAATGTTTTGGTATAAGTGGCATTACATAAGAGGAAAATTTTATAAGTATCGCAATAATACTGATGCTGTATTTTCTAGAAGCCTGTTGAACATAGGTAATTGACATAGCTTGGTTGAATTATCTTGGAGATATTTCCAATAACACTATGTTTGATTGCTGTCACGAAAGCTGATGCCTATTTCTCATATTCTCGCCTTCTAGGACGGAAAAGCGACAAGTTGTGTAACCTAGCCTCATATATTTGTTACATTCCGTGAATATCCAGCCTAAATGAACTCCTACAATATGTGACATACCTCATTATGGTGGCCCTTTTTGGTTCAAAACTCTTGTAGCATTAGTTATGTGGAACAGACCACAACATTGCCTACCTTTTCGGAGTTTTCAAACGTGTCATGTATGCGACACTTCATAATGATCACTTCATCTCCTTACGATTCGATAGCGTTCGAGAAGAAAAGTGACAACTATGTCAAATTGACAATGGCGATGCCGCTTGACTGACAGGAAGTCGATCCCATTGCAGATTATTTTAGATTTATCTAGATGAGGTGTCTCAACAGCCTTATGGAATTTAGGTGATGGTAGTGCTAAAATTAAGCCTAATATGGACTGGTAGCGTACCCAATACCCATCTGCCTACAGTTAGGTTAAATAAGTGTGGACGTTCAGTCGCGTCTCCTCGTCCGAGTCTGAGATGCACGGCATCGTAACAGTAAATCTCGGTCGTGCGCCTGCGCCCGCTTCTAGCATACTAATGCAGATTTTGTGCCAGTTTGCAATGTTTTTGACGATACGACAGTGGTTGATGGAGATACGGTAAAATGGTGCAATCAATGCCGGTTTCCTTTTTTCCTTGTTAGTCCAACTTGGACTATCGCAATGGATGCAGAGGCCAATTTGGGAGAGCCTGTGACCAGCAGTGGACTTTGATAGCCTGTGACGGATTTCTTATTTACGCCAAGTATTTAAGTGTCATGATATTTTTTGTGCAACTGGCTTACCGTACTACTCCGCGCCTTTTTACCTTCTCCGTTGATACCCTTTTTCCGTTCCCAAAAATGTTGGTTTTCCGATATTGCAAAGACAATTCAGTGCATAATTGGGAGATGATCGCAAATAGAGATGTATAGAAGAAAATGAGACTGTCATGCTTTATAGATTTGGATAAGGGCAAGAGGATGTTGTGAATTGAGTGTATATTTTGCCAACATGATTGTGATCATGCAAATACATTAAATTATTTACTTAACAATAGATGGGACATAGCGAACAAAATCGAAATCCGATACATTTGTCTTAGTGGGCAAAAGTCACTCGGTCTACTGTGGTACGGCTTGCATGCCGCTTTAATTTTGCTATATTATGCTAGATGGCGTCACTGAGACATGGGGTCAAAGATTTTCTATAACATTTCTTCGCATAGCCTTTAAATCTCTTTGTGATCATGATATATAGCTCTGTATCCGTACGCCTCAGCAATTAACTTCAGGATATCTATCTTTAGTCCAGTATAATGAAAACGCGCAATCATCTAGACAAAGTTGAGACATACGAGTTTGTGTATTAATAAAAATGATTGTGAAAACCTTATAAAATACCGTCGAGTTGCAATACTGCCATAACTACGAACATACAGCGTACATGATTTAGTTGAGAAGCTGCAATTTTTGTACATGAGTCCCGGCCCTTAATGTATGCGGTGATTCATAGAGTTTGTGCTCTTTTTTTGAAGTTATGCATAATGTTTCTAGAGGCGTGTGACTTTTTTTCGTGTTGTACTTTGACTGTGTTGATGATGTATCAAAGCTTATATTTTTTATTCTCCTGGTTCAAGAAGTATGTTGGTACCTACTAATTACCTACTTAATACATAAAGGCTTTTATGAATACCTATCTAAAAGGATTTCATCCATAGAAATGCATAACTAATTCTCAATGTGCGTACATTTCTATCAATAAGTTTTTATAAATATAGCGCTCACTGGTAAATAGTACCTAAGCCTAGCAAACAATACATGGCCAAGAAGTAAATCACGGAAACACTGGAATTTCCATGAGGTCATAAGAAATTTCGAGACATATGTTGTTATACTGCCAGTAAGAGATTTAATTTATTTTTAAATTGGCATCCCATAGGCAATTAGCTCCCACTGCTGCCGTCTTGCTGATGTCTAATATTTTTACCTAGGCATGAGCCATTCTCATTATATTATATATATAAACATATACCAACGTAATTGTGAGTTAAAACCTCATTGTTTTATCGGATTCGCACAGGTAATAAAGGCGGTTGGGGAGTTTTTATTACACACTACTGGTAACACAGCGGTGATGACGTAGGCTTGTGTCTCCCACGTGACCACTGTGTCTCGGAATGCTATACCTGGCGATGTATATTATTATACCATGATAGGTAGGATATGAGAGTTGGATAGAAGTGCTCATACACACGAGCGACACGCGTCGACGGCAGAGGCAACTGCAGCTCTCGACAACGTGCCGCTCGTGTAATTGAGTACGGTGCTCAAATACACGAGCGGCATGATGTCGACGGTAGCTGCCGATGCGTCAACGGCTGCAGTTGTCTCTGCCGTTGACGCGTGTCGCTCGTGTGTATGAGCAGTTAGCTGTTGCTTGCTAAGCCGCTTGGTATCTCCACAATTCCATTCGCTTTTGTCACAAATTGCATCGTTTTTTTTAATGATTGCAGGTCAAAAGTCTAAAAGTCGTTCATAATACTTTGTAATAGTTTACATAATGTCAAATCCTTGTGTTTGTGATGCAACCGGCCTTCACAATGGTAGCGTGGTAACTGTGATGCATCATGAAAATGAGACAGAAGGTTTACTTGATATTGGTTCAAAACCTTAGGGCCTAGACAGGTGGCAAACGCTTTCAATAAAGCGTTTCGTATTCCTACAGAACTTTTCAACAGGATTGACATAAGCTTTTCGGTAGCATATGTCAGTCCCATCATGGCCGCTTGGAGCAGGTTGGAAGACGGTGCACTTGCACCTCCGTGGCTTCAAAATAAAATGTAGGTGTAAAAACATTGAGAACTAAAAAAGTATCCGAAAACGCTTAATACAATAATAGAGAACTTAATCTATTCGAGGCGAGATCCTAAAATTTTCGTTGCATTCTCAATTCTAAAGCTTTTGTGCATTAGTCGACAAAGTAGGTACCGAACTCCTATTTCGGAAAGTCTAATCGACCCCAGACGGGGTGCTAACATTATCGAGCTTGCTTCGCTCGCTCTTGCATCCTTACTCTATCTTAATTTTTAAGCTTTTTTGTATTAATCGACACAGTAGTCCTCTTTCTGTATGAATGGACAAAATAAAACCTATCCCATTCGAGGTGAGATGTAAAAATTATCAAACTCGCTTCGCTCGCTCTTGCATTTTCATTATCTTAACGGTTAAGCTTTTCTGCATAAGTCGACAAAGTTACTTACTCCTTCTATGAATGGAAAAACGATAACTAATTAAATCCGAGATGAAGTGCAAAAATGATCGAGCTCGCTTCGTGGAGCTGAAGATGCACCCTTGTGAAAATAAACTTGTCGGCGCCCATGAGTCCTATACATTTGACTTTTCCGTTATCGTTATCGCGGATAAAATGTCACTTTGTCCAGGCCCTCTGGTAGTATACCGCTAAGGCACACACAGTTACAGTACAGTTCATCGCTAGGGCACTCACTTACAGAAAAGGAAAATATCGAGATATAGACTGGATCAATTTTATCTGAAACTACTCGTATCATCACGCATTAAGATATCATGCTCATCAATGCATCTTTCTTTCTCTGTTGGTGAAAGATCCCTTGGCATATAATCATCGGGCTGTCATACTAAAATATAAAATTCAATCGGTTTACATGACATGAGTGGGTCTTCTGTCCCTCCTTACGTTTTGACGCCAATTGTTAGTGTATCGATGCGCCTGGGCGTGCTGTGTGCATCGTGTTGTTGCGTCATGTGACGTTCAGGTGGTTTTGATTTATTTATTTGTGGAACCGATGTAGGCATACCTAATTACCTATATCTATTTTATAATTAATGTTGTCTGGTATTGGTTTACTAGTAATTACGTTTGGATGTTAAAATAATTGGGCAGATACGGTTCAAATTGTGTTCCATCTCTTACGCCCGAATTCTAAACAAGTTTTGACTAAAAAAAATCTCAGAGAAGTCTTTCCGTCGCTAAAATACGTACCTAGCAGAGACAGCACGAGACTTGTGTTTTGAAAACTCGACTGTTATTACACACTGCACGACTGTTGTGACACTTATTACAAGAGATCAAAGCTATTGTATAACTAAAACGAAAATTGCAACCTTTGTTTGCAAACATACAGACCTACCTCAACACGGGTAAGTACCTAGGTAGAAGTCCTAACCCCTCCAAAATATCCTAACACAAATGAAGCGATTCTCACTACTATTTATACTTAGCAAATCAAATAAAAAACGATTGTGTACAAAAAAAGACTTGGCGCCATTGCTGTAAAGTTACATACAGACCAGTATAATTTGACCCGTGGCGAAATTGGGAAATAAAATGCAATGTACTGAATTAGACAGCTGTCATACAGGAAAGCGCATGCAGCGCCACCCCGATGTGTCAAGTTATATTAGTCACATTGTGCGGAGCTATTTTACAGACAACCGCAGGCATGTTTCTATTCCTGGGCTATTTTAGCTGCAAAGATGACTCCTAGCTTATAAATAGCCTAAGTGATCGGACAAATGCTTCTGATTGCGTTTGTTATATAAGTGGTTGATATGATTGGGTTTTTTATGACCTATGTAGGTATTGAAATTGTAGCCAAGAGAATAATTCATAGCCGTTTTTTTAAGTTTTTTTTTTAAGTGATCTTGCTATAAAATTATTTAAAAGTAACTTAATTAAAAAACTGGTTACTGAGGTAAATACGTTAAATACCTACTTCCGCTTTTTATTTAACTTCCGAATTTTTGAAACACAGCACAAAATGTAAAAAAGAACACTTACATTATAGTAGTTTGTAGTATATTTCATTTAATTTTTTTTTCTATTTTCGAACGTACAAACAATTAAAATTAATACATTCTTGGAATTCAATGAAAATTTAAAAATATTAGTTCTTCTATTCGATACAAGATGGCGCTACGCACAGAGTTGTTTTCGTGTTTGTTTCAACGTTCTTATTTGGCGGATTACCGAATACTGTTATTCGTGATTTATTATCTCAAGAATAATTCATCGGTCTAGAGATCATACCTTGCATAATATTATGACTAGGCTTCGCTTGGATAAAGGAAGATATGGAATATACAAGTTTCCTAGTAGTCTCAGATATTCTAGGACGAAATTCGTCAATAATCCCTTCCTTGTCTTAGTCTATATGAGTTCTGAGTGTTATCACATCGACCTGGTTGGTTTAGCTTGTTCGGAGTACTAAAGCTGAATGATTGGATTTATTAGTACAGCTATTAGTAAACTATTTGCATGTTAACACTTCCTGTATTAGTCGAAACGTTAGTATCCCACAAAATTGTACCGAGTAGATATCAGTCTAGAAATCTTGAATGTTCTTTGTGCCTTGCAAATTCTGTGCTGGATTATCTGATCAACAATCTGAATGATTTGGTTGGTTTTTGGATTGTCATGGATTTGGATATTATGTCTTTGACTTACTTAGAAGAGCCCTTTCATTGAAAGGACCACATACCTACTAGGAGTTCGTGAAAGGCTTAATAATAAAAAACTTTATTGCTAAAAAGATTATAGAGGTTTTACATTGGCCCCAAACTAAGCAAGCCTGTGTCTTGGGCACCAATATGGAGAGTTTATTTTAAAAACATGATCCGTAATAAAAGTAAAAAAGGTTTGCTGCGAATTACAAAAACAAAAACGAAATCAAAGTCTAAGAATCAAAATTAAAGAGAACATAACAAACGAATCGAGGGTCAGTGGATTGTCTTAGGGGTGGTGTTGTAGGAGTTAAAATATACACCTAGGGGCCCTATGAGCAGAAATAAAAAATAAAAAAATGGGACAGTCAATTTTACTGTTTTTTTTTTCGGAAATCAACTAATTGTATTGCAGTATCGGGTTAACCTTGCCCATATAAACCATTTAGGTTCTGAGAAGCCCTCACGACCATCCCTACGACGAACGCACTGAATTGTTAAAAAAATATAGTCACGAAAGGGATGGTGGGGTCTTTGTTCGCTTGCTACGCTCGCTCACTAGACCCGCAATCCCCTTCGAACCTAACCTGTCCGAGTTGGGATGCCCCAAGTCCCAAGCTCCCTTCGCTCGCTTTTGCATCCTAAGTTCTAAAAGGATCCTTTCGACATAATTCTTACGACAAAAAACTGGTCCGAGACAATTAACACCCCGATGCTTTTAGCCTTATAAGTAAGTTCTATATGGTAGCATGGAGAAACTAACGATTTGCGAAAAATCTTTAAAACATAATTAGGGTAGACTGGGGTCAAATTAAACTTTTTTGAGAAAATTGTTCCTGTGCCTTACATTTTATAGGTACTCTATCTATTTGGTAATGGGTTTTAATTGTAGCTTTCAAGAACTTTTATTGTAGCAATTCTTAAACTGGGCCTAATGAAGTTGATCACTAATTCATATGCCAATCATGGCCATTTTTCTTTATTATAGTGCGCCCATTGTCAACACTAAGTCAGCAGTTGAAGACTAACAAACTTTTCTCCAAGAAAAGCGAAAAAGTTTGAGTAGCGGGTGGAGAAAATGCTCACTAAAGAAAAGTTCGCCGACCGCATAAAAGTTTTCGATTTGACTGCCGATAATGTCGCGTTACTAGAGATTTATTGACGCCTTCAACTATACTCGTAGAAAAACTGTTATTATAAGGAGACTTTCAGTGAACTCTACAGTGGTTGGTTTCATTAAAAGGTTTGGGCTTGTTCGATAGGAAGCATTGTTTTCGTCAGGAACTTAGGACTTGATAGCGTTTATGTATTTTTATCTCACCAAGCGACGCGCACTTTACTTGCGGTAACCAAGCGTACAAACACGAGGTGTATGTATGCGTGTAAACGAGTAGCGTCAGCATGTAACACACACACGCACACGCACACACGCACACACACACTTACACAAACTTCTGACTTCACCTGTGTCTCGGATAGTACCAGGAGCTCCTGCGCTTACACACCCATTCACAGCGTTTTACATTTGGTAACCGCAAGTAAAGCGCGCGTCACTTCGTGAGATAAAAATACTATACTTTTTGGTACGGGGCTCTATGGAGTGGCGAAGTGTCAATATTAGTAGGCTGCAATTGAAGTCCAATTGAATAGCCTAAGTTCAGCTTAAGGGTGATGATACCTAGATAATAAAAGGCGATTTTCTTTTCTATTGCAATTTTTTTTTGTCGATCGATTCGGATCACGTAGATTTATAGGCATAAGTACTAGAAGATTCCGTTCCGTTTGCTTGGTTATTTATTTATCTCCTTACTAATAAACGTTGTATACCGTCTGTGTAGTTACACACCGGTTTCTCTCTTTCAGTCGTCAGCAATTTGACGTTCGAAAGAAGAAGACAAAGCGTTGTGTAACTATACAGACGCTATACAACGTTTATTAGTAAGGAGGTTACAGTTTTGTAGTTACCTACTTTAATTATGAAACCAAGAATGACAACAGCTAAAACTTCATAACAATAAAAATTAACACACCGAAAAACAAACATGTTTATTTTCCCAAAAAATCAGTGGAGGTCTGTAATGTGGGTATCTGTAAAAAAATGGCGGGTGACCCGTGATTGGTCGGCGCGCCCCCCGCGGACCGTGGGAGCGCGACCACGTGTCGACCACCGCGGCCTGCGCCTGCGCAAGTAGCGACACGTCGGACTATCTGCTCCACATTGCTGGGTAGCTACCTACAGGGCTGGGAGTTAAGAGGAAGTGGAGGTATTTATAGACTGATTAAGTGGATCATAGATAATTAAGAGATAGCATTTGGTGGTTCTGTTTTAAGGGGAATTTGAACATTGGTGCTGAAAGTTATTAGTAGAAACCCTTTTGTATGTAGGTGAAGTGTAATATTCTACCCTCCTTACTAATAAACGAATTATATCAGGTGAATACTTAGACACCGATTTCTCTCTTTCAGTCGTCAGTAATTTGACTTTCGAAAGAAGAATACAAATCGTTGTGTAATTATACAGACGCTATACAACGTTTATTAGTAAGGAGGTAAGTATTTAACTTTAACTACGCATATAAAAACATTTCGAAATTCAGAACTAGAAACTAATTACCTAATATTTAAAAAGCATTTAATTAAATACAGAAAATAAATCTCACCTCTTAACCTGTTATGTTTCGTTCATAAAAAAAAACTGCAAAGCTTTCAGAACGAAACAAATATTAATACTTATATATGTTTTTCTACAGACAAAATCGAACTACTTACTCTGTAAAAAGATACGTGGCCACAAATAAAAAAAATATACGCTTCGACTTGAGAACCTCGTCCTTTTTTTTCGTCGGTTAAAAACAATCGTCAACGGCTAGTAAGACCAGCCCTATCAATAGATTCTTCGCGTCCCGGTTAGGAGTAACATGTTTTTGTTTTTATTAGGAGTGATTGACCTGATATTGTTGACAACTAACAGATCGCTATGTTTGTTAGGTATGCGCTAACAACGGGAAAATGGGGTTAACCTGAAATTTGAAATGAAATTTTATTTGCAAGTTTTTTTTTTCTAAAACACTTCGCTAGAACTTGCATGTGAAATGCCCTTTGTACATACACGTTTTTCTTGCCGTGATAAACTACGGGTTATTCGCCATGTGTCGGCACGGTCGTCAGCGCGGATATCTATGGTCGTCAGTGTTGTATGGATTACTTTGGAAGCTTGCTGACAGACACGTTTTTTTATACGGCGCGGTTTATACGTCGTACCGTAAAGAAACCGTGTCGTGTAGTCGGGCCTTACAGTTATTTTAAATATACCTTAACTATAATATAGTTTTATTGATGATGATTTTACCTACCTACACTATCTAGGTCAGTACCTTGCTTTACTCCCAAAATCTTCTATTACTTTTCGTTATTTCTGAATTCTGGCATAATAATGTCACCATTCACGAATAATTTAAGTCCGAAATATATTAGATTTACTACCCAAGTTGATAAATCTTAAGATTTTTTAAACATCATATGTACACGGTATACATAGTATGCATGTCTTAAATAAAAATAAACTAGTAAAAATAATACATTTATAAATAAATAATAATAATACAAGAAATAATACACTTCATTAATACATTACTTAGGCTTTCTGAGGCTCTAATAAAACATTATGATTGTTTTATAGCAATACACTATCACTGCGTAATCTTCAAAGTCGGTCGGAAGAAGACGCATTACAGAAAAAAGCTGATAACTCAAAGGCCTTTACTTATTTCGTACTCACCTTCTAATTAGAACCCGTCTCATTGCTCATTCATCCTTCCACATATGGAAAAAAGCATTCACCATAAATTGTACCTATATATTCAACATAGAGTAGGTACATACATAAAGTGGAGCACCGGTGCACGGCGCCAACGAGACGCCCGTCGTACTGAATTACAAGCGTAACAATCCCACTGAAATTACTACTTCAGGAGTCTGATGCTCCTATGTTGTTATTTTAGGATTGTTAAGCTGGCTTTGAAGTGGGTAGGATAAGTTTCAGGGGTCTTTGGTTATGATAAGAGAAATGAAGTAAAGCAACGGAGGACTTCGGAAAAAACCGATTGTTTTGCTAAGACCACAAACGTTTGCTTTTATAGTGTTGTTTTTTTGCTTTCTACGTTCACAGTAATCATCTCAATTACAGGTAGATACGCAAACAAAATAGCAATTTTATTTTAAAAGTTTAAAGTGGTTATATTTTCTCCTTTTCCACAGTCACCATTTTTAAACTTTTTAGTACGAAACGTTGAAAAAATTATAATACTAACACGAATTTCATATAAAAAGTTTAATGAAATTAGTTTTGTGTTCCCATAGGAGCTCTTTATTCCAGACTTGGGCGTGAACAATCGACACGATGTAATGTAATTAAGTCTACACTCTACTGCCAAATATTTACCACCACGGGCGGCGGAATAATAAGCTCGGTTTGTCTGTCTAACAGCTATAACTAGAGTGCGCGCAAGATAAGTCTGCGCGCGTATTTGACCTTCAAGACTATATCCCTGCCAGCACTTTTAATCACTTTCGGCATAATTATAGCGATTATTTACTTTGGAAAACACGCAACACAGCACACTCTCTTGACACCTGTTATAAACGTCGAGATGGCGGCTAAAGATTATTTCCGATTTCGGCCGCAACAGGCGCGACACGCGATGCGATTCGCACACGACACAAAGGCACCGACTGTCGCGCGACGAGCGGTGCCTTTGTGCCGCGTGCGATGTGCGTCGCGTTTCGCGCCTGTTCGAAGGAGCATTAATTTTTAAATAAATATATGGTAATAAATATATGGTATAATTTGGCATGTTGCGAAAACCGAACTTACTCCTGAATATAAAGAAAATTTCAACCACGATAAAAGTAGTTTAGTCTACAGAATAAGTTCCTGAATTAAAAAGATTAAAGTAAGGCGCATCACACACTGCAACGCATCACGCGGCGGGGCGCAGATGACGCGCCCCCGCGCGTGATATTTTTCATACAAATTCAATAAAAACCGGCCAAGTGCGAGTCGGACTCGCCCATGAAGGGTTCCGTAGCAGCAAGTAACATAATATGTTGTTTACGATTTATGACGTATTAAAAAAAAAACGACTTACTAGATCTCATTCTAACCAATTTTCGGTGGAAGTTTACATGGTAATATACTTCATATTTTTTTTTTAGTTTTATCATTCTCTTATTTTTGAAGTTACGGGGCACACACATTTTACCACTTTGGAAGTAAAATCTTAGTAAATTAGAAATCTCAATATCATTTTTGAAGACCTATCCATAGATACCCCACACGTATGGGTTAGATGAAAAAAAAAATGAGTTTCAGTTCTAAGTATGGGGAACCCCAAAATTTATTGTTTTGTTTCTATTTTGGTGTGAAAATTTTAATGCGGTTCACAGAATACATCTATTAGAACTATACTGTTAAAACTTGGTAAAGTTTTAACAGTATAGTTCTTATAGTTTCGGAAAAAAGTGGCTGTGACATACGGACGGACAGACAGACATGACGAATCCATAAGGGTTCCGTTTTTTGCCATTTGGCTACGGAACCCTAAAAACGCGCTTCCGCGCGGGGAATTTGTCTCCGTTTCCCGCGCGCCGCCGCGTGATGCGTTGCAGTGTGCGATCCGCCTTTTGAGGTTATTTTCATAAGCGAAGTTTTTGGAAAAAATATAGACGCGTCAAAAATAAACGTAAGTCAAGTGATGTGATTAGCTGTTGATAATTAATTCAACCAATGACAGTAGTTTACGCGCGCTTGACAATTTGTTAGCGTTTTATGTTCGTTTTATTTCCAGAAACCGGGCGTTACAATTGAAAAGCTACGTAAAACCGTTCTCATAATAAATCACTGCATCCGTAGGTATGTTTTGTATCTACAAATCTGTAGAAGACCACAAATAAAATAGAAACTTCTAATTCAGTAAATAAACCTTCAATTGAAACAGAAACTCAAGTTCACTGTCACCATCCATCATCTACCAATCTTCAAACCAGCAATCACACAGTTAAACCACCAAAAACTATACCTATATCTACCAAAGAAAACGTTCGGGCAATCAGGCAAACGCTAGTCTGTACCACCAGGAGGTAAACAGGGCACGAAACGGTCAAGGTTGCCTATTTCAGGCGGGGGTCAACGACCATCATGGCGGCTAATATGGCGCGCGCCGATGTGTTTTTGTCACGCGAACTTTTAACATGTGTGTGCTGTGAGGCGGCAACTTTTGACTTATGGACGAAAAATCTAATTAATGGACGCTTTTCGGAGTGAATTTACATGTAATGAGTAATGTATGGTGTTTAGAATTGGTTGTTTGTGGATGGAGCTTGATATTGTGTTGTGTTTTGTAAGTCGATTTCAGAGGAATTGTATAGAGGTTTTGATTTCGAAGTACCCATATTAAAGTTTTGTAGCCATGCGGAAAAATGCTATTACAAAGGGACCTTGCTTAGGTTCTACCAGTTCCGCGGAATTTCACTACGAGGTAAGTAGGTACGTGATGACAACGAACCCAGTTTCTTATTTTTTTTAAATCCTCTTTAAATTTCCTGGCTTTTAAATCCAGTCCAAATTATCTCTACTGTGGTTGCGTTGGAAGAGTTGCGTGCTGCTAAATTATATAAAACATTGCCATAAATCATCAGTTAGGCTAACAATAGTCAACTTTACATTTATCATAGTAATTTAACTTTCAATCCTTCTTACATGATCAATCTTGCAGATAAGGACAACATTATAGGCTTCGAAATACACCCCCATTTTGGGCTACCCTACCCCATATTTCCGAGACCCTAAATCAATTTTGAAGTATGAATATCAATGTATGGAATTAGAACAAGTTTTTTATCATGTAATAAAATAGTTAGTGTAGCTTGGCGTGAGTATGGACGATATACATAAAACCAAAGACGTATACGTGGCTTGCTTGGACCGTATAGAGTTGACATGCAATTCTTGAGTAAATTGGATGAATGAAATCGGTTATATTTGTGTTTTAATCAGTTTAAAAGGTTTAGAGCTACTGAATTAAAGCTATTCATTGAAAAGGCTGGATTAAAAAAAAAACACTTTGTTTTGGCGCATAATTTCTTAATAATTTTGAATATGATTAGTTACTGTTTTTTATTTATAACTTAATGTTAGTTGTCCAAATTGGAAGCGGCTATGACTTTTTAATATTTTATTTTCCGTTTGTCTCATTTAGTTGTTTCTATCTAGGTATCATATACCTGCAAACTAATTACGTAACACACTATCTATCACAATCTGAATAATTTTGAAGCATATTGCTAATCCATTGCTTCATATGTTAGGAAAATTTGTCTGCTCAACAACGTAAATAACGCAATGAATGTTGTTGAACTGTCAAAAGGAAACCTATTCCTACTGTTAGTGTGTTACGTAATTACGCCGCTGCAATCTAAAACTTATTTACATACATTCTTTAGTATTTTCTCTGCATCAATTCTAGCAACTTATTCAGTTTTGGGATTTCGTTATTTGCTTTAATATTGTTGCTGGTTTCCCCAAAGAAGTTCTTATCATTGCTTAAGCTCATAATCATATCATGAAATAAGAAATCCATGGCATTATCAATGCTACACATGACTCCATTACTACATTACTGTATGTTATGATATCAAAAGTTTCTCTTTACCATAACCGGCCATAACGTAAAGCGACTTCTCCAAATCTTTCAACATGCCAACAAATCATCTGTGTCCTCCATAGTTTGTTTTGCCTATCCAGAATACAAATGTGCATATTAGCGCCATTTTAAAAACATCTGCCATTTATGGTAATGCCTTAAATCTCCAGTTGCATGGTGATCGCGCAATTTAAGGGGAAGCGATCAAATCCGATAATGTTGTAATGTTTGGGCTATTGTGCAAATAGTTAAGGCGTAGTCTACTATTGTTTGTCACGTTTCAGCTCTGCATTAGCGAATTAACAAGAGTCTGTTATTGTGTGAAGTATGGACGTGTTACATTGGTTTAAGTTAAGGGGGATGCGCCAAGGTAGCCCGCGAAATTCAAATTTCTTAGAACATTGCTCGCAGAACAGATGTCCGTTGGTGCCGGAAGGCCTCCCACAAGGTGGACTGATGAACTGGTGAAGGCCGCAGGAATCCGCCGGATGCAAGACGTAGGTACAGAATCAGTCGAAGTGGCGGTGCTTGGGGGAGGCCTATGTCCAGCAGTGGACATCTTTCGGATGAAATGATGATGATGATGATGAAGGGCTTTGATGCAATATTGTAGGTTGAAGCTTTAGATGTTTAGCGATGTCTGTGTTGCATAAGTGTGCTTGTGACTTGTGGATGTACTTACATAAGTTATTTGCTTAGCTAATGTTATAGTTATTTAACCAGTCGGCAGCCTAAAACAGTTCTTAAACAATTATCTAAAGGTTGATTTTGCAATAGCCAAATATCATTTAACATATTGTTTACTAGCTTTTTCCCGCGGCTTCGCCCGCATGGATGTCGGAAAACGTATCCTAGGTGTTAATTCAGGGTAGAAACTATCAGTGTGCCAATTTCATCCAAATCCAGCCGCTTTTGCCGTTTTTGCGTGATTGAGTAACAAACATCCAGGCATACAATTTTTCACCACCATGTTACTAAGATACAAAAGCTATGAAACCGCAATGTTTATTCTTCAGATAAAAGTTAGGTACCTTACGATTAAAAAACCGGCCAAGTGCGAGTCGGACTCGCGCGCGAAGGGTTCCGTACCATTATCTATAAAAACGGCAAAAAAATCACGTTTGTTGTATGGGAGCCCCCTTAAATATTTATTTTATTCTGTTTTTTAGTATTTGTTGTTACAGCGGTAACATAAATACATCATGTGTGAAAATTTCAACTGTCTAACTATCATGGTTCATGTGATACAGCCTGGTGACAGACGGACAGACAGACAGACGGACGGATGGACAGCGGAGTCTTAGTAATAGGGTCCCGTTTTACCCTTTGGGTACGGAACCCTAAAAATCGGCCACGAGACTAGTTAAAATGTTTCTACTAAAAATAGTTTTTGGGATACCCCAGTCCCATTCACCCAGAAAACCACTTTGATGAATATTTACGATACTCTTATAAATGTCACATCAAAAGATTTGTATCATAAAATAAATCTTTTAAACAACATGAAAATAAATCTTCCTAAAATTATGGTCATTCATAGTTTTCTTTGTATTAATAACAATATAATATCTAAAGTCGGATCTGTCAACGCTTCGCGCTCGCCATATTGCGCACTAAAGCGTTAATCCTTGCGTCTGCGCATCCGTCACGACCGTGGCTCCCTCTCGCATTAGTTTTATTGATAGTAAAATAAATTTTATGTCACATTTTTACGTCGGATTTTGTATACTTAAAATGGAATTTTGCGCTTTAAGCTCTCGTTAAATGTTTTCAATTATTTGTTAACGGCCATTCTTTGGATTTTATGGATTTCTATTAGGTATTTTTTTTATAGATTCCAGTTACTAGGTGGTTTTAGTAGGTAAGCTACTGCCTGAAACAAATCTTTAAACTTATTTGTTTAAACCAACCCCATTATACAACCAATAAAACTATTTGTTCATTTAAAGTGTGTCATAGCCAAGCCAAGTGTGTCTTCAAAATATGTCTTTTTTGTTTTTCTTTTACATTGGCACCTTGCAGGTATTAAAGTGAAACTTTTATTACATCGTCTCAAACTTTTTCGTCTGTGTGTTGCATTTCGCGTGACGGTCGGCCCCGGAGTAGGGATAAAGTGATAGGAAGGAGGTTTTTAGTTAACTGTCTATAATGTGAAAAAAAGTTTCACTTTTACCGTGGTTTCATAAAACCACACAATCCTTTTTTTTTATATTCATGTAATATGTTATTATTTAGGGCTCGTTGTTTGATCACTAGTCAAACATACTAATAGTTAAAATGCGTTAGTTAAACTAACAATTTTGTTAAAAATTACAGAAGTATGTTGTTTGACAAATGGTTAAACTAACTACAACTAAACAAATTGACAATTTGCTATGAAAGTTGCGCAGACAGAGTAGTTAAACTTTGACAGCTATTGTGTATTGTCAAGTGACTAATTGTTAAATGGACTATTGGTCATGTTTAACTATGTATCAAACAACGGGCCCTAAATCGAGTATTTGTATATTGTGCTATGTCTTTTGTGTGCACCAAATAAACAAATTATCTATCTTTCTATCTAAGAGATGTACGATTTGCATAGATTTTTATAAAATCTCTGTGCTGACTTTGTATTACGGTGTGCTTGGCTCAACGCTGGTCCTGCTCCACAGGGGGGCATAAATTAATTGATTAACATTCGAAAATATTGTTGGAGCTGCTGAAGATTGTAAAAACAACAACATCTTTGCATTGTATAAATTCAATTTCTTAACAATGTATAATTGCATAGCACATGTGTGAGCACTATGTACCTACTATAAAGCCACCATTTACTAGGCTCGTCTTTCGTTGACTTGAATGTGCCCTGGCGGCTGAGAGTATGTGATGCTCACTCAAATGTTTCGCTGGTGGTGGCGTGTGTGTTGGATCATTAAGTTCCCTTCAAAATGGTTGAGCTGAATGGTGCTGATCCATGCGTCATGTTCGTGAACGGGCGCCGTCAGTAGGGACTGGTCAACTCTTGGCTGCCACGGCTTATTTAAATTTAAATTTTTGAATAGTTTTTTTATCTTTTTTATTACGGATACTTTAAACGTGCACGTCTTTCTACATCGTTCTCACATTTTTAATTTGAACATGAATGATGTAAACAATTTGTTTTTTGTAACTATATATTGATTTAAAAGAGTGTCCATGGAGTTTCTTGCCCGTTCTTCTCCATAGGTACCTACTACGCTTTGGAATGGGCAACTAGCTTCATTTTTCTGACTGACTGACCCTTTGACAATTCAAAAGTGCCTGTAATTGGTTTATTTGAAATAAATGCTTTGAGTTTGAGTTTGAGTTTGATTTAATTCTTTTTTCAGTGAGTCGACCGTCATCTCTGTGTTAATTTCTATGCCTTATTCATGGACGAACAAAAAAAGTCGTATGGAACTCCGCTAAGACAAAACTGAGTCCCGTTTACGTGTGAATAGATTTATGTGTGAGTGTTGCCGTTTGCGCGCGTGGCCGACCATCGCGGCGTCCGACTAATTTGTGAATGTGTGCGTACAGCAGCCTGTACGTGCAGCGAGCTGGCCGACTTCAGTGTCACAGTTTTTTGCTAGAGAGAATCTGTCCCATTTTTTTGTTCTTCCATAGCCCCACACACACTACTAGCATACTTATGCTGTAAGTGAAGATAACATTTCAAATTACAGCTGTTATTACTTGAAATTAAAATGTATGTATTTGTGACACTTATGTGTAATGGTGTGGTACATGATGTTATAAAAAATAATATTGAATCACTATAAATGCTGCCTTGCAAGGCGTACAAATATTGCCTAAATAGTAATGCTGTACAGATAGTGCTTACTTAAACCATCTGAATTTTAATGAGGCATGAAGATCATTTTCATTCAACAACTACGATTACCTTTACCTCTCACGAAAATTACCTGATTATGACATTGATCGCATGTTTAATATCAATTGCATGACTTTCCAAAAATAAGTAAATTCTATATTTATCATAACACATGAATAATATTAAGTTATTAACGCAGGTAATAAGTTTTTCAATTAGGAAGGGGTAAAGAGGTTTATTTAACTCTCAAAATGATAAATATTATAATTATTATTTCAATTTACATAAGAAAACTTGACAGCGGCTGTTAACATCTAAGTTTTTAATTTTATTTTTTAAACATCCAAAGATGTTTTCATAGAGTACTTATCTAATATGAGCTGATTAATAAATTATGACTTTAGTTGGTATGATGCAGAATGCCTTTTTATTTTGTTCATCAGTTTTAGTTTTATAGTTTTTAAAGTTAAAACTTATAGGATAGGTTTAGTAAAGTGTATTATTATCCACAAACATGTGTAGTTGTTTTTATTCACATAAGAATAATTAGGTATAAATAGCAACAACGTCAAACTTATTTTGTTTATGTAAACAAATAAACGTCTGATTATTATAGACTAGGAGAAATGCTGAGCTTGTAGATAACAAAAACGTATCTAAAATTAGTCATAGTCAATAAACTCATGCTATTTTACCGGAGTTATGTCCCAGTACAAGTCGTCCCTTACTCATTATGCAATTCACTTACAAATACGGAACCCAACTGGATTATAGTTTATTAATTCATTTGTCATCGACGCAAGAGCAGGCGTTTTCAATAATACGAATTACTCCTCTTTATTTATTAAATGTTTATTTATTATGCATTACACAAATGCTGGCTAGCGGACCATAAATAATGCTGGCAACACCGACACTCTAATACTGTGTCTATGGTATTTATTTATCGTGCATAGACAATTATTAATTGATGTTTTGTTGCGTAGCTGTGGTGCATGCTGCGAGCCCGAATGAGATGTTTTTAATAATTATTTCTTGATGATGATATTGTGATGAATGAATAAATATTTTAGTCACAATATCTGTTTTAGAAAAACTATATTTGAATTTACTATTAAAGCGGTAGGTGTTTCAACTTGTCACAGAATTAGAAATTATACTTAGTATAGTCTTATCTTTAATTTCAATTTTGGAATTTAAACGAAATGGTGATCTTGTTATTGACGCAAGAAAGTTTCGCAAATGCTTCATTCAGCAGCCAGTGTGTTCTACTTTCCACCTATTGATTTAGTAGGTACGATTAGCAAGTACTTAGGAGATATCTTCCTACGTCTATACCATTACCTGAAACTTCAGAAAATTATGAAATAAATTAACAGACCGTTTGTCTCTAGTGACAAAAGAATAAAGAATATCACTATGTCACGTAACGCAGATTTCTGTAAGAATAAACGAGTTATTATAACGTCACGTCACGTCTACGTAAATACACGTTCGTGCAAAGTTAACTGCAGATAAACCGCTAACCAACAAACTAAAAACTGAAACCATAAATAAGAATTGGCGGTACAAAAACGATCGGCATACCAATTACTCTGTGGTACAGTGGTACCATAGACGATGCTATAGACTAGTACGGTGTACAATGTAAAGAGAGCTCGTGTCGCATCGAGACGCCGCTGTCGATGCTATCTCTACCGCTAGGGATTACACCCAAGTGGTTTACTTTAGGATTGGCCACAGTTATTATTAATTTTGAGAAATAAAGAAAACCTAAGAAGCTGGAAGACTACAATTAAAATCATAAAAAAGCAGACCAATCAAAACTAAATAAGAAGTGGACTAAGTTATATTGACGAAATCCACGAGATTAGGAGAGACATTAAGAAGGAAACGTATTTATTTTCCACTAGCTTTTGCCCGCGACTTCATTTGCGTGGAAGTCGTAAGACACCACGATATACTACAATAACAAACACATATTATAAAACTTTCCTGTACACTACGTTTTTAGTTTTGGTCTTAGCAGCCAAAATATGAAGATAATCAGGACTGGTGCGCGGGAGCAAGCGACGTACAGTTGTCTGTGTGGGAAGCAGCTCGTCCTGAGGTCGAAACCCGCAGCCTTTAGTAGTAATATGCCATTGCTTGCAAAGTTATTCGTTTTTAGTAAACTAATGAAAGCCTACGTTCCTGCATATACTATATTAACAGTAGATAGACACACGGGATTTCTCATTAACAGTCAACTAACCACCGATATTTATTAACATTATAACAAAACATGACAGAAGAGACTTAAACTTCATGTTTTTCTGTGTACGTTCTACGTACCATCTTAAAATAATGTAACAGAATGTAAAAAAAAAAGGAAGCATAAAAATATATTGTTGGGAATTGAAAATAGGTTTGTAAAGCAGTCGTCGAACTTTTAAGCTATTTTGCTTTGTTGAAAGTTGACTAAAATAGCCTTTCATAACTTACGTCATGATTGACTGCTTAGCCCCTTAAAAGTATATAATATTATAAGTTTATATTGAATAATAATTTAAAATATTAAATCTGTAACTCTCTGCAATATTCTAACCTTTTGGCTACAGAGAATACGAACATAATGCAATATTGCTCATCCCCCATAGTAAATAGCGTGATAATTTATAGCCTGCAGACTGACCAGACTTATAGGGAATATCTGTGTAAAATTAAAACGAAATCTATCCGGTAGTTTTTGCGTGATGCTGGAACATACATTCAGACAAATAGACAAACAGAAAAAATTCAAAAAAAAAAACCGCATTAGAATCGTTCCCAGACCTCGCAAAAATGAATAAAAAAAAGTACAGTTTTGACTTCGCTACAATTTTATTAGCCTATTTTATCGCACTGCAGGGCACAGGCTCTCCTAACACCTCTCTCTTTCTAGAGCTACTAAGGCCCAGTACAGTCTCCTTAACGAAGTAAAATTTACAATTATTATAAATTGATGGCTCGTATTTGGAAATATTTTCTAACATCAGAATAAGCTCGCTCAATTGTTAAGGAATTCGCAGATGTGCAAGAGAGAATCAACAGTTCGATTTCCACCTTTATTTAGCTTAGTTGGAAAACTATGTGGTAAAGCTTTAAAAAATACACAAAATCTACTGCCACTCCACACAAACCCTCCCACATTTCCCCCGAGAGCACAGGATTTATTTCACGAAATTGTTTATAGGGCCCGCGTTCAGCGTTATAGCGAATCGCTTAACATTATTCAAGACCAACAATAGTGGTCGATACTTGCCTTACCGCTCCCATGAGCAGTCACGCGCACTCTCTTCGTTGTGGAAAATCTGCATAATACTACATGCATAATAGAGTGATTAGGTTGCCTGTTAAAACTTACATTACACTGAAAATATTGGCTTTAATTTGATTGTAAGCTTTTGTATCGAGAGAAAATTGTTGAGGTAACTTCTTTTACTTAATATATAGGAACATGGCAACATGTATGTTCTATAGTGCTAGTGTCTTTTGCGTTTGAATTTTTGTTTACTTACTTATTGAATTCATTGATCATTGGAGAATCAGTAAGTCGAAATGAGAATCCTGTAATGCAACAATCGATTATAATATAAAACCGATCGAAAATGTTTAATTATTATTGGAATAGAATAGCGTGTGTTTACTCTGGGGCTCGTTTACACGTAAAGGCATTTAAATATTTCTAAAATTAATCACAAAAATATGAACAGCTTTTTTTCTATTTATTGTTAATATAATCATGGCAATTAGTAAAACGCGTTCGAATTTCAAAAGGGACGCTCTGTCAGCCGATCACCTTTCACGTTCGGATACCTTTCCGAAATACCACAAATAGAACACTAATATGAATTAATAGCTGTTCACAGTCACCGTGAAAAAATAACAGTTTTTGTACGCCCCACATATTTGTTTTTGGAGTGTGAAAAATCGTGGTTTTCGACGGTTTGTGGTCGGTTTTTAAGTAATACGAATGTTTTGGCATTACGCCTGAGTAATTTCCCGTCTCTGGCTAATATGCAGCTGTGTTGTGGCCACACGTGATTTTATTTAGTTTTGTTATAAGTTTGTTGAACGAATTGTGTTTTTACAAATTATGTGGATTATGCAAGATGCTTTTGGGACCCTCATGTGTTTTTTGTTAGAGCTTATATTTTGGTTTTGTTCTGTTTGATTAATATTCCAAAACAAAATCTCAAAAAATAATAAAGATGAGTTAAGTACCTATTTGTACTTTTTCCAGTCCCTGGCATAATAACTAAGTATTTCAATAAAAAGAACAAGAAGACATGGAAACTTGGACATAATATTATCTCAAATTGTGTAAGTTAAAATAGAATCCTACACGAATAGAACCATAAATATTAATCAATGAAAGTCTCGAGCGCATCTTCAGGCACACCATCGCCATCGTGAAGCATAGACAACCCCATTGTTCAATTTGAACTTTTGCATCCATAACTGTGTCACAGATTCACAATGTGAAAGCGATTTGCCACAGAATGCATTCCATATTTTTGCTCGTCTGTTACGTAATTGCTTCCTGACACAATAAATACGACGTGTGAACTGTTTATTGGTTGTAAACTCGTAAATATTGTCAAAAGTTAGTGAATGTTACAAGATTTAGGAGTTGTTTAGTGTGTAATGTTGTTTGCTGTGAGATTTATATTCTTTTGACGTAATTAGGTCGGTCTAAATTATTATTCATTAATTTTAGAATTTGTTTTGACTAATGAAACAGTTTCCTAATTTAAATCTATGGCTAAGAGAAAAAAGGTAATAGTATTGCTTTATAGAGCTCATTTGTTTTAAGTTTTAACTATTATTCGTTCTAAATTCGAATTTGATATTCATTTCTCTACTTTTTTATGTAAATAGAAAATGGGGGAAAAACGATAGATCTCATTCTGTAAGTACCGTACCGCATGTTAATATAGCCTTCATAATAAATACCTGTCCCTGACTACATACCATGCAAGAACGCAACTCCACATAATTCCAAATTCACTCAATGCAATTACAAGTCATGTTCCCACCTACTTAGGTACAAGCTTCCCCTCTCCATAGAATTACTCCACATCAGCAGCGATGACGTCTAACACATGTTGAGCTTCTCTGATTGATGCCACACCTAATTATCTTTGAAATTTTACATCCATTCCTGCAAACTTACTAACACACCTTCCGTTCATTGAATAACTTACCCTATTTTAACCAATCTTTGGTTGGAATTCGAATGAGGCTTTGTTGTGGGGAATTGTAAGATTATGTTGGTGAAATTTCGTCACCTCTTAAGGGATGAAGAGATTTATGATGTCTTCCGTATGCGTGAAAACAGTTGTACCTGGAATTCAGGGGTTTCAGTTGACCTTAGACCTGTCTTGTCTTAAAACTGAGACATCATTAAGTTTGAAAAGTTAACTCATGGTTGAGACTCATCACTGTCATTTTCTTTTGGTAAAATCCTTGTGAAAAAGTCGGTCTGGGGTAATATTATTAGTAAGATATCACTTTCTGCCGTGTTCCGGTTTTCAAGGTTTCCTGTGAAGTGAAAGGTACATAGTTTTTACATTTTTGAACTTATTTTCTAAGGTCATGCGGCGGTAGATACTCTAAGACTTGACCCACGTAGGTAGCCGACCAAACAACAGTTCTTTCAAGTCTTCCTGTTGCTAGCTACTTACCTACAAACGTATTTAGAATCAGCCTATAATGTTCCAACTGCTGGGACACAAGCTTCCTCTCTATGAGAGGGAGTGGGCCGTAATCCACCACGCAGACCCAGTGCTAGTTGGTATATCAGTCACATATCTTCGAGTTTCTGGTCCTAGGACATGCCGGTTTCCTCACGATGTTTTCCTTCGCCGTTTTGAGAGCAGTGGTGATGAAATAATTTACACAAAGTAAAGCGCCTGTCAGGGTTCGAACCTGCGACCTACAACTCGAAAGTCGAGGTTGTCACCACTGGGTCACCACTGCTCTAATGGATAAGAGAAACGGATTTAGGCCTTATAACATCCAACGATTATAATGGTTACTTGCAGTCCTGAGAATCTCGCGACATTAAAGGCTTTAAGGTGGTGCATAATTCTACAAATGCTCTTGTTACATATTCGATTTCGATTAGTAGTGGTTTTGTAGTAGGTATTTACACTTTACCATACGCTGTTAGAGTAGATACCAAATTGAGATAATTCAATTTCTCGTATTCCTAAACAGTAAACAGAGAGAGAACTATTAAACTTTACTTATTATTTCTATGTTAATATTAAGGACTAGCAGACCCGACGCCGACGTTGTCCTGAGAAAATTTAAAATCCCTTAAAAAAAAGACCTCAAATTTTTGCCTGAATTTAAAAATTTCTCGGGATTTTTTTTTATTTTTTCTTTCCAGTCTTGCATCGCTAATGAGACAGAATTGATTATCTATTGTAATGGCCCTCTAGCGGGCCACGTGGGGCCAGACTAGAAAACCTAATTCGAACTATAATTACGAAAAATTTTAATACTAAAATCCATCGAACGGCATTTCATTATAATTATAGAAGATTACCGCTTTGCTCTTGATCATTGTTATCACTTGTGGCATTCCAGATGCATTTGTTTTTCTATCAGATTTGTCCATATTTGGGTCCCAATAGTCTAAAATCATTAATGGCGCAGAAATAAGTTTATGTAGTTGCTTACCGTACGGTGACAGCTCGCGGAGAAGAGACAAAAAAAATGCGGCTGCAGCACCGCACACGTGATAGAAGAGAAACTTCTTAAAAAAATAAGAATAAGAGAGATTTAGTGTGAGAGACAGAGAGAGAGAGAGAGAGTTACATCTTTCTTCTCTCTCATGTAACGAAATGTGCCTAAACGTGACACGTCCTTGAAACACCCAATTCGCCGCCTAAGAAGTTTCACTTCAATAAAAATATTACAAAGAACTATCCTTCAAAAGGATCGTGCTTTATACCAGTCGGCGACATTGAAAGGCCAGGTTCAACCACCACAGTTTATTTTTTCCTTCTAATCATTATAACACGCAATAAAATAATATGGAACAATACAACATAAATAGCTGTTCGAATCACGAACGGCACGACATAAGGGCACGCGCACACTTGTCGTGATGCCGTGCATTTGTCGCGTGCCTTACGCGAGCCGTGACTTACCCGAGCTTTTGGACGAAGCGCGACTTATCAAAATGTAAATGGTTCTGTTTCATTTAAATAAAAAATGTATTGGTTTTCGATGGTTGCGGGTAACGTGGTGGGTTTATATGGAGTGATTTTGAGGTGGGTGGTTCTTCTAGCATTTTACCGAAAAAAATAAACTGAATGCACTAGTTTTCCTTAGTAGTCTTTACTTTTGAAGAAGGATGGATTATGCGAAGTCGTCGGTGGAAAAAACTAATATTGTATGGTCTAAAATTCCTAAATGAAGTGGAAGGGTCCTCTTTATTTAGGTACTTTACATTTGAATTAGAATTTAGAGTTCCTTGTATTAGTAGTACAGCCAGCAAAGCAAAATATTAGTTTAACTAGCACTACATGCTTCTTAATTTTAGAAGCTAAGAAATGGTGAAGTAGCGTTTTGAAAAAGAAGCAAACTGAATTTAAAAAATCCAACATCATCCCAAAAAACATTTCAATATTGTCTCTCCTACAATACAACTATAATATACAATAAAATTAACATACAAAATGATAACACTTTCTTCATAAAAAATGCATAACGCCACGTTTCCATGTAACCTGCGCACGCGCACCCGCCCACATGTGTCGTCGCACGAGCCTATCGACCTCACTAGCATGTTAATCACCTATTTTGTTAATCACCAGATCACCCCTGATTGAGTTGTTTATAGAATTATAATATTGTAGTAATATGTCGTGATTTTTCGTTCTTAGATAAGATGTTACGAAACGCAATCAAGATAGGTTATGCTCTTGCGCATGTTTATTCATGGTTTTTGGAGTGATATGGTTGAATATGATAGTAATTAACAGGTTTAATTTTGGTGCTCATTTTGTCGGGATTTTTAGTAAAACTTGTCACTTTTCCTGAAACCTAAATGCGTTTTTGATTAAACGGCAGTTGCCTTCTAATTTGTGATGTGTATCTGAATTTCAGTTGGTTTGAAAGTATTATTTTACAATTAACACTGTTTATTTGGGGCCGGAAAAAAACGCATGGCTCTTGTATCTATGTTATCACATAACTTAACGATTGCCTGTTTGTGTATTCATACAATTTTTTTTTCAGAATCTTTCTGTATGTAAGATTAACAGGAGATCTTCCCTGGAGCCGTAAGGTATAACCAAGACCATGTTCCTAGCATAATCAGCCTATAATGTTCCCACTGCTGGGACGCAGGTCTCCTCTTTTTGAGAGAGATTGGGCCGTAATCAACCCAATAAATACTATTTCCTTTTTTTCTTTCTAATACACCACGCGGGCCCAGTGGGTTGGTGGATGTCACATTTCTTAGATTTTTTGGATCTAAGACATGCTGCCTTTCTCACGATATTTTCCTTCACAGTTTTGAGAGCAGTGGTGATGAAATAATTTACATAAAGTGAAGTGCCTGTCTGGGTTCGAACTACAACTCGTAAGTCGCGGTCGTTTCTACTGGGCTACTACTGCTCCTATGTTCCTATTGATTCAAAATCAAAATGATTACGAAACAAACTACACATTATGGTTTTATTTTCGTATATGAGATGCATCAATTGATTGTTAAACAACGATATAACGTATCTCCGACATTTATGACGTTTTTGATCACCAGAATTAATATGTAAGTATTTGTATTTAAAAAAACTCATATTTATTCATAGACTTTTAGTTTGATATATTGTGAAGGTTTTGGAAATGGAGAAAGGGAGTTTTCGGGTTATTTGAAGTCCTTGGCCTTATGTTGTGCTATATGAACCTAAATTATGATGGATAAATTGAGCTAAGCTATGTAATATTATGGGTTTTGACAGTGCATTTACTTACACTATATTAATTATTGAAATGGAATAGCAATAGAGCGTAGAACGTGATAAGTTTGCTCGACCGTTTTTATGTAATTTTTTTTAGTTTGTGGTCATGGAATACTCAATAACACTCAATAATAGGTTATTTGCATTCCACAATGTGAACTTAGGTGGTAACTTAAATTATATGTGATCATTGTGGACCCTGTCGGGCACAGAAAAAGTAGTAGGATAGAGGA
This sequence comes from Griposia aprilina, assembly GCA_916610205.1. NCBI lineage: Eukaryota > Metazoa > Arthropoda > Insecta > Lepidoptera > Noctuidae > Griposia > Griposia aprilina. Next base: position 12,064,888 of record OU744306.1, read on the forward strand.
AACTGAAAAGTTAGCTTGTCAGTCTTCTGAACTTAATCTAATATTATTATATCAGGGTTCTTCTAACCCTTGGCCTTTCAATTTTTTTTTTTAAAATAATCTTTAAAGAATCACATAAGACCATATTTTTTATGCATTTTCATGTTTTGTCATTAAGCCGTTAAGATACGCTACGTTATAATGTACGTATATAAATTCTGGATAAAATCTCATCACAGAACATAAACTGTATCTCATAGTGCAGTCCCATCTTTATAATTAAGGCTCAGTAACGAGCCAGTCCATTAGATGTTGTGTTACTGCCCTAATGTTCGGTGCTTGACGTGTGTAATAGCCTTTATGGCAGCTTCACTATGAACTATATGGGAACCAGAGATATTGTGACTTTTGATTTTGAAAATTATGGTTTTAGAGTTATTTGTTGAAGTTTGTAATGATTTTGTAATTTTTGAAGTTATGTCAATGTGATGAAGAGTTTTTTTTTTTTTCACATCACCTGCTCACTAATGTCAAATTATGTCATGCACACCTAACCAAGTCATTTAAGCCTTAGGCTCTAGCCGGGCATTTATATTGTAGTGAATTTCATTATGACCCGCTGGTCATTTATGTAATTTGAATTTGGAATTCAACTTAGAAAATCGTACGTATGGGAGCTTTTAACAAAAAAAATAACTATTAGCGAGCTTGATTGAGAGCAGTAGTGGCACAGTGGTTAACGGCCCCGACTTACGAGTTGTGCGTCGTGGGTTCGAACACAGGCGGAAGGGAGCTTTACTTTGTGTAATTAATTTCATCACCACTGCTCTCAAAAAAGGTGAAGGAAAACATCGTGAGGAAACCGGCATGTTCTAGAACCAAAAAATCGAAGACATGTGACATCTACAACCCGTGTTTTCTGTATATGCCCAAGTCCAAAATTAATTAATAATGTGCATAATAGACTCGCCCAACCGCTGTTTCTACATTATCTGTGGCAGTGATGGCATATCTTCGCAATAGCTGATCGGTTGATGTGGCGCGTACACGTTGGTTGTTCTATTTGAGCGACATATTTACGATATTATTTTTTGTATTTTTGATAAAATTGCATGAGTTTAAATAAAATTGTGTACGAAACTGCACATAATTAGGTATACCCCGGTTATTTAACAGTTTCTTATGCTACTAATTCGAAATCGAGTTGGTTTTTAATGCCTCGCAGTAGGTGCGGTTCGGGTAGGTATAAAGGTGTCTTCGTCTTGAGCGAGCTTGAATCCTTCGTTGTGTTCGGGATTCAAAATCTTAGTGAATAATCTACTATCGCTCTATGTTAAATATCTGCTAGTCAATCAGTCTGATGACTCTTCAAATTAAAAACGTTGCTGGTATTACAGTCAGATGTTCTCCAGACAAATGAGACTTGTACAATAGATTTGAACCGCAGTGAATTGAAGAGGAAACAGATTGCATTCTTAACAAATGCTGCACCTCAACGTTACCACAGATTAGGTAATAGCGATGCACATTGTGCATTCTACGTCACATTGCCTACAAATTAAAGATAAACACCCGAACTACCGCAAAAAAAAACACATGGCGAAATACCATCAATCAATCCTTTACAACCACAATTTCCTGGACTATCCCAAACACCAAAAGCAAGTCATACAATACAAATAATTGCGCCAAAATGTGCGTTTGCGCAGATTTGTTGCGCACGCGTCATGTGTCAGTTGCACATTTGACATGCACCTTTTGAAAAGAGAATGACATGCACCGTTGCACAAAAGTGTAGGACAGTTTGGTTGTCATTTGTATGGTGGGTGCTACTTTGAAATTTTGGTAATTTGAAATGGCGAATGTGCATTTGAATGGATAATAATTTTGAGAAGATAGAATTTCTAGAAATTCGTTTTTCGCAATGATTGTTGAAATGTCGCATTTTTATTAAAAATGCTTAGGTAGGCAACAATTTTGTGAGTGTTATTCAATTATTTTTGCACAATCAAAAATATAGTAGAAAGGTGGAATTAATATTATAGGCATCCTTTCTCGACCTTAATGATAATAAAATTACGTTTTTTTTTTAAATCTAATAGGCCCTAACTCCTCGGGATATGTTGGCCATCCTTATTCATGCAAAAAAATTAAAAAAGCTCCAGTAATCCCACTCCAACTTCATACAAATTATCCCTAGTTCCCTACATTAACGACAATAATTCCTCCGTAATTATCACTTCCGATCACATGTGTGGTTTTGTAGTCGCAGTCTCGCAGTCGGAAACGGCGGCATATGTCCGCTATCGGCCATCGGCTAGATAAAGGGTTGTATCTTTAACACCTTCGAGTTCCGTCCTATTGTGTGCTACAATTTGTGGAAAAAAATATGCCGCCCGCTGTTTGCCCGTTGGTCTGTGAGGATGGGACGGATTTGGGAGGGTAGATTTTAATTTCCCGTGAATTTACGAAGGTACATAAAATACTCCCCTACTGGGAATTTACTAAATTAATTCGATTTATTATGAGTATTCCAAGATTTAGAACTAACTTGCGTAAAATTAAATTAAATAGTGACTCACCCATAAATCTGACAAAAGACATTGTTGAATTATTATTAACAAGCTTCATAACGTATTCAAAGCGACCAATATTGCCAAAAATACTTAAAAAAATATGATTACAGAAATACAACAAAATTCACCACTCCAGTTCCCTCCCTGTTCCGGGGAACGTAGCGCCCATGCCTCGCAAGCGCATACGTTATTATTTTATTAGCCGCGCGTCACGGCGCAGGCGCAGCGCGCTGCGCAGGCGCATGGTAATAGGCAGCAGCGCGACCGCGTGAGCACGTGCCCACGACGTTGCGTATTGATGGCGCATGGCGTTCGAACACCTTACCAGTTTCGAGAAATATGGGTGGTTGTTACTTTGTTAAAAGCAGGAGCAGGATATGGGACAAAGAAAGTTGGATTTGAGTTAAATTAATGATCATCAAATCACATTACTACTTCAAAATTGGATGATGAACATTGTTTTTTTTACTAATTTGAGTCCATCGAGAGGTGACTTGAATTGTTTGTCATGATTAGTATTTTGTTGGCAATGGTAACCAGCATAATAAAAAGCCTGGTGGAAGTATAACATGAACACCCTGGGATTTGTGAAATTGGTAAGAAATTTTGTTCCAGTGGCGCCCCAATTTGTTAAGGGGACTACATGACCTAAACGCAAATTTATAATGCCTAAAAATATATGATCCACTGTAGTAACCAAAGTCAGAAAAATATATGACATTCTTCTGGATATATGCTAGTTAGATAGTGTGTTGAAAACATAATACAATTAACTTGATATGATAGAAAAAATTACGAAGATACCTCTAAAAAATTCTTTCAACGATTAAAAACCATACTAATATACATGCAAACATTCAGATATTTTGTCAGATTATTCTACAAGTAAAATACTAACGTGATAGTGTTTTAATTTTTTAGTCCAATGAATAGATTTTTTGTAAATCCATAATTGCTTCATATTTTGCAATGAATTACCAGCGTTGTGTCATCGCGCGTCTCATTCTTTTCTATGCCATCCGACAGTGACCGCGCTTTAGCTCTTGTAAGCCTCTTAATCTATTAAATTAAAGCAATCAAGAAATGGTTTCAAGAACACTACAATATTTTACAAAAGAAGATATAAGAACCCTTCACATAATCTATCTATCAAGACTATCGAAACCGCCACATGTTTGACAAAAAATAGAGGCGTGTCAAAATAACATGGCACTGGACATGTCCGTTAGAGTGACGAAAAGAAAAGATTTCCATCAACCTGTTGGATGTGACAGAGGCTATGCAGTAAGAAACCACCCTGGATGAGATAGGTTACAGTTTCCTGATGACAAAGTAAATATATCATAGGCACCACTGACCACATATAAAAATATATAGAATAATAAATTGAGTAGGTTACATTTTACAAAATCGTTGAAGCAAAATGACAATACGTAATGACTTATAATTGCAGATAACAAACCAAACCGAATGTAATTAGGGTTAAGAATGAGAAATATGCCACAGTTATAGTAAAAATACATGAACACAAAAAAATACAACTTAAAACACATACATACATAAACTAACGCCTTCCCATAGGGGTAGGCAGAAAATACAGAACGCCACCTGCTACGATCCTTACATACTCCTTTTGCCTCGTTTACGTTCATACATCAGTCATACACGCACGCCGTTTGCGAGTACTACGCACCTGACCTTTCTGAAGAACATCACCAATAAGGTCATAATATGTCTGCCTAGGGTATCCCCTCCCAGCGTTTCCACTCACATCTGCCTTGTAAATACCTTTTGTTAGTCGCCTTTCATTCATCCTCTCAACATGAACAAACCATCTAAGCATACTCTTTTCAATATTTGTCATTACATCTTCTATTAAACCGCACCGTTGCCTTATTATCATCATTCTTCAGCCTATCATTAATAGTCAAAAAAAGTTTCAAAATAAAATACAGTTGCGTAAAAATACATTGTTAGTACTAGATAAGATGTAGGAAGTAAATGACCGTTTCCTGAAAGCACTATATTTAGTGTATTGCTTCGAGAACTGGACATCTCAGGCCAGATAATTAATAATTAATAAAGGCGTTTAACGATATGTATATTATTTAAAAATTGCTGGACGTCCAGTTGTTAAAAGATTGATCAAACCACAGGATGCAACAACTGCCAGAGACAAGAGTAAATGAAAGAAAATTTATACGCAGCACAAGCTGTCAATAATGGTTGTAATAACAAAATAAATAGATTATAAAAAATAGCACTAAAACACTCGTTAAAAACCTCTCTCCTGGCTCTATATAAAACAACATTTTGTGTCATAAAACTAAAAAAATTACGGTACCACATTTTCTGGCTTGCACCTTTGCGCATAATTCAGTCCATAGTCACCGAATTCTCGCGTGAAGGGTGAAGCGTAATTTGGCCACTACCCCTTTCGATGCAGCCGTCTTTTACAACATAACGACGAAATAAACAATTTGTCGTAAAAAAGACCGTTGGTAATGGTCAGATAGCTTTATGATTTTGTTTTTTTTTTAGCTTTTGAATGTCTTTATGGGGCGAGGTAAAGATGTTAAGGTAAGGTAGACATGATATGTTTTATTTTTGTATACTTTAGGTGAGTTTTATGATCGATTTGTTTTATGTGTTTATTGTTAGTGTAAATTATTTAGTAATATACCTACGACGATTTTATTATTTATAGTTTTTTTTAAGGTATAAAAGTTATACAGGTTCACACTCCGCAGACGTGACGGATATCTAAACACGATGAAACAAAAAAGAAATTAATTAATTGTTTTTTTTTCCGTATTGCAAACAGTGCCGCTCATATTCCAAATATATATGACATCCCAATAGAAGCATAAATATCTGACGGTAATGTTTGAAAATAGAGATATCAATAATAAGCATTTTTTTGTTATTTTTGGCAACTGAGCTGATGTCGACTATTCTGCCAGTATCAATTACCCATCTTAAAGTAGGTGAGTAATCATTTCAGTCAATCAGTAGAAAGCAAAAATTAAAAAAAAATACAAACTGTCTTTGTGTAGTGGTGTACAGAAAAACACTTTATTTTAAAGCACTTAAAATTATCTGCAAATTTATTATAAGCAAAACAGTTGACACAAATAACGCCCCAGGCAAACTTCCCCAATAATTAATATAAGACCCACTGTACAAGATTTACATTTTACGAATTTATAGACATAACCCTTTAATTCGAATATAGCTAGCCAATAAAATATGCGTGCATTTACGTCCCAAAGCGTGCGTTTACCGCTCCGACCACAAAATAGATAGGTACAGAAGGCTGGCTCTATGAAAAGAGCGAAAACGCGTGTCTATGTGTAGGTATGTACACAAACACGCGTGCTACGTACAGCGAAGCGAGTGCACTCGCGACTGGCATTTGTTTGACATACAGGATGACAGGGAAATAGACGCACAACCTGTTACCATGGATTGGTTGGTGCATTTTAGCATTGCAATAGCGATAATTGCCCCAACTACTTAATTATATTTACAGATTGTAGTATGAAAATAGCAATAAAGTCATTTTATATCTTAAATCCTGAATCTACCTATAGTTGTCGTCAAAATTTTTCACTAATATAAAACGATACGTAGATTATTTTTCGTATTCCTACGAAGTAATATTTTAGATTATCAACAGCCAATCGCTGCAGTTTACGCGAGCTTGACAATTTGTCACATTCATTTTGCGATAATTTTCCTTTTTCCCCTATGTGTGCGTGCGTTTTTACTCGCTTTGTGGAGCTGACCTTCTATATCTCCCTATTCTGTGGTTCTAGCGTTCACCTGGCCAGATTGCGTGCAGGTGCGTCACTGCATGCGATTCACTTAACGTACGCATGCAATTGTAACGCAATAAAGGACGTATTCCTGTAATAAAACAGACTTGATGTAATAGAAATGGGGACGTAAATATTTACATAGTGTCTGTTTAGTACGGGTTTTATGGGTATTTGTGCTAGTTTAGTGTTGAGATTGTTTTTAAAGAATTATGTTAGTAGGTAATTCTTAGTTAGGTGTGGCAATCGTAATGATAATTATAATAATATAGATGAATTAGTTTTAACTACATGCTATTTTTGCAAACTTGCTATTGAATAAAGCTGCAATACTTCACCTCTGCCTGCCTCTTCGAGGAATCAGGAGTAATGGTAATATTTTTAGCCTTCAGGATTTTTCAATTACAGGAAAAACTGCAATCTACTCATCTACTTAATAATCATCATCTGCATAACCTTTTCTACGTACATAATAAATAATAACCTTAAATTCATTTATTCACCATATAATAAAAACCTGAAATTCATTAATTCACTATTTAATAAAAACCTGAAATTCATTAATTCACTATTTAATAATAACCTTAAATACATTAATTCACTGACAGACAACGCACCTCTCATAGGAGAATGAAATTTTGCGCAAAAGTTCTTTATATGTATAGAGAAGGTGAGCATTAAGAACGGATGGAAGGAGGGAAATTAGTCCTCTAAAGGTGTTAAACCGGGGGATGTAAGTTTGCATAAAAGTTTGTAATTTATGTCGATGGGAAATCCCATCGGGCATATGTTAATTATAACTTTTCTCAATTCAATTCACTTAGCTAGCTTCGGTAATTATGCTTTTCGATTAATTCGCCCCTGATACCGTCATTCATGACTTGTGGGTGTTTATCATAGGCATAGCTCACCCATTGACCATCACAGTTATTTCATACTACCTGATTACGTAATACATGTTAATAAGTTTATGTCATAAACTAAAATAGATATCCTATTAATATATTATTATTGTCTAAACAAATGCATTGCATATTCAATAGCATCCTACGTAAACATTGTTTATCAATCTATCAACGAACGGTAATTGTCTATGAATCTTATTTAGAAATAGCTTTGGCTACTTCATTAATTGCCGTACGTAGGATTTTTCAAGCAAAGTAAAATATAGCAACGTAACAAAACGTTCAACGAAACATTAATAAACTTCTGCTACATTTTATTTAAAAAAAAACGAGTTTCATGATATAGTTAAAGTCCATAATAGCAAAGATTCCGCAAAGACAAAGATAAAATAAAAAAACTAAATTGAAACGCGGTACTATTTTGAAGCTTTGGCTACTCGTCGCTAGATGGCAGCACATGCTCCTACATACTAATTTAGGTATCTCAAGAATTACCGTAGTACAATTTTGTTTTATAAGTATTTCTTATTTTAACGAATCTACCTACCTATGTTTACAAGATGGTTTAATCCCGCAGTGGACTTCAATAAGCACACGAGTGAAAGTGATGCTTTGAACTCTGAATATGTACTTAAAGTAGACTGAAAAACTTTTATGTAAATATAATATTGTTCTGTTGTGTTAAAAATTCATTTATTTTTTTCTATTGTGAGCAGAAAAGTAATTTAATCCTGACGAAACACGTAACAAAATTCTTTATTGTTTCTACTTTACGAGTATAAGACCTTGTGATGTAGAAACTTGTGTCTGTGCGGTGATGGTGTTACATTTCTTTTCAGTATTGACATCAACTAAGTAATGTCCACTAATATCGTCAACTTATAAAAGTCCAGATAAAGTAACTATGATATAGTTATCTATGATAGACAAAGACAAATTTATTAATTAATAGGATATGGTGGTTATGGTCATAGTGTTTTGGTCCTCATTCATTGACTTTTGGATCTTTCTGTAACAAATACAATATAAAATAGCCATTTTACACAACAACCTTTTTTTTAACAATGTTTTTTATATCTCCTTTTAAGTAGTCACTTAAATAGCGATATAAAAAAATGTGGAAAGGAGCGATAGGAATGAATTTCCACATCCTTCTTCCATAAGTTTTCCAGCCTCATTAGCTACTGCCAGCCCAAAAAAGGCTTATTCATTTTAAACAATGCTATAAAAAATATTCGGCATAATAATATGCTAACGAAAGGTCAAGGCTTCAGTTACAAAGTACTAAGTGGGTACTAAAGAAATAACATATTTTTTGTAATTTATTCCTTGCTATCTTATCGTGCATCTTAATCTGTGTTATATAAAGCCTTTGAGGATTTATATCCGTATTGATTTTTAGTAAACAATAGGCTTTTGATAATACTTCGTTAATTAGTTGGTAGTAACTGAATATCCCACACACACATTTCGCCAGTTACATTTAATATCCTACATCCACATTTCGCCAGTTACATTTAATATCCCACACCCACATTTCGCCAGTTATATTTAATATCCCACACCCACATTTCGCCAGTTACATTTAATATCCCATACCCACATTTTCCCAGTTAAATTTAATCTTTCGGGGAAATACAAGCGTGATATTACGAGTATGTTGTTATGTAACTCGTGAACTGAGCCTCTTCTCACATTTAGACGTAACTAAAATTTAGACCCATTTGCACCGTCAATCACTAAACACGTTTAGTTTTAACCGCTGACGTGATTTTGGCCACGTTGTGAAGTCACCGTATTATGCCCCAGAACGTGTTTAGTGATTGGCGGTGCAAGTGAGCCTTAGTGTATTAATTCATGTAAAGGTAGCCCGCGAAATTCAAATTTTATTACCTACGTTTTTTGCAATTTGCAGGTCAGTATCAGGTTGTATATTGATCTAAATATGATTCGCGGCTGTAACAAATATTTATTTATAGAATTATAATCACAAAAATCATCAATACATCTCTCTAAGTTCATATTATCCCTATCCCTATTGAATGACTATTTCATGAAGTCATGACATTTGAGGCCAAACTTATGGAGTTGTACTCGTATTGCTGATTCTAATGATTATAATTCTGTAAAGCCATATTTGTTACGGCCGCGAGTTATATTGTAATCAACATACAACCTGACAGTGACCTGCAAATTGCAAAAAAACGTAAGTATTTTTGAATTTCGCGGGCTACCTGAAGCATCCCCCTTAAGTCTATAAATTACAATTTTCCATCTTACTGGTGCGTGTTACTTTCGCCTACACAAGTGTCTTCCGTGACAACCTGATCCCTGACAACGGAAACTCGTAGAAAATAGCATAAGCCGTCTCCCTATTTAAGTGAATTTTCCTAAATAATGATTGCTTTAGTTGACACAAATATCACACACTTAAACTGGATTTCAGTGTGTGATATTTGTTCCGGAGCTGGATCCGGAACACACAAAATATACATTTTGTGAGTGTTTTTTTTTTTTTTTTTTTTTTCCTAATTGGCAGCTCGTAGTTGTGACCACTAAGGTCCTGGCTACTTAACCGGGCAAACCTGTGGGTGCCTTAAGCTACTAACTTAAAGCCTCCAGCCAGGGGCGAAAAATACTTAAATTTAGGTGACCGCACGCTAAGGGCACCCCCTGTGGGGTACGAACCTCGGCTTAGGGCGTCACTGAGGGGAGGGCAGCAAGATGGGACAGGCTGGATCTAAATTATATTATTATTAACTGGGGAATTTAAAACTACAGGCTCAGCTACGGCGCGGGCTGGCGCGTCGTCGAGCAAGGGTCGGGGGGGGGGGGACAATTACGTCGGGGGCGTCGCGTAGGACCTCGGCGGCGAGGTCGGAACGATGGCGGTCTGTGTTTGTGTACTGTACTGGTGGCCCTACTGCTCTCCTGGAGGAGGGTTATGGGGTCATCGGGGTCGGACAGGGCATGCCTTGGACGGCGGGTACGACTAATGCGGGAGTGGGCATATCTGGCAGCCTCGACAACCAGAGGGTTGCGATGTGAGGCCGCGGAGTCGAAGAAGCGCTTGGAAATGCGCTTCATGAACTGACGGATATTTGTGAGTGAGAACCAAACTTGCGACTTGTAGTGCAGATGTCACTGGCTCAGACACTGCGCTAAAGGTACCTTACTGTGTGTTCCATCAGTGTAATGATTACTCTTTCTTCTATACTATATAAACTAATATTATAAAGAGGTAAAATATGTTCGTTTTTTTGTAGGGGTAATTAATGTCAGAAACTACCGGTTGGATATGAAAAAATCTTTTTGCATTTAATAATTCTTGAGGAAGACTATTTAACGTCACGCTACGACCCTTAGGAGACAAGCAGAAAGAAAAAAAGTTATAAAGAACGCTAAGCGAAAACGAAGTAAAAGCGCGGGCGGGCTATGCGATGCGACGGGGTGGGACGCATCGGGGTGCATTGTCTTCACATACAATTAATGTATACATAATATTGTAAAACATTTTTAAAAGAGTAACGGTGGAGTTTCTTGCCCATTCTTCTCCATACGAAACTTATTATTATTATTTTTTTTTTTTTGTAAAATTTGACGTTCAAAAGTGCCTTTTATGTGCCTATTTGAAATAAATGATTTGACTTTGACTTTGACAGGGTTACAATAAATTCCACGCGGACGAAGTTGCGGATAAAAATGAGAGAAGTAGTTGGTTTTATTATCCAGGAACGCGATTCTTATCTATCCGGTTAGATATCTTTTTATCTTCCTGTTGTTTTCTTATCAATGATCGTATGTTACTGTCTGGAATGGCTACTACTGTGCTAGTTTAGAAAATTGGATGTATAATAAAAGGCGTAAGGTAGAGATCGTCTAATTTAAAACTGCACGCCCCTCCACAAAAATATCTATACAAACATTTGAAATGTGTATGTAACAAGGTAGCTGGGCGTGTAATTTTAAGTTGGACGATCCCTACCTACCTTTTTTTTTTTCTTTTTTCACTGTTTAATTAAACATTAAGGCTCGTGCACACTGGCGCGACGCGACAGTGTGACACAAAGGCACCGCGTGTCGCGCGACGAGCGGTGCTTTTGATTTGTGCTATCGCGTCGCGCCTGTCATTCAAAACTGATTTTACAAATTATATTAATGATGTCATCAAGGCGGGCTTAAACAGCGCTGGATTTGGATTCATTTTTGATTGATTTCATTATTGGTGATGTTCTTCAGAAAGGTCAGGTGCGTAGTACTTGCAACCGGCGTGCGTGTATGACCAGATGTATGAACGTAAACGAGGCAAACGAAGTTTGCAAGGATCGTAGTAGATAGCGTTCCGTAGATTCTGTCTACCCTCGTGGGAAGAAGGCGTGAGTTTATGTATGTGTATTGATAGATTGACCAGAGAAGGGAGCAGAAAGAGAGGTGTAGAAGTTTATGACGTTTGCCCAGCCGTCATCATAATCATCAGCCTACAGCAGTCCACTGCTGGGCATGGGCCTCTCCAATAGCACGCCTTTTCGCTCGATTCTCGGCAAATCTCATCCAGCTGCTACCAGCCACCCTGCGAAGATCGTCGCACCACCTAGCCGGAGTGCGTCCTACTTTACGTTTGCCGATTCGCGGTCTCCACTCAAGAACTCGTGTACCGCAACGGTCATCGCTTCTACGGCTAATATGGCCGGCCCATTGCCATTGCCCGGCCGTGGGTCAATAATGAGGTTAATAATATAAAAAATGGGCAAATACAGTTTAACAGGAAACTACCGTCTTTTATTAACATTCAATTCTCTCTACATGCAAGCATTACCACAAAATCATATCACGACTACTCAAACTTTCTTTCTTTAAATCAACAGATAACGTATTAAAAAAAAACCTTATCATCTCCACAAGTTGTTCGTAATTAAACACGGCTACCAAGGAAGTGATAACAGGCCGGATGTCGTCACGCCCCCTAGCTGTAGACGATACAAACTTGGGGTGCCAAGAAACTATTAATTTTTGAGAAAGGAGATCCTAATCGTATGTACACCCTTTAATTAGAGACTGCACAATTTTTATGACAGATAATTGAGTTAAAAAATAAATTCTTGATTGTCTATGGAGTCGCTTTTTTTTGCGGTGTACAAACATCACATACACAAACAAACAAACACCAAACGTGTGAACGTGTGTGTGTGTGTGTGTGAACACCGTGTTTATACAAATAACGAATTGTGGTTGCGGCCTGACTTTCTGAAGAAGTATTCCCGTTTGAGCACCTATCACAATGGGAATACATTTGGTGCTTAATGCATAGGTGCCCTCAAAATTGGTGCTCAAACGGGAGTACTTCTTTCTGAAGATGGTATTTGAGGCGTCTAATGACCGTTTCTATTCTAATCCTGATTGTTGAAAAGGCTTAATCATTATTGCCATTAAAACGCTTTTCAAACCTAAAACTGTCTCCTAGACTCGGATAGAAGTTAAAAAAAAACCACACTGCAATGTTGCCAATGAAACAAAAGTTAACAAGAGTTTTAATTTCAGCTTAGTTAACACTTTCTAATTAATTAAAAGAAACCCTTTCGTGATCTGAATTCTACTTTCACATTTAAACCATTAAGGCCGGGAGCCAGACAGGCGCGTCGCGACTTTTGTAAAACAATTTCCATGAAGTTTTCATAGGAATTGTTCTACTAGAGTTATGTCGCGCTGTCGCGTCGCGCCTATCTGCTACGAAAGCAATAAAAACTCATGCACTGCTATTGGGATGGAAGTTGAAACATGTGACGATTAAAGTGTGATAAGCACGTGTCTAATCAAATTTAAAATTCCTTATCAAGTCCTAATCCTAACCTTGACCCCTAGAAATTAAAAAAGGTAATGGTTGAAAAAGGGTAGGATTAATTGTGGTGTAGGCACTTGCCCCATCGCCGACGAGGAAGCGGCTGGCTATCAACGATTTTTTCGCTCATGAAACGTACAAAAGATTGTAGATCCCGTGTAAGAAAAGACGCCGGCGAGTACTTGTTTATTGCAGCGACAAGAGCTGCTATCATAGAGAGTACTCGCTCAGCGATGCTCGCTTGGCGGACAGAATACTCGCTGAGAGACTCACGCTTGGTACCTACACCAGACCGACCAGCGAGTAATCGCTCGTCACCGTCCCGCACTCACTGCTCGATGCTCGCTAACTTATTTTTAGTTGCTAGCTGTACAGGCCCTGCAGTCTCGACATTAGACAGCGACAAAAATCAGTCGCTAAGTCGTATCGTTGTCAAATTCCTTTAATAGATTTTCAACTTTATTTCGAAACTATAAGGTTGAAAATTTATTAAAGAAATTAGACTTAACGACCGATTTTTGTCGTTATATTTATCGAGACTGCAGGGCCAGGTGCCATAAGCGGACGAAAAGACATTTTCCAATAAATTTTAAAACACCTCGTGTTTAAAGCTAGGACCTTGAAATAGAAAAGGCTAAGGTTTCGAAACAAACAGAAGAAGTGTAGCCACATAGTTAGTAGTACCGCTGGAATAAATAGTCTTGAATAAGTTATGGCCACGTGCAAGGGAACGGGGTCTGTGTTATTTATAATGCATCACTTCTGCTGCAAGTGTGAAACCTTACACAAAGATCTAGGTCAAGTTAATCAATGGAAAATGCCATACATGACAGTGACTGACAGAAGAAATTATACGCATGATTGCATAAAATTATCAGGATATATTCCTTAAGAGCGTTCATCCCGCTCGCTCTGGCAACGTCGCATTTTTTGTGGTTTTTCTTGATTATTTTATTAAATTTAAATCAAAGTACATTTTTTTTTCAGCCATGCACTAGATCGTTGGTATTTATAATTATTTTTAACATTTACACACAACACAACTAACACTAATAACACTATTTAATCATAATTAGTACAGCAAATAGAAAATACTTGACAAAATGTATTTTTTTATGTGTGAATACCAAAATAACTGTAAAAAAATAGCATACAAACTTATAAATACCAAAGATCTAGTGCATGACTGAAAAAAAATTGTACTTTGATTTAAATTTCATAAAACAATCAAGAAAAACCACAAAAAATGCGACGTTGCCAGCCCGAGCGGGATGAACGCTCTTATAGGGTGATTTCCCGATTTTCAGTTTCCATTAGCCCTGAGAAGATAACGGGGATGTTTGATAAGCACATCATTATCCAGTAACACTAAGTATTCATTTAAAAGTTCAATAAGTCTATACGAGTACATATGATATTATTTTACCACTGAAAAGAAGAGCACCTTTACTCTATAATATACAAAAGAAAATAAAAATTAAAAGAACATGGAACTTATGTCATTATTCAAGTCAATTTAACCATTACAAGTCCAGAAATTATGCACAACATGAATCTCTTCATCTCACCGGCGATCAATCAACATGGCTGACCTTTGCGAAACTGCGTCAGTTTACGTTATTATGCCTTTATTTATAGATTAAACACCAGTTATCTTGCTTTCTGCGTATTTTTTGTCAACGGCCTGTGTTTTAAAATAGCTTAATAACTTTTTGAGTAGGTCTTTCTTTTTCGCTTAGTTTTATATATACTTTAAATTAGAGTAAATTCGTTATGGCCCAATCAACCATAGCTTCTCGATCTTGAGAAACAAATTGTATGTAGAGCGGCTTTCTTATCCAGTTGCCAGTTTCTGAGGTCTTCAGAATGATAAATTCTCAATATGTCGCACCTTCGGTAGGAAAAGGGCATACCTGCACTTTTAGTGATATTACAGAGAGTCATTATAAGATCTTGTCGCCCCAAGATAGACAAAAAATACACCAATATGACAAAGGCGCTCTTGCCCTCTGGCGGCATTAAGCTGATGTTGATACAGGTCTTTGTTCCTACGGATTAAAGGGACTTTTTAAAGCATTTTTTGTCAATTATGCCCTTGTGCTACCGAAGGTGTGATGTGTTGATTCGTCAAAGTTATCCATCCAAACAAAGTTCTTCCTTAACTGAGTGTTCACAAGCGCAATGTGTAAGATATAGAACCAAAGACACGGTCGAATATATTACCTACCTCAGTAACTAGGCATTAGGGTAAGATATAAAAATGAGAAGTGCGAATAAGGTACTTACTTTGTTGAAAATGATTAGGATTTAACTTATCCAGGGACTGGTGATGATGCAATGGAAAACAAATCTTGCGAAAGAAAACGAGTAGGTACATAGTCAAAGAGAAAGAAAAAACGTTTAATTGCTGTAAACATGACGCAGAGAAAAACACACAAACACAAAAAATAACAACACATACATAACATCACGCCTGTATTCCCCGAAGGGTTAGGCAGAGGTGTACCTATAGCACACCCACATTTCGCCAGTTATGTTTATGTGGTGTGTTTTGTGCCCGGTTGATGGCAAAAGGCTCGCCCCCTATTACATGGGAAAAAATAACAAGTTCGGGGAAAATATTCGTCACATCCACGCAAAACGGCAATCGCTCAGCAGAATGATACGTACGACCCTATGCGACACGGAGCCCCAGTGCTGGTTTTCAGCGACAGCCGGCGTTGACGTGATGACGTCAACCGGTGCAGCATACAAAACTATAAAAAGAACAAAAAAATAAGAAATAAAATAAATACACACGTAGAAACATAGAATATAACATGGTCTAAAAAACAAGGTCTGGCATTCCGGGAGTGACACATGCTTTCGTTACTATCCAGTTGCCACTTTATTGCAACAAAACTTTTTTACAAAAAAACAACCGACTTCCAAAAAAAACACTAAAAGACGTGAAAAATAACTTTAATTTCGGAAGTCGGTGTCTTTGGTTTTGTATTTTCGTTTTCGGCCACCGACTTCCGAAATTAAAGTTATGTTTCACGTCTTTTAGTGTTTTTTTTGGAAGTCGGTTGTTTTTTTGTAAAAAAGTTTTTATTTTTCACTTTTTAGTTGCGGTATATACCCCACACAAATTCGTATAACACTACTTGGGGTGTAAATAACAGTGACAGGAAATTATTAACACATCATCCATATAAACTAAGTGGAAAAAATATGCAGTATTAAGGATAACTCAAAAAGTACTGGTCAGACCTTGATCAAATTTAAATGGGACCACATGTGAAGCACCAGCTATCAAATAAAAAAATAATCATCCAAATCGGTTCACCCAGAAAAAAGTTCTAAGCTAACACACATAAAAAAAAAAAAACATACAGACGAATTGAGAACCTCCTCCTTTTTGTGAAGTCGGTTAAAAAATATATATAAACCATTTAAATTGTCGTTTCATTTTTCTAATCAAACGAAACAATTCAATTGAAACATATACCAACTTAATTGTTAGTTAAAACCTCTTTGTTTTATCGTATTCGCACAGGTAATAAAGGCGATTGGGGAGTTATTATTACACACTACTGGTAACACAGCGGTGATGACGTAGGCTTGTGTCACCCCCGTGACCGGAATGCTATACCTGGCGAAGTATATTATTATACCGTGGAACATACATAGCATAGAAGCGTTCTTTTTTTAAAATAAGAGCCCACAACATCATCATCATCGTTATTAACATTTCAGTCAAAAGACGGCCATTGCTGAACATACCCAGAATCGTCACAAACGAAACAATAATGTTAGTTATTTTACTTGGCTTGATTTTTTATCAGACCTTTTATTTTTGCGTGTACTAATAAGAAGACAGTCTTCTTTTTACTAAAGTATCGGTGTTACTTTATCATTATAATTTCGCTCAGTAGGTGGGCCTGTCTGCGTCGTCGGGATCCTTATTGAGGACATATACGGTGCAGATGTGACATTTAGGGCACTAGAGCAAGTGTGGGAATGGGAGTGGAATGGAATCTGTAAATGTGTCATTCATATTGCTATTGGTACTATTAAGTTCTAAATGTTTGGTATCATAATGGTGCCGATTCTCTTGTCACAAAAATCTCTAAACTAGACTAAAAATCACAAAAATTTAGTTTATTCCTGTCAAAGTACGATTTCTCATTCTAATATAGACTAAAGTGACACAACTTAACTATATTTTAGTTTGACAGTACTAAGATGGCACTGAGTTATTAGTTTAGTGAAAATGCCAATTTTGCTATTCTGAATTTGACGTTTTTCACCTAAAATTTTGGGTGTCTAACTAAATCTGGCTATTTTTAATCGCGATTAAAAAGGTGTGGTGTAAAATTAGTGGTCATGAACTAAAATTCACGACAAGACCTCGACTTCAGGTGCAAACACAGTAATGTATCTGTTTTAAATTTTGCTTGTATCTCATAAATGGTGTGTCCTATCGCAAAAATAATGAAAATTTCGACCCCCTTTATACCCCCCTTACACCCTTAAAACTCTACTTCTATATATATATATATATATATATAAATGTTATGTTGGTTTGTGTACGCTTCAAAAACTCAAAAAGTTCTGCACCGATCGAGCTGAAATTTTAGCATGATATATAATCCGCATCAAGGATTATTTTTATCTATTTTTTTCATCAGTCACATATCCTCGTCTGTCGTATGAAAGGACATTTTTGGAAAACCATATTCAGCGGTGTCTAGGGGCTTATACAGGATGACAAGGACATCGCCGTGCAACCTGTTACCACGGATTCAGCACCTACATGATTCTGTTCCATACATTTTTACCGCGTAGGAATTGCACTTTACTATAGGAAACAGATGTTTAAAAAAAAAAACGACAAAAATTTTCAACGTTGGGGTGGCCATAATCATGTACTAAATTCATGGTGACAAGTTGTGCGTCGATGTCACTGCCACTCTGTATAAAGTTGAAATACAACTCTGTTAGGGCTTGAAATTAAACTATGAATACTTTAAAACAATTATATTGTATACAAAGAACAATACGTTACCCTCCCGCTCACTCCCGAACATTTGTGTCGTCTATCGATTACTTCATGCAGATCGCTAGTACTGCCCGCCCTGAGGGCCTAGACAAATGGCATTCGCTTCGGAGCGATTCTATTTCTACAATCGCTATCGCTTTCGCTAATGATTCCAAAAACTAGCAATAATGCTCGTCAAAAAGTGTCCCTTGGCTATGCATCTCTGTGGAAGTACCTAATCTTTCGACGCTGTCGATTCATTTCATAATCGAATGTTATTTACATTGTCTAGCTAATTTTTATTCGTTGACCTATGATCACGTGACATCTCGATAGCTTATGTCAACCCCATACAGTTTAGCTTTTCTACTAGCGTTATCGTTAGTCGAATGTTACTTTGTCTTGGTCCTCTGATACGCATAGCTATTTGCAATCACAATCGATCGGTCAGCAACCTGTCATAGTTAAACCCAAATAATCTACGCCAGGTTAGATACCATACATTTATTCGTACATTTATAATAATATCTCCCAAATTCCCAAATAAATAATAATTGTCAAAACACGCATAAGTAGCATGTTGGCAAATAGTTATGTTTGCATTATGATATGTTTATCGATAAATAGATACAGTTTATATGAATATCGGGTCACCGTCAACCTGCGTGAATTTGGTTATCGCTAGCACCGAACTTAATTTTTATGTGGGTAATATTTTGCAATATTTTTCAGTTGAATCGGGTTTGAAACACTTGAAAGTTTTTTTTTTTAAATATGACACGGTTCGTATTGAAAGAGAAGGTGAAGGAACTTTCATCGGTTAACTTTTGGTGATTTTTCAGTACTTGAGCAATTGAACACAGAGAAACCAGGAGGGGTAATTCACGTATTTTTAAGAACAGATATCTTCGCATGATAATCTGTCTCGCTCTGTCTAAAACACCTACTTTAAATTTACCTACATTTTTGACAACTTTATTCACATTTCTAAATGAAAATAATAAATAAAATAACTTTTTGTATATATTTTTTGTTGTCCCTGTAATTTTGTAAATTAGAATACATGTTTTTACTAACCCTGGTTTTAGTTCTTGCAGCTACTAACATATATCTACCAAAAAGTGCAAAGTTCGACGGCTCGCATCTCTGCGCCGTCGCTCGTCTCAGCGTGACGCTGGCAGAATAGTCGACACGGGCTAAATTCCCACAAAAAAGAAAAGTTTTTGACATTGGTTGTTGCTGAGATTATTTTTTGACTAGATTTTGAACATTACTAATTACGGTTATTGGCCTTCAGGTGAAGAAGAGTACATTCAGCTCAAGCGATTCCAGTTCAATCCTCAAATCCTCTTCGATGCTACCACGTTTTCTTTCTTTGACAAGTGTTGTTACGGGAACGTTCTACTACCATATCTTTCATATCTATCATTCTTCGTTTCTAATCTTTCATAATTATGTTGCGTTTCTTTTGATGCAACCTGAGAAAGTAATTAAGCTATTGCATAGCTTCTATCGCGGGCCTTGAGCGCGGGGACCGGAGCCAGAAATTCCGTAACGAAAAAAAACCTCACGCTCCCCACTCCGACGGGCACGGAGGTGTGGCTTGAAGGCCGTGCATTGTCTAACGTCGTTTCTTTTCGGCAGTCTTCGACACGGTGTTTATCTTCTTATTTAAATGACTTCAAAAAAGGAGGAGGTTCAATGATCGTCGGTATGTTTTTTTTTAACGTATGTTGCTCGATATTCGCATCAATTGCAGATCGTTTTTTTTTTCATTTGATAGAGGAAGCTAGTGCGGTGGTGGGTGGTCCTTTATGAATTTTACTTTGCTAGTTTTTGAGTAAACTTCAATAAAACGTATTTGAACCATAACAAGTAGTGGTATACGGATTTGTGCGGGGTAGATACGACAGCGGAAAATTGAAAAAAAAAAATATAAACAAAACAAAAACAGCCAGCTTAAAAAAAAAAAACTACAAAGTGAAAAATAACTTTAATTTCGGAAGTCGGTGGCAAAAGAAACGAAAATACAAAACCGAAGACACCGTCTTCCGAAATTAAAGTTATGTTTTACCTTTTTGTGTTTTTTTAAAGCTGTTTTTGTGACAGTAAAACAAATTTTCTTTCTTTCCATTTGCCGAAGGTACTGCCACAAATTCACCTCAACAATCTAAAATGAGTTTGAACCCACGATCTTGCTATCACCCGTCAACTTCCCGATTATTGTGGCATAACATAATTACTCCTCTTTTTACACTTTTACTATAACCTAAAGGCCCTGGGAATCTAATTAGGAGAATTATAATTATGCACGCGATTGAAAGAGGGTATTGGAGCTGAGTAAAAGGCAATTGTATGTGGTTACAATAATTAATTACACAATAATATGGAAATGTTATGCATTCGTAAAGTTAATTAACGCAGTAGGATAAGCCTTCGGGTATATCTGTCTTATGATAACCTGAAATATCTTCTGTTTTAAGGTTCCTTTGGTCCGTCAATAGTAATCCTTTTATGATCAGCTAACATGCAGGTTAGCTTATAGAGGTATGAGGAACAGGGTGTAAAGTTCACTCATACTTTATGGAAAAGGGAGGATCCTCCGACCAGACGGGTGTCGTGTCTGGTGGGCAACTCCCCGACGGTTGATGTCGGGACGTTGTATATATGCTAGTAGCGCGGTAAACTCTGCTTGCTCGATGCAGGATTTGCATGACGTCAGTATGACGTGTAGCTCTCATGTGGCGGTGTAGATACCGCTACATGGTCACGAAATCAAGCGTCTACTTGACAGGACCCTCAAAGTCAACTTCTTTTGTCCTCTATGTGAAGATGTTTTTATCGTGTTTGGAAACTGTTACTCCTGTACTGACTTCATCCATTTTCAGTAGTACTCCAAGTGTATGTCAGCGGAAATACCACTTATTATTTTCACCAGCAAACCACACGTATCAATAGAAATAAAGACCCATGTCGTGTATAAAGAAGGTACAATGTCTAATAGAGAATTTTCCTTTGTAAATTTTCTAAATTCCTAACATTCTTGCAACAACCATCTTTCAAAGTCCTCGCGTGCCGCCCGTCACTGTATGCAGCAGCGTAATTATAACAAGCGTTGTGTGAAACGCGATGTTCCCAGCAGATGTCGCGATAATCGCCACGCCAAGCATCGCGTGCGCGCGCGCAGAGAAATGATCTACACGTTGCGGGACAATTAGTCGCTACGGATGGATTTTAGTGGTTTAGTGATTTTCTTTTGTAATTAAGCAGGTACTGAAAATTGATTCTGCTGTGTTTTATAAGTAAGCTGGTGAGCCATTTCCGTGCATTGCTGTTGAGAAAAGATATGAGAGAAAACTGTAGAAAATAAAACATTTAATAGTACAACTACTATTTAATGTATGTTATGTTCTGGGGTAACTGTACTGAGAGGGAGAGGATATTCAAAGCCCAAAAACGTTGTTTAAGATCAATGACTAGTCTTAAAAATACTGACAGTTGTGAACCTGTGTTCAAGTCTCTAAAATTACTCACCTTTCCGTCTTTGTATATACTTGAAGTTGCAATATTTGTTAGAACAAACATACATCTTTTTACCCTAATGGACGATATTAGAACACGTCCGGGATCGGTTAGATCGCAATACAAAAATCTAATGTTTACAGGTCAGGTCAGGTCACGTCATCTATAATAAAATACCTCATGCCTACAAAGAAGAATCATTTAGTATATTTAAAAAGAGGCTAAAATCCTTATTAATAGACAAATGTTACTATTCCATTCAAGATTTTTTGAATGACAAGAGTTTATAATGTGATATTAATTTATTATTTTTGTTTCAAATTTCATTATACATACACCTTGTTTATTATTATTACCTATTACTATTTTGTTAATGTAAGTAAAATAACCAATTTAATCAAACATTTGTAAAATATAGAATTAAGATTTTTGTTTTTGATGTTCAGTTTATTTAGAAAGGCTGCAGTAGCTCTTTATAGCAGTTTGGTTAATTGAGTAGATATAAATATATTTTTTACTTTTGCATGCCGTAAGGTAGATTGAGTTGGAACTGCTATTACAATGTTTACATCTTATTTTGTACCCACATTCATTGCAAATAAATTATGTCTTTCTTCTTTCTTTTTATTTTATCGCTTGATGTTTGGTGCAAAATGCTCACTGTGGCCGTACTGTGACTGTGCAGACTAAGGGATCCTTGGTGATGATGCGTTGTGGACTTGAGAACCAAAGGCAATTTTAATGATCCGGTAGCTTCACTCTTCAGTACATACTGGAACATAGCAATGGTGCTTGATAGAACGAGGATTGGTTGTGTTTTCCGAACGAGCTCAATAAACAAATTATTTTTGTTTCCTTTGTCTACCCCTTTACATTAAGGCGCTGCCCATAAAACGCTCAGGTTTTTGTCGTACAATTAGGCGTATTGGTACCTACATATTACAAGCAAAAAAAATAATTGTTTATTTTCACAATGTTCAAAGAAAACACTTATTCAAAAATAATTCATAAAAATAAATTAGTATCATGGTAAAATAGTTGTAATAATGAGCTCAAAAAAATTTTTTCCTCATGAAATTCTAAATTTTATTTAGCGTAAACTATCATATTTTATTAAATGATAATAAAGGGAATTCAATCAACTAAAGATATAAAAATAAAAAAAAACCACTGAGCCGTGCATTTACTTTTTAATCTAAAACGTACCAAAAAAAAATGCTTCTTACCGCGCCTTATGGCAAACCTAACTGCAAAAAGGTGGAAAAGTATCAGAATATAATAATTTCCCATCAGAAAAATTTGACTGATAAGATCCACTACAACCACACCCTTGCAAGCATAAATACGGGACCTGCACTAATCACAATGTGAATCATTTTGAAGGATATTCCTAATCCATTGATTGACATGTTCGAGAAATTTGTCTGCTCAACAACGTAAACAACGCATTGAATGTTGTTGAACTGTCAAAATGAAAGCCATTCCTACTGTTAGTGCGTTACACAATTACCCCCTCTGGCCATACTAATTAACGAATTTTCCAGTCCTACCGGAACCAATGTTGCCAATAAAAACTCTCGGATTCCGTATGTCCACGTATCAGTTCAGGATAATCTGGCAACACTGGTCGCAGTCTGTTAAGTGGCAAACGAACCTTGAATATGCAATGTGCATAATTATTTAATTAGTCTCTTCCTTTTTGTATGCAAAATTTGCTTTTATAGCTGTTATCGAGTATCTTTACATATCAAATTAAGCTGTTGACGTGTGTGTAATCTTGAAAACTGCTGGCCGTAATTTGATGCGGTTTTGATCGAATGTTTCCATGTTGATTTAAGCAGAAATAATGTAAGCATCTGCTTTTAGGAACCAATTTGCTAAACTCAAACTCAAACCATTTACTTCAAAAAAATCAATTACATGCACTTTTGAATTGTCAAGGGTTTGGTCAGTCAAAAAGATGAAGCTAGTTGCCCATTCCAAAGCGTAGTAGATACCTTTAAGGAAGAACGGGCAATAAACTCCACAGACACTCTATTGCATCACAATATATTGGTTACGTCATTCATGTCAAAATATGCATTTGAGAACGACGCAGAACGTTAAAAGCGTCCGTAATAAAAAGATAAAAACAATTCAAATATTAAATTAAATTAAAATAAGCCGTGGCCGCTAAGACTTGACCAGTCTCTACTGACGTCGCCCGTTCACGAATATAAAGATCGGGCAAGTACAGAAGCCCGCACGTCAGCGGTACCAAACATTTTGACTTTGAGCTGGAGTTTCTATAGAATAGGCCAGCGTATACTGGATTTGTAACCACTGTTTTAAAAATAATTTTGGATGTCATTGTCTTGTACTAACGTACAATGTCATCAACAAAAGGCAATGAACAAGATTGCTGATCAACTTTCGTTCCTTCTCTGTATGAGAAATTGAGAAATGACTTTGCCTTGTCGTGCTATAACTTATAGCACGACAAGGCAGTCATTTCAAGACGCCGATTTTTCATTCATATGAACCTATTAATTTAATTTTATGCACTGTTTTTTAACCGACTTCACAAAAAGGAGGAGGTTCTCAATTCGTCTGTATGTTTTTTTTTTTTTTATGTGTGTTAGCTCATAACTTTTTTCTGGGTGAACCGATTTGGATGATTCTTTTTTTTTATTTGATAGCTGGTGCTTCACATGTGGTCCCGTTTAAATTTGATCAAGGTCTGACCAGTACTTTTTGAGTTATCTTTAATACTGCATATTTTTTCCACTTACTTTATATGGATGATGTGTTAATAATTTCCTGTCACTGTTATTTACACACCAAGTAGTGGTATACGAATTTGTGTGGTGTAGGTACCGCAACTAAAAAGTGAAAAATAAAAACATTTTTACAAAAAAAACAACCGACTTCCAAAAAAATACACTAAAAGACGTGAAAAATAACTTTAATTTCGGAAGTCGGTGGCCAAAAACGAAAATAAAAAACCAAAGACACCGACTTCCGAAATTAAAGTTATTTTTCACGTCTTTTAGTGTATTTTTTGGAAGTCGGTTGTTTTTTTGTAAAAAACGTTTTTTTTTCTGTAGAGTTCAAGCAATGCCTGCGGTTATTTTAAGAGTTAATAATAAAAGTTGTTTCTTTACTTTATATGCACAAAATTCTGTTTCTTTAAGGCTCCCACAGACAGGCACGATGCGTGAGCGCGACGACACTCCTGTAGAACAAAAGTCATAGAAATTGTTCCGTTTGCGGGAGCTGTTATTGAGATGTATAATTTGCATGCTGTTACTAAGTACATTTCAATGTAATGTAATGTTATAAAGTTTGGCTCTAGGATTTACTTTAGCGATTTGCAATGTATCTTGCATAGTTAGTAAAAATATTTTTTATTTTTTAAATTGAGTTTGGCCGTTCCTTTAGGTTTCCAGGCAATTTGACAAGATCAAAGATGAGATTACTTTGTATTATAATCGGAAGCTTGTTTTTGCAAACCACTGTGACCATTAGTCACTATCTACCAGTCCACGTTCGCACGGACGTAAAATTATCGCGGTGCGATTTGTGCGCGCATTGGATCTTCAACGCACTGCTTAACGCAGAGAGTTAAAAATCCAACAGTATATTTTTTCGACGCGCTGGTTTGCACTCTGTTGGATTCTCAATTCTCGGTTCAATACCGAGTGTTGAAAATCCAGTGCGCTATAAAATCCCGCCGCGATATTTTTACGTCATTATCGTAATTTATGAGGTTAACTGGATCGTATCCGGATGAAGTTAAACTGGCTATAAGTTGGTAATAATATTGTTACAAGTTAACAACATGTTACGATACTTTAATAAAGTTAAACTGCTGAATAAAGGCTCCTTTAAATAGGCGCGACGCGAATCGCACGCGACACAAAGACACCGCTCGTCACGCGTGTCGAGCCTGTTTAAAGGAGCCTTTATTCAGCAGTTTAATTTTATTACAGTATCGTAACATGTTGTTAACTTGTTACACAAGAAGTCGAAAAAAATATGACAGTTACCTGCTCACCAGCCGTCTTTGAATTTAAAGTTATAAAGGTATAAACCATCATGTTTGAACTTACTAACACTATTGTAGACGTCACTTTCGCTGTCCGTAAAATTATATTATTTGCAGTAGGTACCGTAAAATTGGTCCAACAAATTGCGTCAAAGGTTGGCGCCCAACCTTATCGAACTTCAGATAATTTGAAGTCATAAATTATGAACGTGAGTGTACTCATGTATTTTATGTAATTCAGTAGGTTCGTAGAAAAATATATGAATTATGTAGTACCTAGTTGTAAAGATAAGCGTTGGCTTATAAAAATGACAACAATATAATACACCTAGCTAGCTACTGGTCTAAAAACTCTATGATTAGATAAAGTTCCATCGAAGATCCTGGATCTTATCTTTTAGGTTTGACGATCCGAGGAAAGTTCATGATTAAATAATTTTCAAGCACTTTTGAATTGTCAAGGAGTCGATCAGATAGTCAGAAAGTTGAAGTTCCAAAACGTAAATATCATCATCCATATCAATATGAGTTTCCATATGAAAAAAAAAAACTGGCAGTAACGTTTTTTATAGCTCTATCTAATTTTTCCGTTATTTTTTAATTTATCAAACATTATGAAGGTAATACTAAAATGCTGCCTTATCAACCTGCCAAACACATTGAGATGTCACCCATATTTGGTCAGGTGCGTAAGATTGCGCCCGCGCTTCCGGCACTCGCTAGGCCGTTTGATCCAACAATAGTCGTTCACTGATTAATTGGTTTATTTGTTCAAATTTTAGTCATTGTGGTGAGAATTCAATTAGGGATTTAAATTTATCTTTTTTCTCTTTCTTGGGTCAAGTAGGCGTGCACTTTACTTAGTGCAATTTGTTTAATTACTTTTATTCTAAATACTAAAACGTAATAGTGAAACCTTCGTAACGAAACCGGCATGTCCTTGACTATAAATTCAATAACACGTGCCATCTATCAACCCGCACTGGTCCCGCATGGTGGATAACGGTTCGCTCCCTCTCAGAGAGGCCTGAGTCTCGACAGTTGGAACATCATAGGCTGATAATGTGTTATGCCTATCTTGAAACACCTTAGAACTACTAATAACTAAGCGATAACAGAAGGAGAAGACCACAGAGCACGGAGAAGCTTCAGAGGTGGCATTGTCAACGCTTTACATGCAAGCACAGCGTGTCGCCATTTACTCGTAGGTACTATGACAACAGCTTTGAAGGCGGTCCGTGACAGAAATCACGGACGCACTTTCGGCGCCACGAATTTGATCAGTACTGTTGTCTATAAACACTGCCGGTGGTGAAGACCAAATAAACGATGGTTGAAATTGTTTGAAGGATAATATAATAGGATATAAGGATAATATAAACAGCTAATAGAGATGTAAGGAAGTAGAAAACATACGGCGCCCACATTATACCCCAAATAAATTGGGGTATAATGTCGGGAGGAGGATGATGTTGAGTCTGGATTTAGTCCTGGTTGATGACGATAGGCTCGCCCCCTAATACATGGGATTTTATCATATAAGCTGAAATGTATCAAACTCAAACTCAAACTCAAAGAATTTATTTCAAATAAACCAATTACAGGCACTTTTGAATTGTCAAGGGGTCGGTCAGTCAGAAAGATGAAGCTAGTTACCCATTCCAAAGCGTAGTAGGTACCTATGGAGAAAAACGGGCAAGAAACTCCATGGACACTCTTTTAAATCAAAATATAGTTACAAAATATTGATTACATCGTTCATGTTGAAATTATGCGTGTGAGAACGATGCAGAACGTTAAAAGCGTCCGTAATAAAAAGACAAAAGCATATCAAATATTCAATTAAATTAAAATAAGCCGTGGCAGCTAAGAAATGACCAGTCCCCACTGCCGGCGCCCGTTCACGAACATGACGCATGGATCAGCACCATTCAGCTCAACCATTTTGAAGGGAACTTAATGATCCAACACACACGCCACCACCAGCGAGACATTAGAGTGAGCATGACATACTCTCAGCCGCCAGGGCACATTCAAGTCAATGAAAGAAAAACCTATTAAATGGTAGCTTTATAGTAGGTACATAGTACCTACTCACACATGTGCTATACAATACTAAAACATTGAATTTATACAATGCAAAGATAGTTTTTAAAATCTTCAGCAGCTCCAAGAGTAGTTTCAAATGCTAATCAATTAGTTTATGCGCCCTTGTGGAGCAGGACCAGCGGTGAGCCAAACATTTTTATCAGCGATGTAATCCCCCAACTTATAATATGCTTGGCTGCATAGTGTGCATTTTATACAAGATTTGAATTAAGTTTCATTCAGTTGAAGAATATGGGGAGGTATTTTATTGTAACATTTTAAACAGTACCCCATGAAAGATGAGTCTACTTTAGCCAGCCTGAAACCTGGTTGAACTAATGAAATTGAAAATCGAAACTTTAAAAGGGATTTTAACATTGAAATAATATAGTTTGTTGCCAACAAGGGCACATAATCGTTAATTATAGTACAGTAAACACAGTAGAGTCCTTTTTTACAATAAACTATATTATTTCAATGTTAAAATCCCTTTTAAAGTTTCGTTACGATTCACCCCTGCATCCCAATTCACCCCGTTTGACGGTACCTTATAGTACACCCAAACCGCCTTTCGAGAAAAACAGGAGAAATGTTATGTGATGACGATGATATTAATAACCGATATCCAAAAGTGAACTTTAATAGTCAGACTATAATTCTTAGCAGTAGTTTAGCAAAAGTATCCTCTCCAAGTATTACAAAGCCCGGAAGAGAAAAACTTGACGTTTACATACACGGAATGCGGAGCAGCTGAGCGGGACGCTAAATGTTAACGATGCCTCATATTCACGTCAATTTATTGAATCAAACTGGTTTCAGGATTATGCGTTTAACTTGACTTGTTTTATTTATATGTTTTAAGTACCGTTTCCCACGGATTTGTGGAGGTCTGGTGGTAAGTTTCGCAGTAGCAGCTCGCAGTTAGGATTTGTTTCCGGTTTTACAAAAGGCTCGCTTCCTATGACTAAAACATAACTGGCGGAATGTGAGTGTCCTAAACAGGACTACGGGTATACAGTACAACAATTTTCTTAATGTCACTCGGGAATCATCGCATTTCCGAATACAAACGAATGCAAATTTCCATGTCCATCATTTTATTAGATTTATCGTGTATAATAATTTGAATTCAGAACTAAGTACTTTATTGTTTTTTTTTAAACAACAATAAAGTAATTAAGAAAATATTTGTACTGGGCACTCCTAGCTATCCCTTTGTGGAATACGTGCGCATTATGCTATGCGTTCCACCATAGCATAATGCGCATCGGGAGGCAATCAATATATTTATGTTCTTCTTCGTTGTGTCGATGGCACGACAGCGAATTAAGTTTAGTTTTTTTATTTTATTTTGATAACGCAAATTAACCGAAAAGGCAACATTTATACCTGTGTGTCCTGACAAAATTATCGTCTTTGAAATCTACCCTTTATCGGTTACCATAATAAGGGTATAGAGTCTATCTAATTTTGGCCCCAAACAATGTTAAATGTAGTAAGTATATTTTAAATGCATAGTTCACTCCGTTTTTTTCATCCACTTTGGCGCCTGTAATACAAGAACTCTAATCTAGCTCTGGAGCCAAGGTCTCATATTTTTCTCTAACCTGTTTATATGTCATTAAAGTTTTTTTTTAATTTAATCTATTGTTCTAGATTTTCTTTCCAGAACCCCCGTGTTACTTCATAATTAAGTTAACAGGTTAGCACAATTTCAAAAGGTGTCTATTCGTCGTAGTTCTCGTGTCTAGTGTAAGCCCCTAACGGACCTATTTATAGACGTTATGTATTCACAATCCGAGTTGACACGAATGGCATCTGACTCGATTCGTAGCATCTACTAGATCCAGGCAAAATTACCCTCTTTGTATTTTTATACATCCTGTACACACGGGCAATTATAACTTGTCCGCTAGGTTACTGGGAATGGTGTTGCCAAGTATTATGTAGAGAAAGTTCTAATTTTGAACATTTTGACGTGTGGCTGCGAAATTTATTTATGGCCAGTGATTAAAATTAATAGGAGTAAAACCTCTTTTCTTCTTTTTAGTTGGTTTTGCTTATTCTAGATAGGGAACAAATTAAGGATAAGTAAGTAAGGGCCATGTTAGATTAATATGAATATAATGTATATCTAATTTTTTTAAATAAAACATGTTGTATCGCCAAGTATTTTAAATTACTTTACCAGTTTAATAATGTGTAAATGTGTACCACATAATAATTTAAGATAAAATCGCCATATTAGGCATGGTAACACAACTCTGTAAAGTCATTTGAATGCGAGCGGCGTCTGGGCATCGCACGATTCCCATATTAACGACGAACTAAAATACTCATGTACAACGTAAATTAAAATAAGCAACTCATGCAATGAAAAAAACTGTATCGGATGGTACGCAGTGTTTCAAACTGGACAAGTGCGAGTTGTGCTATTACGACTTATGTATCCGAGCTTTTCGTTTTTGAGCTTTGCCCTGAAGAGTAATGTCGATTATAACAAACATTAAACAATTTTTCCAACAAATATTTTTGAATTAATCTAAAACAGGCCATAGTCACAAAACTAGAATTTGTAAGCTTGTTTAAGATTTGTCATACGTTTTGCTCACAGATCACTTCAAGAGGATGCGCGTCAGGATCCTCCTGGTGCTAATAACAGCAAACTGCGAACACCAATAATCTTCCATCGGTGGTGATTATTGAAACTACACCTTAAGCCATTGTCACCATGACCAAATAGGCCATTAGTTTGCATTGTACAATTAAGATTTTGAAAGTTTGAAACCTCCTAAATACGAGGATGCACAGTAATAACATAAGTTAAGTCCATCTAGATTCTACCTCCTCCCCAACTAACTCTAAAACACAGAGTATCGACAACAACAATCAATAAAAATATAAATAGGAAACACATCCGTAACCGTCCATGACAACACATCTCTTTAAAACAATTACTAGCAATTATTATTATTACTATTCAGTATTCTTAATACAATTAATCAATCGTTGTGTAACACTATAAAGCGGCTGCATCGCTTTCTGATGTGTATCGTCTACTCGACGTAATAATTAGGCTAGTTGTGCAGCGTAAAGCGCATTCGTCAAGTGTTGAGATGTGCGAAGAGAAGTTTTGAGTGGTGGTAATGTGTCGATAGAGATTTTATCGATGTTTTTTTGCTTAACTCTATTATTGGTGAATAAATGCTACTAGACAACGACGAAACTAGAGGTTTTTGAAATATTTCTTGTGAATCATGTTTTTGAAGTAAATAGTCTTATGTTCGGATCTTATTTGCAAAAGCAATTACAAAACAATACGACCTTAATTTTTCTGAGAACGAAATGCAAATTGCTTGACTTATTTATTGAGTATCCTTTAGAATCGTCTTTTATAGAATTGTGTGATATCTACATATGTAAATCACAGATGTAAATCAGAAACTACAAAACTTTTCGTCGAATCTACAATTTATAGTTGTATCACGTAAACTACTACTCTGCTTACATACATAAGTACTTCCCTTGTTTCTTCGTTTTTGTGTTAACGTGTTTTTACAATAATTTATGTGGGTACTTATTATTATGTTGCTGTTATCCTTATTCATGGTTTTATTATGATAAAAAACGTTTCTGCGTGGGTGTCGTAGAAAGAATTATGATTACTAAGGCATTGTTGTTGGGCTTTGTCTGTAGGTGCATTCAGACTTTTGACATTAGTAAGTTCAATCAACATTTTTCCTCTTTATTTCTGTTTAGAAAACTTACAATATTTCTCAAACACATTTTCTATCGACATCCTCACTGTCCCATCACTACTCTACATCTGTGTCAGATGTGCGGCAGGTGGCGCGCGCGCAGGTGAACACCATACTAGGCGCACAGCCTTGCCCGCTCCCGCCAAAATCTTGTGGTGGCCTTACAAGACGCTATTGTTTAGGTACTATACAGGCATCATGCTTCAAGAGTATCAAATCAGGAAGCTACCTAACCTGTCCTTTGTCAAGCTAATACTGGCTAAGGTCCTAAGAGAGTTGCATTGATGATTCTAATGAGTAATTCTGTAAATACATATTTATTACGGTAGCGAATCATATTTTATTTAACATAAAACCTGACACTGACCTGCAAATTGCAAAACACGTAAGACAATTTAAAATCGCGGGATACCTTATCGTATTTCCGTTAATGTCTCTTTGGGAAGTTGTCATGTGCTTATTGTACCTAGTCATGTTTTGTCAAATAAGTGGCTTCTTGCTACTTTCTCATCAGAAAGCTCTATGTTATATCAATTTTATTTGATGTATTTCTGAGTTTCTAAGGAGGGATGAGTGTGTGACTGTAGTTGTTGATTAGCTTACCTACATATACTATGTTTAAAAGCCTCGTGAGTTTTATGAGGACTAAACTCACGAGGCTTTTAATCATTTGCTTTTGATACTACTCAAACACAAGCTTTGGTGTTGGCATCTTGCAGTCTTGAAAAATTACTTCTGACAAAAAAAAATGAATCGTTCTCGTCATCTCTAGACACGAGACACGTGTGTCGTATCACCGAAGGTGGTTCCGAACTTTTCGACCATTTTTATAATTGAAAATGGTAATAATTCTAGTGTTATAGTAACAAATGCCCCTTATAATAAATGTACAATGCATATTACCATTTAACGTTTTAAGTAACACGTTTCAAGAAAGCACGTGGTTACAAGCGAAGTTCATGTTAAATTGGCGTTAAAGATAGAATTTTCTGAATAGCAATTGGTTAGTTTTTGTACATAACTAAGACAACCTCTACTTAAATACACTCTGTATACGTTCGGGGAACCACGGGCACAGGAGATCTACTTCTAAGCACAAAATCCGAAGCTTCGGCCGGAGTTACGAGCTATTCCTACCGTATCACCTACGGACATAAGATTAGTTTGGGGCCCGACCTAAGAATGAATGATACCACGATTTGACGGTTGTGCCCACTTCCGATGTGTTTTTACCCAAATTAATCAGGAATAGAATTCACTCCGAAGTTTCGAACTACTTTCGGGCAGGTTCGTATCTACGTTGACGGACTTAGAAAGTTGGCCCCCAGGACCGGTAGTCACTATTACAGACAATATTTTTACTGCGACATAAACTTTTCTTATAATCCATATTGATAAGAGAGAAGGATACTCGTATTATGTGAAGCAAATAGTATTGGTTATAATTTACTAACTAGAAGCATCGTTAAAAAAAAAAACCTTAGTTGAACACAACACTGCGCGCTCAAACCATGATCTCGGACGTTACCTAGGAAGCCGTTAAACCTTAAGGGGGAAACGCCAGGGTAGCCCGCGAAATTCGAAATAGTCATTCGTATATGAACTTAAGAGGGTTGTATTGATGATTTTAATGATTATAATATAATAAATACATAATTATTACGGTCACAAATAATATTGTGTTTAACATACAACCTGACACTGCCTTGCAAATTGCACAAAAAAGG
Source organism: Griposia aprilina (assembly GCA_916610205.1). Taxonomy (NCBI): domain Eukaryota; kingdom Metazoa; phylum Arthropoda; class Insecta; order Lepidoptera; family Noctuidae; genus Griposia; species Griposia aprilina. The sequence goes on from OU744306.1 coordinate 12,098,147, forward strand.
TATGAAAAATTGAATTCCGCGGGCTCCCGTTTAATTACCGCCTTATTTTTTTCCGCCTTAATTTGGCCAGACATGTCTGGCTGCATGTCAGATGTCAAATGGGCTAAGAGATCCACCGACTGGGTCCCACTAACCACTACACGTACGACGCCACATCGTGGCAGGCTTATACGAAGATGGCGGAAGTGAACGAGCTTTAATGCTACCGAAAGGACTAGGAATAGACAGAATTGTGTGGAAAAGGGAGATGGATGCCTTTGCCTTGCAGTGGGACAATACAAGCTAGATAGATAAAACCTGTGTTGATAAAAATAGCGCAAAGGACATCCTATCTCGTTCCTAGATGACTAAGGGATTATGTCAGGTGCTTAAGAAAAAACGACACCTGTGTAATAAATACATAAAATATTAACCTGAGAATACCTGGTTTCCATCCTCCCAGTGCTTAGTAATAAATAGACACAAAATCGAAAAGTTCCATCTTGAAAAATCAATAGATATTGAGAAAATAGAAATGATTTTGGCGGTAGAATAGATAGGGCTTTGACTTCTTTTAAAAGGATTTATTTTTTCTATCAATATTTTTTTTTTTAAATTTCGATAAATTCCTATCTTTTGTTCTTTTGTTTTATTACTGACCTTACCTACATATGATTACGAGCACACACGAGTCTTTGGTTTGACATTTCGAAACAGATTTTCACAACCGAATGCGATTTACAACAACTTAATGTAGGTAACCTTTATTGTACTAAGAAGTAATTACAGACCATATAAGTAATTGTTAAGAGGAAGTAATAACATTCATTAGGTTCAATTTCCTGCAATTTTACGATTATTGCCAAAACTCTCGTCATCATTATAATCTTTTACGTTTGAACAGGATGTAATATTGATTTTATTCGTTGATGTAGAATTGATCGTGTGTTGAACTTTGAGCAACTGTTTCTAAATTTCCCATGGCTGTTGAATGTGGCTGCCATTGCTCGTGGTGTTCATATTAGGTCGGGGAAAAGTGATTTCGTATTTTATATACAAATTCAATACTAAGGGCTCGTGTAGCACCCCAATATCGAGGATTTTTTTATACCAAGACTTTTTTAAATGGCTCAAAACTGTTTTGTGGTCAACCATTAAGATCGGCATATTAGTAGCTACGACATAAGACGAAAAGTTCGCCCTTGCTCCACTTTTTCAAAAATGGCATCGACTTTATCCGTAACAGCGCGACAGCTGCCAGCATCTTTGACATCAAAGTTCCCGGACTGAAAACACTTGAACCAACTTTGAGCTACTCTTATTGACACTGCGTTAAGTCCATAAACGTCACATTTTTTTTTCGCGGTTTGTATTTCTTTTTTCTCTTTTTTGTAATAAAATTAAAAATGTATCGAATTTCTTCGTTAGATTCACTCATTTTGGCGGACAAACAAACAATTGAAAAATGGCGGGATATCGTTTTTCCTTTAATTTTTATTTTTTTAAATGACATCTATATAATTGTATCAAAATCAGCCAGATACAGCCAGTACAGTCAAAAAGATTTTACTACAACTTTATACCTATAAAATACGAAAAAAAAATCCCCGATACAAAAAGGTAATAATTGTGAGCTTACATGGACTGTTAAGATGGTGGGACGCAGGCATTTTATGATAATTGTTTTCAAGCCAGAAGTGAAAAGGCAACGCCACACAGATTAAATAGAAAGTAAAGGGCAATTGATGATCCAGAATTTGGATTTCAAATATTGATTAAAGAAAAAACACAAAAATATTGTTGTTCCAAAATAGAGTAAGTGAAAAGTACTGTCAAGCCCAGAAACTTTAAGTATTTTAAGCAATTTTTCAATGGAAAATAAATAATTTCCATGTCATAATATGTATAGCAACTCATTAATTATTAAAAACCTTGACCCGATAATTAATAACTACTCTATTCCCCTTGCCGACAACAGCACGCACTTATAAAAGCTCAAGATACCGAAAAACATTTCGAGACTTTAATTACAAGATTAATACACTAGCAAGCACGCAAAAGTAAGAACTCGGCTAGTAAAAGTATCCATCATCTGTTTTCACTTAGGCTGCGCGTGCGCTTGTCCCTGAGACTAACGGGACGTCGGCAGATGGCGCCGCAGTCGACGGAACATTGTAAACAACGTGTTTTAAATAACAGCTACATTATTAACACAAAATATTGGTGTACATTAATTTTTTAGACCAATATGGTAAGCTAAGATCATAGTGTAGGAAAGTACTGAAAATATTACAGTAAAACAGTACAGTTACCTTACAAAACCCTAACCTTCGGGCTGTCCGATGGGATATATGTAGGCGTTCACCTACGTTTTGCAGGTTACGTTTTAAATAGGTCTCATTTACCGGGCGAAAATCAGACAGGCAGACTCGAGGCTGCTACTACCTACAGGAACATCTATTGGCCAAGTCTGCTATTTTCTATGATTGGTCATTATGACAAACATACCAAGCCATGGCCATTACAATTGTGTATAAAAAAATTGTTATCTCCTAAATTCAAAATGGCGCATCAGTGTTCAGAAGAATTGTCAAAATAATAGAAGATTACGACTTAACATTACCAAATACAAATATTTTTTCAAACGGACTGGCATGGCAGTGGTACGCCATCGTAAAATGACGCTTTTCAATTAAGAGATTACCAAAATTTTACAAAACCTACAATTAAGGTGTCAATGATCGGCCATCCGAGACAATATCTTTAGCACACTTAGTCTCCAGGGAAACGAACCCAGGACCCGATCATGAAAACCAGTAAAACTAGGAACCACTTGACCAACGAGTAGGTGAGTCGTGGCAGGACATCGTGTTTTTATGAAATTTTCATGTTCAGTAAAGAACGGTACTTCTGTACTCATTAATTCTATGCTCCGAGGTAGATTTTAATAACTAGCACTTTTATCACTGGAGAGTGGAATAATTTCTCGCTGTAGGGAATAATTTCGTTATAATAGTGATGAGTATTGATAAGTATGGATAATTCGCGCGGAAACTTATTGATTGATCGTACGGGTTAGTAAGTATAGAATTGGTGGTTTAACGTATCCATACATTAAGGTTGTAAACGAACTTGCGGTCAATACATGATAAAATTATTATGTTTATGTAAATTATGGCTATTTTTGTCCTGGAGAAAGTTAAAGGCAACTAAAAGAGGCAGCCAATAATGACGAATTGATAAGACATTACAAAAAAACAACCGACTTCCAAAAAAAAACACTAAAAGACGTGAAAAATATTTGGTTTTGTATTTTCGTTTTTGGCCACTGACTTCCGAAATTAAAGTAATTTTTCATGTCTTTTAGTGTTGTTTTTTGGAAGTCGGTTGTTTTTTTGTAAAAAAGTTTTATTTTTCACTTTTTAGTTGCGGTACCTACCCCACACAAATTCGTATACCACTACTGAGTGTGTAAATAACAGTGACAGGAAATTATTAACACATCCATATAAACTAAGTGGAAAAATTATGCATTATTAAGGATAACTCAAAAACTATTGGTCAGACCTTGATCAAATTTAAATGGGACCACATGTGAAGCACCACCTATCAAATAAAAAAAGAATCATCCAAATCGGTTCACCCAGAAAAAAGTTCTGAGATAACACACATAAAAAAAAAAAAAACGTACAGACGAATTGAGAACGTCCTCCTATTTGTGAAGTCGGTTAAAAATGCGTTAAAGGAACGATTTTAAGCGTATCAAAAAGCATTATGCGGGCGCATGCAGGGCTCTTAACTGAACTTTTCAAATATATTTTTGGCGTTTTCTTATCATGCCTCATCTATTCAGCGATCAAGTTGTCGTGCTGAATATGCTTGCTTAAAAAGACTCTGGGCCCATTACCTTGTCATGTCGTACAAGAAATCATAAATTTAATCCATTTTGACTTTCTAAATTACTTTTGAGCTCTGTTTTTGGATCATAAGTAATAAGCAATTGAATTTAAGTAATAATCCATATAAAATACTCTGAGGTAACAAATTCGAGTATCAATTCAGTTTGTACATTAGTAAACTTTCAACTATAATACTAAATAACAAGACCCAAGAAAGAATTTCTATATGCAAGTAAATGTCTACTGACCACGGTACATTAATGCTCACGTGTCAGTCACATTTCAACGTCCATCGGTCTCTGGACAAGATAACAATCATAGTTATTAGCCAATGCAGAGTAATTAGTTGTTACTTACTTCAAGTTGGTCACTCGTCTGTGGGGTAAGTTTGACGCTATCAATTTCGTGCTTAATTTGGACAATAAATTTTACTGAGGAATTTTCTTTACACGACATTTTTGACGTAGTTATCTACGACAGAAGCATGTTATTGCCATCTGCTGGACCTTGGCTGGACAATGGACAGGCGGCTCTAATACACATTTTTTGTTTATTTTGAAGAATATTATATCATTTTGTTGTGTGCATTTTAGGCTGTGCTAAATAGATGTTTGTATTCTCTTTCTTTCTATGTAATTGCACGCTATTGCCCATCAGTCGGTTTTGGTCAAGAGCCCTCTTCGATGTAGTAGGTAACAGGTAAAGCCTCTTTTCGCGATTTCACACCATCAAGGGTATATTAGAAAACCAGCGTCAGACAGCGTCTGTCTGGCATTAATGCTGAAATGAACCTTTTTGGCGCAGCCGTGAGGCACACACTGTTGTTGTTAAACATTACTTTCACTTTTTTTATTTTGGCTATTTGTATTTTGTGTTTCACGAACTGTGTCCGAATAAACTTTATTCTTTCCTTCTTTCAAGTCTATATTCCCCTAGTCATAGATCATAAGTCACATAATCATCTTTTAAATTTGGTCAAGGATCTATGGACCTTCAGTAAATAGTTGTTTCAACACTTCGTAGTTTCACTACGTCCTTTCTATTCTCTATGCGTAACTTTTCTCTTTCTGGTATTATATTATATTATTCAAAATTAGCCACCACATAGCCATTATGACCGTTAAGGCTGATTCATGATAAACAAACCCTCTAACGGGTAGTTAAAGCCCACTTTTAACCCGTAAAAGCTATAATCGAAACAATGAGCGAGCATAACGGTGAAATGCGATAGAGCACCGGCCTGCGCCTGCGCCTGCGGTTTTTGCGTCGCCGGCCAAATGTCAGGGCCTTGTCATGTACGAGATGTCGTTTGAGACGAACGGGCTTCTCACACCGAACTGTTATAATGCGGCAGGTGATACAGGTCCTTTTTTTTTAAACTGCTGAATAAAATCATATTTATATAGGGTAAAATAATATAATAGTATGATTTTTTCAGGATCTGAATATTTGGCAAAGCTTTTATAAAAAAGAATGAATGTTCTTTTATGTAAATATTTTGTTGTCTATCATGATCAGTGATCGGAGTAGGTAGATTGATTTTTAGTACTTGTATCATAAATGCACACAGAAAGAATAACATGGATAAGCCATTTTTCCGGAAAGTAATTCCGGTATTTCCGGATTTAGTATTTCCGGCGGGCGTACGCATTGTTCTGATAACCGGTTATTGTACCACCCATGATCCTTTGTTCTGATTGGTCGTTGGGTTTTGTCAAATCGTGACAAAAAAAAAATAGGAAGAATAATAAAGAATAAAATTGCTCATTTTATTACAATTCCTACCTTTTTTTTGAGGATGGCAAATCATCAAATGACTCCTTCCACTCTGGCAGAATACAATTCCTACATAAGTTCCGGTTTTTTTTTAATAATCCACCAATTCCGGAGGAATGTCCATAGTAATATATACGTTTCGGATCAATGACCCCAGTTCAATCTACCTACTCCGATCACTGATCATGATTAAAGTTATTTAATGGCGTTTGGTAAAAATACGAGAAAAGCCAAGAAAAGCAATAAATCATAGAAAAATTAAACAAAATTAAGATATTGTTTGTATATGTGAGATTTGTGTTTGTAAACAGAGCGATTGCTACAGGAGGGATTCTAGTAGGAGTTTTTTTTTTAAATCTTTGTATTTTTTCATACATAAATTATGTTACACTACGGTGTACGCACGCCCAAATATTGCTGATCAGTTTACAAATTCACATCGGAATGTAAACACCAACTGTTTTATTGTTGTGCGTGCTAATGACGTTATTATTTTATAATATCTATTTAGCGGACAATATATGGCAACACTGGTGATGAAATAACGGGATGTTGGCAACATTGAGAGTTTAGTTCAGTTTTATGACGGGCTTAAAAAATGGTAGTAAAATGTAGCTTTAGTTTAAAATCTTTTATGCACCTTTAACGTACGGATTATCATGATTATTATCGGTCCTTTATTACAATGTTACGGTTATTATCTGAGATCCTGTATCAGTAGTTAGTAGTATTAATTGCAAACAACAATGCATATAAAGACACTTTGACACAATGTATTAGCAATTTTACATAATTATTTAATTGCTAGTATTTTCAACCTAATCCAGACCTCATCAAAGACAGTATCGATAATTTTAGTGTCGATACAGCCGGTTTCTCTAATAAGAACCTTTCACAATCTGCTTAATTATAATTTTGACATTTCAAGTAGTCGGTTTTCTCAGCAATTGTACTGGATATTGGGGCATGGATAAGACAAAACATCCTGTAATTTAGAAACCTTTACTTATAGATAAATATTAGAAAACTCCTATAGTCTATAATCTATATATATCAAAATCAATAGCCGTGCGTTAGTCTCGTAAAACCTCGAAAATGTCTAGACCGATTATGATGAAACTTTAGTAAGATGTTTTGTGCGCGCCGGAGAAGGTTATTAACAAAAAAGACATTGCATCGCGAGCCAGGCATTAGCTAGTCTTTGAGGGAGAGGCGGCTTTGGCCTTGGCTATTTAATGAGATACATAGTCTAAAAAAACAAGGTCTGGCATTCCGGGAGTGACACATGCTTACGTCACTACCCACTTGCCACTTTATTGCAAGAAAACACGAATTATGGGAACATTTTTAGTCACTATTCTGTTAAAAAATAAATATAAATAATTTAAATTGTCGTTTTATGTTTCTAATCAAACGAAACAATTCAATTGAAACATATACCCACGTAATTGTCAGTTAAAACCTTTTTGTTTTATCGAAATCGCACAGGTAATATAAGCGATTGGGGAGTTATTATTACACACTACTGGTAACACAGCGGTGATGTCGTAGGCTTGTGTCACCCCCGTGACCGGAGTGCTATACCTCGCGCAGTGTATTATTATACCATGATGAGATAGTCATTCGATGGGATTATAATTATGAACCTAGAGGGTTGTGTTAATAATTTTAATAATTATAATTCTGTAATAAGTACATACTTGTTACGGTCGCAAAACATATTTTGTTCAACATACAACCTGACACTGACCTGCAAATTGCAAAAAACGTAATAAAATTTGAATTTCGCGAGCAAACCTGGCGGTTCCCGCATAATATAGATTACTTTCTATATTTTTCTTTCTTCAATCAATCTCTTTTCATGTAAGAACCGTACCTACAAGCAATTCGAAATTTAAATAATATGTACTGAATTCGAAACTCAAAAATATCGATAGGGGCGTGGGAAAAAGGCCTTCTGTTCCAAACTCTTTTTTTCAAATCCTCATTGTGGATTACACCTGCTAGCCGTTCGCAGCTTTCGATAAAAAAATCACTGCGTTCTTTTTTCGAATGGACCTATCGTTCGGCCGATATTCTTGTGAGTAGGGCTGATTGGTTCGTTGATGGGTAGGATACATTGGTTACATGCATAAAAATGTTATAGTAAATCATGATACTTCTACTTGGTTACTCTTTTGAATAGCCATTAATTGCAAATTGGGATTACTTAGTTTAGATTGGATCATAAAACTTTACTTAAATGTATTTATAAATTCCCGCCCATCATACGCGTTCTGGAGTCAGTCAAGGACCAATGCGGGACCGCTTCTTTTCTTGATAACGATCAACCACCTTCCTTCAGCTATTCTTATTCATCACGCTAGAAGTCTATTGTATGCAGATGATTTAAAACTGTTTTCCGAGGTTCACTCTGAAGCCGGTTGTCTGGCGCTGCAGCGATATTGGAGTGGAGCGTTAAAAACAAAATGGAATTTAATTCTTCCAAATGTTTCGTCATCAACTCATCAGTTTTACTCGAGCACGAAACCCATTCACCTTTACTTATAAAATTAATAACAGTACTATTACTAGAAAACCTGGAATGAAGGATGTGGGTGTCACATTTGACCACAAGGTAACGTTTCATGATCTCATGGTATCGGTAGCAAAATATTCATTTAGGCGATTAGGTTTCATACTGTGCAATACTAAGGCTTTCAACAACATCAGCCTTATCAATTCTATTTTTAATATACTTACTTGTTTGCAGCAAACTGGAGTCCAGGGCATGCGTCTGCAACCTGCACGAAAAGAAGTACACTTTACTCTTAGAAAAGGTACAAAAAGCTTATCTTAGGTATAGGATATTATCCGTTTATGTACCCTTCGAACTTACTTTTAAGCACGATCGATCGATCGAAATTAGAAGAAAAAATTACCAAATTATTAATATGTGTAAGATCCTTCACGGAAAAACAGATGCTCCTGAACTGCACGACGAACTGTCCCATCTTTTTGCTCCGATAAATTATAGCCATAACAGAAGGCACGGATAGTTCGCCGTGCCTTGGAGTCGAACCATCGCTCGAGCCCAGTCTCCTGTCCCTCGCACACTCTGCGCTCAACGCTCTCTTGGAAGCTAAACCTAACTGTGATGTGTTCGCGGATGAATGGGAGAAGATCTTGTCTATGTCTGGAGTATTGTGAGATGAGCGTATGACTGTAGATGTGTTTGTGGCTTCAACTAATGTAGGTAATTGGCCTTGGCCGTTTGTGCTAATAAAAACAATGATACAAATTAAGTCCCTTTACATTTTATTCAATTTGTCTCCACAGCAATTACAAACTTCTTTCGTTAGCTAGCTCTAAAGCCTTCAATGATGCGCTCCGTCTGACCCATCGTAACTTAATAATGTTAACATTTAATGATGCCTCGTAACTGGTTATTTCACCCTATATTTTTTATTTTTAAAGTAGTCGTGAGATACTGTGTATACTACGATTATTAAGTGGTAGAATCACGACGCAGTAATTTGTTTTTTTTTTTCACTCCGTTGCATCACGATCGATGAAGGGTTATTGATCATTATAGACATCATAACGCGATGCCCCATTTTTTTCTCAACAAAGAATCTTATTACGTTTATTTCTCGAATTAAATCCGACGTGTAATTTAGATCGTAGCTTAGAGTCTTATTTGAATATAAAAGCAACCTACCGCGTGCATAAAATCGTATAATGTCTACAAAAACTTCTGAAACCCACAGAAAAAGGATGAAAAAATCACACTACGTAATTTAGTCAAATTAAGCATAACGCTGTCACGTACTATGCGATTGAGTTCAATGTAAAAAAACAGTTCACAGACCTGTTTTGTATTTTGAATATTCCCGTCATTCGTAGACATCATAGTCGTTTTTGTCACTTTTCGATTTAGTCGAGTAATGGCCGACCACCGATGAATCTGTTCTACGTGTAACTTGATTTAAGAAGAAGAAAAAAACAATCACCTGTACTTCCGTCCGTTCGTTTTTGAAATCGGCGGCGATGACAGCAATTTAAATATTTAATTTTGAAACGATATTTATAAAGTGAGGATGTCACGACCGTGTTTTGTCGAAAATAGTTTTAAATGCTTCATTGTTTTGCTTATTTTTTTTTCAGCTGTGATGTATGCCGAAAATGATGAATAAAAATAAACTGATGAAAATGATATTCCCACATATTTTAGAGATTTAACATCATCATAGGAATACTTTATACGTTAATTGCTTCCATAAATATTGAGACGTTTACAAAAAAAAAATTGTAAGTTAAGTACCTATCTGTTCCACGAAAAAACATTATAAATTATAGTTTCCTACATTGTTATTAGTGCAAATGAAATACAACCAATTACGTAGTACCGCAACTTAGGTTAGGTAGCACGTTTAATTCACATCCGCAATTTTCAAGCAAATTCCAGCTTGTAGGCTAACAAGCAACTGAACATTCATTTTAAAGTAGCATGCATGCAAATTACAATTACCGAGCAACCTTATTAAAATTTTATCAATACGATTGGGATCGCAACACTGCTGCACTGTTGCCTTCATAATAATTCGGTAAAGCCATAAGAATTAGGTGTCGATCATTTACGAAGGCTCGTTCGGCCACCTTCGGAAACCTTCGGCCATATATGGCGGTGGCGCGTGCACACCGGCCATCATTACCGCGAGACGATCACATTCCATTTTTAAGAGGTCCGTTGATGGATAGAAAAACCATGAACTTTTAGTTTTGGTTGGCTGTCAATCATGCGTGTTATCGAAATGGAGCAAAGTCATGCGACTACTTGATGATATACAATCACAAGGCAACACTACCATAATGCAATTAGCAGAGGTCTAACAGACTGTAATCCCAGGCAATGTAACTTTGTCAATGTCATGCGTTTGTACCACGAGCATTATTTTTCATTGTTGGTACTTTATGATTTATTTAATAGTTTATAGCCAAATCAAAGAAAGAGATAGAGAGAGAAAGAGAAAGAAAGAAAGAAGGAAAAAGAGCTTGAAGTCCTGGGGAGAGGCCTTTGCCTAGCAGTGGGATGATGCAGGCTTATAGTAGTAGCCAAATCAAAAGATCCTTAAGTACCTACTGGGTGTTTAAGTCTAGAAACGACCAATTTAATGTCAAAGTAAAGGTTTCTGAGTCTTCTGATTTATTTAATGAAGGATTTGGATTTCGATTTGTGAAGATGATTTTAACAGTGTGAACTAGTGGACTGCAAAAAACTGGATCCATTACTTAGAGCAACTAAGAATTGCATACGGGTATTTCCGAAATACCTGGTTTGTACTCGTAGGAGTTTATTCCAAAATCGTGATCTTGACAACACTTAAATAGGTCTGGATTAGTGCCGATATATTTAATTAACAGTAACTGCGAGGACATAAGCTGTGTTGTACGAAGGTCGCCAGATCATATCTTTATGTTAGAATTAAAGAAATAGCATGAGTTACAAAAATAACAGACAGAACCATGGTAACACATTCCCATCTCGCATTCTGCAGTCACTTATAAAATTACAACTTAATGTAAACGACCGTTGTTTTTAGTTGTGGCGACATTGCGGTCCATTTTTAACTAGGTAATGTTTTTGACATTTTGTTGCAGTAAGTTGGTAGCACTGTGCGTTTCCTAGTGATGTGCTCACCGGGATATTTGTTTTTAATTAATCGATAATAATTGTCGGTTTTATAGTCCTAATTACATGGTAGTGCTATCAGAAAACAAGGTTGATATTTTAAAGAAGGCGACCATTTAATGCAGCAATATGTAGGTGCAACAAACTTGTTAAGTGTAAGTTAACAGTTTGTTGCATTTTTCGTTGTAAACAAAATAAGAGCAAATTGTGTGGCTATTTATTCTTTGTTCTTATGCCCGCAAATTCTGACTTTATTATTTTTATCTGAATGTAATGAATAAAACATGAAGATACAGAAAATAACTTTTAAAAAACGGACGTTTCCATGCATATCAAAAAACCTCTCAAATTATCATTAAAATTACAAAAAATATTTACAAGTAAATTCACAAAACAAACTTGCGGATCACCTGCAATTTCACTCAGCGGGTACCGACATACAAACAGACCATAAACAAAGAGGAGCGCAGTACAACCTGCGCCCGCGCGGCTAAGTTTATGCGCGCTTCCTGGCGCTCGCAGACGGTTCCGTATCCTGCGGAAGTGAGCAGATGAGATTCGGTGGGTTTTTGCGCAAGCACAATGCTTTGTGTTACTTCCTGTTCGTTCAGGTAGTGTGGAAGGTGCATTATGACCTTGTGCTCGTATTTCATAAGGGACGGGGATGGGACTGGTTTCCGCTGAATGTAGCCTAAGTGCGTGTGGGTACTTCCGGTGTTGTGTGTTGAGTTTAGCTGGCTAGTGGGTTGATGTGTGATGATTTTTGATAACTTGATTTTGGAGTTTGTGAGGGTTTATTTGTGACGCTGCGCTGTCGTCATATATTTTCTGAAAAAGTTTTTGGCTTAAGTAAAAGCTTCCTTAGGACTGAGTATCTTACCCGAGAGTAGGTATTCCTTTCTGTGTCATAGTTTTTGAGGGCGTGTAGGCAGGTACTATAGTTCTAGATTAATTCCGTCATGGACGTGACAAAGACGTAACATATTATGAGACCACATATTTTTAAAGAAGGACGTTTTTTTCTAAAGACGATCTTTAGAAGGTATGGCTGTATAGCCAAAGCCATTTGTCGTGCATTACTTCACTTACAAAGCTGACATTGAAAGGTCACATTGCGTTAAAAAAGCACGTACCTTTACGTACGTACGCACCTTTTACTTTTTTGATCGAAAACTTAGTACCTTACTTATATTCCTTTACCTGTCTTTAGATCTGTGTCCGATTACTTGATCTACCTTTCTAAGAAATCAATGTTTATCACAGACCTCCACAATAAGGTGCAAGCAGATGGCGAAGAAATAACAAAGCACTTGTGACGAACGATTTATTTTTTCAAACACCATGTGCTCCCACGAATTAAATCCATTTTTTTCCCCAAAAACGTCATATTTGCATCCCAGCATCAGCGACACATGCCACTACGAAAATCGCAAAAAATCCCAAATATTATGAAAAAAAGGTAGAAGAAACGACAGATGTACGAAAAGAAGCATAGACGAGCACGTGCCATCTGCCAAATCTTAGAAACGTTCATACAAAGGGATAGATTCGTGCTCACAAACAAAAAAATGGTATAAGGAGCACGCACACAAGCGTAAAAGTGCGCGATCGATCAAAGATCGGCGCACGCGCCGTTCGCGGCAGATGGTCCGGCGTGATTGGTCGATGGTGTTTGAATTCCGAACTTCCGCACAATAGCGTGATAAGGAATATGACTTATGTCGGCTCTAAGACGGACAGCTTGATTTATTTTCTCGAAGTAGCCATTTGCAATTTTCGCGATGAATGTATGACAACAATTGTTCCGTTTAAAGCAATTTCTTTTGTAGTTGACGGATGATCTGATATAGAAAGTGTCTTCGATTGATCTCCTATGATTTCTACTTTCTCGATATCAATCATTTATTGTAATTATTCCTTTTATACGAGTATATATTCCCATGGTCCATTTTACGGACAATAATTGATATCGTTTAAATCTTTAATGATTTTAATTTGCGTTGACTTGTATCGATTTATTACCGAAGGCTGGAAGATTTGATTCGGATAATGCGCCATTCATTGCTCTATATTTTGCAGTTAGCCGAAGAATCAAAATACATACCTACGTATTTACGTGTAGTTGGTCAAATATTTTGATAGGTAATAATTTCTTGATGATGCATGAGTTGCATGACGTGTGGTATCATAAACATTGTTATTGCTTCGTGTTCTTAGAGTTAGATTAAAGTTGTATGATGTCTGTTGATTGCATGCTAGCGATATCGTATTTACCCAAATATAATTCCAAAGCAAATATTATTGACTGCAATTTTGATAACTCTGTCTTCAATGTCGACTTGTTTGTTAAACCTTTTGGATAGATCATTTCGTTTCGGTTATCCAGATAAACTACCTAATTTATGAAGGTCTTGACATAATTAGATCTTTATTGATCAGATAGGGCGTCATCTGGCTCTATAAACTAATATCTATTTGTTCCAATACAAGAAATATTGATGGCCATCTGCTAACAGGACTGCTGCCATTATTTATCCCGTACCCTTTCTCAATATTATCATAAGTATTCCGAATTTCATTAATCTAAAAAGCTCCTAAAAAGTAAATAGGCTTAGATTCTTCAAGGAAGACAGCTACCTGGCACTAGCAGCAGCTGCATCACTTAAATCGATCATACCTGCATCTCTTTCTAATCCCAAAGAAAATATTCTCGGTCCCTTTCTAGATAAGGTGACAGAAAAAAATGAAGAAACGGCTGATTGTTGTAAGGATCTAAGATGGTCTGTTGAAAGAATCTTTGTGTTTCGTGTTTATTCAATTCTAGGTAGATTTATGGACAAACAAGTATGTTATTTACGGGTACAAGATTCGCCTGAGACTTTTTGGCCAGGTTTTACCTCATGGAGTACCTTCGTTGGTGTTGGATGCAGTAGCAAGAAAAGCTTTGAAAGATCTCCACTCGATGAACGATTATATTACGAAAATAATGTAAAACTATTCTATGCAAACGGCTCAAAACTATAAGGTAGATCAAATAATAGGTCATCGAAAGTCTAGCATGAGAATTGTGAACAAATGACTATGAAAGGTTTTAAAAACAACGAGGTATATAGCATACAAGTTCGGGTAAGAAATAAAGATAAAATAGATCAGCCATTTTTTAGATTATCTGAAGTAGGTAATCATAGGTACATCTTTTATGGGGTACTGTGTTAAATGTTACAACAAAATACCTTGTGATATATTGCAATTAAATGAAAGAAAATTTAAAACTTATATTATAAGTACACTTTGTAAACAAGCTTTGTAACAAATTAGAGGATTATATCCTAGATAAGAATGCTTGGAAACATGCTGGTCCTGCTCCATAGGACAATCTAGAGTCTAGACAAAATCAAACGGGTTGCTAATTTAATTGTATAATGTATAATTTTTATGACATTGTTTTTTACATTATGTAACTACTTTAACTCACACACTAAATTATTACTTGTGAAATTTTGGTAAAATCATTTACTTTTCAATATTTGTAAATATGTGAGCACCATGTATCTATCTCATAATTAATTTACCTGTCATGCGTTATATTTAATTATTTTTACCTATTGTGGTATAGTAATTTTATTCTAGGTGCATCTTCTTCACATATAATTAATGTATAAATAATATTGTAAAACATTTTTAAAAGAGTAACGGTGGAGTTTCTTGCCCATTCTTCTCCATAAGAAACTACCTTTTAGAAGGGGCAACTACAATCAATTCAATTTTTTTGTAAATTTGACGTTCAAAAGTGCCTTTTATGTGCCTATTTGAAATAAATGATTTGACTTTGAGTTTTGACTTTGACTTTGGGTAAGACAGGAGTTTTTGTATTCTAAGAGATGTGATAAGAACTACCTACCAGCCACTAATTCAGAAGTTCTTATCCTTAGGTAAGCCATATGCAGAGATCGGATATTCGGATGCAACCTATTCACCTAAAGTTGAGAAGTTGGCTTAAATGGACTGCGCTTTTTTATCGAAAAAATCCCGCTAACGTCAGATTTCAATAATCATACCGGACCAAATCATAGCGATCGAAAGGTAGTGATTAAAGTTGTTGTTGCCGAGGTAATATTTATGCCCAATCAGGATATAGTACTTAATTTAATAAAAATAGGTACCGTATATAATTTAAAACTATGTTTTTTTTTGTTACACCGTACCTACACATATTTGCATCGGACATTAAACATTAATCTATATAAATAAAAATGAATCGCAGAAATGTATGTTACGCGCTTATCTTCCGAACGACTGCACTAAATTGGATAATGGGTAAGTAGGTAGGTAGGGTAGGATAAGTAGGTAGGGGAGGTAGGTAGGGTTGGTGTTAGATACTTAGTGCTCCCTGTGTGTAGCCAGGCCGAGTACAGCTAGTTTTAAATAAATATGCATCTATTTTTTTACAAAAACAAAAAACTCTTGCCGCTTCCATACTTTCATAGCTAAATATTAACTTTAGGTAAATGTGGATCCGAATATCCGATCTCTGGCCATAAGTCAACCACTGCCGAATGAAAACTCCTCCCATAGATTCCTTGTGGGTCCATTGAGACCGTCCATTTGCCTTGTGAAGAGGCCTTAGAGACTGAACAAGGTGAAGAATAATAACTTGGAACTTAACTTGGACTTCATTAGGAAGCCCTAAGTTTTGAGCTAATTCCCTTAACGACTTAAGGGCCGGCGCACATCTGGCAAGGCGCAAAATAGCGCATTCGTCACTGCCAAACAAATATCAACCTTGGAATGGTTGAAATATAGATGAAAACAAATTTTTTTTCATTAGCTCGAGAGCGCGTCTAGGCGAAAAGAGGCCATTCATTCTTAACTTTATTTTTAGTCTCACAACGTTGATATTTGTTTGGCAGTGACAACCGCACCGCGCGGCGCCTCGCCAGATGTGCGCTGGCCCTAAGAAGTGAGAACAATTAATTTCGCAGTCAGGTAAAGTTCTTAGTGAGTAAGTTTGGAACTAACTGCTAACGAACGTTAACTATCAAGTTTACTTCAGTTGCTTTGGGAGTTGAGAGTTCATATATAATTTCTATGCTTTGTAGGAAGTCAAGTTATTTAAGTTTGATAAAGTTGGACGTATGGGGTGATATTTCAAGTGAAGTAAGCTGTATTTGGGTAAATTAAGGAGTTTATTTCTTTCAAAACTGTAACTTGTGGCAGAACTTAAATTAGTGAAGGCTCTTGAATGAATGGATTCCAGACGGGCTAGGCAGGAGGCGAAACACTGCGGCGTATCGCGCGGCGCGCCGTGTTGTAACTGCCGCGAGAAATCACGGCACAGAGGACAGAGCTCCGGCCGGATCTCATGGCGACATGCCATGGCGCATGTCATGTGCGACTGTCGCAACCCAGCACTGGGCACGCCACAATTGCGGCGATAAGTCCCCTCTTTGAGGAGTGGCTATAAAGGCGCCACGGCGTCCTCACCTTCCGCCTGACGCAGGTCCTCGCCGGATACGGTTGTTTCGGGAGATTCTTGTTCCGCTTATGGCGGGAGGAAACGCCCGGGTGTTACAATAGTGTGGATCGCCCGGAGGTCACGGTGAAGCATACGGTCTTGGAGGTCTGCCCGGCTTGGGTGGAGCACCGTCGCGCCGTGTGTACGTGGGCAAACGCGTTTCGTATTCCTTCATCGACTTTAAATAGGATCGTCATAAGCTTTTCGGTAGCTTATGTCCATTCTTTTTACTTTACCACCATCGTTATCGCTAATGGACTATCACTTTGTCTAGGCCGTCAGAGATTTTTTATTATAATTGTTATTATTTGCAATAAAGACAATAGTATTTCCTCTATATTTTTAGGTTTTACGAGCTAGTCTTAGCGTTAATAATCGCGAGCGATTAAATCAATTGAATTTAACGCGTTACTTTATCGATTAATCTAAAAAAGATTCCAATAAAGATCATTTGCAAATATGATAACTATGTTCTTCTTGAGCAAGCGTGGTGAAGAAGGGACGAGACTTCTCTGTATCAGAAGAGGCCTTTATCCAGCCGTGGGAGAGTTATAGGTTGGTATTATATTCGTTTCTTAATTCAGCCCATAGCAGTTCACTGCTGGACCTCCTAATGTTACATAGTTTGCCTTTAATGGGATCATGATTTCTGAGGACCTACACAAATGGCATTCGCTTCGGAGTGATTTTATTTCTACTATCGCTATCGCTTTCGCAATTTTTTCTATCATACGAATCGAAAACTAGCGATAATGCTTGTCAAAAAATGCCACTTGGCTTCGCATCTCTATGGAAGTAATCGTTCGACGCTGACGATTCGTTTCATAGAATCGAATGATGTTAACATTGTCTAGCTAATTTCTATACGTTGACCTATGATCACGTGACATTTCGATAGCTTAATGTCAACCCCATATTTTTTTTGGCTCTTCTACTAGCGTCATCGCTAATCGAATGTTACGATGTCTAGGCCCTCAGGTATGAAATCAAAAACATGGCACACAAGTCAAACCTGCTCCTAATCTTATTAATAATTGCTTGTTTAACTATTACTCCTTCTATCTTCTTCTGTTATTTCTAAGTCACATGCACAGCTGATATTGCATAAACCAAAAGACTTGTCTTTGTCAAGGATTTTCTAAGATCCATGTGAATTCTCAGCTGAGAAGACAAGACTCTCAGAGAATGTTGAAAATTCACATGGATCTGAGAACATCCGTGACAAAAATAGTTTTTGTATGCGCAAAATCATCTATAGGTACTTGTGTTCACCTATGTCGCAATAATAATATATTTGCACGTGCGTTTTACTTGCATAGGACTTTCATTAATCGAAACTCGAACTAATATTTTTACACGGCATTACTTATGGCCCCTACATTCAAATATAGACCAAATAAGTTCATGAATACAGTTCATTTCAGGTTATTCGCTAAACGGGTCACATCAGCTGATTCCCAAGGCTTCTCACGCGTGAAAAGGTTGTATTTGCGATTTTTTCTTAAGGATTATCTTTAAAAAAAATCTTTTCTGCGCTTGCGCAAAGACCGTGGGAGCTAAATCTTCGTAACACGTGCTAACAGTTACCTGGGTTACGCAAAAAACTTACGAAAAGCATTTCGAAGGTTTGAAGAATAGGTGCTAGATTATAAAAAAGAAATTGTCATGACAATGAGTACTTTTGACAGATTCATACATGTTTGATTGGCGTCCAGCGGTGACAAAGGTAGGAACAATTATGAATAGAAACACAAGTACCTACAATTTCTTGAACTATTGGAGCGTTTTCAAAGGTCTTACAATTAAAAAGGTTGCAAACATGTGCAAAAGTATTGTAAGAATTTCGCATGTCGTTATGCAAGTAAGATTGCTTTACTCAATTAGGCTACTGAGCATCAGCTATGCTTTCTGGTATTGTCAAATATGTATTGCAAAAATCATGAATTGTCGTAATATGTTGGGGTAGCAGTGGCATTACATAATAATAATAATAATAATTGATTCAGAAAGCGGTACTTCTTGACACGGCTCGCATTGTTAGGAGGTTCCTCTCTCTGGAGCCCTGACCGCCGGTAGCTTGGACCCTGTTCCCGATACCGGTGGGTTACTATTTTTTATATTTTTAAATGTTTTTATATTTTTTATCTTCTAATATTTAAAAATGTAATTTATATGTATATAATGGAATAAAGGAAATAATAATAATATATACCTACCAGCATATTACTGTCCCACTGCATGGTAAAGGCTTCTTTTCTTACTGAATAGGCACGAGCATTGATTACCACGGTTGCTCAAGACGGGTTGGCGATTACAGACTTTTATTAAAGTCATGTAACTCCAGGGTTCCTCACGATGCACCAGTAGTTATTCGATTTTATAGGGGTCGATTAATCTTTAAAAAAAAAGAATTCCCCATAATGATGGACCGAACGAGCGCGATGAGCGAAGCGTCTCCATTTCAGCTTGGGCAAAAAATGCTTTCGTATGCCCGGATGGCTCAACCGATTCTCGTGAAATTTTGTGAACAGGTTCTATAATTATGGAGTTCTTTTGTCGAATATCTTTTCATTTTTTTTCAAAATGGCGGAGAATTGGGTGTTGAAAAGGAAGCCAACAAACATATTTCACTTTTTTTATTTAATTTATTCAGTTTTAAGGTATGCAGAGACAGACTCGCAAGGTCTATAGCTCAAAGAGCCACTAGTATCATTTAAATAGTACTTGAAGTCTGGCGCACCCTGAGTAGTGTTCAGGCAAACACGCTACCACCAAGCTGACCAGCTAATATTTATACCACGCCATGAGACAATGCCAGTTCTTGTCTATAAGAGAGAAGAAGTCAGCCCCTATGATGCCACTGGGTTCGAGAATGTAAATTATAACATTCTCGAGTTTGTAAAAATGCTCGAGAATGCTCGGCATATCTGTGGGACGCCCTGTATACTAATACAGGGCGTCCCACGGATATGCCACATGGAGGGAAAGTACCTTGAATATTGTAGATGGAACATTTTACTGAAAGAAGATATTATTTGAATTTAAACTGCATTCATAGATATTTAAATAATTACATGGTTGAACCGGAAATCGAAACCGTTACACGAGAAAAATAATCACCCTGTAGCTTTATCATACTGATCGAAAGGCTTCATCATAAGGATTATTTTTTGCTAAATAACATAGTGTTAAAAATAAAAGGAAGAGCATGAATTTTAACATTTGATGTGAAATTTTGTTCAGAAAAATGAAAAGCTGACATTGCCGTAAGGACATACAACTGACATTAACATAAGTACCTATTAATAATAAATGTACCCACTTGAGAAGTACGCATCATTTCCCTATTATAATTTAAGTGCATGATAAAATGATAAAGAGATACGTAATTAGTAGGTACCTGGTTGTATGCAACAAATCGAGCCGTATCCTGAGCCGAAAGACGCGTAAATTATTTTGTCCATCGCAATGCGGCTGGCTGATTATAAAGAAATAATTCAAAAATGTGTTCCATTTTCAAACTTTTATTCTTTTGTCTATGTGATTTTCATTGTAGGATTTTTGCATTGTATTGTGATTTCCCTCCATGTGGCATATCCGTGGGACGCCCTGTATTTCTCAACACCATGACTTTATGACACAACGTGAACCCATAACATATTGTATGACGTGATGTATGGAATTTATCAATTTATTACACCTCACACTATTGGAGCAATAAATAAGAAAAATACTAGAGTATTTAGAAATAACGTTACTTATTATGACCGTTAAAAAAATTTATAATAAAAACTGTAATAATTCGTGTGACGAATCTGTATCAATGTTGCGGCAAGCGGGAGACTGCGAGCAAAATATGTGGTTCCGTAGGGATTTTCATGCCGTCCTTTCTGACTCATGGCTGTGCCATTGATAACACAGGGTCCAATTAAATTCGCTGACGAAACTCCGCAGACGTGATAGATATCGATATCTAACACGATAAAATAAAAAGGATTTGATGTTTTATTTAGGGGTTAACGACCGCTGAGTATTGTTACATGAAGTTTGAGTTGTTTTTCTATCGTGTTTAGATATCGGTATCCATCATGGCGGCGGAGTTTCGCTAGCTAATTTAATTTGACCCTGTATAATACTAGCGGCTTATGCTTTAGTAAAGGTAAGCCTATCATTAAAGTAGCAAGGCTGCTGGGGGTGTCCGTGACCCCTGACTGACATACCTACATCTTAAATAATAAATTGTGGAAGCTCTCCATCTGGACTGCTAATTAAGAAGGCAGTGATAAGAACTTTGTCGGTTTGCAATTAATACGTTTTCAAAGATAAGAACGATGTGATCATGTGGATTATTTCAAAAGGATGCGCTAATATGTCCGGTTCGCATAAATCCATAAGATTAGATATTATTTGATACGTGTTTACATATTCTTATCATTACTTCATAAAGTTCCTTTTAAAAATAACCATTAGATAAATAAAACAATCCCAAAACATTAGCCCAAGGACTTTTTAAACATTCGGTAAATTAACTCCGATAAAGAAGCCAAAATAAAATGTCATTGTGTATCTCGTTTATTTAAATATTTACGTTTTAATTATGTAAGCGGAGATTAGGCAATATCCTGCTGAATTTAATCCTTCCAAATTGTGGGAAAAAAGATCTTTTGCAATACAAAGACTTGGGGAAGTGATTGTGCAGGTCTTTATAAAGTAGCACTTTGGGAACTCAAAGCTATCTTCATTAAATTGTATGGTTTATTTCGTGTTTTTTTATTGTAATTGCATAAATTGATGCAAGTTTCTTGCGCTCATTATGCAAGATGTATTTTTTTCCGAGGGTTTTTTGGCTGCCATTGTTTGCTTTAGTTCTTTGGTAATTAAACGATCAACGTTGGGAGGATAAATGAAAGGCGACTAACAAAAAGTATTTACAAGGCAGATGTGAGTGGAAACGCCCGCTGGCAGGAGTCGCCCTAGGAGGATGAATAGTGACCTTATTGGTGATGTTCTTCAGAAAAGTCAGATGCGTTGTACTCGCAACCGTCGTGCGTGCATGACCAGATGTATGAACGTAAACGATCGTAGCAGGTGGCGTTCTGTAAGTTCTGCCTGTCCCCATGGGAAGAAGGCGTGAGTTTATGTATGTGTGTACGTGTTCTTAGGTAACGTGGGTTGTCAAAGTCCTAGTTTCAGGATGATATCATATATCTTTAATGAGATTCAGGACTGCACACCTATATCATATTGATGTTCTCGTAAAAACCTCCAATATTACCCGAGACAGTGCAACACCATTATTAGCGCGGGAGCAATGAAAGAGTGGACTGTATAAATAGGCAATGGTTTATTGCCGTCTGTTCTTTACAAATATTTAACTTTCCGGATAAACAGTTATGAATTATGGTTTAGAGAGGCGTATCGTCTGTCGCGGTGGAGTCCGAGGAAGCGAATGGCCGTCGGGCCGAGCCGTGTCGCAGCCGCGCCGCGCCTCATCTTGCCGGTGACGCGTTGTTCCCAATAACCACCATCATCATCTCAGCCGGAAGACGTCTACTGCCGGACTTAGGTCTCCCCTAAACATTGCCAAAACAACTGGTCCTGCGCTTCCCGAATGCCGCAGATTCCTGCGAACTTCACCAGGCCCTCAGTGCACCTTGGTCTACCCACATATTTATCTTAAATACGGGGACGAACTCACGACTTCTCACTCACCAGTCCAAGGCCCTACCCCTTGAGCTATTCAAAATCAAAATATTTTATTTCACATAAACAAACATGGGCACTTATGAAACGTCAGAAGCTAGGTGCACGGTTCCAATTGGTTGTTTCCTATGGAGAAGAGCCGGCAAGAAACTTCACGGTTACTCTTTTAAAAATAAGGGGCTTTTACCATGTTTCCAATTACAGTGTTGATAGATATGGGAGGACAGTGTAGGCCTGTCAACAAGTAACAGGTACTCAACATACTGATAGAGTACTCGTATACAGGTATACTATTACTGTTACAGTACCAACAAGGCTTAATGCTGTTGTTACTGTCAGAATATATTATGAAAAGGCTTCACAAGTTTCCCTAAGGATCTCTAAACCATACAAGAGCGCTCAGTCGCGTGCCATATTAATGAATGACATGGTCTTGTGTGTAACATCGTTAAATAGCGTTTAGCGTTAGCTTTTAACACTAAATCGCTGAAGAAATGGTCACAGTCACGATATGTTCCGGGTTTGATTGATAAGCGATTATCACCCTTATGTATATGGTATTAGGGGTGATATATGAACGGTTTAATTGACAGAATGTGCAGGATTTGTGATATTTGTTGGGGTTTTGAAATAAGCGGGGGAGATCTGTTTAAGTCTAGAAAATGATCAAGAAACAAAAAGTATCATAATATATTTTATAGCTTTTGACAAAAAAAAAACAGTTTTATTCGTAAAATAAACTTCGTTCGTGTCAATAACTTTGCAATCCACCACCTTAAAGCCAGCAGCGACCACCGCGGCAGCGCGACGCGACTCTAGTAGAACAATTTCTATGAAAACTTCAAGGAAATTGATCTACAATAATCGCGCAGCGCTGTCGCGTCGCGCCTGTCTGCGGGAGCCTTAATTCTGTCAAAATTATTAATAAATTGTACATTTCGTTAAGTCAATTAATATTCTATTGATTGACATAACGAAATGTTCATAAATTTAACTAAGTTGCTTCATTCTTCAAACCCTATTAAATGAATGACGAGCATAATTTAATATTGAACAGATACCTACCAATTACACTTCATTTACTTTAATAGCATGTCTTCGAAATATGCAAAATGTCATTTTAATATTAATAAAACTGTCAACCGTATCATATATTTTATTTAATCGTAATTGAAAGTGTAATAGTGTTAATTTGTTATTAGGAACGTGACATGAATACCAGGGCTTTTATTTTTGAGTTAATGTTTAAAGAATGTAACTGCCTGAAAATTTAAGAGTTTATAATGATGAGCTTATAAATATGCAATTTTTGACACGAAAAATAAAGCTATTGAAACTCTTTATTTTACACTTCATTTGATTAAAACGTCATGTCATTTTTAAAACTAATAATTGTACAGACGAGCTTGCGTAGTATGAGATTTATTTACAGAGCATGTTCTTTTTTTGAAATTTGAATGGACTTTCTAGAAAGAAATCAATAAATAAGGCGCTCATAATTTTGTTTCGTTCCTACTGTCCACCTCTATATAAAGTTAATTACTATACCAAACCTTTCAAAACCTCTGGACCTCGATAAACATTTATTTACCTACATAACTTCTCAAACTGCAGTATAAGTGAACATGATAGGACCAGCTGGCTACCAATATATCAAAAACTTCAAGGGAATGCTGAGCAAATCTTTGAGAAGTAGAATGCAATCTTTTGTATTGCTATCATTGCAGACAATGGGACAACGCAAGGACGACTTTACTTCACTCTATTAAAATGCTATTACATATAAGAAACCACTATAAATACACTATTCTTTACAGAAATTATGATCTGTAAGAACTTAAGCATAAGGTTGAAATTTGACAGACGTCAAGTTTGACGGCTGTCAAAAGTAAAGTTGGGTGTACACTTGAGGTATTGTGTTCATGTTCAATAGTCTCAGTTTGTGGTATTAAACCTTATTTCGTGTAACGGAATTATTTTATCATCCTTTGTATGACAATGTTAAACAACGCTGTAGGGATGATCTTTCTATTGTTTGTTTTCTTTGATAATTTATTCATATGGATCAAATAGTTTAACAGGATGTAATTGTACCAGGGGAGTTAGTGAATTCTCTACTTTGAATTTTGATCTACTGTAAATAAGGCGATTTAATTTTTTTTTCTACCCCATCACAAGTTCATATTAATGCTCGTTTCATAAACAGAATACTTTTAGACAGTTGGATAAAGCCTCCCGCAGTCAGGCGCGAACAACAAATGGAAGAACAATGTCTATGAAGTTTTCATAAAAATGATTCTACCAAAGCCGTGTCGCGCCGCCGCGCGCCGCCGCGCCGTCACGTCGCGCCTGATTGCGGATGAAGATGACACCTTTCTTGTAGATTGCCAACAAAACGTTCCCTATCAATACAGAAACATGCTAGAATATATTGAAGAACCAAAGAAGAGATACTTCAAATGTCAGTAGTAGAACTAAAAGCCTACTGCAGAAATGACTTAATTAGTTTCTATAGTCACAACCTCAGCTATTAAGTCTTTATGAGCAAAGATACAATTGGCATCAGAAATACAGTTTTTTTATGTAAAATTAAATGTTCTTTATAGTACGAGAAAATACATTAAAGTTAAGCTCCATTTCACATATAAAAACTTTTACGTCCAAGAATAGTATTTACAAAGGTATTAGGTATTCTCTACCAATAACTGAACTGGTAGTATTAATTCTTAAAACTTTTCTCAGCGTCAGTAAATGGTCTATAAACAGTTTCAATAGCTTCGACATAGGTCGTAGAAACAAAGTAGATGTGCTATTAGGTACTTGTACTGTCATTAGAATTCTAATGCCAACATTGTTGAAGTATATTATTGTCAATCTTCTTCTGTTGTAGCTTCAGAAAACCACGCATCATTGTCGTTATCTAATGCATTTTGAGCGTTAACGGTTTACGATAGCTAATCATTTCGGTACCGGTAGTCTTACCTATGATAGACTTTACCAACATTCAGAAGCCTGAAAGTCAGACTTTTAATGAGGAAGTGAAGTGTGATATCAGCTGCTTTTGATAAATAGTTTTATCATAACCGAAGAAGTTGGTATTATAATGTGCGCTTTTATCATTTCTAATGTGACGGTATTATCGTGGACGTTCACGTCCATAATATGTATCAAAATACGTGCACGTTATATATTTATTTATAGTCCTCCAGACTGTATTCCGACCATGGCGGCCAATCTCAACGGAGACTAGCCTTCGGCGCGGGAGATATTATAGTGAACAAATGTGGGCACAGATATAGGCGCCTTTTCTCTCAACCAACGGCTTATTCCGAAGCACGGGGGGTATCACACCGCCAACTTCCAAACTCCGGGCTGTTACTAAGAAATTCCTAATGGAAAAACCCAATAACACTTTGCTCGACCTGGGAATCGCGCACGTTATAACGTTATCGTGGAAGGAAATTTAAAAGCGTCTTTCCATACATTTCACTTCCCTGTGTTAACGTGATGCCGTGACGTGGACGTGGACTGAATATCGCCACTTTAGAAATTATAAGAGCGCACATTTGGTGTTATTATAAGCTGGCTCAAGATCAAAATTGGGAAAGTTATGACAGGTGAACAGTAGCCAAAAGACAAGTCAGTCATCATACCACATCTCACATTTCTAAGGTCCTAGCCTCAAACGAATCCCACCATTATACTCCGAACAAGGTAAAAACTAATCTAATATGGCATTACAATCGTTATACTCATTGAGCTTGAACTCGATCAATGTCGCTGAATCGATTTATTTTTTTACTCGATACACCATCGATAGATATCTCGGTGGGACAATGGCCACCACAACAAGAGTTGGTTAGAGATCATATCGTTTTCACGTGATCTTTATGGACTATTGTGCATGCCAGGATGCGTCTTGAAAAAAATGAATGGATGCGTAACGGTTTAGTAGTTATTTTATTATTCGTGGTATTGTTATGGGAGTCACTAGTGATGGTAATGTGAGGGGTTTTCTTGAGGGGAGAATTTAGTTGCTTTTTCATACAAAATTATATCCCACAAAGTAGAATAAGTAGGATTACGTTTTGCATATTTTTTTTAAGTTTTTTTTATTACAGACCGAAACTTTGTTAAAACATGTACCTGATTACAATTAATTAATTAATTAATGTTTTGTACGTTATCGATCCTTAAATATCCGAATAGCTTAATAAACAATTAAGTTTATAATAAAATAGTTTTATATTCAAATTCTTCTTCATCTTTTTCTTTCTTTAGGCTTTTCATATACAGGTATTTTTATCATGCAGAGACTTATAAATTTCTTGCGTAAGCTCAAACGAAAGTGTAACACCGATTTTTATTTTTGTATGAAAAAGAAACCAAACGCCACATCTTAAGTGGCATCCAAGCTACGATTGATGGATTGACGTGAATAATACTCGTTTATACAAGATCATTACAATTGTGTGTGAGAAACGGTAAAATTTCTCCACCATATTAGTCTTGTGATTCTATGGGTGTAATATGGGCATTCTTTCTTGATTTAAACATAAAAGAAGAATAAATAAACGAATTGATGGAATATACTTTATAACTACAGATGGCAATAGAAGTAATTACTTTGATTGACTTCTTATGTTTAGTATGCATGAGAATTTTTATTACTAATTCTTTCGTTTAATTTTGTTTGTTATAACGAAGCCGAGGCGCCGAAGTATTTTTAACCGACTGCGTCAGAAGGAGGGTTATGTTATTTTTCGAGTGTATGTATGTATATATATTTCTTTGTCTCGGTCTGTAGCCTAAACGGCTTGATGGATTTTAGCTTGAGAGGTGTCGTTAGATTCGTCTTAATTGTGAAAGTGATACAGGGTATAACAAAATTAAAATGGCTGATTTTTGGCGCCAAATTATATGTCTTCAAAACTTTTTTTTACTTTGTTTTGTGTAAGTTAATTACAGGTGGTGACGAACCCACAACCTGCAATATGGTTAACTTTTGTTTGTCCCCGCCTGCAATAAACTTACACAAAACAAAGTTCAATTAGATAATAATGCTTGTTTTTCTCGGGTCCCCTATGTTGTTTCGAACGCCGCTGTTGCGACACACGCTGTTGCGAATTATTTTTCCACTGCCTCACAGGTTCGAAAGCTCATGGACTCGAATGAAGTAGTCGCGAAAGACGCTGTTTCGAAAAACATTTTCACTGCCTCATACGCTCGAATGCTTGTGATTTCGATTTATTTAGTCATAAAGTGTACAGAAAAGTATTTAAGCAGTAATTAAATAAAATCAACAAATTCGGTGTCAACATCATCATTTAATATTATTATTAACAAAGTAACAATCACCAATCAACCAACCATCAATAATTAAAGCCGGTAGCAAAAATAGTAGGTTGGCAGCTACAGTGAAGAATAATTTTAAGTAGAAAGTAGCAGCTTAATAATCAGTTGTTAGCTTTGTTTTAATTTAAACTGGCATCGAGTAGCCGACGGAGCCCCGCTAGGCGGGGCTCCTACTTCTGGGCGGTTTAAAAAAAAATAACCACGAAGGGGACGGCGGGGTCTTTCAGACCCCGCCATCCCCTTCTAACCTAACCAGTCCGAGTCAGAGTGCCCCAAGTCCCGAGCTCGCTTCTCTCGCTCTTGCATCCTATCCTACTGTTAATATTAGTCACCATTTCATTATTTATAGTACCTCGCCTATGATTTCTAGTAGCAAATAGTTAGTAACTATTTGCTACTAGCAAATAATGCTGCAATTTGCTATTTGCAGTGTAGTATAGTGCGTAACTTTAATAATAATATTAAATGTTGATGTTGACACCGAATTTGTTGATTTTATTTAATTACTGCTTAAATACTTTTCTGTACACTTTATGACTAAATAAATCGAAATCACAAGCATTCGAGCGTATGAGGCAGTGAAAATGTTTTTCGAAACAGCGTCTTTCGCGACTACTTCATTCGAGTCCATGAGCTTTCGAACCTGTGAGGCAGTGGAAAAATAATTCGCAACAGCGTGTGTCGCAACAGCGGCGTTCGAAACAACATAGGCCAGCCGTTTTTCTCTCTTCAGTAGGGTAAGTATGTTTTTCTAGTCGCGTTTTATATTTTTTTTAATAATCTGCTTTTTATTTTTTCTATGTATCGTACGATTGTGTACAATTGATTTGATGACAGAAGGTGGTTAGTAGGATGAAACTCAATTGTCAATTGAGCTCCTTAAGTTCTGAGTTGAGCTGCACGATTACTGACAAATGCGTGCACTGACTGGACAGGTCCACTTAATCTGTGTGGTTTTTTCCTCGAAAGACCATTTCAGACACCAACCTACATGGTCGTCACATGATCTGACCAAGATTATATCTGGACTTTACCTCTGAGTTTGTTTTGGCCTTACTTCTCAGAGGAGTCAGATAGGAAACGCCGACCTCATCTAGTTTAAAAAATATGATTGACGTGTAAAAGTGTTTGTACGAACCGACTTACAGAAATAAAATCATTTATCATTTATCAATGGTTGCTTTTGAGAGATGCTTTTCGGTAAAAC
Organism: Griposia aprilina; assembly: GCA_916610205.1. Lineage (NCBI taxonomy): Eukaryota > Metazoa > Arthropoda > Insecta > Lepidoptera > Noctuidae > Griposia > Griposia aprilina. The sequence continues at coordinate 12,127,252 of OU744306.1, forward strand.
CATCACTTCTAACATCTTGTAACATGTATCCTCTTTTTGCATCATAATAATAGATAGCTTTCATCTTGTAAACCTCTTTAATCAATAATGCGGCGGGGTAATTACGTAACACACTAACAGTAGGAATGGGTTTCATTTTGACAGTTCAACAACATTCATTGCGTTATTTACGTTGTTGAGCAGACAAATTTTTCGAACATATGAAGCAATGGATTAGGAATAGGCTTCAAAATGATTCAGATTGTGATAGCTAGTGTGTTACGTAATTAGGGTGCAGGTCCTATAACTTGAAATATTGCCTTAATTATCAAGCAGGTGACATATTTTTGTCGTTTTAGGTGTATTCTAATGAATAAGTACACTTTTAAACACAACTTACATGAATCAAATTGAGTTACTGTCAAACGGAGTGAATAGGGATGTAAGGGTGAATCGAGACGAAACTTTAAAAGGGATTTTAACATTGACATAATATAGTTTGTTGCAAAAAAGGACTGTAATGTGATTACTGTACTCGTATTATAATTAACGATTAAGTGCCCTTGTTGAGAGCAGAGCAGTGGTGGCCCGGTGGTATCGGCAGCGACTTACGAGTTGTAAGTCGTGGGTTCGAACCCAGGCAGGCGCCTTACTTTGTGTAAATAATTTTATCACCACTGCTCTCAAAACGGCGAAGGAAAACATTGTGAGGAAACCGGCATGTCCTTGAACCAAAAATTCGTAGACATGTGACATCTACCAACCCGCACTGGGCCCGCGTGGTAGATCACAGCCCGCTCCCTCTCAAAGAGAGGAGGCCTGTGTCCCAGCAGTGGGACCACCAACTATATTATTTCAATGTTGAAATGCCTTTTAAAGTTTCTTTCCGATTCACCCTTGCATCCCTATTCACCCCGTTTGACGGTACAGACCTAACCTTACTATCCGAGGGAGTACCGCTTGTCCAGGCTTCAAAATAAAGCCACAATAAACTCAAGATAACACTTAGTATCCTGTTGTTGTTATCCTAGCCCTGACCCAAATGATCCTGTTCAAATGAGGGCCCGCGGAAACAGCAGTTGGCGGAAATACGTGCCAAAACTATAAGAAAGCCAACATTTCTCCACCGGCTGCAAAATTTTAACATTAGCGTTCTATTTTTGATGCACCAAAAACCACCAGATGCATAGCAGGTACGAGAAACAGCATCATGCTGCAAATTACAACTATTTACCAAATTAAAAAGCACCTCTTGTCAGGTAACGTCGAAGATTTTGTGAGGCTTTGGCAATTTGTCGGGTTATACGCAAAACCACAGCTTGCCGCGGCAGATGTATGGCACCGCCATGGAAGCCGACAAAAAACAAGCACGTGCTTCTTTGAAAAAAATCGCAAGCGCGTACAAGTAGACATGCGACACCTTTTTGGAAAAAAAGGCGGTGTGGGCGCACGTGATTTCTTGGAATAACCGCGTGAAATGAATATTTTTGATGATAGCGGTTTTGAGCAGCTGCTTGAAGCCTAGGATTACGTTTAAGGCATGTGAGCTAAATATGGTGGTGTTTTTTGTAAGGTATTACGCGAATCGCGGGAATTTTGTGGTATTAGGTATTATAAAACTGCAGTGTGTTGGATGTTTGTAACTTAAGCTAGATGATTTATTTATTAGAGCATTCCGGCAGTTCCAATTTATTTTTTAATTTCTTGGAACATTTACAATTATTAAAAGTGGTTGGAGTTTGTTGCTCAATATTGTGTATTTTCGATAAAATGTGTTTCATAATTTTATTATTACTTTTTAACCCCAGTTACTAAATTAAATTTTAATTAAAAAGATGATCTAGTATCAAACAATTTCTTTATCTTAATCAAATCTTCACATCCCATCGATCTTTCCTGATAATTATGACAAACTGAGTTGCTTCACAAAATAATTTATTAAGTACCCTTGTAACCACAACCACGCTTCCGGAAGCTAGGGGTGTCTTCAAAACGCACGTGCTTTGGACCACCCACAAACATTGGCCATATCTTGATGTGTTGGTAAACAATACACCAATATTTGTGTAATACGGGTTGCCTTGATCGATAATGTTGAGTGGCTCAATCCTGTTTTTGGGACATAATGTTTTATATTGGAGATGTTTGGTAGAGATTTGTTTTATTAATAGCTAGTGATAAGAGTGTACTTAGTTCGAATTCGATTTTGTATACGGAGAAAGCCGCGGGCGCAGCAAGATCACATTATTACCTACACTCTTTGGATAAAGCGGTAACATCTATATCTTCGTCATGACTTTATTCCAATTTATTTGAGTCGGCGAAGTATGTCTTTTTTATTTCCTGTCATCTTAGTGTTCCTTTCCTTTCTAGCTATATGATTAAAATCTTTCACTCAATCTGTCCATCCTTTCTTTAATCTGCTTCTTTTTCTATAGCCAATCACTTTCATATATAACATTTTCCTCTTTTCTCTCTTAAATAAGTCACTAAGTTAACTTCTCGTATCTTGCCCCTATCAACTATCAAGATAAGCAGATGTCCACCCCCACTAACACGAGACTATTGTGTCCCAGCTATAAAGAATACAAGGTGCGTAAGAGTCGCTCAAAGGCAAAGATATCAATAACGAATTGTTTTGCGCTGGACCGCATAAACACTGACAGGTTGAAAGCCGGCTTGCAAGCTTGCACAGTGACCTATTTACTAGGGCGAGCCTTTTATGGGTTATGTCAGATGATAAGTAAAACTTGACATTGATATACCTGTTAAAATTTTACGGATATGTTTACAATTTTGAGTTCTGTTATGGAATACGGTGTTTTGTAAGGCTACTGGGCATTCATGAAGCAAAACAGCTGTCTAAGGGAATATTATAGTAATATACGCTGCAGGCTGTAGTAATGTATGTTGTCAGTAAACATGCTGAAAACTCAATGTTGACTTAAACTCGCCTTTGCGACTTGTCCATGGATCAATTAATGGCACATATGATTATCTCACACAATAATAAAGAACAAGGATCATTGTTTTTATGATAATATACAGCACTACTACTGTGACAAATAATTACTAATTGATAAATGATTTTATTTCTGTAAGTAGGTTTATACAAACACTTTTACACGTCGATCATATTTTTTAAACTAGATGAGGTCGGCGTTTCCTATCTGACTACTCTGAGAAGAAAGGCCGAAACAAACTCAGAGGTCACAGTCTCTTTTATAGTCCAGACATAATCTTGGACAGATCATGTGAAGACCATGTAGATTTATGTCTGAAATGGTCTTTTCAGGAAAAACCACACAGAATGAGTGGACCTGTCCAGTCAGTGCACGCATTTGTCACTAATCGTGGAGCTCAACTCGGAGCTCAACCACTCGACGAACAATACCAAACAAAGGACATTTGGCTAGGCCGCATAAAGCACTCAAACTGCCAGATTACCAATCTTTATGCCAAGAGCAATGATCGTAGGGGTCTACTCTTTCAATCCGTCAACGAAAATACGGGCCCGTCCGAAAGTAGAAGATACGTCAAAACAATTGTCAAATTCGAGTTGTTGGACGGGCAGAAAGGCATCGGGAGTAGAGACGACTGTCAAATAGTGTTGTCATTCATTCTGAGTTCGGGCCCCGAACTAATTTTATGTACAAAAGTGATACGGAGTACGAAACGCCCATAACTTCGGCTGAAACTACGGACTACGTGCCTAGGGAGTAGACCCCCTGATCTCTAAGGGTGACTAAATATACATTTTTAGTTTCGGTCATCAGAATTACCATGCGTTGCTGTTAATTTTTATTTCGTCAACAAAGTACAGTTTTAGCAATATTATGTATTCTGTGGCTATACCACACAGCAGCTGTAGATAACTAGCAATGTCGAAAGAAAATTATTTTATCGTCATAATTAAAGCCCTAGAAGTATACTTTAATATCGTAAATTAAGATCAGACTAGAATACTTAAATAATTACATTTTCATGAAATATTAAACATTTAAGCAGTAGACATAGGTATAGTAATACAATAAAACGTCGTTGTACACACGTCTACATATCAAGCTATCGATCATGTCCAGTATCAGCTGATCTCGCATTGTATAGGATTTCCGTACGATGAGAGGCCAGCTGATACTGGACATATATAGCTTGATATGTAGCTGTATGTACACTTTGAGGCTTTAGCGAAACATATTTACCTTCTGCTAGAGACAAAGCTTCCGAAGTTTCGTAATAATACCTTTAGACAGCGCTGTCTTTCAGCTTCCTAGGCTATCTCAATATGATCAGTATTGAGTAAAACTTAATTAATTAGGACCTTGAAAAGGATCGGTTAAACTACAAGTTAGCTTGTTACAAAATGGGACCAAATGCTCTTTTCAGAATTGTTTTTTTAATGCTCATCATTTTAGCTCACATCACGAACAAAACATTAGGGTTCCTGTGTATAATCCAATGATACCAAAAAATGCTTCAACATACGCTAAGTACAGTGCAGCGTAAGCTAAGAGTGTTGCTAGCTCAATTACCACATTTAAAAATAGCACAACATAGAATAAATGATATGGTCGCTAATATATTTCAAACATCGCTACTAGAGCTATCCGTGATCTTTTTAATTTTACATTTGAAGATTAGAAGGCCCATATTTCTTTCCTACCAATGGATTATTACCTTTTGTGTACTATTTTAGTACTGTGATGTATCGATAAGTGTAATTAAATGCTTTAGATCGCTGATATAATACCCATATGTTTTGGCTCAAATATGGATGTGTACTATTTTTTGAAAATGTAGTATTAATTATTATAACTCGCTCGCCCGCTCACGATTAAATTCTTAGGTTTTCCGAAAGAAAATGTTCCAACAAATGACTCAGTTCAGATTAACGTAACTCAATGTTGAATGTTACCCTTTGATTCACATCATTCTTAGAACTTATTCAATAAACATTTTACATGCATAGAAAACGCACATCAGTAAGACCATAATATGAGGTTTTAAAATGGCTAAATATAAGTATAATATAGTAAAACAATCATACAGCAATTTCCATGCAGTAGGAATATATTCTCCGATATCTATAAACAACAACAGTTTTCATGCAGTAGGAATCTATTCTGCTCTATCCATAAATAACAACAGTTTTGATGAATCTATTCTGCTATTTCCATAAACCAGTACAGTTTTCATGCAGTAGGAATCTATTCTGCTGTATCCATAAACAACAACAGTGTTCATGCAGTACGAATCTATTCTGCTATATTCATAAACAACAACAGTTTTCATACAGTAGGACTCTATTCTGCTATATCCATAAACAACAACAGTTTTCATACAGTAGGACTCTATTCTGCTATATCCATAAACAACAACAGTTTTCATACAGTAGGACTCTATTCTGCTATATCCATAAACAACAACAGTTTTCATACAGTAGGACTCTATTCTGCTATATCCATAAACAACAACAGTTTTCATGCAGTAGGAATCTATTCTGCTATATCCACAAACTCAATAAAGTTTTCCCATATCTAATATCTTTTCTGTTAAGGAGTTAGGATCACACGGTACAAATGTGTTGCAACTGGTTTCATTAGAATATTATGCTAAAAATAGGATAGGGCTTCAATGTTTTATAACGCACCCGCACCCAGACAATGTTGTATGCATAATTAGAACAGAACTAGGAGCGCCCCAGGATCTCAAGCTGCGTATGCACTCCCTACTGCGGCTGGCTCTAGTGGATACGTAGATTAGAAACGGTCTTGACAAACGGACAAATGGACAACAAAGTGATCCTATAAGGGTTCAGTTTTTTCCTTTTGTGGAAGGTACGGATCCCTAAAAACTGCCAAAAGCGCGACAAAATATGGATTGACCTCAATTATCCATCTACCCTCATCCCAATATATTTGATGACAACGCTAGGCGTCTTTTTCTTTAATTCATCTCTATCAGCTGCCATTCTCTTCCTTTCTACTAATTCTCATTTATCACACACTACATCCATCTTTCCTTTGGTCTCTCTTTTAAACCTCTAAATTCAGACCTTAAAAGGCTTACAAGAGCTAAAGCGCGGTCACTGTCGGATTGCATAGGAAAGAAAGAGACGCGCGATGACACAACGCTGGTAATTTATTGCGAAATATGAAGCAATTATTTTTACAAAAAATCTATTCATTGGACAAAAAAAAAATTAAACACTATCACGTTAGTATTTTACTTGTATAATAATCTGACAAAAAAACTGAATGTTTGCATGTATCGTGTATGTATCTTCGTGATTTTCTTCTATCATATCAAGTTAATTGTATTATGTTTTCAACACACTATCTAACTAGCATATATCCAGAAGAATGTCATATATTTTTCTGATTTTGGTTACTGCAGTGGATCATATATTTTTAGGCATTATAAATTTGCGTTTAGGTCATGTAGTCCCCTTAAAAAATTGGCTTGTCCTGAGGCTACGAAATTAGTCTAACTAAGATGCGTGCCTCAGGATGAGGCACGCAGTTCACTTAAGTAACCTCGACTTGAGGCAAACTGAGGCTGCCTCTAGCTAGTAGAAACGAAACTTTACATCGCAGCCCCCTTAATGAAGCTAATACGACCTTAACCAACTTTATCAGCCCCTTATCAGGAGTCGAACTCAGCTTTTTATCTCGAATACCCGTAAAGTCGTATCATTTAGTTCTTGATTAATTTAACGGGTATGTTTCGTAGTATTCTTTTTGCACATTTAATTACTGGACGTATCGTCAACAACATGGCGTCCCGTTACATTCCGAACAGGTGCTGTGCGCACGCGCACGGTATTAATGCATGATTATTATGGGTTTTGACACCGCATTCTTGGTGGCTGGTGATAATTTTTTTGAAGTGATAATTTATTTAAATTGGTATGTACTGTTGGCATTGGTTTTTTGATTTGCAGTGTATAGGTACTTTTCTTCCTGATGCTCCTCTAACAAAGTCTAAAACCAGATTACTAGAAAAATAACTGGTATGGATATTTGGTTGTCACCCCACTCGCTAGCTAGCAAGGCTAGTCATCTCATTCTCTCTATGGGTAACATGAATTACTTGGAAAAATCCATTCAATACATAAGAGGTAGACACGTGGTTTTCAAAACCATGTGGTTTTTAGATAAAAATAGATCGTTACATAGCTCGCGTGCGTTGTAATAGATGACTAAGGTATAATGTCAGGTGGTAAGGTTAAATATCTGGTAAACCAGCTTCTATTAATTTTGATCGTCTTTTGCTTTCTAGGAATCCAAAATGTTACCAGAATTAGCTTCATTCCATGCAAAAAAAAATATGTTTTTTTTTGGACAAAGCTTATTGTGAGTTTGAATCAGGATGGTAATAATCAGTTGCTAAGCCTATCTCTTTTGTGCATAGGGATGTAGTCGATTTTATTAGATTGCTCAGGGTGTGTGATTGAACCAAACCTTGTAATTTTTGGTCATCTGACAGGTTTTCTGAGTTTCTGCACTTAATTGTTGATGTTGATGATAGCCACCCTGTTGATTTGGCAATGGCATCAGATTGAACTGTTTTCATAACTATCAATTAATGGGGAAAGACTCGGAATAGTCAATTGTATTGTTTAACTCTACAAGGACAACAAGAGTCCGAGGTATTAGTCTTTTTCTTAAAGAATTTTATAATAATTTTAATTATGTATATATTTTTTTTATCCATAATGTAACAGCATCATTTTATAGTATATCTGTAAAAGGCATTGTATTTAATAGTGATATAGTATGTTTCACATGATAATCTTGAGATATACAGCTTCGTACGTTATTGCCGCATGCCGCCGAACTTGTTGGCAAATCATTACACACTATTGATATTAATACATCTTTATAGGTAATCCTGTTTGTCTGTCATCCTCCTAACTTCCTAATCCTAACTAATATTATAAATGCGAAAGTAAGTTTGTTTGTTACGCGGATTTCTATGAAATTTGGCACACAGATAGACTATGACCTGGGCTGAGAAATAGGCTACTTTTCATCCTGGATCGCAGACGAAGTCGCGGACAACAGCTAGACTTTTTTATAAACTTTAAAGCCATTTTTTAGGAAGTTTTTTTTTTCCAAAACTTTAAGTCGTGCCAGTCCTATGAGAGGCGACTGAAAGATTTGAAAAGGTAGATAGTGCTGACAAGAAAAACTTTCTATTTGTTTCAATGTATGCTACTACCAAAGACATTTAACAATACTGACAGCACTTTCTTGTGGAACTATCTAAGCGGACAGGCGATGGAAGCAGCTCAGAAAGTTTTCTTAGGATATTAGGATAGTTTTTTTATTTTGCTAATAAGTACCGTAATACAATGGGTTAATGAATCATTTTTCTTGAACAATGAAATAGGTTCGTACAATGATTATAAGAAAAGAGCCCTGCTTTCTATAGCGTTCCTATATTCCTATGTTATTGGATTGATTTTTACCAGACCATGGTGAAACAAAAAGGAGGGTTATGATTTTGACCGGTATGTACGTATGTGGGTATGTGCCTATGTATGTCCATGTGTTCCCTCATAACTTCTAAACTACTTAATATCATAATTTGACAAATGACGTAACGTTGGAAGCGTCGTGATTGTTCGCTGGTTTTAGGCTAAGTGACGTCACATTAAATTGAATATGGTGCCCTCCAGAGGTCATGAAGTCATGAAATAACTATTTTTTTTTATCATGCCGTTTTGTGTAAATAAACGCTTCGTTTAAATGAAAGGGCTTCATTTAACCTAATAACTAATAAAACAATACATTCTAACAGCAGTAAGCGATCATAAGCTTTAGGGCAATGTGGCATATGACCACGGCTATTCTCTGAACATCACTATGAACAGCTACTAATAAACAATACTAAGAGTAATAACAAGTATAGTTATAAACCATGTTACTATGTCAGACAGCATCAACTATTTTATAATTCAATCAACAGCTTATTAAATTGTATTCTATTACAATACTAATATGGGAATGTAATAAGAGAACTATTCTTAATCACCTGCATTAGTAATTTAGTTGATTTTTCTCAATGATACAGTATACTTTCAGCCTAAGATTATTAATTGTTGCAAAGACCTTACCAAGATTGACCTTGTGACTTTCAGGGTTGACTCAAGTAGAATCAGTTAAGTTACGGTTTTCTACAAGATTGCTGGCTACCACATAGCGTCCGCAATTTACCGGTGAATGGCGTCACTGAAACATTATTTATGAAAGTACTGTCCAACTATTTTCTTAATGTCCCTCGGGAATCATCGCATTTCCGAATACAAACGAATGCTTATTTCCATGGCCATAAAATATTAGATTTATCGTGTATAATCATTTGAATTCAGAACTAAGTACCTACTTTATTGTGTTGTTAAATCAAAACAAAACAACAATACTCGTAAATTACTTAGTTCTGAATTCAAATTATTATACATGATAAATCTAATAATTGATGGACAAGGAAATTAGCATTCGTTTGTATTCGGAAATGCGTTGAAACCCGAGTTGTACTGTAATTTGGTGTGTTTTCGTGGAGAGCGTTATTTGACACCGTAAAGTCAGACTCCGTTGCCATCATTTTCATGACAGCCGCCACTGCAGCAGTTATGTGGAAGCCACCACTTTTCTAAGAATCCGTAGCTTTATCATCATGGTCTCTTGGTATTACACAACAAAAGCACATCTCTGTGTCTGACTAAAGCCTAATTTATACGGTGTGATTTAATTCCCTGTGGCATACTATATGTTAAAGCAACACTAAAAGTTGCAACGTGTAAACTGTGTTTAGACTATGCTAGTAATTTGTTGCTTCAGTTTTATCGTATGTCACACACAAGAAACTACCATCGTGGCCATGGACAAAATTCTCAAACTTTTATTACGTGAATACGAGGCTTTTGGCTTCTTTGTATGTGAGTATGTAATGTCATTTATTTGTAATCTGCGTTTTGTTTGTGCAGAATAAACTATTTTTCTGTTTCTTTTCTTTCAATGGGACTTTACATTATTACTATTAACTTTTTAGAAGCAGCTGATTTTACTTCTTTCCCATGATGATAGACAATCAGTCGAACCAAGTCAACGTCGGATTACCAAAATGTATTGGTACCTTAAGTCCCAACAAACCACTGCGTGTACGTGCTTCCTTGGACACTTAACGGCATTAATAACAATTAATATTACAAAAAGAACCAGTTTACGTACACGCAGTACAGTAGCTAAATCATTAATCGTGTTTCTTAACATCTGCGTCTACGCATCTGCCTTAACCCTTCCGTAAAAAGGATTGAAGAAAAAAGGTTTTTTTGTATGAAAGTAACGATTTTCTTAAGACGGTTACAATTTTTGACATTAGGAGTTACTGAAGCTTATAGTTTCAAGGTTTACGAACTGTGAAATTCGTCCGTTTGTCTTATTAATGTGTATTGTAAGGTACTCAGGATTTTACAGTTCGGTAGCTTGAGTTTCGGCAGCGGTAGTTGAGTGACAAAAAATTGACAAACAAAAACACAAATTCGGCTTAAAATTCAATGAATTTGCTCACTTTGAGAGTTCTAATGAATATCTTTTTAACAATTCACGTATCAAATCTATTTGCATGTGTTTGATGAAGGAGCACGGGGAAAATGGAGTGACTTCTATGTTTCTGTCATGATCTATCACGAGGATTTACAAAAAGAACGTACCTAAAGATTCTGAATCCATAAGATTCTAATTACTTTGGTAAAGCCACCTGTCCTGTCCCAGGTTAAATATCTCAACACAAAATATCTTAGACACTGTGACGTGTGACTGTCCGTGTGACTGTCTGTGACTATTACATTTTAACTCTTTAACTTGTAACAAAGTTACTAAAATGATCAAAGTATATTCTTATTACATGTAACAAAGTGTTCGATTTAGCAAATAAGTGTTTACGACAGCCATTCTCGTTGTTCAACATAAAAAAATAAATTCACAATAATCATTAATCATGATGAGTAACGAGAAAATCGATTAATCATGAGTTATAAGAGTATTTGAACCCGATACGGAAATACCGCAAGTTTAAATAGTTCGTCAGATTTTTAAGAATTTCCGGGAAAATTCTTGATAAAATTACATTTCATGTGGATTTGAATTAAGAGGAATGACTGGATGTGTCAGCGGCATTCTATGACGCCTGTGACATAATTAAGGATACCTGTCCAAATACGGGCTGTTAGCACTTCAATGTTAAATCAACTTTAACTCTGAAACCAGACCGAAGTTTAGGGGGGCGTATCATAAACTCTTTTAGCCACTCTAGCACTTACACTCTACTGTCTGCTTAAAATATGACGTCGTTTAAGAGCTTTAAGCGTTGAAGTGCGTTTTTACAGCCCCGCAAGGAACTATAATGGAATTAGAAGTCTACGGTAGTTTCTTCCTTTTCTGCATATTTAAGAAACAGCGTGATATACAGACACGTTTATACTACTCGAGGAAATACTTCATGAAAATATTCAGTATACGATCACATGTATAATAAGAATTTCCGTTTAAAACAAACTAAATGAAAAATGGCCGCTTTCCATGAATCTATTGGAGTATGCGGAACGTTTTACGGCTGAATACATAAAAAAAGTTGTAAAGTTATATTATGTCAATTTTATTTTGAAATAAAGACTTCTTTGATAAATTCGCGATTTTATGATATGATAACTCTTTTACTCTATGTATTTCATGCGTTTGAAAATCGAAGTGTGCTTGTTTGTGTATTTCGGTATAGACCATAGAAGTGTAGAGTAGGTATACGTTTTTAAAATATCTTGCATGTTTTTAAAACAGGCCGGATTTAAAATCTTTTGATCTTCTATTATTCATCGTTTGCTGTGTTCTTTAATTGATTGAGATGTTATCACGATATGTCATACAACGTCGATATTTATATCAAAATATGTATTTAAATTTTGTATTATGTTATAAACTCATGAATATGAATAGAAACTTGTAACACTATCCTAGGAAGTTAGGTGTAAAACGAAGTATATTAATAATCTGCTTAAAAATTGAAGTGCAAATTTGAATTTAATTTGACATTTAGTTTCAATGACTTGTTCGCCTCTATTTAATTTTGGCAAAATGTTGTTTCACACCAGAACACATCCGTTCTGCTAAGTCTTCAGGAAAAGTTGGTATTGAAACGACGTATGACATTATCTATGTAACACTGTTAATCATTATTTCTGACGATTCCGACAGCTTAAAACAACAGTTCCCGAAACGTGTTCTTATTTAGAATCACGATTATAGCAACCGAATTATGCAATCCACAAAATTACCTTCAATCCGAGTAAACGAGTATTTCGTTCTTAATCTTAAACTTAATTCGAGTGTCTGAATCGTGGCCAACCTTAAAAGTTATTAACTTAAAACACCTGTCTTTCGCATTAGCTCTGTTGTTTGTCGCTGGCAAGGTGTTTCTTGCATTCGATTTGAATTCGGAACATTAGATTTTGACATTCCCAACCCTGCGTTCGATAATTAATTTTAAATTTTGTTTTTCTGTTTTTATTAAATGGTCACATGGAAATGTGCCCATGTGCATGGTACCTACCTATATGGTTCTTACTCTTATTTTTTTTTTAAATTCCTAATATTTGAACTCGTAGCAATAGGACATACCTGTTTCTTAAATGATCGATCTAAATTAAATTATAGACACCTAACTGATAAAATAGGAATTAACACTTTATATCAAGTTTTATGTAGAAATATGATACGTTTCGAAATGCGAAATTAAATAGATGCCAGATAATTTGATACTCAATAAAAACTGCTTTTGAGAAGAAATAAGTAGGTATCTAGTTTTAAGAATTCAGATCCATTTTCGATTGCTTATGCTGTTAAACTTAAGAGACAGTTAAAACTGCCCAAAGAAACGTTCGTTACTATAGAGATAAAATTAACATTCCAAAAATTATGTAGTCAAAGTACCGAACAATAAATGTCATAAAATGAACTTTTAAAATTAAATTGTCGAAATTTTTATTAATAAAAAAAGATGTGGATGTTTTGCGCTGTGTGTTTGTACTTGTTTGCTTGCTGGATCCAATATGGCGGCTGGAGGCAGGTGATCATTGAGCAGCTGCGCTCGCGCATCCAAGGTTACCCCTCTCCGCTTGTTTACCCTATCCCCCCGGCATATCGATAAGTGATAGTGATGGACATAGACATATTTATGTTATACTTTTTATTAATTAGGTAGATATTATAATTTTAGTGGGTGGGTAATTAACAATTGTTTTTTTTTTTGCTATTAGTTATTTTTGGCATTTACAGGTGTGTTTATCAATTTAATAAGCATTGGCTACAATGGTTTTTAATTTTAAGGCGGTACCCCGACCAAAACCTTGCCATAGTGCGTTATTCAGAGGCTATTAACTCTTTCACTATGGGTAATAATCTACATCTAAAAGCACATTATTAATGTTCGATATCCTATCATCAAAGTGCACGTTCTTATTTGTTTTTATGTGTTATAAATACATTTAAAATCTCCTTGTAAAAAAGTGACTAAAATTATTGACTGCATGCATCTTTTGCCAAAGATGACGTTCTATTAATTTGAGGATTACACTAATGGATAGATAATTTAAAATTCTAATTAATTCACGTTTGATTTTATTTCGAAACATCGCCTGTCTTTTTTTAATAAAATAATTTCATTTTTTTTCATGAATTCTATGATAAATGAGCATGCGCAGGGCGCGAGACAGAGCGAGACTCAGCGATGGGACAGAGAAAGACCGAACGCTCAAGGTCGTTCGGTCGGGGAAGCGCCTTAATTCAATCTCGTTATCGATAAAGAATACAGGCGTTATGGCTTTAATATAATATACAGCTTGGCATCGACATCGATGCGCAAACTGAAACCAAGAATTCAACACATAATTCTAGACCCTCTAGCGTAGAAATTAACGGTAGGTTATCATAAGAAAAACAGCTGTTTCATAGAAAACTGCAACACGTATGCTGTCAAAATGTATGACAGAGCATTTTTTTTTTAATAACCGTTTAAAAAAATCCATGGTAACAAGTTGTGCGTCTATGTCCCAGCCACCCTGTATCTATGAAAAAAGGAAATTTTACTTGTTCTGCGTTTTTTTATATATTTTAAGAACCGTTATCAGTTTTCTTAAAAAAAATATACTGAAGGCAAACTTCCTGTAAAATACAGTAGAGGAAATATTCTTGTCAAATCGCTGATATTTTTTATTGACCTAACACTACCAAAAAACTTAATTATAAAAATGTTATGCCACAATATTATAACAATGGACAAATAACGAGTTTAATGGTAATCCTTTATTTTTTTTCACCAGGTTCTTGCTCTGTTTTAAAATGACACTCAAAATAATTAAAACTATAAAAAAGCTCTCAAAATTTCGATAAAAAGCTCACACTCAGCACCGCACTACTCATAGGTCGAATGTCCACGTGGTTTGCGCACGCGCCACTGTCGCGCCTCGTGCCAGATAACAGTGGCACCCTTCGCACGAGCCCGTCTGAGCACACCGGATCTCACCCGAAGAGACCCGAGGTCAATCCGACACCAAATATTACTAATGAGTTAACATACACATTTTGGCGTATTATAGTTTCAAATTGCGAATTAAAGTTGATGTTAGCTTGAAATAAAAGAAAAACACGAATGAACTCAGATGCTAAGTTATCTTAATGTGTAACGGCATTATTTATGCTGTTTTTAGTTTTATTTCTATACTAGAGCAGTAATTGCAGGTCTGACAGACATTACAGTACAGATCGCCACGAGCTAATCTTTGTATATTATTTTGCTTCTTTTACATTCACGTGTCTCTTCGTTCATTCATTGGTAGCCATAGCCTTAGGTTACTCCAGACTTTCCCTAAAGATATCTTCAATAAGGACTTGTCTTTGGTAATTTGTGTTGTTTTCTGTATATCCATTTACGATGGCTATAAAGGCTAGGCAGATCTTTCGATATGTTGGAGTTGGAATTTTGACGTTCAAAAGTGCCTTTTATGTGCCTATTTGAAATAAATGATTTGACTTTGACTTTGGCTTCCAGTCTAACGGGATGCGGCTGAATACTAGTATTTTACATGGCGCGACTGCCTTTCTGAAAACTCCACAACCCAGTTACTTGGTAACACGATACTCCTCGATAAGGCGGTAGATACAATAACATCCTAAAAATCAATCATTTCATTAATTATCTCTGATTCATCGTTAAAAGGTAAATCAACTATTGCCACACATCAATTTGCCAGCTTTGGAATTAATACAGTTTTCAAAACGATACGATATTTATCGCACGTTATTTCACGTTGACTACTTATTAGAGATATAAATATATACTATTTTTAGACTATCATCTCTACCCGCACCATTGAGACAGGAGTAGATATTAAATGGAGACCAAGTTTCACTTCAGAGAGCAGTGGTGGCCGAGTGGTAACGGCCGCGACTTACGAGTTGTAGATCGTAGGCTCGAACCCCGATAAGTGCTTCACTTTGTGTAATTTCATCAATATGCTATGCTCTCAAAACTATAAAGGAAAACATCGTGAGGAAACCGGTATGTCCTAGAACCAAAAATACGAAGACATGTGACATCTACCAACTCGCACTGGGCCCGCGTGGTGGATTACGGCCCACTCCCTCTCACAAGAGAGGAGTACTTTGTCCCAGCTGCAGCCGTGGGAACAGTATAGGCTGATCAAGGATGTAAGCTTCGCTAATAAATATACACTACGATATGACGTCGATGATGTTCCACTCTTTATGTGAGGAATACCCACTTGTGGGATTCTTATTACTACATTGACCAGCACTATTCTTAAGTTATTTGTCTATGTTTAAAAGAGTATTAATGCCTTTTCTAGTCTATCCTTTTCTATTGTACCTACATTTTGGAATAGGGCTAGATTCTAAGTTTCATTTTACCTGCAGAAATCTGGTTTATTCGTGGCATCAGTGGAACCATACGTACACTGCCGTTTCACATAGTTGTGTATCTATTTCCATCGCAATATGATTGCACGAAGCTCGGTCTCTGCCAGCTATCTACTCATATACAACTGTTGCCTCTATTTTTGCACTAACCAACAGGTTGTCATTTACATATTCGGGCTTATCTCTGTTTCGATCGTTTTTAGAATTAATACAATTGATGATCAGCTGATAAGCGCGTCCGTTTACGTCTAGATCTTCACGGATCAAGGTCAAGGCAAACGAGACATTTATGATTTCGTGTATTTTGACTACATTGTTTACCTTACCGTAAATTTGGAAACATTTCGTTTTCGTTACTATTTACATATTATATTAGTTACTGATATGTTTAGCGATAAGATGACTATAATTTGCTGTGATTAACGTGTCTGTCTGTCTAGCCACTTAAATTAATTATCTGGAAATTGTATGAAATATCATCGCCATCATTGGCAGCTGATTTCCTCCCACTGTTGGGTATAGTCCTCCATCCTTTTATGGGACCCTCATCCAGGTCTTACCTGTGGTCCTTTTTTTGTCATCCATCCACTGTTCTGGCAGTTGGTCTGCCAATACTGTTGTTACTATCTCTCGGTATCCATTCTGTTAGGGACCTGCTGCACCTGTTTCCACTTGGTCTAGCCAAGAGCCCTCTACCATTTAAGAGCCGCTACTCGTATTCTTTACCGACCGACTAAGCTTTAAGATGTTGGATTAAGGAAATATCTTTGGATCTCCAAGTCTTACGTTCATTCATAGTTCTCGAGTCAGTGTCGAGGTAACAAGTGTAATAGGGATACTGGGCAGTAACCGACAGACGGTGCCAACATCGAGCTTCTTGGAGCGTGTATCAAGAAGCGCCGGCCGTGACCGCGTGTGCTGGCGGGTGAAGTGGACATTGAAGGACGAGCTTGTTATGCTGTTTAAGGCTGCTCTCTCGAAAAAAGCTTGAAAAAAGCATTCAGTTGAAGCGACTTTTCGTCGGCATTTACAGAGAAATTATATCTGATTTTTTTTATCAGTAATCTACATGATATAATACGTAATTTGGTTTAGCCATAATTTTCATATCGGTATCAAATAATTTAAAAAAAAAACACCAAATCACCTCCAAATAATGGTTTTGAAACCATTTTACTCCTTAATTTTTGATCAAAAGAGTATTAAAAAAAATATCTACTGCTTTGCAATACAAAGGAAAATAATTTGGTTTTGTTACTTTTTTAAAATATGTGTTATTTTTATTATAATAAATTAAAAAGGCGTCCGATTAAGGACTGCGTCTACATCACCCCCGCACTCGTCCATAAATTCAGTGCGGGGCGCATCGTGTTGCTAGGTGGACGTATGTCGCGTTGCGAGAGCTCAGCATTACGAAATAAAATCGTAAAATATTACTTCAGAAATTGAATTTTGTAAATAGTGGAGTAGGTTTTTTCTGATTCTTGTAAATAAGTAGTGTTTTATAGTTATATTAATTGTACAGTTTTATTAGTTTTTAAAACATGGGGAATAAGCAGAAACGAACAAAGGGGGGTCTAAAAAAATATTACAAACAAAAGGGTATACATTTATCAAGGTAAATTTAAAGTTTTATCTACATTTTCATTACACACTATAGCTTTACTTATCTTTCTTAGAAGTAGATAGCACAGAGTAAACGGACAGACGGTAAGCTTCATACAACCGCGCTGTGATAGGTACACTACTACAAGCAAGCCGCGTGTGTGCGCTTCGCCTGAACGTGGCAACTGGCTGAGCCAATATGAACCTGCCGGGTAGTTACGTAACACACTAATAGTAGGAATGAGTTTCATTTTGACAGTTCAACAACATTCATTGCGTTATTTACGTTGTTGAGCAGTCACATTTTTCGAACAAATGAAGCAATGGAATAGCAATATGTTTCAAAATTATTCAGATGGTGATAGATAGTGTGTTACGTAATTAGGGTGCGGTGTCTCTTCGCACGGACGAAGCCGCCAGTGGACGCGCCTCATGCTTGTAGTAGTGTACCTATCATAGCGCGGTTGTATGAAGGCTCCCGCAGACAGGCGCGATGAGACAGCGCGACACAAAGGCGCCGCTCGTCGCGCGACGAGCGGTGCCTTTGTGTCGAACGCGATTCGCGTCGCGTACTGTTTATAAAATACCTACCTCATTCAAACAAAGTCGTAAGTATAACGCTTCTGAGTCATATAGTAGTGAACGATCACAGAAGGTCCACGTCCACGCAATGACTTTCAGCCAATATTACAAATTTTACTTTTCGGTACCTAAGTAATTCTGATTCGTTACGATTATTTGTGACATATTTTATTATTTTTTAGGTCTAGTTTACGAGTAGATACAACTACAGACGAAAACTTTGCCAAAACTGAAAATGCTCCTGAAGTAGGTATTAATTATGATTATAGGTTAAGTAGGTAGGAAGATTATAGGTTAGGTACTTGCTAATAATTTGTTAGTTTATTGATTACTGGCGTAATTATTTTCAATTATATTTATACAGGGTGGAATTTTTTAACCTCACCTGGAGAGAAAGTACTCTAAATACTGAATACGAATAGGTATTAAATATGAATTACTGTGTGTTGCGTTTTTTTTTACTTTTGGCGTAAGAATGGCGGTTATCGTCGATTTTGCTAACAGACGTGAAATGTATGCAGATTTTAGTACAAAAGTGAACCGTTTCTGACGGTAGTAACATCTACCCCCAATACAGAACGGTTGAACTTTAAGATACTTTTCATAATACTAGTAGGATCATGAATAGCTCAGTTGGCAGATCGGCTATATCCAGTAGGTTTAATGTCGAATACTTTTTATTCGACTTCTATCGGGGGTGATATCAATCAATCAATTAAATCAGCCTATCGCAATCCGCTGGTGGCACAAACTAGATACAATAAGAAAAAAAAATGGCAATCATGTTTTTATTATAATTATCACTTTCATTATTATCCATGCGGGCTAAAGCGGGGCAATAATATTTAACTAATCATTTTTTACTCTCCAGAGAAGTTAAAGGTGATTCTGTTGATTTGGATGTGAATGTCAGTAATTACTTTTTTTTACAAATTATGAACATTTTTTATTTATTTTACTTGTAAATTATGTAGAACTGCATTCATTTTAGGAACAAGATGATTTGGGCACTCAAAAACTACGTTCTCACAAGCATCTTGTAAGGTCTGTCGAGGAACTTGAAGATTATTTTAATATTAAAAAAAAAACTGAATTGGTCCAGGCATTCTTGAGTTTTGCGCTTAGCAGCCCATTTAGCCATTAATTTTAGTTAAAAAGATACATCAAGTTGTTTACGTCATGTTGCAAGCCAGGCTGATACTAAAGGTAAAGCTTTTACTCACGGCCTCGAAAGCTTTTAACAATTTTATTCGTAATCATAGCCCGAAAAGTACATCCCTATCAATAAATAATAAATAAAAACAAAATTGGACTACTTTATATGCGGTTCACATATAAAATAATTTAACTTTCATGATGACTTGACCTTCTGTTATTTCGTTACTCTGTGACGAGACTAGGCGAGGCAACGCGTGGCGGCGCGCGGGCCGCGTCGCACGTTTTCTGTTGCATGCGGGTAGCGGAGTGGCGCGGAGAGGGGTCGTTAGCTCCGCTCAGATGCTCAAGGTTATTGGCATTATTACAAGCCTTAATTGTCACTGTCTACTTGATTGGTTACCTATGAATATGAAAAATACTTGCATAAACTATAATTGGAACTGGCCCAGTAATAATTATGGTATACGCTTTCAGAGAATTTCAGAGCTCGTCAGGAATACTGAACTTCTAAACAGGTTCAAGCTCAAACTCAAAGCATTTATTTCAAATAAACCAATTACAGGCACTTTTGAATTGTCAAGGGGTCGGTCAGTCAGAAAGATGGAGCTAGTTACCCATTCCAAAGCATAGTAGGTACCTATGGAGAAGAACGGGCAAGAAACTCCATGGACACTCTTTTAAATCAAAAAATGGTTACAAAATATTAATTACATCGTTCATGTTGAAATTATGCATATGAGAACGATGCAGAACGTTAAAAGCGCCCGTAATAAAAAGACAAAAGCAATTCAAATATTAAATTAAATTAAAATAAGCCGTGGCAGCTAAGAAATGACCAGTCCCCACTGACGGCGCCCGTTCACGAACATGACGCATGGATCAGCACCATACAGCTCAACCATTTTGAAGGGAACTTAATGATCCAACACACACGCCACCACCAGCGAGACATTAGAGTGAGCATGACAAACTCTCAGCCGCCAGGGCACATTCAAGTCAATGAAAGAAAAACCTATTAAATGGTAGCTTGGTTCACATAACGTTGTTTCCATTACAAAATTTGAGCACCGGAATTGATTGGCATTTTTTTTTTAATTCTTACTTATTTGTTTATATGATGTCCAGAGATCTCATTAGGCTCACCGTAGGTAAACATAAACATGATTAGTTCTCTTTCGAAACTAAAACAAAACGATCAAAATCTGTCGACCATGTCTGTCATTGCCCTCGTTAATTTTTGCACCGCAAACGTCCACTTCACTCGCCAGCATGCGCCTGCGACTAAGCGGTGACTTCCTACATCGCGTTCTGGCGGGTGGCCGCGCTAACGACGTGCTTTATGGGAATCACCCCCCGCCCCGCTGAGACCCTGGTAGTAATGGAAGAAAGAATGACTGGGTAACATCATCTAGAAGGATATTGGTAGCTTTTGTCAAAAGTGACACTGTGACGTATCTTCAAAGGCAAATATAAAGTTTCAACTTTGAGCAGGAGAAAACACCATGTATATACAAATGAGCGATGATGCCTTTAATGGAGGCAAATCTCTATACCCTAAGTCATCAATTCAGATAATTTAAGTAAACAAAGAAATGTCATTGTCAAAATGACAGGACAGTGGTACAAAACAATTTAATATTAAATTTTTCTATCTTTTCATTACAGTTAACTATTTATACGAGCTATGCAAACAAAATATCGTAGCCGAACAGTGTTTGTTCTGTGTCGGAGTCGCGGCTTATTATCATCATAATCAGCCCTTTTAAGTCCACTGCTAGTCATAGGCCTCCCAAAATCGCCGTTTTCCAAAATCCAACATGTGGCAAATGTATTGCCTGCAAGCTTCTTACGATATGAATCTATGAATGAGAGTTTTAATATGTGTGTTGTTGAAAATGTAAGTCGTTAAATAAAACACAAATTTAAGAAATTGCATTTATTAGACCACACACATACATCAGTCATTTAAAATTACGTCAATCTGATTTCAAATCCTTAATAACTAGTTGCTCAGATTAGGATTGGCTATAAAAAAATATTTTTCATTATGTGTCTGAGTCTGAACAACTATCGGATTCGGAATCAGATTCGTTCACACTTATGACAAACCTATCAGTAACTTCATCAATTATGTGGTCGAGTGTGCACATTTCATCTTCTACTTTTACAGTATGTCTAATACAGTCTGCCCATTTCTGCGGCGGAAAAGAAAACGAATGTTGTGAAAAGACGCGACTTTGTAATTATGTCAAACGAAATTTGAGAATGTTGGGAACTCCGGTAGTGTTACCAGTATCATAAAATATTTTATACCACAAAATTTTCTTTTTTTAATAACTTTGTTTAAAACCGAAAACTTATAAAAATTAACACGGTATAATAATTTTTTAATTATTATTTTAAAAATCAGAACTTAAAAGCAAATCTAACCTTGTTTTCCACCATTTTATGTGAATTACCATTAAGACGATATTTTTTTGATCTGTTATCACATTTGTTTACATAAATTATCTGAATTGATGACTTAGGGTATAGTGAGGGATAAAGCTACTTTCGAAATAATTGATTTTAAATATTATGTTCTAATTATATATTTTATTTTATTATACTGCCTCGTTGGTCTAGTGGTCGCAAGCGCTACTGTTGAGCAATGAGGTCCTGGGTTCGATTCCCGGGTCGGGCAAAGTGTTATCGGTTTTTTCCATCTGGAATTTCTCGGTAGCAGCCCGGAGTCTGGATTTGTGCCCGGTTGATGGTAATAGGCTCGCCCCCTATTACATGGGACTTAAACATAACTGGCGAAATGTGGGTGTGCTATAGGTACACCTCTGCCTAACCCTTCGGGGAATACATGCGTGATGTTATGTATGTATATATGTATTTTATTATAAGAATTGATTTTAGTTTTCCCTTAATGAGTTCATTTGTTTGTATATAATTTCGTTTCGTAGTCTCGATGAGGCTAACTAGCTAAACTGTAGCTAGTCTAGACTTTTATTTTATTTTACTTTATTTAAAAATTACAAAAATAATAATTACTAAAATTTTGTATAAAATATTATGATGCCCAATATACAGGCTGTGCCTAGTTTAGGTCCAATGATACCTCCATATTGTAATTTATATTGTTGGAATAAACAATTTAACTTTTTACTTTACTTTAAATTATGGTTTGACCATCTTTCACAAAGATGGGCATTGTGGCCTATGGTGATCTGTTATCTGGTATAATGAATCTATGAATAGTCTCTAACAAAGAAACATGGTGATGGAAGGTACCTGACTGTACCATCGAATGAAGGAAAAATGGTAATGATCGTATAGTATAGTTGGTAGAAGAATGAATTGATAAGAGGCTACTACCTCTAATCATCTTAAACAAAAATAAACCGGCCAAGTGCGAGTCGAACTCGCGCACGAAGGGTTCCGTACCATTATCTATAAAAACGGCAAATACGTTTGTTGTATGGGAGTCCCCTTAAATATTTATTTTATTCTGTCTTTAGTATTTGTTGTTATAGCGGCAACAGAAATACATCATCTGTGAAAATTTCAACTGTCTAACTATCACTGTTCATGAGATACAGCCTGGTGACAGATGGATAGATAGACGGATGGACAGTGGAGTCTTAGTAATAGGGTCCCGTTTTACCATTTGGGTACGGAACCCTAGAAAATGACTAAGCAGTAAAATGTCAGGCCATATTTAAATTCTAGACGCATCTATTTTAAAATAGTTACTGGCTGTAATCTATAAGAATAAGGATGACTGCACACGACAATGAATCTATAATTGGTGTAGACTCTAGGTCATCTACCCTATTGCCGAGCGACATTGTAAGAAATGATCAAAATTACATTCCAGTTGTTTCGGATGATTTACTGGCTGTCGCAATGGGTATTAAGATCTTAAATCTTCTATGAGGGCATTACTATTTCGCTAATACTATACTGTAAGGAGCCATGAAAAAATTTAAACATGTTTTAGAATGAAAATAGTTATACGAGTATACTGACCTCTCCCCTTTAATAACATGAAAATGTGGAGGGTGGCTGCAAGTAATTTATAAATTACTTTATGATTAAGAGCCTCGGTGTACCTATAGTAATTTATGAATATTCCTATTCGTTTTTCTTTCCTTCGTGACATATTCTCATGACATTTTTAGCACAGTACATAATGACATCTATTACCCTGTATTGCTAATATATTAGTTGATATTGACACATTGGCACATAAGGGGGCCTATTCATTGTTTCCAATTGTTTTGGAATCCACCATGAAGTAGTTTGTTATTTATTATTATTTTATTTATATAATAGGTTGGGGAAAAAGTTTCTTCGCATTTTTTAAGAAAATTCAAAACATTTTTTAATATAGTTTATTTACATTTAACTAAAGTATGTAGGTACTATTTTGTTCGATAACTTTTTGCCATCTTGTAGGTAGGGACATGATCCCATTGCTATAGAAATTTTGGGAGTTCTGATCAAAATACCGCGACAAGTGGTTTTGGCAGTCCTCTCGTGATGTTAACCTGACACTGCCTAAAGAATTCTGAAGAGACCGAAACAGGTGGAAATCTGAAGGTGCAAGGTCAGGACTATACGGCGGATGCATTAACACCTCCCAGCCAAACTCTCTTAATTTTTGCTGAGTGGCTAAGGATGTGTGAGGTCTAGCGTTATCATGATGAAAAACCACGCCCCTTTTGTTGATTAATTCCGGCCGCTTTCTCTCAACTTCTTGCTTTAATATCATCAGGTGTTCGCAGTAGAGTTCAGAATCGATGGTCCTGCCTGGTGGTAACAGCTCATAATGAATAATGCCCTTCCAACCCCACCACACACACAGTATCACCTTGTTGCGAGTTAACCCGGGTTTCGCCACAGTCTGTGAAGCCTGACCGGCCTTTGACCACGCCCTTTTTCGCACGTTCTTGTCGTACGTGATCCACTTTTCATCACCAGTTATCAGCTTCTTCAAAAATGGTTCGGTTTCATTACGTCGTAATAAAGAATCACACATGAGTACACGGTTCATTAGGTTTCTTTCAGTGAGCTCGTGAGGTACCCAAATATCGAGCTTTTTTGTGTACCCAGTTTTTTTCAAATGTGCCAAAACTGCTTTGTGGTCAATTCCCAGTTCCTCAGCTACGTCGTAACTACTGATATATTCGGATATATCAGTTGTTACGACGTAGCTGAGGAACTGTAGCTGAAAAAGTGGAGCAAGATCGGTCTTGCTCCACTTTTTAAAAAATGGCATCCATTTTATCCGTAATAGGGCGGACCAGAGCGACGTGCATCTTTGACATCAAAATTTCCGGATTGAAAACGCTTAAACCAAATTTGTGCTACTCTCACAGACACTGCACTAGGTCCATAAACATCGAAAAAAAAAATCGCGGCTTACGTTGCATTTTTACCTTTTTTTGTAGTTTTAGAATTTTTTTAAATGTATCGAATTTCTTCATTAGATTCACTCATCTTGACAGTACGAAAAACAAATGAAAATCACACATTTTCCTAATTTGAATTTGGAATTATGTTCTTTAAAATTTAAACTTTCAATGATACCGAAACCAGCCAGATACAAATAGTATAGCCAAAGAGATTTTATTACAAGTTCATACATACTATAATGCGAAAAGACTTTTTCCCCAACCTAATAGTCTATTATTGTATGTGATAGACAGACACAAACAATTACCCTCCAATACGAATTATTATAATGCAGTTTTCATGTAGGCACAAAGTATAGGTAATATCTAGATCGTGATCATTATACTATGTAATTTACTACGTTGATTATTTCGAAAAACATCCTTTAATAAACTTATTTCAGTAATTTTGTATAAAATAAAATAATAGCTCGATCCTGTTAACTTTTTAATACAATTATCTACTTTAATTTGTAACGTATTAAATTATCCTGTTAATCGTTTACAGTTTTTATTATTAAAGTTTAACGACTTTATTATTGGAAATCGTTTATGAAGCTGGGCGTATTGCAAATCATGCGCCTGCGTCGAAAATATCAGAAACGTTACCAGCGGGGTAATTACGTAACACACTAACAGTCGGAATGGGTTACACTTTGACAGTTCAACAACATTCATTGCGTTATTTACGTTGTTGAGCAGATGAATTTTTCGAACATATGAAGCGATGGATTAGCAATAGGCTTCAAAATGATTTAGATTGTGATAGATAGTGTGAAACGTAATTAAGGTGCTGGTACAGTCTCGTGGTTTGTTATAAATATTTTCAAATACTGATATTTAGTTTCATACTAAGGTGACGTCTTACAACAGCCTAGCGAACATGTAAAAATAAAAGGCGAGATCAAGGTCCAGAGGTGGCTGATTTCGCAAAAAAATATTGTTAAGTACCGTTCACATTTTCAAGAGCGCATTAAATATTTTTAAGATGAGGAACACAGAGCAAATCGACAGACACAGACTTATTTCCACTGTCTCACGTAGATACAATAACCTACCTTAACGATGTCAGAATATGAACTTAAAATCGCTAATTAAGAAATCTTAATTTCAAATAATGCAAATTAAGATAAGGAATATGCTTTGTGATCGTAAGATAAGTATCTACTTACAGCAACCAAAGCCGAAAACCAACTTAAATGCCAATTGTATCTAAAATCCGAGTCAAAACTATATCTAAAAATGATAACTATCTAACACCCGCCAGTCCCTAACAATAGGCAATGAATATAATTCGTTAACAAAACAGATAAAAAGATGGAACAATTAGATACCGTCAGACGCGCCACAAACGCACTTTTGTCTGTAAACACCTTTAGAGTGAACAAAAGTTTGTTATGACAGCCAGCTGCCGAATGGTGATAGCATTATTTTGGTGATAGTGATCTGATGAGCATTCGGGTAGAATGGGGGAAAGTAGAATGGTTTTATTTGGCAGAGCATTGGCAGCTTGTCTTTATTAAGATAACATAATAATGAACATTTTTTTCATTAAACCTACTAAATTGGGATGTTGTTTCTATATGGCAGTTGTTGGATAGACTGACGTTTTAATTCACTTAAGAGGGCGCACACCCGTCCACTAGCGCCACTCCTTTAAAAAAATATTATCTCGTGACTGAGAAGGAATTTTGAATAACGGCTCAATCAGCACCCTCGGTAAGTGTGTCTAGAATTTTCTAATACCTTTTATAAAGTTTCTTATTGAGACACGAAGCAACAAAATACGATCTAGAGGAATGTGGCTGCTTTTCTTTAGATCGAATTTTGTTGCTTCGTGTCTCAATAAGAAACTTTATAAAAGGTATTAGAAAATTTTAGACACACTTACCGAGGGTGTTGATTGAGCCGTTATTCAAAATTCCTTCTCAGTCACGAGATATTTTTTTTTTAGTGGCGCTAGTGGACCGGTGTGCGCCTTTTTAATTAAGTACTAAATCAATTTTCAGGACTGTCGCTATAAACCGTTTGGAACAGTCATTAAGGTTTAAATTGATGGATAGTTAGTAGTTAGTTTACGACCTAAGCACAGGAAATGTTTTTTGAAACATGGCTTGCCACTATGAGCATAAACTGTATCATTATAGTCGAACCCCATTTTAATCATCGAAATACCTACTAAACACGATATTAAAAACCATGAATGATAAATTACTCATTTGAATGTGAAACGCCACTGAAAAATGCTAAAGCAAAAAATAAACCATTAAGGAAAAAGCTCTTTAAAAAATGTCTATTAATTCCAAGACTTGACATTAGTCACAGTTTCTGATAATGAATCAATTGACAGTCACATTTTTTCGAAATCTAAATATAAGAAAACATTTATCTTTCAGTTGCGCACGCGTCGCTTTCAAAACACAAAAGCGTACGGGGAATGTGACGTCACAGGTTTACGTCACTCGCGACCGTCGCCATCTTGGAACGCCATGTTTTGTAAACAAGTACAAGAAACAATAGCATTCGGATATAGACAAACAAACTTCGCTAATGTTTGTACGTCATAGCGTACTGGAATGATGGTCGTCAAGATGATTGTAAGTTATAAGATAATAGAAGAATTCTTAGGAAAAATGGAAGATTGTTCTTGATACGCTACAGAAGGATATACGGAGAATATTTATTCTGATTGTGATACCGTGAATGGCATACGTAGATCATGCTATCGAAATTAATCAATATGACTATGAATGATAGACTGAAGAATGATGTGATAAGGCAACGGTGCGGTTTAAAAGAAGATGTAGTGACAAAAATTGAAAAGAGTATGCTAAGATGGTTTGGTCATGTTGAGAGGATGAATGAAGGGCGATTAACAAAAGCTATTTACAAGGCAGATGTGAGTGGTAACGCCGGGAGGGGACGCCCTAGGAAGATATATTATAGTGACCTTATTGGTGATGTTCTTCAGAAATGTCAGGTGCGTAGTACTCACAACCGGCGTGCGTGTATGACCAGATGTATGAACGTAAACGAGGCAAAAGGAGTATGTAAGGATCGTAGCAGGTGGCGTTCTGTAGTTTCTGCCTACCGCCATGGGATGAAGGCGTGAGTTTATGTATTTATGTATGTATCAATCAATAGTGTTGTGTGTGTGTTTTTAGTGTACTATTAGATATACCTCTGCCCATCCCTTTGTGGAAAACAGGCGTCATGTTATGTTATTTCTGTCAATAGTGTTCTAATTCATTCAATTCTTTTGGTCCAATATCTCTATAGACCCTTATTAGGTGGAATGAATTCAAGAAGATTCAATGATATCGACTCTTATAGATACATAACGATTCGTTCAATTACAATATTATTTTCACTTTGCAAAGCACCTGAAGGTATTTTCACGTATGTACAAAATCTCTTCGCAAGTCATAGAGAAATTTCAATTCCACAGCGCCCAACTGAATGCCAATAAATCCCACGTATTTGAGGTCCCTTACCAGCATTTGTAGTTAATGTACAAGAATGTACGTACTGGTCAGGAAATCACGATCTTCCTTATTTATTGGATCGTGGATCTGATAACTGATACGCTAAGTGCCGATGATGGGATGTAAAAACAAACGCTTTGTACTTTGTCCTTGATTGTACATCGGAAAAAATGTATGTAGTATTTTGAGATTTGCCAAAAGTGACGTGAGGAGTAAGTAGGATTTGGCTAAGATTTTTCTGTTACAGGTGTTTGCATTTCGGCTTAGTTTTTCCTACTACTGTATTTCCTCATGTCTGTGTCTGATTTTGTATCAAACGTACACACGGCTACATTAGATTTAGAACATCAATGTATGACTGTAGATTTGAAGACCATGTTCTATTTTGGAACCTGTTACTTGTTGACAGGCCTACTCCGTCCTCTCATACCTATTAACACTGTAATTTGAAAACATAGCAAAAGCCAATTATTTAAAAAAATAATAACCGTGGAGTTTCTTGCCGGCAAACGACCATTTCAAACCGTGTAGGTTTATGTCAAATTAATTGAATATTTTGAATGATGTATTGTTGTTAAATATTTAACAACAATAAATAATTCAAAATAATTATTATGATTTAATATATTTAAATTCCTTTTAGGAAAAGCAATCAAATAGGCAACATTTTTAAATCCATATTAAGATAGAAATAAAACATTTAGTTGCGGTAAACATGACGCAAAGTAAAACACAAAAATAATCCCTCCCCCCTCTATCTTAAGCGGAAAATGCTGGTAGGGTATACGCTTATACATAAAGTAATAATTAAATGAGGAAAATGAAGAAGTATTCTAAGTATGTAGAAGATTTGATCATAATCTAAGATTGCACATTCATTAAAATTGCTTAGATTAAATAGTAATAACATAAATAAATAATAACGTAATTACATATAGCATAATAATGTTTTATTGTTATTGATCACAGACTTCTGTTACCACGCAGATTTATCGGTAGATAAATGCGATATTCTTTATTGTTATACCATAATAATGTTTGTACGAGGTTACGGTATGTTCTTGAATGGTTCATGTCTCTTTACTCATCAAGACTTCTCCGTTCGCGATGAAACATTTGGTAGGCATGCAAATATGTCCAGCGGGGTAATTTCGTAACACACTAATAGCAGGAATAGCTTTCATTTTGACAGTTCAACAACATTCATTGCGTTATTTACGTTGTTGAGTAGACAAAGTTTTCGGACTTAAGAAGCAATGTATTAGCAATAGGCTTCAAAATGATTCATATTGTGATTGATAGTGTGTTACGCAAGATGCAGGTCAGGAACTTGAATTGGTCTGAAAGCCACAACTCCTGTAAATTCAGACTTCAGCAGTAGTAAAAATCCAGTAAGAAGTCCCGCTTCTTAGGCCCCCTTCACACGACGATCTGTACGATATTTTACAGTAAAAGTTGGATCCACAGATTAGCCTCGTTGGATCACACGTCATCATCTCGCTGTTCATACGATTAAAAACAAATGCAGTATGGTTTCATACTGCATTTGTTTATGCCATGTGATTCAAAAAGTATACAGTAAAATATCGTATTGATCATCGTCGAGTGAACGGGGCACTATTGTGATTAATAAAATAATAATATTTTAATTCAGATAACGTAACCATATGTATAATTATATTATCAATTGCATTGCATTGCATCAATTCCATATTAATTTACTGGAATGTATCTCTACATTTCGATAAAACCCAGAATTACTAATAACACACTATCTTAGTATTGTTAATTAATACGACTGCTGAAACGACGTAAGCAATTAATTACATTGCAGATTTTAGCACACGCCCCAATGACGTCATCATAAGTAGATGGTATTTCAAAATGTCACCTTAATACTTTAGCATTCCATATATCTCTAATAATTACATGTTTTAGGATATTATCCATAAGTTATGTCAAAAGGTATCCGATAAAGGAGTTACGCTAATTCTTGGGTAAAGCCTTCGTCATAAAATCACAGTATTTGGTTTATTTTTGTATTATTATGTTAAGTAAACGATGGAGTGATACTGTTTGCGAAACTCCCCAAACGATATTCTCCCTAGGGTGTTTTAGGGGAGCCAAAGAATGTCCAGTTTTTCTCTTGTGATACAGTGGCATGCGGTACGTCCTTCAACTGACCAATAGGGATTTAGAATAGACAGATGGCGAGAAAATCATTCCAATTTTGAAACTGGATTATTTAATTCCAGACTGGATTTGCTCTGGCATGAGTTTATCAATCATAATCAAATGACATGACTTCATGCCAGATTTTAACTCTTGGTCGGTAAATTTATATCATAAATATTAGTCAGGATCGGGATGCGTAATGGCGTCTTTCTATCTGCTAATAACAAAAAACCGCGATGACAAACCCATTTTGCATGACTTTTTACCATAGAAATATATTTAAAAAAAAACAGTTTTTACCTTTTGATTGCTGTGACAGTCATTAGCAAGGCCCATGTTTAACAGACGACATAAAAGATTAGGACAGAACCATGAGTCCATGACCATGACTGAGTATTATGTATTTATTTTATTTCTTATTTTGTTAGTTTTTATCTTTCCGTATGCTATATCGGTTGACGTCATAACGTCAAAGCCGCCTGTCGCTGAAAATCAGCGCTGGGGCTCTGTCTCGCATAGGGTCGTAGCATTATGCTGAGCGATGTGGCCGTTTTGCGTGGATGTGACGGATATTAACCCCCAAATTGTTCTTTTTGTGTTTGTGTTCTTTCTCTGCGTCATGTTTACTGCAAATAAACATATTTAGGTACTTCCTTTATCTTTCCAATAGTCAAGTAAAGGTGATGGCTATTACATTATTAAAAGCTACATAGTTTACCCTTATAAATTAAACCACTATCATTATAACTAAACGCCACAGTCCTCCGCAACCGTTTAAAACACTTTTAGCCTGATCAAAATCATTTAATAAGTTAATATTTTTTGTTATATCAATCTGTCACTGTTGTCTTTAATTATACGTTGTGCCGTCTAGCCGTATGGTACAGTGTACCAATGACTCGTGTAGGTCATGAGCAGGGTTGTCGCTTAAAATAAAAAACAAGTTCAGACTTGTTCTTCGGCTTGAATCACTACCCTTGAAAGCCATAGCCTTCCTACCTTTGAATATGGATCAGAAATCTTTAAATATGAGATTCCCGGCCTCTTGCAGTTTTTAGGATGAGCACGAAACACGTTGGTGGCAGGAAAAGATCTTGGAAGAAAATTTGGTTGGAGAATGGACTTGATTTGCTAGTCAACTATTTCGCCACACGAGTGTCCGCTGGGAAGATGCTGAGCTAACTGCCAACATTCTTCTTCTTTTTTTTTTTAAATTTATTTAAAAGGCTTTGTCGCTTAGCGACCACATCTGCCAACATTCAATAAACTGTTTATTTAAATGTCCAACAGAGATCTTTTCAGCCAAGCAGCCGTATATTACCTATATCCATCTAGCAGGGTAATTAGGTAACACACTAACAGTAGGAATGGGTTTCATTTCGACAGTTCAACAACATTCATTGCGTTATTTACGTTGTGAGCAGACAAATTTTTCGAACTTATGAAGCAATGTACACTCGAGAGCAATGAATCCGGGTCACTTAAAGAATGTTAAAAATCTCGGAAACTAAAAATGATAGGTTAATGCAATAAATTGTATTTAATAGACAATGTAATACTCCTTAAATGAAAGTAAAAAAAATATGAGTCACCATACATTTTATTAACACAAAATTACATAAAGAAAAAAACTGCTGATCTCTCCTTAAAACAAAAATAGGAAACATGAAATTTTTGAACTTTATTACGATTTTCTTGAATTTTAATACTTCGTATTGCCTCCTCGTGCTTCCATTACTGCGTTTACGCGGTTTGGCATGCTGTACACCAAGTTCCTTATACGATTTTGGGGAATATTCTCCCATTCCTCTGTGAGAGCAATTTTGAGCTCACGAAGCGTGATTGGGGGAGGTTTTCGTTGTTTTACGCATCTGCCTAGCTCGTCCCAAGCATGCTCGATCGGGTTGATATCCGGGCTGCGCGCTGGCCACTCCATACGAGTAATGTTCATCTCTTGAAGGTAGTCATTCACAATCCTACCTGTATGACGTCGGGCATTGTCATGCATAAATATAGCATCCTCACCTAAATTGACCATAAATGGACCAACGTGATCATTGAGGATTTCTTCCACATATCTTACGCTAGTTAAAGAGCCGTTTTCTATGATCACCAGCTCTGTGCGACTTTCAGAAGAAATTCCGGCCCACACAAGTACAGACCCACCACCGTAGGCTACTTTTTCTTCGATGCATGCTTGCTTGAATCTTTCCCCTGGTCTTCGATACACTCTGTGTCTTCCATCGTGCTTGTAGAGCATAAATTTTGATTCGTCGGAGAACATAACTTTTGACCAATCTTCAATACTCCAATTTACGTGGCTCTGGGCATATCTTTGTCTTGAAATACGATGCCCACGCTCCAGTTTAGGGCCGTTTGCAGGTCTAAGGGGTTTTAAGTTAGATTCAGCAAGCCGACGTCTTACTGTCCATGCACTTGGGTTACTTCCTCCGAGGCGTCGAAACTGATTTGTGAGTTCAGTTCCTGTGAGAAAGCGATTTCGAAGCATGGTGTTCACCAAGTATCGGTCTTCTCGTGCTGTGGTACACCTGGTTCTGCCCGTTCCTGGTCTGCGTAGGTTAGAACCAGTTTCTTCGTAACGTCGGAGAACTCTTTGTACTGTTGACAGCGACACACCGACAGTCCTGGCTGTATCGCGCTGACTCCGGCCGGTTTCCAGCATTGTAAGTATTCTGGTGCATTCTTCAGGCGTAAGCGACATAATTTCAGCTTGAATAATGAATATAGAGCACTATCAACATGGTTTATGTACCCACATAAATGACAGATTACAAACAAAAGCAAAACCAAATGCTGTAATTTCGTAGTTCCATCTTCGAAAGTGGCCCTTTTTCAAATTTGATTTTTTTATGATATAACTTTACAATAACTAAGAAGTTTTAATACCTTCATTTAAGGAGTATTACTTTTTCTATTAAATACAATTTATTGCATTAACCTAGCATTTTTAGTTTCCGAGATTTTTAGGATTCTTTAAGTGACCCGGATTCATTGCTCTCGAGTGTATTAGCAATAGGCTTCAAAATGATTCAGATTGTGATAGACAGTGCATTACGTAATTAGGGTTCTGGTCTGTCCAGATGGTCGCGCCCCCTTCATTTTGGTCCATCGATCCGGATTACTGTTGTAAAATAAGCTATATTAATAGCTAAATAAAAATATGTGATGGGTTAGTGACATCTTTAATATATATATTTTTAAATATGCCAAGAGAATTAACATATACGAATTTGTTCTATGTAGATAAAAGAACTTAAGGCGTCCACTACAGCCAGTATTACAACAATTACCATTAAATTGCGTGAAGCGACAACCCTGACCAACCATGCAGGACTCTTCATATCAGTTTTTATGTATATCAAAGATTTAGGATCACTGCCAAAGTTATCATAATATTTATGTTTCAAAGAATAAAACAAGACTACACACTAAAAACTTTATCGTTACAATTAAAATAACATTTTATTGAATAGATATTTTTTTTGCGAATTAAATAGCCGTGTAAACTTGTTTAAGGGTATATAAATTAAAAGTAAATGACGAAAAAATACCAAGTAAAGGCTTCCGCAGACGGGCGCGACGCGATGTGACTTGTAGAAAAATATCCATGAAGTTTTCATAGAAATTGTTCTACCAGAGTCGCGTCGCGCCTGTTTGTGGGACCCTTAAGAGTTTGTGGGAGCCATAAGTTGCATAACGATAATGAGACACGAAGCAACAAAATTCGATCTAAATAAAAGCGGCCACATTCCTCTAGATCGTATTTTGTTATTTCGTGTCTCAATAATGAAAGTTTATAAAAGGTTTTAGAAAATTCTAGATACACTTACCGAGGGTGCTGATTGAGCCGTTATCCAAAATTCCTTCTCAGTCACAAGATAATATTTTTTTTAAAGAAGTGGCGCTAGTGGACCGGTGTGCGCCCTCTTAAGGCTAAATGTGCGAGTAAAATAGATGATAATCAATTTCTGGTCCTTATTGCCTATTTGTAAGTATTTAATTTTTACTAGTTTCTTTTCACTGCGTTGCTGCAGTTTACGGCCCTGTATTATAGTGCAATAAACATAATCTTTGATCTCGAACAGGACCATTCTACACAGGTAAGTTTATGGTCCATAAAGAAACAAAATTAAATGATGCTTTTAATTCACAATCGTTTCATTTTTAAAGATATCGACAAATAGATGGCATTCAAATTCATGCATGAAACTGAAATAACCCACAGCTGAGCAGGAAAACGAGTATACGATAATTCTGTTTTTTTCTGGAAATCTCATCTGTTTTCTAGAAAGGATTATTCCCATGGGCATTAGAGGATGGTACATTGTACAGATGCACTACTAAGATTTTTTCGGGACTCCACGACTCAAACTAGAGATTGATATTTGAATGTATAGAAAAGTAATAAAAAAAAATGAGAAAGAACAATAACTAATGTTATAACTAGCTTCTGCCCGCGGCTTCGCCCGCGTAGATGTCGGAAATTATCCCACAGGAACGTGCTACCGGGACAAAAGTAGTCTCTATCCTTCCCCAGGATGCCATCTATCTCCTTGCCAAATTTGATCGAAATCCGTTCAGTGGTTTATGCGTGAAAAAGTAACATACAGACAGAGTTACTTTCGAATTTATAATATTATAGAATGGATTTTACCCTAGGTTTAAATTAACTTGCTGCACCCTACCACGGTCATGTAGGTGCTCATTGGTTTAACCCATTCTTTGTGTAGGTACATTGTGCAATAAATGAATAAATGCAAACAAGGTCAGGGCTGCAGACTTTTTCAATACAAAAAAAACTACCATAAAAGTTTAGCCAATACTTGTAATGAAGACGCAAAACATAAACATGACCATAGACTAACCACATTTTGACAGCTATAATTTTTATTACAGTTATTGAACAAACAGGCGCTTGCACAGTGCACAGGTAACGAGCCCGCATCTGCCCGAGTGCGGCATTGAACCCACTACCCCTAGCTCACTCCCCCATCGTACAGACACCTGTCGTGTTCGAGTTGTGATTTTATTTGCGAACTGATATATTTAAATTGCTTGTTTTAAAATAAGGGGTTGACTCGTTTTGTTTTATTTTGTAATTTCGGCAAAATAGTAACCGGGAAGCTGATGGAATTTTTTACTGCAGTCTATAAACATGTATGGTCTGTTTTAAAAGTATCTGATGGAAATGTAAACAAATGGATCAGCTGTGTACCTGTGCCAGTTTGTAGTGCCACTTACAAATTGGGAGCTTTGATTTGACTATTAAAATTCTAATTTTAAATCACCTAAAAGATGAATTAATTTTAACACCTCATATTTTCTTCGACGATTGTTTTTTTATTTTGCTCTCTGTTTATGTGAGTGTCCATAAATGGTTAAATTAAATAAATAAATATACTATTTAATAATGTTATTCAAGGAATGATGGTGATGAGAGATGTAAAGTTAAAACCTTCTAAATACAGATGAATGTTTTACTAATGCCCTTTATTGAGTGATTGCGTATGAATTTAACCTTATTTTTTTTTTTTTGGGTGGGAAATCATCAAATGACCTCTCCCGCTCTGGGCGGAGCGGAAGGGCGTGTCAGACTCTTACTGACTAAAACCCACCCGTGTTCCTTCAGTTGCCTGTGCGCCAGGGCCACAGTAACTCTTTCGAACAATCGGCGACCCCGGCAGGCATCGGCCCTATCGGACTCCGTCAATTATGCTGACATCTCTTTGAGGCGCGCGTGGAACAGAACGCGCCGTCGACCCGGGCCTGGTCCTTACCGGACGGCGAGCTGTATGAATTTAACCTGGGGCCTACTCTCGAATTAAGGCAACGAAGATACGGGCCCGTCCGTAAGTTTTTCGATACTTAGAAGCGAACCCTACTCCCAATTAATTAACTCTTTTGGACGGGCAAAAACACATCGGGACGACAACTGTCAAATCGTTTTATCATTAATTTTTAGTTCGGGCCCCGGACTAATGTTATGTCCGAAAGTGATACAGAGTAGGAAACATCTGTAACTTCGGCTAAAATTACGGACTTCGAGGTTTAATAGTAGGCACCCTGGACAGGATTTGTTTACACTGTCAACATATACTTTAGGAACAGACATTAGTATTATTGCTTAGTATTCCGTTGCTCACCCAAGGGACAACATAATTATGTCTTATGACGGCAATTTCAATATGAATTTTGCAATCCCGGGTGACAAGTAACTTTGGCTATTAGTTACAGGATTAGTATTTTCAAATGCAACTTCTGTCTCCATTTCATTCTTAGTTGACATTTAATTTACGTTATTCTCACACAATAACCCGACATGATATCCTTACTAACTTCTTAAGGATTCCCCCTTAATCTTTGTCATACCCTCTTTTAATCACTTCTCTGATAAAATAGTTGAATGATCATAAAGAACGAACTTATACTGAACACAATGCTACCGTGCCAAATACGACTCCAACCGAAAATCTATTGTCTATGATCAGAAGACGAACTTTAACCCCTCGACAAACTTACGATGCAGTTACGACGCTTCATAACCACCCCTATCCAATAAGGTATAAGGTTCTTTTCATCAGGGAAGGGTGGAAAATAGTCTTGATTAATGTTGTCGGATAGAATTCCCATTGTGATATTCACAATCGAAGCAGATTATGTTAAAACGAGTCGGATGACAAATGAATAAAAAGATTCCTTTTGCAATGGGAGAGGGGTTCCTAAGTCGTTATTTGGAATTCAACTTGTGAAGTAATTATTTAAAAATGAGGATTTGATTTGTTATGAATTTAAATCAATTTAAATAGGTACTGGTATTTGTCTTGTGAATGAAAATACAATCTACATTAAGTATAGATAAAAATATTTATTTAAAATATTAAATATCTACTTTACATCCACGTTGTTGGTCAACTGTTGAAGACAGGGTTTCCCAATAACCGTGGTGATATCAAGAAAAATCATCCAGAATAACCACGGCTGGCAGACGAATCACAGCTTGTGGCTATTAGCAGACAGTTGATCGCGTCTACCTATTCTTATGATGTCCTTAGGTCTCTATGATAAATGATTTTAAACCCCCGACGGAAAAAGAGGGGTGTTATACGTTTGACCGCTATGTGTGTGTGTCAGTCTGTGGCACCGTCATAGCTCTTAAACGGGTGAACCGATTTGGATGCGGTTTTTTTTTCTAGCCGTGGTTCATCAGGACTTTTTTGTGTCGGGGATTTTTAATTTTACCTATGATATTTCTGTAAGTAGGTTTGTTCAAACACTTTTACAAGGCAATAATCTTTTTAGAAACTAGATGAGGTCGATGTTTCCTACTCTTGCAAGATGCCCTCCTCGAGGAACCTCTTTATTTTCGAAACCTCACTGGGCTAAAATTTCAATGTCTTGGCAATTTTTGAACACAGGTGTTGACTGTCACTTGGAAGCAGACAAAATCCACTGCAACACAAAACTTCAACACATTTAATTTCCATAAAATCCCGTTTCAAAGCCAACTTTTTCATTTAGTTATCCGCGCTATTATGCATCGATATTGGTCGATAGCGTGATGAGAGTGCACGTCGATAAGTCCCGCGACGAGTCCGGAGTCGTGATGCCAACAATGGGAGTAGCCGGGATTTATTGCGGCCCGGGATCCGTGCCGGGATGATACTGGTGGGAATAGGGTGGAACAGACAAGGATTTTTAAATACAGATTTTAAAACATTAATGGCAATAGGCCCGCTATCTATATATCTATCGCCCTCTATTACACGGGACTTAAGGGGACTACATGACCTAAACGCAAATTTATAATGCCTAAAAATATATGATCCACTGCAGTGAACAAAGTCAGAAAACTATATGATATTCTTCTGGATATATGCTAGTTAGATAGTGTGTTGTAAACGTAATACAATTAACTTGATAACACATAACATCACGCCTGTATTCCCCGAAGGGTTAGGCAGAGGTGTACCTATAGTACACCCACATTTCGCCAGTTATGTTTAAGTCCCATGTAATAGGGGGCGAGCCTATTGCCATCAACCGGGCACAAATCCAGACTCCGGGTTGCTACTGAGAAATTCCAGATGGAAAAACCCAATAACACTTTGCCCGACCCGGGAATCGAACCCAGGACCTCATGCTCAGCAGTAGCGCTTGCGACCACTAGACCAACGAGGCGAATCGTAACTTAATTATTAAACATCGATAAAATTGTTAAGTGTGTAAAATTGTGGTCTATCTAGCTTTAACTTAACACACAATAATGTTATTACAAAGTTTTTTCTGTTTTTTTGTTTGTATTTTATGTGCCTTAAGCTGCACCCTAATTGCGTTCACACACTATCAACCACAATCTGAATAATTTTCAAGACTATTGCTAATCCATTGCTTCTTATGTTCGAAAAATTTGTCTGCTCAAGAACATAAATAACGCAATGAATGTTGTTCAACTGTCAAAATGAAAGCCATTCCTACTGGGGGCCAAGTCTACTAATTTACAAACGTCACAATGGTCTCTGCATTGTGAGTTTTTGACAGATTTGCCATACAAAATCTGTCAAAAACTAACAATGCAGAGACCATTGTGACGTTTGTAAATTAGTAGACTTGGTTCCCTGGTAGTGTGTTACGCAATTACCTCGCTGGGTGTAATAATTTTTAATTATTTCTTCTTCCTTTTAATAGGCTGAAAAAATTTTTTTTTCGTTCACTAACATTTAACTCTGGACCATCGATCACTAATATAGAACTTTCTTAGTCATTGATGCTCTGAACACAACAATCACCACCATACTGTAGTTAGTTACTTAAGGCGGAACCTTCAGGGTAGCCCGCGAAATTCATTTTTTTTTAGGTTTTTCGCAATTTGCAGGTCACTGTCAGGTTGTATTTTGATTAAAATATGATTACAGAATATATAAATATAATATGGCTTTACAGAATTATAATCATTACAATCAGCAATACAACTCCTTAAGTTAGAATTGCCCTCAAATGCCATGATTTCATGAAATAGTCCTTCATTAGGGTAATATGAACTTATAGAGATGTATTGCTGATTCTAATGATTATAATTCTGTAAAGCCATATTTGATACGGTCGCGAATCATATTTAGATTACCATACAACCTGATACTGACCTGCAAATTGCAAAAAAACCTAAGAAAATTTGAATTTCGCGGGCTATTTGGCGCACGCCCCTTAAGCGGTACAATACACATTTCAAAATCTACGTCATGCATTTGCTCATATTTCTTCCAAAGCGTAACAAATCAAAGCCATACTATTCTTTAGTTCCTGAAAAATGAAGCCGGCGTCACCGCGGAAGGCACAATAGCTCGATGTTAGAGTTCAACGTACCAACTTTGTTTATATCGGCCATTACTTACTAGTTTCCAAACCTCTGCCACTAACCTATGTTGTATAAGTAAACTTTATAATATGCATTGATCGTATGAAAAATTGATGAACATAATGCTGATCTTTCGTCCTCTGTGTTTGACCGTGAAATGGTAAAATGTTCGACAAAAGTATTGTTGGTTTTGTTGTTACTAGCGAAGAA
The DNA here is from genome assembly GCA_916610205.1 of Griposia aprilina. Taxonomy (NCBI): domain Eukaryota; kingdom Metazoa; phylum Arthropoda; class Insecta; order Lepidoptera; family Noctuidae; genus Griposia; species Griposia aprilina. The sequence continues at coordinate 12,167,255 of OU744306.1, forward strand.
GAAATAAGGACGCAATTGCGTCCTCTTGAGCCCGGTAATGTTTTCTCCTCTTGGGAAAAATTGTCTATACCTGCGGGGTAATTTACATTAACAGTAGCAATATTCATTTTGACAGTTCAACAACATTCATTGCGTTATTTACGTTGCTGAGCAGACAAATTTTTCGAACATATGAAGCAATGGATTAGCAATAGGCTTCAAAATGATTTAGATTGTGATACATAGTGTGTTATACAATTAGGGTGCTGTTTTAAGAAACTATACGGATTAACGATCAGACTTTGGAAATGGTGAGATGGTAGAGGAAGATAGATAGGATACTCCTTCTTAATGTACGCCATAAAAATAACAGATGTAAAAGTAAAATATTTACAAGTAGTGACACAATGGGCGGTTTTATAGCTTCTTTCTCACAACATTAGTTAGGTAAGAACTTACTTTTACATACATACAACCACCAATCTAGATAAAATACAGGGTCAAATTAAATCAGCTAGCGAAACTCCGCAGACGTGATGGGTATCGATATCTAAACACAACTAAATAAAAAGATTTGATGTGTTTATTTTTGGGTCAACGACCGCTAGTAATTTTGTTACTTGAAGTACTCGTATGAGCTGAGGTAATCTGTTTTGTTTTTGTTTTATCGTGTTTACCTATCACGTCTGTGAAAATTACATTAAAAAAAACTGATTGTTTTAAACTGACATTTCAAGTGACTTACACTACTCTGCGGTTGATACCCAAAAAAAACTCACTACCTTAATTTATTTTTTGTTTTATCATGTTTTGATATCGATAAATCACGCCTGAGGAGTTTCGCTAGCTAATTTAATTTGACCTCCCCCCCCCTCCCCTTTCCCGTCCCTTGTATACCTACATCTCAACTTTCAGCATCATAAAAACGAATACTGGATACAGTTATCACTACCGCTCGCTACCACTCGTAACCACTATAACCAATCCTATTTGGTTTGGTTTCCAAAAATATAACGATTCGTTTAATGTCGTATTGTATATTAGGAGAAATCCTATTTGTACGCATAATTCATTTGTATCGCTTTCTCCATTGTTTTGCTAATGTTATGAAATAAATATTTGTGGCCGTGACAAAGTTTTAGTGTTGAAATCTAACTGCGCTGTTACTTATCTTTGCACAGTTTAATCTTATCGCCCACTCATATATTGGTATTTCGAAATTAAGAAAACATGGAAGCGAATCGTCTGCTATTGAATTGCTTTCTTCATTGAAACATACAGCTTTTGTCTTGAGTTCCATTTTATCTATTCTCTATACCATAATCAGCCTATAATGTTCCCACTGCTGGGACTCAGGCCTCCTCTCTTTGAGAGGGAATGGGCTGGAATCCACCACGCAGGCCCAGTGCGGGTTGGTGGATGTCACATGTCTACGAATTTTTGTTTCTAGGACATGCTGGTTTCCTCACGATGTTTTCCTTCACCGTTTTGAGACCAGTGGTGATGAAATTATTTACACAAAGTAAAGCGAACCCACGACCTACAACTCGTAAGTCAAGGCCGTTACCACTGGGCCACCACTGCTCCTCTATACCAACTCTTCTCTATACCAACTTCGTATAAATAGATAAATATGGCACCAACATAATTCAACTTTTTAAATCCCTATTTTTGGTAAGAATATTCATAAATTAAACCTACCCTCTGTCTGCGAATTACGAGTTGGACTAAAACCAGGTGGTGATCATTTTTACCCGATACCTAACTGAAAGACATTGAGCCAAGATTGCAGGCGAAACGGACCAGTTCCTCTCAGTTTCAACACCCTTCTTATCTTATTATCTTCGCGACTCACAACAGCACAATACCACTTAGCGCTGGCTTCGGGTTCTTGAATGTAAACCTGCATAGAGTAGATAGAGACATAGACCACATTTAAGCATTAAGCATAAACCTACCTTAATTGACCTACTAGTACTAAGTCCTAAATAAGACATAATATTACAAAATTAACTGGAACCGTTCGCTGCAAGTGGACAAATCGTGAGAAACAATCCGCAATAATAAAAATGTCACACGTTGGTCCGTTCAGCGGTCTACAGGAATGCTCTGAGATTTTTAATCCGTGGATGAAGAGCCTTATTGTGAGGAAATAAGAGTGGTTTGGGAATAGCAAGTGTAATTGATTGTGGAGCGGTTTAGGGTCGCCAAATTATGAATTTAATTCAGGACATTTTAATTATGTTGAATGAGCAACGTTTTGTTGCTTGTTGCAAAATTTTACTTGGACATTGATGATTTTAAATTAATGGACAGCAGGTTTTTAAATGCTATAATTATATAAAACAAATAATTTCCCTATTATTTATGTATTTAACCATTTATGTACACACATATAAACGACAATAAGAAAGGAATAGAAAATACGTACAAAGGTGATGCTTATTTCTAAATAAATCTCTTCCAGCATACCTGCGCGATAGGAGAGTAGATAAAAAGAGATGTAGATAACGTGTGTAAGAGTAGAAGGGAAAACAAAACATATAAAAACATAAACATTTCCCTTATTTAAATATAAACAAACAATATGAGAATATACTTAGGTTTACTTCTATAAGAAATATCACAAAATTATATAACTTAAATGTAATTTTAAATAATATTATACATATGCAATTATATTATGGAGAAGTGAAAAGATAGTGTTCTTCCCTCTTCTTTTTAATTCTGCAACAGTTTGGCAGTCCCTAATGTCAAGTGGAAGTGAATTCCATAACCGAACCGCGTGCACTGTAAAGGAGTAGTAGTAGAATTCAGTTGAGTGGGGAGGGGATTTGAGGAGATCCCTGCTTGACTCTTCATCCCAAGCTATTCAGAAGTGAGGTTTTTCGTCTACTACAAAAAAATCCATACATTCACTGTTCGTGCTTCTTGAACAAACCTGAAAATAAATAACAGGAGGTATGTTATAACAAAGAAAACAAAACTCTTCAGACAATCGCCAACCCACATCAGACAGTCCTGGACAATTCCCACAAATCATGGCCGCCCTCATGAATACTAGTGAGGGATTGCAGATTTAATATGGTCCGTCATTATCGATAAGTAACGCGCTAATTTACTTGTCGTTGCCTTGTCGGCACGTCCACATTCCTAGGGATGGGATTAGTCGATAAAATTACTTTGACCTTTTTGCAAATATCCAATTTTGGATGTTTGGATATTGTAGACGTGGAGGATCGATCAATCTATTGTAATTGTAATGTCTTAGACGATGATTTTATGTACATTTTGGGTAATAACAATAAGTTTAGATTATGTTGGTTAACCAATGAGAGGTCGTCACGGCCCTTGCTTTAAATTAATCAACATTTTGAATTTGTGTATATTTTTGCTCTTTTAAAAACTTTTCGTGTCTCCATCTAAACACATAAACATCTAAACTAATATTACAATGACGTATTGCACGACTCATGATGCGAAGCATCAGAGAGTGCTTTACGATCGAAAAATTTTTTTCGCCTCATTTTGGCGGCTATTTTTATTATTATAGCCTTGTTAGTTCACGGAATCAAGATATTTTGCATACTATTGTCGAGATAATTTAATGGAGATTAATTTCATACTTTTTAAAAATTGATTTACTGCAATAGAATTGGAAAAAAACACCAAAATAGGTCAAAAAAAAATCCTGTCCGTCATGTGTGAAACCCGGAAACACTGTAACTTGTGAAAAAATCCATTATTTGAGTTAATTTTTTTTTTAAATTCTAATCGACAATTGTAGGTCACTGAATGCAAATGGCTAATTAATTCAGTGTCGTTTAATTACAATTAATAAAAAACGAAAACTACAAGACTGTACATCTATTTATATTTTTATTATTTATAGAATTGAATGAGATTATGAGGCGTGCACTTTTGGATTTTCCATTTTTTTTTTATTGTTTTGAAGAGGTAATCTTAAGAATTACTGATCAAATCACAACATTTCTTTCACTAAGAGTATGGTACTCTATTGCCGCGAGCCATAGGCTATGCTTTAAGGAATTGTTGATTTCCAAGAGGTCGGAAAACACGGGCAGAAACTAATCTTATATATATAAAAATGAATCCCTATTTCCCTTGGTCACGCCATCACGCCTGAACGGCTGGACCGATTTCACTAAATTTTTTTCTTGTGTTCGTTATTTTCCGGCGAAGGATCTTATGAAATAAAAAAAATTAAGTTGATCAGAACGTTACAAAATGTAAGAAAACTTAGGGCCAATATTAATTTTACATAACTGTCAGTTGTTTGAAATAACTGCCAGCGATTGACAGAATGCGCGCTGCAAATATCGTTTAACACAGATGGATCGGTTGATAAATGAGTCGATAGTTTTAGTTTTAGTCAATAGTCAAAACTAAAACTAAGCGACATATTATGACATTCATAGTTAAGACAGCACAACGTCTGTCGGGCCAGCTTGTATTCAAATAAAAGGCCGCCTAATTATAACAAAAACCCAGTAGATATACCAACAAACCATTCCTAACACTATACTAAAAAAAAAAACATTTTAATAACCACCGCAAAACGCTCATCTCTTAACAAAACGTGCCTCATTACTGTCACCTGTGCTTACCACTTCATTTGTAGCCGCCATGATTGTTTTATAATGCGAATTTTTATTGCTTACGCATTATATTGTCATCAAAATAAATGCCCGCCGGGTACGCGTGTTATAAATGGTGGGGGATGGCCCATTCTGTAGTGGAGTGTCGACGGGGGCCCATTATATTGGCCCGTGGATTAATGGGCATGTTGGCGTGTTCCAGGAGTAATATAAGAACCAGTTGTTAGACCAAAACCTGGTGAAATTGGTAGATCGAGATAACAACATAACATAACATCATGCGTTCTTTTTAACCGACTTCACAAAAAGGAGGAGGTTCTCAATTCGTCTGTATGTTTTTTTTTTTTTTTTTTTTTTTTTTTTTTATGTGTGTTAGCTCATAACTTTTTTCTGGGTGAACCGATTTGGATGATTCTTTTTTTATTTGATAGGTGGTGCTTCACATGTGGTCCCATTTCAATTTGATCAAGGTCTGACCAGTAGTTTTTGAGTTATCTTTAATATTGCATATTTTTTCCACTTAGTTTATATGGATGATGTGTTAATAATTTCCTGTCACTGTTATTTACACACCAAGTAGTGGTATACGAGTTTGTGTGGGGTAGGTACCGCAACTAAAAAGTGAAAAATAAAAACTTTTTTACAAAAAAACAACCGACTTCCAAAAAAAACACTAAAAGACGTGAAAAATAACTTTAATTTCGGAAGTCGGTGACCAAAAACGAAAATACAAAACCAGACACCGACTTCCGAAATTAAAGTTATTTTTCACGTCTTTTAGTGTTTTTTTTGGAAGTCGGTTGTTTTTAGAACACCCACGTCACATTTCGCGAGTAATGTTTAAGTCCCATGTAAATTGGGGGCGAGCCTATTCCCATCAACCCGGCACAAATCCAGACTCCGGACTGCTACTGAGAAATACCCGATAAAAAACCCAATGACACTCTGCCCGATCTGGAAATCGAACCCAGGACCTCATGCTCAGCAGTAACGCTAGCGACCACAAGACCAACGAGACAGTAAGTAAAGATCGTACAAAACTTTGAGCCCTCTGAATGTAGGCCCGAGAACGAAACCGCGCATGGTACAGTTGAGTGAGAGTGAGAGAGTTCCCTCGAACACTTATATTATGCATACTGCGCAGCCACTCGCGTGCAACTTCTGAGAGCTCATAAAGTTTGGCGCGAACTGTATCTACATAACCAAGAAAACCGCCAGTTTTGTGGGGCATAGGTACACCGACCATACCAGTATGACTATTTGAATTGCTGCAATGCCAATAAACGCATTTTTCTTTCTTTCTTTCTTTCTTTTCTTTCTTTTCTTCTCTAACTCGTCATTCTGTGTGTAGTGTATGTATTTAATATATATGTAAACCCTGTCTCATTCACACAAGAGGGGTGAAATTACTTTACTCAAGAAAAATAAGAAACTGATGACTTTACTTGGATTTACTTACATAAGGATACATATCAGACTAATGACTTGTAACTGGATTTGCCTTAGTTATCAAAAAATATAATTGATGAATATAACTGAATTTACAAAAAAATACGAACTAACTGATGACTAGGCAGCATGGTCCCTGACCCTAGCCTATTCCACAAGGAACAAAAGAAAAAAAAAATAGCTGCTGTCACTAATGTCATCTGTCAGCGACGAGAAATGGCGGGAAACAGACAAAGTGAAGCAGGGTCTGCACGATAGAGCTTGGTGTGGTAGTGAGCCAGTGAAGGGATATCGGAATAAAGAGGATTCTACACTGTGCAAGCGCAAAAATGCTTCTCTGTATTACCAGAGGCTTTTGCTTGCACTGCGGTGCAACAATAATAGGCCAATATTATGATTGCAACTTTTATTATACCCTATTGTCTCTCAACCTTATCGATTTCCTGTTAAAACCGATATTTTTTCCACACCATGATTTATCACCGACGATGTCCTCCAAAGTTGTCAAATTGGTCAATTTAGCCGGCAAATTGGGCAATTTAACCATATTGCCAACAATAAGGAGATAATTTTATTTAAATAGTTGTAGAATAATGTATTTCTGTATCTCTACTAAGTATTTTAGGTAATCATCGGGTAATTTTAGATCTTTATCACATTGACTCTTGACATTAAGATGGTAATTGTGTTAAATTACTTATGCGTCGCCGAGCCTCAAGGCTTAGAGGTCAAAGTTTTCGGGCAGACTTGCCAAATATTTTTTATGTAGGTAATCACTCGACCACCTCCTAAAATACAATATGTCACTATCAGCATAGGGCCTACTTTATGCCAAGATCTATAAGTAATCACTAATCAGTCATAGAAGGAAAAAGAAAAGAAAGTACAACTAAGGTCCTAGTTGTCATTTGTTTCAAAGAAGTACCTATCAACACCACACATTGCCTTCTACAGTCAAACGATAGCTGTTTCATTTCGAAGGCTGTCGGTGAAATTAAAGGTATATGATGCTTTAAGGCGCGACACGCAACGCTACACAAAGGTACTGCCTGTCGCACCTGTTTGAAGGACCCTTTATGTGTGTGATATACACGTGGGCATAATAGGCTAGTGGCTAAATAATAACAGCCGCACGGGTCGATCGATCAGGTTAAGCTACGTTTGCCGCGGCAGGTCCGTGGATGGGTGACCATCTTTAAATACCGAGCACGTTAAGCCGCTGGTCTCGGCTGTCATTCGTCGATCTTTGACAGTCGTTACGGGTCGTCAGTAGCCCGAAAGTCTGACTACCAAGGGGTATCGTATTACCCAGTAACTGGGTTGTGGAGGTCAGATAGGCAGTAGCTCCATGTAAAAAAAAAAAAACTGGTATTCAGCTGCATCTGGTTAGACTGGAAGCTGACCCCGACATAATTGGGAACAGGCTAGGCAAATGGTGATACACGTGGGCATAAGATGGTGATTATCTTATCAACCTACCATGCTTGACGTTATAAGCAGTTCCTATTCTCCTCTTATAATTTTGAGCTCGAACAGATGCTTCAATTGCTGGAAAACAAGCCAAGAGATCGTGCTGGCAATATTGTCATCACATGTCAAAGAATTACGAGTTACCTAAAGCATTGGGTACCCTCTTAATTAAGACGTACATATAATATACTTTTAGCGTTAAGACCACCCATGGTCTCACCCTATGTAAAATTTCTACATTTATATCTGTAATTTTTATTGTGTACAATAAAAAGAGAATTCTATTCTATTCTATTCTACATAATAATCTATTCAATTAAGGATTATTAAAGTTTTAAATATTATACACAGTTCGACATTATAACAGTAATATTAAGAAACCGTTTCCCACAAAAGTGTTAAACTTAAATTAAAACAGAGCCATCATAAAAACAACCGTAATTTTATGATATTAACGCCTTCAGCGCGAAAACATCAATAAAGCAATATAATGATTTGCAGTTAGTAATTAAAATCCGTTCAACGCAATAATTTTTTAATCAGATGACAGTAAAGTTTTTTTTTTTTATAAATAATGAATGCCTAAAGCTATGGCAGATGTAAAATGATTTATGAATCCACTTTTTAATGGTTTTTCGAAAAATATTCCATAAAAATATTTTGTTAAAAAAATCAAAACATGTGCGAGTCTGTCGTACTGTCACTGTCCCTATGTGTAGTAGGAAGGTGTGGTTTTGATACTTTCCAATTTGATGAGGGTAGAAGTTTTTAATTTAGGATTTTCATTTAATATTATCACGTCATTACTTTCTCATTTTAATTTTGGTTTAAATTATAAACATAATTCAATTACGTTGTTTGGCTAATAACCGGATAAAGATTGCTAGTGGTGCTAGTATCAATGCTACTATACATACTTTACATTTTTGGATTACAAAGTGAACTAAATGCATGTAAATGTTTATTATGTTTGCCGTCAAAAGAACAATTTTAAGTTAACTTTATCTTCCACTTAATTGTAAATAAAGTTCAATACCCCTTGGTCAGGAAGTTATCACTTTGCTGGGTTATTCGCACCTATGTAAGTACTTGTACCTAGGTATGACTGGTGTTTCTAATCAACCTAATCTTTTTCCTATACAATATTGTTTTTTAAGTATCAACATCACACCATCCTCCTACACTCACCTATAACACACACTGTAAAGGTATCCGATACCCATATGTTCAGTTTTTTGGTGAACCGATAGGTTTTCATGCATTTTTTACCAAAAAATAAAAAATAACATCGCGTGCGTTTTGTTTATTGCGAAAAATGGAACTCGATGCTGAGCCCGCATAGATGTGGCGATTGAATTTAAATGTGATGCTGGGAAACCTTCTGTTGTTTGGAAACGATTACTTTTTTTACGTAAAAAACGTAATGATTCATGTTCGTGTTTAGAGATTGATAGATAGATTGAAAAACCTCTTTATTAGAGACTAGCTTCTGCACGCGGCTTCGCACGCGTGGGTGTCAGAAATTATCCCACGAGAACGTGCTACCGGGACAAAAAGTAGCCTATGTCCTTCTCCAGGATTCCATGTAACTCGTTGCCAAATTTTATCGGAATCCTCTCAGTGGTTTAAGGCGCGACGCGACAGCCCGACACAAAGGCGTCGCCCGTCGCGCGGCACGCGGTGCCTTTGTGTCACGCTTTCGCGTCGCGGCAGTGTGCACGAGCCTTTAGGCGTAAAAAGGTAACATACAGTTTTATTTTCATTACAAGGAGTTTTTGACAGATTTGCCATACAAAATCTGTCAAAAACTAACAATGCAGAGACCATTGTGACGTTTGTAAATTAGTAGACTTGGCCCCCTGGTAGAGTTACTTACGAATTTATAATAATAATATTAAGTATGGATTTCTACGAGTATTTCCAAAGAGAATTAAATAGCTTATTGACAACTCAATCTGCCTAGCCTCTTCCCAACTACGTAGGAGCTCAGCTTCTAGTCTAACCAGATGCAGCTGAATACCAGTATTTTACACGGAGCGACTGCATGGCTGCCCTCCACTACTCCTTGGTAAGACTGGTTGTCAAACTTTCCGGTCTCTGAAAACCGTAACGACTGCCAAAGATCAACAAATGACAGTCGGGACCAACAGCTTAACGTGCTTTCCGAGGCACGAAGGAGTCTCGGTACGTACAGATAGTCACCCATCCACGGACCAACCCCGGCAAGCGTAGCTTAACCTCATGGATCGACTCGTGCGGCTGTTATTACTTACCCACGACCCCTCAGCTTATTGACAACTGACACTTCGTAAATATAATGGTCGCTTGTATGACTATCTTATCCTATAAGGTCTTATCTGAACTATTATAGATTTGGTTTCCAAAGAAAGCGATGAACGGTCACACAATAACAGCTGTACTGTGTGATGTTTGAAATCTTAATGTCAAATACTGCACCCTAATTGTGTAACACACTATCAGTCACAATCTAAATCATTTTGAAGCCTATTGCTAATCCATTGCTTCATGTGTTTGAAAAAATTGTCTGCTCAACAACGTAAATAACGCAATGAATGTTGTTGAACTGTCAAAATGAAAACTATTCCCACTGTTAGTTTGTTACGTAATTACCCCGCTGCCTGGTGAAAAAGAAAGATTTTCATGACCGCCACCCATTCTGTGCGAATTCCCTCATAAGCACACGTTTTAAAGCCCACTGTAATTCTCATTTTTAAAGTCTAAACTCTGCTTTTACCCGTTTTCACTTAAAACACAAAATTGTCAGCTCATTGGCCACTTAGAGGTAGTATAGAAAGACAGAATTATAGTATGATAAATCACAATTTAATTTAAAAGAGTGTCCGTGAAGTTTCTAGTCCGTACTTCTCCAGAGGTACCTACTACGCTTTGGAATGGCCAACTAGCTTCATCTTTCTGACTGACCGACCCCTTGACAATTCAAAAGTGCCTGTAATTGGTTTATTTGAAATAAATGCTTTGAGTTTGAGTATTCTAGCTCCTAATATATTCTCCTCCTCAGCTCACTCTGCACCGGATATAATGCAACGATACACGACTCCACGTCTTATAATCCAAAACGGAATTCCAACATAAATAACGCACCATATTCAGACCATAAATAACCTAGAGTTCTCAGTAGCCGCCATATTTGTTTCGTTATTGACATATTTCAAATTAATTATTATATCAACCCGAATATCTTTTGACATCAGTGGTGTAATAGTTTGCACTAATATTATAGGAATTACTTAGTACCTTTTTCAATGCCCTAAGAGATTTCCCGATGACCTATCATCGAAACCAGTGGTAACAGCCGCGTCTTACGAGTTGTAGGCTGTAGGTTCGAACCCAAACAGGCGCTTTACTTTGTGTAAATTATTTCATCAGCACTTCTCTCAAAACGGTGAAGGAAAACATCGTGAGGAAACCGGCATGTCCTAGAACTAAAAAATCGAAAACATGTGACATAAACCAACCCGCACTGGGCCCGCGTGTTGGATTAAGACCCACTCCCTCACCGCGAGGAAGCCTGTGTACCAGCGGTGGGAATATTATAGGCTGATTATGCTATCATCGACTAATACTAGACACCCATACTATAACTAAATTAATATAAATGCGAAAGTAACGCTATCTGTCTATCTACTTATATCTGTTACCTTTTCACGCCTAAACCACTGAACCTATCGTAATGAAATTTAATAGATAAGTAGGTAGCTTGGGACCTGAATATTTGGTTAAAAAAAAAAATACTTATATACAAAATATACGCAGCCGAAATCGCGGGCCAAAGCTAGTCCTAACTAATATTATAAATGCGAAAGTAAGTTTGTTTGTTTGTTTGTTACCTTTTCACGCCTAAACCACTGAACCGATCAGCCTGAAATTTTGCATATACGTTGTGAGGTGTACAGAAACGGACATAGGGTACCTTTCATCCCGAAAAAAAGTACTGTTCCCGAGGAAAACAACAATAACGTTCTTATGATAATAGATGGCGCCACGTGTCTTTCGAATCATATTTGAATTGTAACCCGAATTGATTGTCAAAGTCTAAATTAACGCGAACGAAGCCGCGGGCAAAAGCTAGTAAAGTATAAATCAAACAGACGAACAAAATAATTTCGCCTACGAGCCTACGAGGCGAAATAATTGGAACATTTTTAAGATTATTATATTACACCCGTTTTAAATAGAAACAAGTAAATTAACACCTCGTAACAGAGCTGTTGTCGTTAATTAAGGGCACAAATTAAGCAATAATTAAAAGTAAAGCGACCATTTGAAATAAATTACTTAACCTTGGCGAGGTTCCCATGGCATACTTTGGAAAATTGTTAGATCCTATGCAATAGACACAGCAGATGCAGATTGTGGCTGTGAGAGTGAACAGGCTTCTTCTAGGTAAGCTCACAACATCATCGACTTTGTCCCTGTCATCTCTAACCTAGACTAGAGTCAAGAGCAAACCCATCTCAAATGAAAAATAAATAAAAAAAATAGACGTTACAGTGAAATTGACAAAAACTATGCCAATTAAAAGAAGAGATTTATTTAATAAATATAATATGTTGGTAAAGTAATTCAAAAAATAATTTAATAAGGAACTAAGCAACTATGACCAATTTTATCTTAATCTACTCTTCAATGTAATCTTAATTAACTGAGGTACCTAGTCGTCCACTGACTAAGGGGCCATCCATAAAGTACGTCACACGGTAAGGGGGACGGTGGCGGTCAACAAAGTGTGACATCCTGTGACGAGGGGAGGACGAGTTATAAGCTTTGTGACGTCACATGTATAAATCTAAACTATCAAAACCTTCACCACTAACGAAAAAAATTAAAATATTACCAACTTTAACAACATTATCACAAGGTTTAATTTAAAATTGCAAAATATATACATGACCGAGTAATATGACCACCTATGACAAGGACGAGCGGGGGAGGGGGAGTTAAAAAAATTCTTGTGCGCCAGCGCCAACATTGTTATGCAATAATGTCACTGACAGCTATTGAATGCGGTTAAGATGATTGTGCTGATTGCATTCAGTTTCATTGGAGAAATTCGTCCAAAATGCGCTACAGATTTTTGTAAAGTTCTACCTTTTCATTTTAAGGCCCTCTTGTAGTGCGGTGTGTCTTGTACAAAATGTGTTCTCAACATGCCCTTAAAACAATAAGCCTTATCTTTTGACATTACTTTTACATGGTTTCATGATGGAATTTCTTCAAGGTACACGTTTTAAATAGCGATTTAGTGTCATCTTTATGTTTTTTTTTTATATAAAGCCAATTATTATAACTCACGTTTCTGTCTTCACACAGCGCTTGAACGCATGTTCAATTTTCCTTTAATTTTTTATTTTGTGCGCAACATTTACATTTGGTTAGATTTACGGAGGTTAAACAAAGTTAAAAAGTAGGTACAGTGCAACCTCGCCTTAAATTCTCAACCCTATATTATCCAGCGGGGTAATTGCGTAACACACTAACAGTGGGAATGGTTTTCATTTTGACAGTTCAACAACATTCATTGCGTTATTTACGTTGTTGAGCAGACAAATTTTTCGAACATACGGAGCAACGGATTAGCAATAGGCTTCAAAATGATTCAGATTGTGATACATTGTGTGTTTCGCAATTAGAGGGCTGACCTATAAAATATAAAAGGAAGTTATCACCTAAATAATATAAATATATAAACATTACTTGTCACTGAGTAAGACTGCACCTAACGTTTACCCAATACTGTTCCACCTATTAAGTTACATTAGAGCTGCCGTACGTATGCCATACGTCTATTAATGTGTGTTGAAATTAGACATATTGACGTGTTTTACTACATAATATATTCTGTTGATATAAAGGGGCAATTGAAACGTGTTTGGGCTCTAATTTCGTCAAATTGATTGGTTCAACGGTAAAAGGATCTAAACTGGATCATAACTTCTTTAAATCGTCGCCTTCTTAGATAACTTGCATAGAGCTTTGCATCCATTTAATAGAGCATCTCAACGACATACTTTTTCCGTGATACTATTTAAAAAAGCTTTTCATTAAAGATACGGTTTTTTGGAAAAAAATCTACCAACAAGAAAGTATTACTAAATTATTAAACATTTTCTATCTTGGTCAATACAAAACCTACACATGAGGTATTGTTTTCATCGGAAAATTTATATTGCTCTGTGATACATATCTGGCTGTTATAAAAACGGGCGTTTTTTACTATAAAATTGAACACCAAAGTAATGTACAATAATCTCTTTACCAATGCAATACTATCAACAGCGCTTGCAGCCAGCCCCCTACTTCCATTTATAGTGACCCTGAAGGTACACCCGCGTCTCAATACAACAAATCAGAAATCAGAAATCAGAAATCATTTATTTGCTAATAATGTAGGTATACAGATATGATGGTAATTTCAATTAGAGTCCCGATACATTTTGCCATACGGCATGCAAAATTATTAAACATAAAACATTAATTATACAAACAAAAGCCTTCAATTCATTAAGCAGTAATAATCATAGCACTAATAATCATAATAAGACAAACATAAATGAAAAACAAATAAAAATGTCAATAACTTAAACTCCAAATGTATGTCGATCAATTGAATTAAAAATGTCAGAAAATTAAATTACAAATGTCAATAAATTAAATTTAAAAATAAAAGAGAAAAGATAAAGAATAAATTCAATTACAAATATAAATAAAATGGCAAAAAAAAAAAAAAAAAAAAAAAAAATTATAACATTAGAATTGTAATAATGACACTAAAATGTTTTGTCAGTGAGAAAATCTTTAATTGTATAATAACACTTGTCCAGTAGCAGTTTTGTTAACTTTTTTTTAAAAACTTTGATGGGTAATTCTCTTAAATGTAACGGCAGTTTATTATATATAATAGGACCCATGGTTAAGATGTTGTTTTTAAGTAAAGCCGTTTGGTAACCACCTGTATAAAGTTGATTCTTATATTGAGATCTCATTGGTCCCGATCGTTGTCTTTTATCCACTACTGACGCAAACAGGTGCTTGTTCGTTCTAACAAAAAGGGCTACTTCTAGTATGTACAACGATGGCAACGTAAGTATTCTTAAAGATTTAAAAACAGGTTGACAGCTTTCTGTAGTTTTAAGACCTGTCATTGATCGAAGGCACCGTTTTTGGGCCCTAAATATCCTTTCTCTCTCACTGCAATTTCCCCAAAATATGACACCAAATCTCAGTAACGAAGCAACTAAACCATGATATGCTGTTACTAACGTATTTATGTTAACTTTTTTTGAGAGGCTATAGAGTACATACGCCGTTTTACTTAATTTATTACACACGTTTTCAGCTTGATGTTTCCATGTCAGTTTATTGTCTATGTGTACTCCTAGAAATTTTGTTACTATAGTTGAATCTACGTTTTGGTCATTATATTTTACTATCATATTCTCCGGTTCTAGTCGCTGGTAGAAATGCATGACTTGTGTTTTATTTAGATTTATCACTAGATTATTTCTATTAAGCCAATCTATTATAGTTTTAAGGGTGTCGTTTATATCTCTATTGTATTCCGTTTTATTTATGCATTCAATTATAGCTGTGCTGTCATCTGCAAATAATGTCATTGGATGATGAATTTGACGCGGTAGATCGTTAATGTAAAGCAGAAATAATAATGGCCCAAGTACACTACCTTGCGGAATCCCAAACTTAGGTATTCTGCTAGAGGATAAATATTTTATTTCACGCTTGGTTTTAGTACATACTCTCGATATTTCTGTGTACTGTTTCCGATCAGTGAGGTAAGACTTTATTAGGTTTAGTACGTTGCCTCTTATACCGTACGCTTCAAGTTTATTTAACAGGGTGTCATGTTTTACATAATCGAACGCTTTTGTCATGTCAGTGAAAATTGCACATACAGGATTTTTCTTATCCACATTATTCATGATCACTTTTAAAAGGTCAAATATTCAAACACACACAAAAACACTCTTTATCACACAGACATAAGCACCAACTGTCGCTATTCGCTTATCATTAAGCATACAGTCTTGGGGGCGAAGTATCAAGAGAGGATATAGAGCGCTCTTTGTGTCTGGCAATGTGGCGGGAATAGAATATCGGAGACACATTCTATTCTCGCCAGCAGAAAAGGAAACTTGTCAACAGGCACAATGACAAATAAATTAGGGCATCAGCAGCTTACGCGAAGCTGCTGACGACTTAATTTATTTGTGTGCCTTAATTTTTCTGCTAATAACAACAGTAAAGAAGAACTCCACGACCTCATTCCACCGGCCCCCTTCTACCATCGGACATCTAGGCGCACTGCAAGTTACCATCCCTACCTAGTTGCTATTCCACCAATTCGCACTAAGCGCTTCCAAACATCTTTTATAATGCGCACAGCAAAAGAGTGGAATTCTCTA
Source organism: Griposia aprilina (assembly GCA_916610205.1). Lineage (NCBI taxonomy): Eukaryota > Metazoa > Arthropoda > Insecta > Lepidoptera > Noctuidae > Griposia > Griposia aprilina. The sequence continues at coordinate 12,183,234 of OU744306.1, forward strand.
CCTGCGTCTGTGTTTCCGACCGCATACAACCCAAATCTCTTCAAAGTGAGAGTGAACAGGCTTCTTCTGGGTAAGCTCACTCCATCGTCGACTTTGTCGCTGTCATATCTGACCTAGAGCAAATCCATCAAAAATAAAAAATAAAAAAAGGAAATTCAGGAGTCTATTTGCAAAGGACTGTTGTAGATATTTAAAGAGAACCAGTCATCATTGGAAAATGAAAATACACCTGCTGACGCTGACGTTAACCAACGTGAAAGATTAGGTACGTAGGTATTCTGCGCTATGGGATTTCGTATTTAATGTTTCCACGAATCACATTTATAACCATAATACGTTATACCGTAACGTATAAAGCTGCGTTCAGATATGTTCTTTTGTCCGTACCGTTCCTCTGTTCCGTATCCGCGTCGCGTTCCAAGAACGCTAGTTTGGACGCGAGGTATCGGGGCGTACCTCGATACGTTCCGAGGCACAGTACCGTTCCGAACGGCTCACGGCGTCCAACCAAACTAGCGTTCTTGGATCGCGACGCGGAAACGGAACAGAGGAACGATACGGACAAAAGAACATATATGGACGAATTTCTACGTTACAACGTTGAGGGATAGATATTGTGATCACTGTATAGATTGCTAAACAGTGACATTATTAAACCTCGCCAAAAATATGGACACAATCCTCTTGCCTTTTACCATAATAATAACTTAGTTGTAAACTCACCCTAAGAGAAAGGAGACTTTACTGGGAACCAAATATCGCGTCCTATAGCTTGTCTTACGAATACTCTTACGCAACTCCTGTCCCAGTCCCCGTGTCCTGTGTGGTCTACCCGTATTCCGAGGCACGTGCTGCTTCAGCTGCCGTCACAAAAACAAGGAAGTGCACGCATTCTGTAGTCCGTAAGGTTTTTATTCACCAAGTGCACAGTCAGTGGTTTGATGTACAAGTTGGGTTTCAGTTACGTTTCGGTTAAGGAGGATGTGCCGAAATTAAGGCCGAATTTCTTAATTGAAACTTAACGCGATCAGCCAATCTACAACGCATAGAGCTGTCAGTATCAATATTACACCGCAATTATGACAGTGTCAGCGCTTGAACGCGATTTATATGTGCATCGCGATTAATTTTATTTGTGAAATTCGCCCTAAGAGCAATGCTACTTAACTTGAACTAGGTGCAAATCGTTGTGTCTGAAAAGGATAAACTATCCGCTGCACAAGGTACAAGCCTGTCTTGTACCTTGTGCAGCGGATAGTTTATCCTTTAACCTTATCGCGATTAATTTTATTTGTGAAATTCGCCCTAAGAGCAATGCTACTTAACTTGAACTAGGTTCAAATCGTTGTGTCTGAAAAGGATAAACTATCCGCTGCACAAGGTACAAGACAGGCACAGGCACAGCTAAATAATAAATGGGACATAAATATATTACCATAATGCGCATGAAAATGAAAAAGCAATTATTTATTCAGAAAACAAAAGAAATTCGTACTTACCTCTTAGAAATCTTGTTTCATTTCATATTTCTATAAGATAGTTTCAAGACAACCAGGCTTCCCGAGAGTGGGGCAGTGGTAGCCCAGTGGTAACGGCCGCGACTTACGAGTTGTAGGTCGTAGGTTCGTTCTCAGACAGGCACTTTACTTTGAGTAAATTTTTTCATCACCACTGGTCTCAAAACGGTGAAGGAAAACATCGTGAGGAAATCGGCATGTCCTGGAACCAAAAATTCGAAGACATTTGACATCTACCATCCCGCACTGGGCCCGCGTGGTGGATTTCAGCCTGCTCCCTCTCACCGATAGGAGGCCAGTGTCCCAGCAGTGGGAACATTATAGGCTGATTATGCTTATGCAGGCTTCCTAAACCAAGATTACTTTGCCAAAAGAGCAACCCATTGCTTTCTAAATGAAATAGAGACCAAGTCATGTCTCCCCTATTACAAACACATAAATCCCCATAACCAAATCAAAAATTTGAAAAAATCACAATCATTCGTTCCGCACGTGTTTGAAGCACATGTGTATTATTATAAGGACCATTTTTCGAATCAAAAGGAAGAATCGGAAGTCCCGACATCCCAACAGTTAAAAAAAAACCACGCCCACTCATAAGTACTTGTCGAAAACCAGGATAACTTGACCCATCCTTGCCTTTCAAGAACAACAGACGAAAGATCTGCTTATATTGGTCCTTAGTTCATGATTTCTGAATGAACTAGTGAATGAAAAAGGTAGTTTCCGGTACGTTTGATATCAAGTTATTAGATCTGTTCATGAAAGGCTTTTGACAATGGTAACAATGACGAATCCGTGCTAATCTTTCAATAAAGGCGGTACTGCATAGAATTCTTCCTAAAACCTTTGATATCCTTGACATGTGATACGTGAGAATTTCTAGTTTCTTTTCTTATCTTGTTAAAGGAGTTTACACCCGTAGGCTGTACCTGTACTGTACAACGGATAAACTTTGTACAAGATTTCATTTATCTTCAGGAATATACCTACTCTGTAACTTTAAATTTTCATGTTATTTTATTTATGTTGCTTCTAAAGCACATTTTTACTCGTTGAAAATCACGGGCAATTATTTCGTTTCTCAATTCTTTCAGCCCGCGTAGCGTGGTCACCATGGAAATGGGTTTTGTCGACGGAAGAATAGACAAAATGACAGATGGTAGAAAAGTTCTTTAGAGATCTGTCATTTTATCTATTCTTCCGTCAACAAACCCAGTTTTTATGTTGGTCATGCTACGCGTGCTGGTGTGTTAATTCCAACTGCATCTTAGTCAAGCCATCCATAGTCAGCCATAAGTAAGTTTTGTTAGTATATCAATGAAATATTAACTACCTTCACCCAATTTTGTGTATCATGATTTCTGTAACTGCACTTAGTATCCGTATGCAAACGGCCGGCTAATTCATTTATATTTGTGTCGCAACAACAAAATGTAACAACACTTCTTCATTAAAAATCGTGCTCAACTAATCAAAACAAACACAAACCTCTCACTTCCAACCAACTGCTCAGCAACTCTTGCGCATTCAATAAAAAACCTACAATAAAGAATTTGTCCATTAATCATTTGTATAGTAAAATAAATGCGCGTTTAATAATATTGACAGATGTAGTATCTTCACGCCGAAGGGGCAAGGGGTCAGGCAGAGAGCGAGCATTAATCTGCAATAACTGTACTTCGTCTTACGTCTGCGCTTGCGCATAGGTGATGGAATTTAAGAATATCTGTGTGCAGGTTTTTTGGTTGAGCATTTGATTTCTTTTTTATTATGCATTTTCATTTTGTTAGTAATCAATTAATTTATCATAGGTTTTGTTTATTATGTAGGCCTATATGAGACCACTAAAAAGGAAACCCTGTGCCCAACCAGCAATTTTAGTAAAAGCCCCGCAGACAGGCGCGACGCGACAGATTGACGCGACTCTTGTAGAACAATTTCCATGAAGGTTTCATAAAAATTGTTCTACTAGAGTCGCGTTGCGCCTGTTTGTGGGAGCCTTAAGCTGAAGAAGTGATAAGCAAATAAAAAAATCCCGCGTAACTAAGGACTCATTTCTCATTTTTTCATCTAAAATAGTTTTCTAAACCTGTAAAACTAAGCAAGTATGTCCATTACAACTGACCTGAACATAAAATTTAACTCACAGATAAAACATTTCTCTTTACACAGTAACAGTAACTGATCTATGTATTTTAGGTAAACAGGCCATACTTTATGTGTAAAATTAGCTACATCCAATATAAAACACCATAAAATATGTAGGTATGTATGTTTATAGAGTCTCACTCCATTAGAATGATTGATTATCCACCGTTTATTGATATTAGGTGCAAAATCTACTATCGGACACTTACTCATATTAATCGCATTCGTTTTAGTTTTATTTCTGTTTTAAAATTAATGGCTGTAAAACTTCAATTGTAGAGAGTAACGATGTGTTTAATAGTAGAGAGATTTGAAATCTCGTGTTGGTGGGTCCGTATATAAGATATGTAAATATCTACGACTGAGCATGGGGCTAAAGCAACTATCAAAGAAGATGTTGACAATGATGTTCTATGTGTGAGTTCTTCTAAATTAACACACAAATGTGTTTGCCGAGGAGTCTGTGGCGCCACTTCTTCCCAGCTAAAGCACTAGGAAGAGGTGAGGAGTGGGCATTTTTGAAGACTGTCTTATGTAATTTTGACGTTCAAAAACTGCTGATTCTCGGCCTAATTTAAATAAATGATTTAGTATTTACATTTTTGGTTTTGATGATAATGACGCTTAACACACGTTTTCTGAAAGACGAATTGTTCAGCAAACAGTAATAATGCGGAAATATTCACAGCTGATTAGTTAGGTACCTAAACTAATATTTTAGGAAAATTTCAGAAAAGGACCAGCATAAAAATAAATATTTTTTAATTCTTTAACTGTACAGTCAACTGTGGCATCTTTATTTTCCATGGGCAACTTTACCCATGAGTAGTATATAGTATATATATCTCTCGTTTACAAAAAATCTGTTGCCACCATTTAATATCAAAGCGATACAAAAGTAGAAAATCTTCTATTGGTAACAGATTTTTATAACTGATTTAATCGACAGATATTTAAGCACAGTATTTATTAGTGGCTAAAGTTGACGGTAACGTTGTATCGTAACTTTATTAAAAATAACAAAATTACCTACAACAACTACCTAAATGTGCAAGTTATACCGTGCTTGTCACTCCATATAACCTATTTGCCATCAGCTCTGTGCATTTTGATATATTATATTGTATTTTCCATTTCTCTCAAAATGTGCAAGTCATGATGTGCTTCTCACTCCATATTGTAAACTCCGTACTGATTGTGACAACCACACACGATGTTCAGTAGCGCCCCAGTACTTCTCGCTTTGCTTTTGCTTCGGTGTCACCATCAGCTGAGATGTCTATAGGCCATCTTGTGACACGCCGGACGTTATAGCTCCAGGGTTCTAGTTCCGGCTTACCTTCTCCGAAGTTCAATCCGCAATTATCGTTGGCATCCGAACGCTAAGTTGCGGGCCACCACCTTCCGGCAAAACCAGGTATCTTCAAGTTCTGCGGCGGGTACATATTTTACCCGCGTCGGCCGCGTTAGGCTTACTACGGGTCTGGCGAAACCTTCCGCCGACCGTCACCATTCCTGGCGGCTGCAGCGTGGCACAACCGCTGCGATCATCGTCATACCAGGCTGAGCCAGGAGAGTACTGTGCTACTCCCCAAAAGGAATTAAAGGATTTTTGTGACCATAGACCTTCCTAACCCCTTACTTTATTTTTAACCCGCGACGCAAAAAGAGGGCTTTTATAAGTTTGACCGCTATGTGTGTGTGTCTGTCAGTGGCACCGTAGCTCTTAAACGGGTGAATCGATTTGGATTCGTTTTTTTTTTTTTGAAAGCGGTGTTTCTTAGTTATGTTCTGCCGTTTCAAGGTCATCAGCTCTTTTTTGTGTCGCGGGTTTTTCAATTTTACCTATTATTATTTTTTATTTTTTTTATGTTGACAATTTACGTGTTCTTATGTTTCTCCACCACGTTAACCTTATCCGACACTAGGTGCACAACGACAGGTTAATTTACAGAACCCAAAGAGCATTTTTTGTGAGTTGATTGATTTTACAAAGTGTGGAATGTATTATAATGGTTACCTACTATAACTGCACTTTGTATCCGCATGAAAACTACCGGCTAATTTATTTAGCGTACTTATTCTGACTGAATGAGAGTTCGTTTATCGAAGCGAGATGACAAAGCGACCGATGAATATTTCAGGAACTTTTCAATGGTGTACGAGTCCGAAATGAATCTCAATTTTCATTCAATAGATTATAAAACTGTTTTCCAAAATCCAAATTCCTCTAAGTTTTTGATAAAAACCGTTCATTTAAGCAATGAATTTAATAATAACGTCCTAATTTAAAGCTTTTAGGTAAAAAAGCTAGAAAATCTGAAAAGTCTGTTTAGTAATTTAACTTATTAGACTGCCCAGCACGCGTGCATGACCACCATAGAAACAGGTTCTGTCGACGGAAGAATAGACAAAATGACGGATCTTTGACGGATCTCTAAAGAAATTTCTCTACAATCAGTCATTTTGTCTATTCTTCTGTCGACTAAACCCGTTTCTACGCGTGCAGATCGGTCATTAGCTATTTTTAGTACCTTTATCCTATATTTTAATCAAAATTGTAACCTCTTGTGACTTATGGGATCCTTACTTGTCTCGGAAATGTAATTTAAGAGAGACACTATTAAACATTTTGTTAAAAAACCAATATTAAATCATAAGCCGACCAGAATAAGGGGCCCAGACTAGGTCAGGTCGGAGTGCAAAATGCGGCATCACTTTCACCATCCAAGATCCATTAGACAGACAACCACATCTGTCTCAGTCAAATTAGCAATAAACACGATTCTTTACCTTTTAAAATAACATTGAAATGCATTACTACACGTCCCAAGATTTCTTTTGTTGACCATCTTTCGAAATTGACGTTAAAAACGTTTGGAAATTGTTTTAAACAAAAATAAATGCGGTTTTTGATAAGACAGTAGTGCGAAGTCATGATTTATAATTGGTGGAATAAGACAAGTGTGTGTATATTTATGCAAAGCGAAGACTTTTCTTCGCTATAGTATCAGTCTGGACCAAGCAAACAGAAAAAAATTATCATTGATCACTCTGCTAGGTCACTGCGTGTAACTGCTAGGTCACAGGGTGGCTAGTTTACAATGGTCCAAAAGAACGGCCCATAATTGTTTTTAAAACTACAGGGAACTCTGCCACACTCCCTATATTTAATTTTTGGGGTCTGAACATATGGAACGAATTTTATTGAAAAATAAATTCGCTTTGGGCTAAGTTTTCTCTTTTAAAACCTAATAGCTGAACATACTGAAATATACTGTAATTTCTGAAAGCCCTTGGCGAGAGACTTCTAAACATTTTTTAGAATCAAAATATCGTTTTGGACCATGTCTATAAACGGACCAGCCTGTATTTCAGGCTATTAAGGATGTTGTCTTCACAATGTTTTTCATGACCATTACTTTGTTAGTATCCAAGATTAATTTGGAAAGTCCATTCGCAAGAAATTAAAAAAGTAATTTACTTTTTGAGTCGAGCAGTTTTATTTCAGGCAAATATTCATTGGGTCATGCATCATGTGAACATGTTTCTTTCAAGGAGAATGTATTTTTGGAGTTTTGATTTGTGTTTTGTGCTGCACATTATTGCTAAGTACCTGTCATACATAACATGCAGTCGATTGGTTTTCAAAAAGTATAATACAATGACCTCTTCGATCTTACTTATATTGCCCGATGTTATTTGGATCTCTAATATAAGTAAGTTAGTGCCAATTTCACCAATGAAACTGAACGCTATCAGCAAATCTAAACTGCGTTCTAGAGCTGTCAGCTGTCAGTGTCAATATTCCACAAAAATTATGACATACGACAACACAACTTTTGAGTTTCTCTGCCTAAGTATTTTTAACCCAGAATACAGGCCAGAAAGACATGATTTTAATTGCGTCCCTTCCATACACATCTGAAAACAGTACAAACAAACTTCAAAGACCATTAATATTACAAGTAGCAACATGACACACGAAATGTGTTACGAATCCTTAATCATGCACATATTGCATTAGCAAAAACTTAACCCTTTGCAGTCAAAATAACCCGAAATAACCGTGTGACATCACCGTCTGTCGCCAATGGTGGTGGCACATGCCATGCCGAAAATAACCCATTCTGCCAAATGCACAATTTAAAAAAAAATACAGAAAAAAGGTAACAAACATACGCTAACCTTATTTCTAATTCTAAGATGGCATCGAAGTGTTGCGATATTTGAAAATAGAACAACTGCTTGGAACGGAACGCAACCGACCGAATAATTAAAAGGGATGTGCGACTAGTGTGTCTCCCGGGTTTGGTTGCAGTAACTTTAGAGTTTATTTTGGCCGTATGTCGTAGGATTCCGAAAAAAATAACTTAATTACTAAATATCAATAGCTAGTCACCATTTTAAAATGATTTTTATTTATCGATTCTCAATCAGTTAATAATTTATTGAGAAGTATTACGGTAATAATCCAATAGCCTATTTTAATACCTTCATTATAGAAATGTCTGTTTAATCATTTAGGCCTAAGCAACTTTATTATCTACCAATTAAGTTTAGCAAGCTGTAAGGATTTTTAAACATTTCACTTTACAAAAATATACTCACAGACTGTAAAACAAAATTCAATATTCCCCAAACTGATATTAAAGAAAGGGGTAAAGATTCTTCCCTCGAAATTCGAAGGGGTTTTTAATGTGGCACAAAAACTTAGGGGTCTTTAAGTTGCGACCAGGTGCCCTTACCGGAAATCTGTGAGGCAACCCGTTCGTGGCGGAAACAGCGGCGCATCCCTCACCTTCGACGTTCTTGTTTTAAAAAAACATCCCTTTGGTTCGGTTATTTTATTACCATTTTCTTTGAGAGGTTCTTTAAATAATTTTACGTCCGCAGAGATAGGGTTAAGTTGCATTCTAAATTTAAAAATGTTGTGAAAAATGGAAAGGAAGATTTACGGAAAAAAAGAGTTGGCATTGCATTGTAGTTACAAATTCACACGTTTAAAGACCTCCAGTTTTTGCATTTACACAACAGTACATGCTCATCCATCTACTTTAATTCCCATACATACTATGTAGGTAGAACTTCAATAAATCTGTGTAAAGCTACCCATACACCTGCCAATCTAACTGCTAAGATAGATCACCGGAAAAACTGACAGTACCAATTGCTTACAATTAGTGGAGTGACGATAGTGAATGATTTGACTGACGATTTAGGCTCGTCAAGTTAATGTTGCGATTTATTTTGAAGGTTTGTAGCGAGCCTATTAATAAGATCGTTAAAATAATACAAAACGTGATGGAGACCTGTGAATAATTATCTGCTGCTGAAAATGAAAAACATGATTAGTGAGTAATAATTTCTTGTGGTCAGTCCTTGGCTGGGAAATAATATAAAAATGGGTTTTCAGGTTACTGATCAATTGATCTGTAAGTTACCTATTACAGATCAATTGATATGTAAGTTAACTATTGCAGATTTGATCTATAATGGATACCTTTGAACCACAGATAGTACAGATAAATGTACTGCAAACACTGGTCTTTTTACCTGTCCAGCTTTTAGTTTTGTTTTTATGTTGCTGTCGGGTAATTATTTGTCATATCTACGCATTTTTACGAGTCCTAAGTTAGTTAATTTTAGACACAAATTGAAATGATCTATTGGAAATTTTTGCGTTAGACTGAATAATAAATCTTACTTTAAAAGCATGCATTTAATTCTAAAACTCACCTGCAAATAACCAACCCCGAATAAAACTAACAAAATAAAATTATGGTCGATTCCAATTTCCATACACCATGGGCCCCATAAAATCACATCAGCCAACAGGTGGGTTGCAAAACGAAGGGGCGAAACGAACATGGAATAACATGGTGTACTACAAACACTAGTCTTTTTATCTGTCCAGCTTTAAGTTTTGTTTTTATTTTTCTTGAATTGGTTTGAATAAATTCACGATCGGAATCGGCAGTTGTTCTGTGATAGGTAGGTACTTTTTTTTTGTTTTTACTTTTTGGTCCGTTGCTTAAAAATAAAGGCATTTTTTCCTTAATTGTCTCTATTATGAAATTTCTTGTCTGACTAATTATTTATAAATGATAAATGATTTTATTTCTGTAAGTAGGTTTGTACAAACACTTTTACACGTCAATCTTATTTTTAAAACTAGATGAGGTCGGCGTTTCCTATCTGACTGTTCTGAGAAGAAAGGCCGAAACAAACTCAAAGGTCAGTCTCTTTTAAATTCCAGACATAATCTTGTTCAGATCATGTGAAGACCATGTAGATTTGTGTCTGAAATGGTCTTTTGAGGAAAAACCACACAGAATGAGTGGACCTGTCCATTCAGTGCACGCATTTGTCACTAATTGTGGAGCTCAACTCAGAACTCAACCAGTCGACGAACAATACCAAAGAAAGGACATTTAGGTAGGCCGCATAAAGCACTCAAACTGCCAGATTATCATTAAAACTACCTGAGAAAGTAAAAAATAAAATAAAACTGGCCCACATAGTCCTCACATTCACAATAATTAAATAATAATACTATATACTTCACAAAGTAAATTGTCATGACATTGTATATATAATAATTATCAAATGTCAAAGTTTAATGTCTGAATTGTCCTAGGTAGTCAATTCCAATTTTCATTAATGGAATTGGAAAAAGAAGTATCGACCACTTTGAATTCCTGCGCATACGCAACACTAAACAAAGCTGTATTGAAATTTTATACCTACACTCAATATTTACAATAAAATGTGGGTGTACGGTGTCGGTATAAGTACACCTCTGCCTAACCCTTCGGGAATTACAGGCGTAATGTTATGTTATGTTATTTAATATTCATAATTTCAATATTAAATGGTACGGTGATAATTTTTATAACTAACTACGGAGACGTAATCGAATGGAGAAATACACGTTAAAGTAGTTTGAAAGTGAAAGTTTCCATTCCTTTTCATTACAGGACTTGTGTGCGGTAAAATAAAAGGAGACATGCCGCCGACCATGCGGCTAGCTGAAGGAGCCAATGGATTGTATTTCTTCATGTAACGTAACTCAATTTAACGACAAACTCCATATAGCGTCGAAAATACTCGGCTTTGGTTGGTTTAGCTTATCTTCCATACAATGATACACTCTATATAGCATTAAATACTCTCAATAACGAAAACAAGTAAATAATAAAAAGTACTTTTTAAATTGCCAAAATTAGTAAAAACTGCGCGGCTACGTACGTTCTTTTGTCGCTTTATTATCCTAGCCCGTAATAAACTCGACTGTCGGCATCATACATACCGAACTTTCTAAGAAATCCGTTCTTTTGTTTACAAATTAGGATTGCTTGCACGTGTTGATTTTTGTTAGAAGGAGTCATGGCTTATCTATACGTTATCATATTCTTAGTTGCTCACAAACTTTCAAACTGTAAACGTGGCAAGTAAGAAAAAATCACTGTATATTGACGAAAGAGTTTTACTGATACGCGAAATAGAGGCGGGAGAGAAGATAAATGATGTTGGCAGACGCTTTTCATTATCGTAATAAAGTTTTTCTTCTCTCCATTTAACGATAGCTCTCTATAATGTCAAAATATGCAGTCCCTTGAGTGTCGTTTTATAGAGTTTACACTGTATTTGATTATTATTTATATCAAGATATAACCCATGGTCTAAAAAAACAAGGTCTGGCATTCCGGGAGTGACACATGCTTACGTCACTATCCAGTTGCCACTTTATTGCAACAAAACACGAATTATGGAAACATTTTCAGTCACCATTCTGTTATGAAATATATATAAAACATTAAAAGTGTCGTTTAATTTTTCTAATCAAACGAAACAATTCAATTTAAACAATACCAACGTAATTGTTAGTAAAACCTCTTTGTCTTGTCGGATTCGCACAGGTAATTAAGGCGATCGGGGAGTTATTATTACACACTACTGGTAACACAGCTGTGATGACGTAGACTTATGTCACCCCCATGACCGGAATGCTATACCTGGCGAAGTATATTATTATACCATGATATAACCTATAACCCTACTTCTCTACCGAAACAAAAACTATTTTAAACCATTTGAAAGCTTATTCCAAACTTGCTTGACTGTTCGAATATAACTAGACTTAATTTACTACCAGCACAACATAAGGTTGACTTTTGCAGACAACCTCTACAGTACCTACACCGTATTTTTATTGCTTTGACATTAAAAACAATACATTAAATAGGTATTTAATATTCTAAAACAAAATATTCTAAAATACGTAAAACTTTTGAGAGTATGTTTTTTTATTCAATGTTTTTATTTTTTCCATGTCATTTCTATGTCAAATATACCAATGATAAAATGATTTTATTTCTGTAAGTAGGTTTGTACAAAAACTTTTACACGTCAATAAATTAATGGGCATGACACAATTCTAATCCTAACTAATATTATTAATGGGAAAGTACGTTTGTTTGTTACCTTTTCACGCCTAAACTGCTGATCCGATCATCATGAAATTTTGCATATACGTTGTCAGGGGTACAGAAAAGGACATGGGGTGGACACTTTTCGTCCAGAAAAAAAGTACTGTTCCCGAGGGAATAAATGATAACTTTCGATGGTCACAATTGTTTTAGGACGCTAGACAGCGGCGCTACGTGTCTTTCGAATTATGATTGAATTATATTATTAGAAACTTTAGTAGAGTAATAAGCGTTAATTTATTTTTTTAATATAATTTATACTTTTGTAAGTCTAGAGTGAACTCCAATACAATTTGACCGAACACCATGAAAGTTGGCACTTATGTAATTACATCTTATATGTATTTTTAATGGAGAGGGGTGAAGCCGCGGGCAAAAGCTAGTTATTCTATAATTATCGAGAGAACTCTTGTTTAGAAGTCGCAATTGAATGTAAAATGCAAAAGTTACCTCCATAAGATCGTAACTACAATATTTTATTGTTTGAACATCTATGAATATTAATAAACAAATACTTAGACAACATCGGAATATTTTTATTTGTTTATCGATATTTAATTTTGCCGACATATGGTTGAATAGCCGTATTGGCTGTATTTCTTTATTATATAATACTTTAAGACACAAATGCAGAGAAGCTAACTTACCTATTGCTATGGGCTTATCATCAACCTTTACCTTGGCTACATTTACTATGGACCAAGTTCACTAAGTGTAGGTAAGAACTGTGTCAGAAAGTAAGTATTTATACCCAAGACGAAACCAACAAACTTTCTTCCAGACATTATTCAATCAAAATCGGTTGCAGTGATTCAAAAAATAATTTTCTGTTCTGTTCTTTGTTCTCGTACCTAGTTATTTTAAAATAAAGAATTACAATTACTAGACAGCACAGCTGCCAACAAGTCCTATTATTAGTTCTTTAGGTACGCCTGATTTGCTTAAAAAGGCATAAATCATAACATAATCTTACCCTTTTTACTTTATGATTTACATATGGAAGGGTTACCAATGTCAGATTTATTTTCAGCTCACAATATCATATGGTATTAATAATGTTAATTAATGTTTTATTTTTACACAGTGCTTTGTTTTGTGTGAAGTTTCCGACGACATGTTTTTTGTATGATTTATTGAGTTTGTGTCACATAAATATGCATTGGACATGAAGTAATTAAAAAAAACAATAAAACGTTAAATCCTATATGGTTTCATATAATCCTGCTAATTTCGTTCGGAAGGACCAAAATTTTAAGTCAACATGACAGGACCAAAAATCACAGTTCGCCCTCGGCATCTCAAAGCGATCAATCTGTGGGTCGTTGACACCGGTGATCTATCACTATGATATGCTGTGAAAACACGCTGATCACTGTTGACTCTGCCCGCTCCCACGAGATTGTGAGATGGCATCGTCATACCAAAGTTCAAGATTATGAATTAGCGGAAATAAAAGGAATACTTAGAATTTTGAAAATATTAAAAACAAATGGTTCGACCTATTACATTGGACTTAAACATAACTGGCGAAATGTGGGTGTACTATACTAGGTACCTGCACCTCTGCCTAACCCAATTTTTTTTTTTTTTTTTTTTTTTAAAACGTTGCCCCACACTAGCAATTTCTCCTGTATTGTGGGTGCGTTTACAAACATTCAAATTCACATACACAAACAGCCAGACCCGGAAAAACTACTTGTAGATCATACAAATATTTGTTATGTGCGGTAATCGAAACCGCGACACGCAACGCAGCAGTCAATCGCTTAATCACTGCGCCAACCGTGCCGTAAAATCTCCTGTTGTCCTATTGTCCTGTTACATAATAACAGGTGTAAAAAAAAGATTATTAAAAAAAACACTTGTAGTTAGTAGGTAGACAATACTTGGTAGATTATCCCACATTTTTTTTTTCCTGTACCATGACATAAACAAATCAATTCAACGAAACGTACACACAAACCTCTTACAGCAAACTTTTCAATAGGTCACACTAATATTTGTCCCGACACGGGAACTGAAACTACGCCACACAAATTCTGCTAAGACGCCATTAAGATCACTGTGGAGTATGTTTTTCTTTTAATTATAAATCAATAATAGACCGGTATTATAACCGTCTGTATTGCTCAAAATTTCATGGGAAATACATATATTGCATGAAATGATCTCCACTTTACTTTCTTTTGAAAGGTCGGGTGCGTAGTACTCGCAACCGGCGTGCGTGTATGACCAGATTTATGAACGTAAACGAGGCAAAAGGAGTATGTAAGGATCGTAGCAGGTGGCGTTCTGTAGTTTCTGCCTACCCCCATGGGAAGAAGGCTTGAGTTTATGTATGTATCACCACTTTCTTCGAAACAAGAATTGCATTACATGAGTTTTAATTGTATTCTGTAAACATTGGATTGCAAGTCGAATCTCATTATATTTTTAGAACAGACTAAGATTGTAATTATGAAGTATATAATACACGGTGAATGTCAGGCCATTCTAGGCTGTCGGTCAAATGAAGTCATTTTTAGAGTTCGAAAGGAGTTCTCATTTGTCACACCTTCAAAACTATTCAAAAAAGGAATTTAACAAAAAAAAATGTGTTTTAATTATTTTCGTAAACCATTGATTTGATGATGCACAGTAACGTCAGGCCAACCTAGGCTGTACACAAAATCCAAAGCCACAAATATTAATAATTTGTCTCGACACATATAAACATCCTGTGGGGATTGACAGGCAGCTGATCTCCCAAGTTTTTCTTCCATTTCCTGATGAGCGTGGGAAACATCTTATTCAACCATACTTAGCATAATATTAACACAAGTATTGCTAAAATATTACCAATCTGTTGTCGTATCGAAGGACCAGAAACCTGCGCTGTTTACTTCGCTCCATATGAGAGTCAGTTGTTTTTTAAACATGGCAGGTGGCCAACGTACCTCGCAATCTGTGCACGAAAAACCTAAACGATATAATGTACTACCCCAAAAAAATATAGGAAGACGTAGAGGGAGATAGATAGAAGTTAGAAAGAGACAGAGCACATGTCTTTCCGTTTCCGTTTTATTGTAAAAAAATATGGAACATCTGCGCTGACAGATTTGTTGTGTGGGAAGATTCGTGAGTAGGCGAAATTTTAGATGATCATGTGTTATGCTTTTTGGTATTATTTAAATTTTGAGGATGTTTTTATTCTCCTTATGGTGCGGTTTCTCTTTAAGGCTCGACATTTGTTACTTAAATTTCACACCTGTACCACACAACCTTAGCAACGTAAATATTTAAAATTAATTGATCACAATCCGTAATTGGGTCTGTTCTATAAACCTATATTTAAGGTTAATCCCTACACAGATGACAGCTACCTATTTGACAAATCAAAATCAAAATCTTCTACCACAACCCATCATGACAATCACCCTTTTCCCCACTTCCGGTTTTTACCAGTCAAACATAAATAAGACAAAACAATCTCGTTTAAGGAACACTTAAATACCTCGGAATAGTGACAGAAATAGTTCAGGACACACTGGAACCATTCATCATAATATCAACTCTACTTATAAAACTGAGGTGGTTATTCTGGTGAACGATTCGAAAGCGATTTAATGTCGAATGGTTTAGTGGCATGGGTTAAACAGTGGCAAATTTCTAAATGTTCTTAGCAAAGCATAGAATAATCAGCCTATATGTTTCAGAGGGAAAGGACTGTTAATCATGAGGGTGGATGTCATTTCACATTTCTTAAATTTTCTGGCTCTATCGGACATACTGGTTTCCTTAATGATAAATGATTTTATTTCTGTAAGTAGGTTTGTACAAACACTTTTACACGTCAATACGATTACGATGTTTTATGTCTTAATACTAATCTTATTATAACAAATCTTTAAGATATAATAAGAATACTAATCATTAATCTATCTAATGGAATTTTGACGCAAAGTTTCACATATTATTTATGTGCTGACAAGCTATTTATTAATTATCGTTTGATAAATATCTAGCCTGTCAATATTTTAAAGAGCCACCTGCACTCGCCGTTTTTTACGCTTACAATTTTGCATTTCATTGAAACTTAATTAAAGAATAAGATTAGCAAAATCTAATAACTTTTTTAGAACCAGATTAAATAAAAAATGCAACTGTACCAATCGATGGTTTTTTATAATTTCAACAGTTATTTCGTCAATTGTATATATTTTTTTTGCCCTATTGCTTTTTCATTTAACTTTTGTCATTGACAGTTCTGTCGCCATAATTACAAATATGATAGAATAAAAAATTAAACTTAAAATAAAATAAGCTTTTCGTCTCAAGCGATATCTTAATAGTTCACCAGAATACTCCCCCGAACCAATTTATTTTAAGTAACCCTTTTATACGGGAATTATGTTCATTAAAGAATGTGTTTTTTATTTTTGTCTATTTTTATGAAAGTAGAACATATGGTGCTACCCTCATTGTTGGTTAGATTTGTGGCAACCCCTTCAGGAAGTAGAAAAAGTAAGTCAACTGGTTCAAATTCCTGAAAAGTATTGTTGAAAAAAGTTTCTAATTCTATTTTGAGGACATCATTGGGAAGTGGATTTAGTTACATAATATGTATTTAGAAGTTGGTAATAATTAGTTTGGCAGAAATAATTTATTATCAGTACCTAGGAATATTTTTTTCCCTTACATTTTATGTTTACTGAAAAATGCTACTGCACAATTTAAATATCTTTCCAACT
This sequence comes from Griposia aprilina, assembly GCA_916610205.1. Taxonomy (NCBI): domain Eukaryota; kingdom Metazoa; phylum Arthropoda; class Insecta; order Lepidoptera; family Noctuidae; genus Griposia; species Griposia aprilina. The sequence continues at coordinate 12,200,124 of OU744306.1, forward strand.
TCGCAAAAAAATCTCTGTAAAATATATCTCGTGATGCACCCTAGACAGGTGAGTTGGTGAGTTTGATGATCCCGACACAGTTTAAAAAAGCAGATTCAACAATTTCTCACACCCTCTATCATTGCAAGTAATCTGAAACTATTTCCAAAAGTAAACTGAGTCAATATCCACCTCTATACTTCCGAACCTTACATCCGCGACCATATCCGCAGGTATCCGACAATTGTACAAATATTCGCACCCATGGACATATATCGTGTTACACTTTCTCTTACACCCTGTATAATATCGAACTATTACGAATACATTGATGGTTTTGTATGAACAATTTTGATGATCTAACATAGTTTTGCAGAAATGTATTGCAAATAGTATTGATCTTCGTCGACCCTATTTTAAATATTAGGCTGTATGCACAAATGTGAAAGAAAGTGGATCGAATGTATATTTTTTCAACTATCGAGAATTTGATAGGGGATGGCAAACTTTGTTGTTATAAGGTTAGTTGGGAAGTAGGTGGGGACCAGCGGGGTAATTGCGTAACACACTAACAGTAGGAATGGCTTTCATTTTGACAGTTCAACAACATTCATTGCGTTATTTACGTTGTTGAGCCGACAAATTTTTCGAAAATATGAAGCAATGTATTAGCAATAGGCTTCAAAATGATTCACATTGTGATTTATAGTGTGTAACGCAATAAGGGGGCAGGTCTGCTATTCCCGTAGTTAGCTACTAAATCTACATTTCCTTTGCTCGCAGCACACAACACTTATTAGAAGATCTGCCTACCAAAACTTCATTACAAAGGTTTTTCAAAGTATCTTCTCCTATAGCTCTTTTTTCTAAATTTGACATGCAGAAGTCACAAAAGTTACCAAAGAGGTGTCGTAATATTCAAATCTACATACACAAGCAATATTGCTCTCAATACATCTCACCAACATCATCAGCTCAGGTCAACGCACAAATAATTAGTTACAATTAGTTCACAACGATATGAGCTCACGAAATGTAACGAACTCACGCCCAAACCTTAAGTTATTGTATCAACAACTTGGGAATTTATTACCTAAGTTACGAAGACTAGGTAGGGAACAGATAGGTGAAAGTTATCAATGTTATCATTTAGGAAGGTTTTTCTACCTATTACTGACCGAGAGAGCGCGAAGCGTCTCAGTTTCAGCTTGGCAAAAATGCTTTCATGTGTCCAGATGTCCGGCGGTTGGCTGTTCGCCTCTACAGGTCGGATTTCTTAACCGATTCTCGTTAAATGTGAGCAGGTTCGATAATTTTATGGATCTTTTTGTCGATTCAATTATTCGAAATTTTTCAAAATAGGGGAGATATTGGGGGGGATATCGCGCTCTTTGCGCGCGCTGTTTTATGCCATGCAAAGACAGACTCGGGAGTTCTACAACTCATAGAGCCACTAGTCTTATTTGTGCCCGGTTGATGGCAATTGGGTCGCATCCTATTATATTGGATTTAAACATATCTGGCGAAATGTGGGTGTACTATTGGAACACATCTGCCCAACCCTTCGGAAAATACAGGCGTGATATTATGTTACTTTACCTACTACCTTACTCCTAAAGCTGAAAGCCTGCTCACGCTCAGTGCTCATGGTAAGACTTGACAGGGAAAATGTATGGATGAGAAAAACCTCCTTTCCCTTCCCTTTAACCTTTCCTCAAAAGACCATTTCAGACACCAATCTACATAGTCTTCAACTCAACTCAACTCAACTCAAAGCATTTATTTCAAATAAACCAATTACAGGCACTTTTGAATTGTCAAGGGGTCGGTCAGTCAGAAAGATGAAGCTAGTTACCTATTCCAAAGCGTAGTAGGTACCTATGGAGAAGAACGGGCAAGAAACTCCATGGACACTCTTTTAAATCAAAATATGGTTACAAAATATTGATTACATCGTTCATGTTGAAATTATGCATGTGAGAACGATGCAGAACGTTAAAAGCGTCCATAATAGAAAGACAAAAGCAATTCAAAAATTAAATTAAATTAAAATAAGCCGTGGCAGCTAAGAAATGACCAGTCCCCACTGACGGCGCCCGTTCACGAACATGACGCATGTATCAGCACCATTCAGCTCAACCACTTTGAAGGGAACTTAATGATCCAACACACACCCCACCATCAGCGAGACATTAGAGTGAGCATGACATACTCTCAGCCGCCAGGGCACATTCAAGTCAATGAAAGAAAAACCTATTAAATGGTAGCTTTATAGTAGGTACATAGTACTCACACATGTGCTATGCAATTATACAATACTAAAACATTGAGTTTATACAATGCAAAGATAAGTTTTTAAAATCTTCAGCAGCTCCAACAGCAGTTTCAAATGCTAATCAATTAGTTTATGCGCCCTTGTGGAGCAGGACCAGCGTTGAGCCAAGCATTTTTATCAGCGATGTAATCCCCCAACTTATAATATGCTTGGCTGCATAGTGTACGTTTTATACAAGATTTGAATTTAGTTTCAATCAGTTGAAGAATATGGGGAGGTATTTTATTGTAACATTTTAAACAGTACCCCATGAAAGATGAGTCTACTTTAGCCAGCCTGAAACCTGGTTGAACTAATTGATCCCTAGTCTGTCACCTCTTTTACTAAAAAGATGTAGATTTTTCCTTACGCACGAGTACATGATGTTTACGTACGATGTTCACATGATCTGACCTAGATTATGTCTGGACTTTATAAGAGACTGACCTCTGAGTTTGTTTCGGCCTTTCTTCTCAGAGTAGTCAGATAGGAAACGCCGACCTAGTTAAAAAAATATGATTGACGTATAAAAGTGTATGTACAAACCTCCTTACAGAAATAAAATCATTTATCATTTATTGCGCTAACCTCGGGTAATAGGGGACGAGGGCAGAAGACGAGGATTTCTGATCGAGTCAGGCTAGCCAATCAGTTAATCTCGATTCAAGAACGATGCGCTTTTAAAATAGTTTTTAGTACCTATAGATTATAAGCGGACATTTTTTATCTAGATTGATGGGCTTTGTTGCGGGGCTCGTAGCCAAACAATAACAGCCACACGGGTTGAAGGTCACGATTAGTTCGAGAATGGGTGACCATCCATTAAAATCGAAAACCCTCCAAGCCTCGGAAAGCACTTTAAGCTGCTTGAAGTCGTAGTCAGACAGAAGTTCAAAAGTCTTGACACCCAGTCTTACCAATGGGTATAGTGTTACCCAGTAACTGTATTGTGGAGGTCAGATAGGCAGTCGCTCCATGTAAAATACTGGTATTCAGCTGCATCCGGTTAGATTGGTAGCTGACCCCAATATACATAGTTGGGAAAAGTCAGGAAGATTGATTGATTGGCTTTGTTCTAGTTTAGGTACGACCCCAATCTCTATGGTATATCCAGTCAATCAAATCGGGCTCTCACAGTCACTACCGGACGTTAGCCTCTTCAAAGTTGAGCCACACTCCCGGCCACCGTAGGCGCGGGCTTGCGGACGGCGAGCAATGGGCAGCTCGCCGTCCGGTAAGGACCAGGCCCGGGTCGACGGCGCGTCGTGTTCCACGCGCGCCTCAAAGAGATGTCAGCATCATTGAAGGGGTCCGAGAGGGCCGATGCCTGCCGGGGTCGCGGATTGTTCGAAAGAGTTACCGTGGCCCTGGCGCACAGGCAAGTGAAGGAACACGGGTGGGTTTTAGTCAGTAAGAGTCTGACACGCCCTTCCGCTCCGCCCAGAGCGGGAGAGGTCATTTGATGATTGCCCACCCAAAAAAAAAAAAAAAAAAACTCTATAGCCTAGAACTCTAGATTTATCTAATTCAGCATCCTTCTTCAAGTCATCAATCCATTTGACATCCTTGTTCTTTGCAAATAAACGAAACGGAATGAATCATGTTCCCACGAGTTTAAAGTTCACAAAATCTGCAATAAGACAATCATTACTTTAAAACTATAATAACTTCTGTCAGTATAACGAATAAGGTCTCCAGTTTCGACCTTAAAATCGGAATCTTTGAAATAAATCTTTCATTTTGAACAAATATAGACTCACCTTTATGCATACGAAAGAAATAGCGGAATAAAGTAAATTATTTATGAAAGGTAAATAATTTATTTAATATTGAATATTACTATACCATTTAGTATAATGACAATTCCATTCACAGTAATTTCGTTTCGCAATATTTAATTTACATAATAATGTAAAGTACCTATTTATGTTAAGTTCTTTAATCTTTGCCTTTTCGACGAACTTTATATTGAAAACATACTTAGTACACGCTACGTTTTTAAGCTTTAACTTGACGATACATTTGCGTCAAGCACTCACAATTTTTTTCAGGCTGACTCTGAATTCATTGGCACAACTTTGATCTAAGGAAAAAATATCAGGTCTTCTACAAAAATGCATTAATTTGCCAACAAAAAAAAAAACCGTTCAGAAAGTATAACCCTTGCCAATGAATTAAAAAGTTAGCTCAAAATTAAAAAATAAGTGTTTATTCGCAGAAATATTATTTGATTAACCCGGTAGCTAAATTTTGCCAAATTCAAACCAATTATTGACACGGTCATCTTCCAATAACGTGTATCATTGGTCGTGTGAATTAAGCCGTTAAAGTTAAAAAACATGGCCGTCCATCCCGTTATTATCGAAATCCCAATTACTAAGAACACAACTTTTTGCACTGAACACTCATTCTTATGCATTGAAAATCACCATGGCGCATTCTCTTGCCCATATTAAATAATCGAAGACGACCGCAATGTGTTCATAAGAAAACATTCTGTTGTCCACACCTCGACTACTAAGTGCATCTGTATCAATTCTAAGTTCTTAGCGTTTACCTAACTAGCACATCGCCCGCGACTTCGGCCGCGTGGATTTCACATTGTCTCTTACAAAATATAGCACCCCCTCCACCCCTTTTAAACGGTAATTTTGGAAAATTTATGATTACGATATTTTGACTTCTTATGTCTTAATCCAGACAAGCAATGAAATCCTCCCTCAAACACTCAATTACTAACTTTTGCTGATCCATTTTCGAAAAACCCAAAAACTTGTAACTCATTTTCTGTCAAAAGTTTGAATATAATATTGCAATTCGAGGTAACCGGACATCCATACACATTTTAGCACCCTCTAAAATACCTTTGAGTGGTAGTTTTGAAAACCTAATACTGACAAACTTTATTATTAATTTTAGAATTTATTCGGGCTAAGTTTCAAGAAGTAAGATTTTTTATGCAAATAAAATCCCTTTTTTTCACCCCCTTAAAGTTCGAGTTCCCAAATACCCTTTCCTAGAGGTCGCCTACATTATAGAAGGAAGCCGTGTGCAAAATTTCACGTTCCTAGTCCCAGTAGTTTCAGCTATGCGTTGATGTGTCAGTCAGTCAGTTTCTCTTTTAATTTATATAGATTTATTGAAACCAGGTGGTGTGAAAACGAACGAACGAGTAGAATTGTTGAATTGAAAGAAACTGTATTCGTAAGAGATCCATAGAGGTCCTTTTACAAGGACTTAAAGAATTATACGTGTAAATCCAAGGCATTATACCTACGAGTACTATAACTGTATGCCCAATTTCATCTTAATAAGGTTAGCCGTTTTGGCATGATTGACGGCGAATTTGATTAATGAAACAGAACACGATCATCACATCTCTACCGCGTTCAAGAGCAGTCAATGACACTGACAGCTCTTATGGAATATTGACACTGACAGCGCGACCGCGTTTAGTTTCATTGGTGAAATTCGCCCTGAGTTACAAACTTACATCGGAACTTTCGCATTTAAAATACTAGAAGTATTTAATTAACCATCAAGCTTACAACTATGAAAATCACGGTTACTTTTTACACAATTAATCTGCCAATTTTTCCAGCTATGTTTGGGTCAGTTTCCAGTCCAACCGGATGCAGCTGATTACCAGTATTTTACATGGAGCTACTGCCTATCTGACCTCCACAACCCAGTTACTGGGTAACACAATATTTTACACAAATAATAAAATAAATATTTTTTCCTAAACATTCTTAGTAACGCTTCATATAACTTAACGTAAGCTAACTTTACTTTTAAGTTGCGGTGTTAAGTGATTGCTTATTGATGCAGCCACAGATTCCTGAACTATGCGGAAGTTAGAAATTTCCTTTATTAATCATGTTAATAATTTGATACGAGTAACTTACGTTTACATTGGGGAGATAATCTGTTTGCTTTTGATTTACGGTTTTCGATACTTGTGTTGTAATTAATCGTAAGTGCAGTCTAAGTGATTGATGAACTTCAGTTTTCATTTTTTTTTTGTTTCAAGAAAACAATGAAAGATCCTACTATGATGCTTAGCTGTTATAATATAGCGTAAAACGGGGTGAATAGGGACGCAGGGGTGACTCGGTACGAAATTTTTAAAAGGGATTTTAACATTGAAATAATATAGTTTGTTGCCAACAAGGGCACTATATCGTTAATTGTATACAGTAAACACATAGAGTCCTTTTTGACAACAAACTATGTTATTTCAATGTAAAACTCCCTTTTAAAGTTTCGTTTCGATTCACCTCTGCGTCCCTATTCACCCCGTTTGACGGTATTTGTTAATTAACTATCTAGTACCTATATAAAACTCGGCACATTTTTTTCAAGCATTGCTGTGAACTTTGCTGTCAATTATAAAGTTCTTATTTCTGTCTGAAGACGTTTTAAAAATCGAAGAAATAAGCTTACGACGTTACCTTTTTTTAAGCTTAATAATAATAATAATAATAATAATAAATCTTTATTTTCAGACCAGAGATCCATAATATTGTATCTACTAACTAAAACTAAAACAAAAACAAAAACACGCTTCCTACACTTATGTCACGTATCTGAATGACGGTCTGTGTGCCGCTATCCATCGACATATTATAGGGCCATCCACCCTGCCGGCTACAGTGGCCACGAGGCTGTTGGGGCTGTCGCGCACCCGACGAATCAGTGATGCGATTCGCAGACGCAGCAGCGAGCCGAAATCCGGAACACGTGCCTGCGATACGCGATGCGTGGTGCGTGATACTTTTTTGAGAAGACAGGTAGAAATAAAGATTTTCAGACAAATCAATAAATGCAACTTTTTCCCCATGAAAGCCTGTAAAAATCTTAAACACGCATGACCATGAAACAAACAATTACAAAATTTCGATTCTTACAATGCGCCCAAGCAGCACACATAGCTGTATAGTCACTGGACAACAGAATTTTTGGCGACTCGAGGCTGTTATGCTTTCTGTACAAGGGCTGTATATCAGGTTACACAGCTCTTATAATTCTAAATTTGGCCCCAAATTAACCAGCCCTGAGCATTAAAGTAGCTTGTTAACAGCTATCCAGAGCATTGTAAGAGCTGTACATGGGCTGTACAATGGCTTAGACAGCTGTCAACAGGCCACTATCCAGCTCCTTTAATTCTCCTAGACAGCCAAAAGATGGTTTATGGCTTAGTAAAGGCTATTGTTAAATCTACAAAGAAAAAGCAACAAAAACTATTTGTGGAGTGCAAGTGTTAAGTCAAGGCGGCCTAACTATTTCTGTGGACGAATAATAATTTCTAATTTAAGGTAAGTAATTGTTGACGTTTGTTTCGTATCCCTTTTGATAAATTGTACTGCGGGTGCCACTTTACTGTTAATATATATAGGTGATATTATCAAATATTACACGCGCCATCAAAATAATATAGTTTTACTAAAAATATTATACAAAATAAATACGGTATAAGAATTATCCATGGCTTTTTTCTATTTTTTTTTCCATTTAATGAGAATTAATACCAATTTTTAACAACGAAACAATGTATTTTTACTGTAATTTGACTCAAATATAATAAAAATTTAACAGATATCAGTGGATTTTTCATATGTCGCGGCATAATAGGCTTGTTCACATTAAAATGGTGTTAATTTGTTATCCAGCAATAATTCTAACTAAATTCCTTTGAACCTCTCTTTTCTGTTCAATGGCCATATTTAAGTCTATTAATGAGCTGAAAACTGTGCGCTACCTGTACAATGGTTTTCAGTTATTCTAACGACTGGTCAAAGGAGTAAAGTGATAGTATACAACAGCGTCTTAGGGATCTCTAATCTTGATAGAAAACCATTTCGTACTCAAGTAGCTTAGGTACTACACTTGATTTTGTGATCCTACTTATTCTCGCCTGTTATGCCAAACTAGCGAGCCATTAATTGTCATCTTGCTTAGAAATGCATAATGCAAAGTAAAAAGGTATTTCAATATTGAAAATCTAAAACGTCAGCCAACCTAGCTAAATATTCATCTCCGCTCTGTTCAACTTTACGTTGTCTCGGGCTGTGTAAACACCTGTGTAATAAAGAGTATTTATCTTATCTTATTTAGCCTAGCTCTACTGTTATGCGATGAGCTTCCCTACCTGCTTTCCAATGTTATATCTGAAGTTTATTCACACTACGTAATTTTGTGATTGCAGATACTTTATCAAGATAGTATACATGAGAGTGCAACGACATCAATACCACATACAAATTTAAGATTAGTTGGTTGTCAAAACAGCATGCTGTTTAAATAACCAACCAATGGTTTAGCAAATATAATTACCAAAGCCAAATCTGGAGTCTGTGATTAATAAAATAAAACGCCGAAAATTTATATAATTACTTTTATTTTTATTTATTATTCGTTACCCAACAGTATTAATAATCTCTTACCAGTATAATATTACCACTTAAAGTGTTGACAATATCTATGTCTTTAGCAGACCATTTTGTGATATATTTGAAGTTGCCATTCCTCCATCCTACTAGTACGTAATCTCTTCATGACACCTAAAGGTGCAAGAAATCGGCCACTGGAAAATCATTCACCATATTTATTGGCGAAGATGAATTGGATTTGTGATGCTGTCCATACAGCTTCCTGCGCAACCCATCATCTGTCCTTTCAGAGCATTTCAGTCCCGGAAATATCACAGTGTGAGATTTATGGGAGTACTCTCCCTCAGTAACGCATTTTAAGCATCCATGTTTGCCATTAAAATTGCAAACCCCCGAAAATGTGTCAAAACATAGAATTAGCATTCGCAGTACTACAGCACCCTCATCGACCCGAAAAAAATAAACTTTTGAGCGCCACAGACACGACTTTATTGTTTTGTAAGGGCCAAACAATATTAAAATTTGTCTTCACATAAAGACATGGCACTGAGGGCATGAACACGTAAATAACTTTTATAAAAGCTCTTGCGGGTGAATCGCAGATAAAACATCTAATCTTGACTGTTATAAACTTTCTGGTTGATAGGAGGATTCAGTCATTCAATAACTGTTTCATTTCTACTGCAAAATCTTCTCGTTAAATATCAAGATTCTTCGGTTTTCCGACACTATAATAAACACCAATGATAAATGGTTGGGCACTAGGTATTTCAGACCATTACATAAAATCGGCCAAAACTCATATTTCGAACTTTTATATATGTACTGGCAAGCCATCAATGTTTATGTCCAGACTAATGCTATTAATATTTTCTAAAACGTCTAGCCAGTTGTTCAAAACTCTGGTTAGCGGATTGATTACTCCGTTGTGCCAGAATTCACCACCAGATCCTATTAATTTTATTTAAAAAAATCTAGCTGTATGTAGAATCGTTCTCGGATCTTTTGGTAAAATATCTGGAAATCTATTATTCACAATTGTTACTAATTCCTTCAGAGCATCTTGAGCAATATTTCTCTTTATTGTCCGTTCTTTAATATTTTCTCCCTCATCTTCATATGTCTGATTTGAATCAAAACATTCAGTATTTCTACTTTCAATAATTTCTTTAGAAAGGTCACTGAACGAATCCATTAATTTTACGGAACTATGATCATTGGTAACAAAATCTATGTGCCCGGAATCCTCATTTTTAATCAACACTGGCACTTGGCTGCATCTACTTATATGAAGGAGATTTTCACTATCCTTGCTCCTTTGCTTATTGTTTTCTTTAGAAAATGTATTTTTAACTGCATCAGTTCTTTTGCTTTTTTCCATGGTTTAACCGTATTCATTTAAATTGTATTTTTTCTTGCACGATTATTAATTAACTCGCGTTGTGAGGTTATCACAAAATTAACGTTATCATAGCACTACTAACCTATGTTTTCTCTTCAATAATTCTAGAGGCTGTTAAATAGCTAATATTTACACTTTATGCTTTGGAATTAAAGTGGAGTAAGGCTACACTAATTTACAGGTCATGCCTTCTTAAATGCTTTTAACCAGCTACTATTAAGCTTATTGAGGTAGCATTATAATAGAATTAGTGTACACTACAAAAAAACAAAAGGCAAAATTTGATTATCTAATACAGCTCACAGCTTAGAAGAGGTGTGACTTTATCGCGTTAAGCAGCCATTTACAAGGTTTGGTCTTCTTCACCAGCTAGTAGCATTATATGTAACCGAAGGCTGGACAATAGTTCTTTCAAAATTCTAATAAAATGCATTTTGTGGTTTTTTTCGCCATTATACTGCCATTATTCAGCTGTGCTGTTTAACAGTGTAGAGATCAGCCCTCCTACAGTCTCAAGAATCGTCTTATCCGTTAGTACAGCAACATAAGAGCCTTTGACTGTAATATAGCTTGTTTATGGATTTAATTACCGCTAATGTGCTGCTTGGGCGCGCGCGCAGTTAATGCAACGCGCGCCACACATTACGCTAACAATCAATTATATCTAGAAAATTGCGATTAATCAACAATGACGAATCAGCGATAATGTATGAAGAAAACACACTATATTAAAGTACATAACTGATCAAAGTTTTTAACGGCCTTTTCCGTGAAAGCTGAAATGTTAGGTTTCTTTACCCAAAGGGTGCCAACGGGACCTTATTACTAAGGATCTGCTGTCCGTCTATCCAACCGTCTGTCACAGGGCGGTACCTTTTTAACCGTAATAGGTAGACACTTGAAATTTTCATAGAGTGTGTATATGGGTCCCCACAACAAACGATTATTTTTTTGGGTGTTTAGTGCTTGATCTTAATACTGGCTATATGTAATGTTATTTAAAAAAAATCGGTGTGAGTTAGTTTGGCACTCACGAAAATTGATGTGTAAACATGTGAGCTCGCATCAGTTCACGCGCTCACATAGACACGGGTCTTACGCTGACGTCATCTGACGCTCGAAGTCTTACGCTTACGCGTCTGACGCTCGAAGTCCCAGCTAGCCCCTACCGTAGACCGAGCGCTAAGATGTTTACACATCAAAAATGTAGGGATAAATATTGTACGGTGGTTACGGATCCTTTCGTGTACGAGTCCGACTCATACTTGCCGCTTTTTCAGGATGACAATGTCAGATATTACTGATATGAAAATAATGTGCTTACAGTATAAGACAAAAGTCAATATTGCATCCTTCAGTTGTTAAGGTTGTTCTTACCTACTACAATAGACTATTTCTGTATTTTTTATAATTAATTTTGCGAAACCTAAAAACATATTAACCCACGGCAAAAAAATATTGTTAATATATCTCAAAAATGGCAAAGTTCTATGCGTTTTAAAGTCGATGCTAGACAGAGACAGCATTATTAGCATCTGACGTCACAACACAGGAACGCCATAGTAACGTCGCTCCATTCAATGCAATGATCATTTTACGTGACAAGGATAGAAGAATAATTTCAAAAGTGGGTAATATTTTTGATAGTATTCGAATACACTATTATGTAGTAAGGTCACTCAAGAGCATCGTTAAAACCTCTGGCTCGTGCTTTTGTTTTAGGTACATCGTCTTCACATATAAATATAATTAAAGCATACAAAATAATAGCAAAACATTTTAGAAGTGTAATTTTGGAGTTTCTTGCCCATGCTTATCCATTCGAAACTACCTTTTGCAAGGGGCACCTAGAATCAATTCTATTTTCTTGTAACTTTCGGTATTCAAAACTGCCTTTTAATGGCCTACTTGAAATAAATGTTTTGATTTTGACTTTGGTGAACACTGTAGGTAATTCCTCAATATTCATACAGTGTGAGTCTTCATAATGTGCACATATCGAAATGAGGGAAACTAAGCTTAATTTTATCGACGGAAAAAAATGTAAAAAAAAAACAAAAAAAATACGCATTAAAAAGTGTCTCTACCTGCTAAAGTATGGTACGTAGCCGAGCGCAAGGCTTTAACAGTTGATAAGAAATGTTGTGTTTGAGTTATAAACATGGTATTTTTTTTTTTGGAAAGCTGATATGATGGATAATAATTTAAAGTAATAAAAAAGGGTAGGTAATCGGGGCTTTTATTGTGAAATTTAACAATTAATGCAAAAATTGATGAAAAAATATCAGTTTTTTTTTTTTTACAAACCCCTTAGTTCTCAATTGAAAGCGATTTTTTTTCTTTAGTTTATTTTATGAGGACGTCCTGTTACTTCCACTCATTACTGAGTTTGCTTCATCTTGATAGATCATTTAGTTTAAAAGTTATACCGATTTGTTTCCACAGGGGTCACAGCAACGAACGAGAATTTAAAAAATGCTATTTTTTTTTTTTTTTTTTTATATTTCCCGTCTATAAAATTAAGCTTAGTTTCCTTCATTTCGATATGTGCACATTATGAAGACTCCTACTATATTACAGGTCAATGGTGTTCTCCTCTGGTAGAACAAAAACAAGCATGGCTCACTTCATTGCTACCTTTACAGATGTTTTTCTTTGTCATAATATTTAAGCATTCCCTACGTTATTCGCTATCCCTAAGTTGTAAAACTTAGAAAGTATATAACATAACATCGCAACTGGAATCCCGAAGGGTCAGGCAGAGCTGTACCTGTAGTAGGTATACCCACATTTCGCTAGTTATGATTATGTAGCGGCATCTAGAACGCCACATGCGAGCTACACATCACACTGACGTCACGCAAAATCCTGCATCGCGCAAGCAGAGTTTACCGCGCGACTAGCATATATACGTCCCGACATCAACCGTCGGGCAGTTGCCCACCGGACACAACACCCTTCAGGTCAGAGGATCCTCCCTTTTCCATAGAGTATGAGTGAACTTTACACCCTGTTCCTCATACCTCTATAATTAAGTCCCATGTAACATGGGGCGAGTCTATGGCCATCAACCGGTTAAAAATCCAGACTCCGGGCGACTACTGAGAAATTCCTGATGGAAAAACCTAATAACACTATGTCCAACCTGGGAATCGAACTCAGGACCTCATGTTCAGAAGTAGCGCTTGCGACCATTACCTACATCACCTACATCCTAATCTTAACTAATATTATAAATGCGAAAGTATGTTTGTTTGTTTGTTACGCTTTCACATCAAAACGGCTGAACAGATTTGGATGAAATTTGTCACACAGATAGACCATGACCTGGATAAGGAAATACGCAGACGTAGTCGCGAGCAACAGCTAGTACCACTATATAGCGGTCATTCCTTTGAGTTGTCACCCTATGTCTTCCAGATTCTGATCTTCTTCGATACTGCCCAGTCTCCAGAAACCTTTGGTAAACTCGTTGAACTGCAGAACAGCTGCGATTTAAACTCCTGGCCACGACACGTTGACTTAAACCCTTGCTAGAAATATAAAACAAACACATTTTTACTAGTCACGGTTTGGGCATCACGTATTAAGGCAAAAAAAAATATAGAAATATCTTTATTGATTTCAATATCTAAATTGACATTTAAAACTTAATAAATATGTTGTATCGTAGGGCCGTAATAAATAAAATTGTCTCGTAAATAACGAGGGCAGTAAATAATTTTTATTTTCTTTTTTAACTCTGATGGAAGGCGTGGACTTTTTAAATGGATTAAGGGGGATGCGCCAAGCTAACCCGAAAATTCAAATATTCTTACGTTTTTTTTTGCAATTTGCAGGTCACCACTGTCAGGTTGTATGTTGATCTAAATATGATTCGCAGCCGTACCAAATATTTATTTATAAAATTATGATCATAAAAATCATAAATACCTACACATCTCTAAGTTCATATTATCCTATTGAAAGACTAATTCATGAAATCATGACATTTGAGGCCAATTCTAACTTAAGGAGTTGTATTGCTGATTCTATTGATTATAATTCTGTAAATGCCATATTTGTTACGTCCGCGAATCATATTTTAATCAACATACAACCTGACAGTGTCCTGCAAATTGCAAAAAAAACGTAAGTAATTTTGAATTTCGCGGACTACCTGAGCGCATCCCCCTTAATATAAGAAATTATGTTTGGAGACATACGGTGATAATAGTCTATTGATTGTGACTATACAGGGTCAAGTTCAATTAGCTAGCGAAACTCTGCAGGCGTGATGTGTATCACTATCAATATCTAAACACGATAAAATAAAAATAAAAAAGACTTGATGTTTTTCTAGGGGTCTACGACCGCTGGTTGTGCGTTTACTTGAAGTATGAGTTGATAAAATATGTTTCATCGTGGTTAGATATCCATACTAATCACGTCTGTAAAGTTTACACAAAAAAATGATTTTTAAACTGATATTTCAAGTGAATACATACACAGGGGTCGAGGACCCCACAAAAAAAAACTCATCAAATTAATTACTTTCTTGTAACAATTATGTGTGTGTGACCCATTCGCTCCGCTGCCTCCGGACCTCTCACCTGCGTCAGTGGGATGCCTCTGACGTCGGGGACACTCTACTTGCGCGACGTAGGACACCACGGCCGACCACTCCTGAACGAGGAGGTCTCCGAAGCTGGGGCGCTCCTCCCGCGTGCCGTAAGAGACCGAGAAAGCGTTATTTACAAATTCTTCTAAGAAATTTTCTTCCTCTGACAGGGTTGATGACAACACGAGGCTCCTCCTCATTCTGTTCGGCGTAAGATACCGCAGTCCCGTCCTCATCCAGCTCCACTACTCCCTGCAGATCCTGATACATCCTACTAATCCCGTTCCTGACTTCGAGCATCCCGAGCTGCGCGAAACTGAAGTCGACCTGAAGCACCAACACCCTCACACTTTTTATGCCTTATATTACATAATACTCCTTTTTTTTTACATGTGACTTACAATTACCCATCCGGCTAATCGTAACGTTACAAACACGTACCTATGCAATTAATTGGTGGTGTATAGAGCAGTGGTAGCCAAGTGGCAACGGCCGGGACTTCCGAGTTGTAGGCTGTAGGTTCGAACCAAGACTGGCACATTACCTTGTGTAAATTAATTCATCACCACTGCTCTCAAAAAGGTGATGTAAAACATCTTGAGGAAACCAGGCATGTCCTAGAACCAAAAATTTGAAGACATGTGACATCTACCAACCCGCACTGGACCCGCGGGGTAGATTACAGCCCACTCCCTCTCGAAGAGAGGGGGCCTGTATCCCAGCAGTGAGAACATTATAGGCTGATTATGATAATGAATTAAAATTAAAAAATAATGAGATGTCCCGGACATTGCACTTCAAATCAAGGCGGATAGCAAATATCCGAATATAGCCCATAAAAACTCTTACCTACATCCTTCTGATATGAAAGCCAACCATCACCTAATGAACTCTTCTCATATAAATCTTCCAATCATTTCAAAAACACAACTAATTTTCAATTACCATCTAATGAAACGTTACATAAACTGGCTTATACCAGCGCTAGTCTTAACATGGATGGGGCAAGTCACTTGCCTGCCACCCAATGCAACCCGAGAGAAAGTAGATATGATAATTGGATGAGCACCGATGTGCGACCGGACCGGCTTGCGGGCCAGCTAGTAGGTTAGTGTGGACATGACTGAGGTAGAAAACGAAAATATTATAATTATTAACTCCTTTTTTGAAAATTGGAAACAACCAATTGGAACCGTGCACCTAGCTTCTGACGTTTCATAAGTGCCCATGTAGGTTTATGTGAAATAAAATATTTTGATTTCATTTCATTTAATACACATATAAATAACATGTTTAATTGGAATACAAAAAAAATTAAAACCGGTATCGGTTACAGGGTCCAAGCTACCGGCTCAGGGCCCCAGAGGGAGGAACCTCCTAACAATACTCCTAATTAGTATTATTATTTTTATGTGTGATCTTGGGACCTTTGGAAGGCGTACGAGGGGCCGAAGCCAACTCGCAGAGGCCCCTTAGTTTTTTTTTATGGATTGAGGCACCAAACGACGATTATCCCTGTATGCACTGTGCAAGTGCACCTAAGGACAACCCCCGGTTGGTGTCAGACTATTGCAGGATATGGAAACACGGTTATTGGACTACTAATTTGGGTAGCTTAAGTGGACTGGTTATCTAGGACTATGGAAAGACTATGGCCCCTGCCTGAACAATCTTTAATATAAAATACACAAATAAAATGGCAGGGGGTGACTTGCACACTCAATAATGGGCCCCCGAAAACGGTCGCTAGCACATAGTGTCGTAGCGATAAGGGGGTTACATGTCCTGAGGGGCTTATGGGGAGTGGAGAGGTACCCACGGCTATCAGGACAATCCCGGAAGTACGGTCAAGATACCACCACCCCCCTACCCCCCACCACCCTACCAGCATCTTACTGGAATACTTCCTTCCTCCGAGCACGTTTGCTCTTGCGAATCTCCACACAAGCCGGCCAATAAAGGCAAGCCAGAGGTGAGGAATAAGACTTCTCCCGGGAGATAGGGTCCGTGGGGTCGCTACTGCCCAACAGCTTGCCACATGCTGCCGTACGGGTTTAGTATTATTATTATTATAGTAGACAATCCGTGCGTATGCGATGTTTCCCATTGCAAAAAATTACTAATTATTATTAATTTCATACAAAACTTTCATATACTTTACGGGATGAAATTTCAAAAATCCTTCCTCAATGCTCATCTTTGTTATACAGGGTTAAATTAAATTAGCTAGCGAAACTTTGCAGAGAGCTTTGATATCTAAACACGATAAAATATAAATATTTGAAGTTTTTTTAGCGGTCAACGACTGCTGGTAGTGTTGTTACATGAAGTATCAGTTGAAAAAATATGTGTTTACGTGTTTAGATATCTATACCAATCACGTTTGTGATGTTTACACAAAAAAATACTGTTTTTTTTTAATGAATGAATGAATGAATGAATGATATATTTATTTGCAAGAATATAGGTAGATAACAAGTTATTATGATCTATGGGTTTCACTATATTCGGCATTTCAGCCGTGCAAATATTGTGATTTTACATATTGGTTATAAAGCATGCAGTAAGTAGACATTAAGTAATTAGTAATAACATAAAAATACAAATAATAGTTTCTTAATTTAAAAATAGATTATAATGCCATTAATAAAATTAAAATTAGATACAATTCTATTAATTTAAAATAATAATTCATATTAAAATAGCGATCAAAAATAATAATGTCATGTCAAAAAATAAAGAAATAAACAAAAAATAGCAAGAATATTTAAAATGTTTTAAATTATACTTCAAGTAAATACTCTAACTGCGGTCACTAACCCCACAAAAAAAAACATTACATTAATTTATTTTTTGTATAATAATTTTTAGATATCGTTACCCATCACGTCTGCGGAGTTTCTCTAGCTAATTTAATTTAACCTTTTATAAAGAACTCTTGTGGAAAACTACATACCGACAGTGTAGTATCAACATCAGATAACTAAAAAACTGTGATTTTACAGGAGGCGCAAAAAACGATTTATTTCTATAGTTTTCAACGTTTGAATAAAAAAGTTACTTTTAATTAAAAAATTGTAGGAAACGCTTGTGATGGTGATAATGATTTCAGACCTTATGTCTTTGCAAATACGAGGTCTTTCATATTTTAACTATGAATATGAAATAAAATAAAAATCGTCAAAAATGTTAGTTATTAGCTATTGATACTTCGCCGTCGAAATATGCTTCCTAGACCCAGCGGTTTCGACTATTCGTTGTCTGCCAGTGAGTATATAATTTTTATTATTTTATTTAGTAGGTTAATGAAGATTTGATAAAAAGCGAATTAATTATTGACTTATTTTGGTAGCATATCACTTAATGAAACAACGATGGTACTCACATTCGCAAAACACTTAATATTTAAAAGCAGCTGGGACTCATTTAAAAAAAAAAATGATTCAAAGTTTAATTAAAACTGGCATTGTTTAATATGTCCCTAAATAACTTAATGAATTTTAAATACTGCGAAACATCTTAACTACTAAAATACTGTTTAGTCATTAAAACACTTGTATCTGGTAATTAAACAATTTCTCATGATGCTCGTTAAGAATAAAGTACCTACCTATCAAATAAATAGATAGTTACGATATGAAATAAAATACTCACGTTTTATTTTATTTCTTAACTTATAACCTGCAAGTAGATAAAACTTTCTGCTTTAAGTGAGATTAATTTTAAGAAAACTTACAGCTAATACATTCAAATAGTCAGAAATAATATGTAGAAGAAAGCCAATTACAAGTTTGCACTTATATAACTTACACCAAAACCAAAACGGTACAAACAGCGTGAGAGTTAAACATATACATAGAATAAATAAAAATAAAATACATTACACTTCAAATAAAAAGTTACTTAATATTTTTTTTAAATTTCTGTACACTATTTGTGAACAAATCAAGCTCAACATACCGGCACACCATATTGGACATTCGACATGCTCTTAAAATATATGTATTTTAACCTATAGAAAAGTTAAAAAGAGCTGTATTTTTTATTTTTTTATTAACCCGTTCAGCTACTTCCCCATACCCTCAGACTCATCATCACTATTCTCCTGCCCTATTACCAATTTATTAGTCTTCGGAGAAACATGTCTCTTTCATCCATACTTCTCTATTAGTCGTCATCTCGGTAGTCACTTCCATTCTAGCCATATAACCTTTCACACAGTCCATCCATCGTTTCTTAACTCATTTATAGACTGATTAGTATAATAATGCCCTAATTATAATAAAATTAGGGCATTATTATACTAATGTTTTATTTCTGTAAGAAGGTTTGTACACGTCAATAATATTTTTTAAACTAGATGAGGTCAGCGTTTCTTATCTGACGACTCTGAGAAGAAGGACCGAAACAAACTCAGAGGTCACAGTCTCTTTTGAAGTCCAGACATAATCTTGGCCAAACAAAATATCTGTCTCATCCACGCTATGCCCACCTCGGCCATCCTCCGAAGCACGCGACGTTCCTCTACAGTCTACCGCGTTATCAATCATGTACTTTACTATTTGAATGGCTCGCGGCCAATTTTATGCAACGTTTACTTGCCTCGATTATACACTAATATATTATAAACTAGCGACCCGCCCCGGCTTCGCACGGGTGTGCAGTGTACGTGACGGAGGTCGTATAACTATAGAATGTCTATAGACAATGTTTAGAGCTGTTTTTTCATTAGACAGCACAAACAGATTTTGGTTACATGTTACACGCGAAAGGGCTGGTTAAGGTTGTCCATAGAAAAATACTCAACACTTAAAAGCGCCCGCAGACAGGCGCGACGTGAAAACGTGACTTGACAGCGCGACACGACTCGTGTAGAACAATTTCCATGAAGTTTTCAAAATGATCATCTGTATTTCTTAACTATCTGACAAAAGATAACAACAGCTTCATAAAAAACCGCATAAAATCAAAACATAAAACTGTTATCAACAAAGCTTAATCAACTGATAAGAGATTTAAATCAACAAGAAGATGGGATCATTATCTTACACATACGTTATTTACGAATCGTGTGAATTTGCAACTAATAATATAAAAATATAAAAACGGTATAAAATAACCAATAAATAATGCAACGAGGTTGCGACACCAAGTAGGAAAACGCAGAAAGTCCACGATACGTAAATGACAAAAATATGGCGGAATAAAAATCAAATTCGCTCAAACTTTTGTTCAGTCATTGCGCAATCTTCAATACTAACCCAAAAAGGGTCAACAACATTGCGCAATTATCGCGTTATACTATGTAATACTTACAATTGGTCGTTTAGGGCCCGCCTAACTCGAAAATTCTGCTGAAATCACACAGAGGACAAATTTGAAGATGTTATGCTGACTTACCTACGTCAAAAATTCAATGAATACCCAGATCTCAATTTTGCCTTTTCGTCCCGGACGCTATAATTTGAATCAATTCTACCCTTCTTTGCATGAGGGGCGGAAAAACAGTTAAAACAAAACCTGTAGATGGCCGCCCTGCAACATGTGGATATTTGAAATCGGGCAATATCTGAAAAAATTACGAATGAGTCTAAATGAGGCATCATTTAAGCAGATTTCTTCGTCCAAGCTTTAAGGCTCCCATAAACAGGCGCGACGCGACAGCACGACACAAAGGCGCCGCTCGTCGTGCGGCACGCGGTGTCTTTGTGTCACGCTGTCGCGTCGCGCCAGTGTCCACGAGACTTTAAGAGATATTTTGTCATCTTCCTACAAAAGTGGACCTTCTGTTCTAACACTGCTATATTTTGGTTGCATCCCCAGTTTCGCAATGTTATCTAAGAGACCGTCAGTTCGATGCCGTCTCAGTCATTTTACCGTGGGAAAAGTATCAATAACAAAATAATATCAAGCAAAAATATTATGTAAAATGCATTCTGATTGGTCTTGATTTATTCGTCGTTTAATTTGCAACGTATAAATAAATAAAGATTGGTTAGTGTAACATCTGTTGATGGGTTTTGTTTTTTATAATCATAGAAGATACAGTAAGAGCAGTGGGTCGTGGGTTCGAACCCAGGCAGGCACTTTATTTTGTGTAAATAATTAAAGAAAATATCGAGAGGAAACCGGCATGTCGTAGAACCAAAAATTGGAAGACATGTGACATCTACCAACCCGCAATGGGCCGGCGTGGTAGATTACGGTCCACTCCCTCTCGATAAGAGGAGGCCAGTGTCCCAGCAGTGGGAACGATATAATTATGCTATATTATGTTTTGTTAGAAGAAACAGTAGGTAGGTAATTAGTTGCTGCTTGTTTAGGAGTTCGTCCGGGAAAGTACTATCCCCATTTATATTTTAGTCGCTAAGCAGCATTTGCTGCCTTGCGCTTTAAGGCTCCCACAAACAGGCGCGACGCGACGATTTTTATGAAAACTTCATGGAAATTGTTCTACAAGAGTCGCGCCGCGCTGTCGCGTAGCGCCTGTCTGTGGGAGCCTTTAAAGGATCCTTCAAGCAGGCTTGACACGTGACGCGAATCGCGCGCGACTCAAAGGCACCGCTCGTCGCGCGACAGGCGGTGCCTTTGTGTCACGCTGTCGCGTCGCGCCAGTGTGTACGTGCCTTTAATCGTAAAGATTTTAGGTGACGATACATCTACTTTAAGACATTTTTTTTTACTAAAGCAGCTCGTACTGCTACTTATATAATTATGTTGTTCTATTTAATTTTGCAATTAGCTTAAGAGTAATTTAATTATTTTCGTAACGTGTTAAAACTATTTTAAGTATTATTGGATAAGAGCTCCACATTCAAAGTGCAATATAGCACATATTTCAACATTAAGAGTCTTTGTAATTAAAATAATCCGGCTTAATTATAACTGGGGTTTAACTTAAAAGTTAATTACTTATCGGTGTAACGTGTGAAAATCCTGGCTTCAAACACTTGTCAATAAAATGTTAATTAAACATTATAATTTGTTAAAAGCATACCATGGGAATATGGGTATCAGATGTGTACTTAAAGTAAAAAAAAATTACAAATGTAAAACTTTTTAATTAATAGCGGTCTGGGGTTACAAGATATATTCTGAAACTTGAAAGTATCCGTTGTAGGTAGTAGGAACATGAATAAAGATTGGGTCAATCAAAGTCAAATTAATTATTTCAAATAGGCACATAAAAGACACTTTTGAACGTCAAAATTTACAAGAAAATAGAATTGATTCTAGTTGCCTCTTCCAAAAGATAGTTTCGTATCCAGTACCCAAATTACGTAACACACTATCTATCGCAATCTGAAACATTTTGAAGCCTATTGCTAATCCATTGCTTCATATTTTCGAAAAATTTGTCTGCTCTACTAACAAAATAACGCAATGAATGTTGTTGAATTGTCAAAATGTAACCCATTCCTACTGTTAATGTGTTACGTAAACACCCCACTGGAGAAGAATGGGCAAGAAACTCCACCGTTACTCTTTTAAAATGTTTTACAATATTTTGTATTAAGTACATTAATTATATAACAATATCCATATGTATTATATGCATTTAGTATCTTTTCAACATCCTCAGGCTAGATGGAGCGGCGATCTTCTCATGGTGGGTGGTAGGACCTGGATGAGAGTAGACGAGGATCGAGATGAATGGCGTGAGTGAAATTAGGGAGGGCTATGTCCACAAGTGGATGCTATTATGCTGATGACATTTATGATTAACTGCTTAAAGAATCAAGCTGGATTGAGAGACCACGCCGCTTTTGAAATTAAAAAATCCAAATATATTCTCCCAAAATATCTCTTGCACTAAAATCATTTCATACAAAATTCTCCCGTCATAAAATAAGGCTTTAAATTGTATCGAAATAATTAAAAGCAAAGCATTGAAGAGAAGTCGAAACTCAATTAATTTATCTACTTTAGCAATTTAATTTTATTACATAATTTATGTATATAACAGTACATTGGTAGTCATTAGTTTCTGTTTAGGGTCTGCACACACTTCGCTAATGTCGGTCGATTTATTCGAACGTAATTTATGAGAAGTTTTATTTGAACGTTTGAAAAGCCGTTCTATAGTTTATGATGCGGTCTGATTTGATATCGAAGTGAATTTGGATAATGATTAGAATCAAATTCTAGGAACTATTTCGGACAGGTAAAACGATATTTGTAATGATGGAATTAATTTGATTTCTTAGAAAAGTTAGTTCTACTTTTTTTAATTTGCATTAATACTTACACTTAAAAATAACGTGCAAACCAATTAAGGTAACTTTACAGCAAGAATTGTATAACACCAATTGCATAAAAATAGCCCGAAACATCGTAAACGATTTATACACACGAAGCATCCAACAATTCACAAACCGTCACGATCTCGTGACGATAAGTTGAAAGATTCGAAAGGTGTACATAAAGCTTTACATGACCACTTATAAAAATTAAGAATCACCGACAAATTCATACTAATTATAACTTCTTCATTTCCTTACGTCACGTCCGAATGTAAACGGAAAAAAAACTAACGGCTTGCACCGACCGGAAATAGATTTTTTGAAGACTATTTAGAGGCTCCTAAGAAATATATAGCTATAAGGAATGATCTCATTATTTACGCAACATTGATCGTATAAAAACTAGTCGTGTAGACTGCGCTTAATGAGGCAAGAGAGTGTGGTGCAAGGTTTGGAAGCGGGTTTTGGAAAATAAAACAAATGGTTTAATATTTGAGTTTCACCGTAGTTTGATTGAGCTTGATTACGTTTCTGATCTCATGCAGTATTATGAATGCAGTTATCAAGTGGATACACCAATTAGAATTATTAGAACATTAGCAGGTAGATAATGTTTTGAAAAATATTTTTGATCTTTTCTATCATGGGCTAGATTCTTATAACATTTATATTTTACTATGAGGAAAATATATTTTCTTAGGCATATTAATTCAACCTCAAATCTCTTCTATCTTGAACCTCTCGCATAACAAAAGGGGGCATGGAGTAAATTTGAATATTTCACGCATTTAGTTGGCGACGCGTGGCGGCCACAGGAAGTAAGAATCCTTTATTCAAAGCGATGCATAGCCGATCGCATCGGTCGGTCAAGGTCCTAACTACATGGGATTTATGGATGCAATGTTGTGGTGCGAAAAAACTTGGCAAATGCTATGCTTTGTGAAAAAAAAAATGGTGATTTGTATAAATTAATGGTGTTGTTCGGTGTTGGACTAAGTAAGCTGGTTTAGGACTAAGAATAAGTAGGGATAAAAATGAAGAAACTTGCGTTCAAATAAAGTTATGTTTCAAGTCAGTAAGTTATGATAATAGCTTACCACATTTAAAACAAAATGTATTCATAATTACAACGAAACCATTAGACACTTTTACTGTAATACAGAAAAAACTACACATCATCATGATAGCATTATTTAGTCTAAACTTATTCAAAAACTGTAACAATCATCGTGACCAACTAACCCCAAAAAACGGACCTAACCCTGTCAAACGTCAAGCCCGTAAAATTACTAATGGGGGTATAAATTACCCCTTGATCACGACACACCGAGACTAGCACCTGCCACCGAATAATACAATAATTAGAACCGCCTTCGCTTGATGTTTCCATTATTTTAAACTATATTTTTTTATACCGTTCCGTGCCCGGAACTGGGCAGCATTTGTTTTATTGCATATAGTTATCGCAGCGGGGTAATTATTTACCTAAATTGGTATTAATATTGCATACGGTAAGGGGGGTTATGTAACTGTATTGTTGTATGGTGTTTTCTTAGAAATGCTTGGCATTTTTATAAGTTTTTTTTTTTTTAAGAGTGTGCCATGCAAAGGAACAACGAAACGACGGCATTCTTTTTTTAAACATCTGCATTTCTTGTGCACATAATAACAGCAATATGTTTGTGTTCCCTGTAGGGATAGACAGAGATACATAACATATATTTTGGTGACGAGCCTATTGCTAAATTGAGATACGCCCGGTATCTGAATTTACCAATGCTTAACCCGATTCGTGTGATGTAGGTACAGATTTTCAGTATCATCATTATGACCTCAAAAGATAGCTCAAAGCACCATAATCTTAAATTCTATTTCGAAAAAGCCGTGCATTTTTTTAATTTAAGCTCTTGTGCTAAATTTTATATTTTCGTTTAGTAACGTTTGTCTTAAAAGGTGTGATATACTATTTACGTAATTTAAAAGCTAACAGTCTTAAAATCATACCTAATAATAATTCGTACAAGTATATAAAAAATGGTGGGGAAAGAATCATAAGGCATCAAAAAATTCGTCCGTAACAATTTTTTTTTTTTACAAAATTACTCAACATTTAATAATTATCAGAAACATTAACACTAAAATCACGTAACAAAACCATAGCATTGATCAACATTTCATTAAAAGCAATTAAAGAGAAAAGGTGGGCGACACTTACGAATCTGAGCACGGAATGAACATCAATGTATTCTGCAAATACAATTACGTATACAATTTAAATTTATTACCATCCCAAGCAAAATACGACGCGAGAGAACTCTGGGTACAGTGATAATGAGAAAGAATAAGAATTTAAACTACTACTTGAACCTTCTGCAAATCACAATAATACTCAAAGAAAAAGAAACTATCTTCTATACATATAATAAAATAGCAACGAAGATTATCTGTCCGTTTGTCTGGTTGTCATTTTCCGAATTGGCGCAAAAGCGGCTCAACGGATTTAGATGAAATTGGACACACAGATAGTTTATAACCTGAATTAACACATAGGGTACTTTTAATAACGGTAGTACGTTCCCGTACTACGTCGTACGTAGGTCCCGTGGGATTGTAAATTTTGACGTTCAAAAGTGCCTTTTATGTGCCTAGTTGAAATAAATGATTTTACTTTGACTTTGACTTTGATACTTTCAGACATCCACGCGGGCGTAGCCCCGGGATAAAGCTAGTCATAAATAGAAAGTAAGA
Source organism: Griposia aprilina (assembly GCA_916610205.1). NCBI lineage: Eukaryota > Metazoa > Arthropoda > Insecta > Lepidoptera > Noctuidae > Griposia > Griposia aprilina. Next base: position 12,225,802 of record OU744306.1, read on the forward strand.
AACAAACCCAGTTATTGACAGAACTCTGGCAATAGAGAACCCTGGCATAATATAGCAAAGAGACGAGCAGCAGAAGACGAAGTCAGGTCATGCCTAAACCCAGCAGTACACCTGATGATTTCTGAAAGCTTGATTATAGTTTGGCTAGTGGAAGCTTGACTCCGTCAGTAAATCCGCAGTCAAATATTATGGAGATAATAGGAGGCAGATGAGACTCAGTCAGTCACTCGTCAGTGATTGAAAAGACGATAACAGATTTTCGTGCTAGACTGTATAACTTTGGAACCCAGTAGGCAGTCGATTCAACTATATAGCTGAACTAGCCATGTTACTAACATCAGGTTCCAAGTTTATCAGTGCAGCTTATAGTAGCGTCGTGTGACGGGTCGTTGAGCTACCTAAAATAGGGTTGAGCTACACGATGACTGATACATGCATGCCATCTGTTGGGACAGGTCAACTCGAAACTGCAATGGCTCTTTCTTCATAAGGCCCTTCCAGACATGGCTCTGCATTGTAAGACTCACATAAAATTCTAATTATGTATAGTTTGGACTTTAAAAGAGACCATGACCTTTGAATTTGTTTCGGCATTTCGTCTCCGAGATCAAACAATCAGGTAGGAAATGCCATAAAATATTGACGAACAAAATATTGACGTGTAAAAGTGTCTTAAAAGATCTACTTACTTACAGAAATAAATATTTCATTTCATTTCACTTCATTTCAGTACCTATGTTGTGTGTAGTGAGACTTCTCCACGAACTTCCTTATTACTAATATATTCCGTACATGTCTAATAGAACAGGCATGGCGACATGAGGCGCCACCTAGCAGTTTTGGCATGAACAGTCGCCGCTTCGCAGTGGTGTCGAATGCTAAGTACTGAGTACATACATAATCATGTACCAGTCACGCTTGGGATCGGCGGGCCCTTAGAATATTGGTGGTCCTTAGTAATTGAGATGCAGAGATCGGTGGGTTCGTATGTAGGTAGCTTAATATTCCACTGCAGCTCAGTTAGAAGAAGTGGAAGGACTTATCAGCAGCCAACCAAGTTAATGTACATTATGATGTCTTCAAAGTTGGTACATTCAGAACTTTGTGGTCAAGCAAGTCAAATATTATCTACCTTTACACTAGCCATTGGCTATTTTCCAATGCGCGAAACTGAGGTAAACATAAAAAAAAGCCTTTTAAAAGAACACAAAAGAGGCTTAAAGTTGCAAAATAAATTTGTGGTCTCTTTTATATCTGCAAATACACAGGTACTACCACTGCTACGACATACTCCATTAACCTAAAAAGAAATGAAATCTTCCAAAAACTCGTCAAAAACAGACAAGAGTACAAACAAAAGGTTTCATGTCGTCCAACATTCCCAGATGTTGGCCAAGGAATTTTTTTAACAATATTCTTTACTAATTCACACTTAGAAAATTAAATTAACTCTGAAATCGACTTCAAGCAGATCGCCCGGTACAGTTAGGGCTGCCACGAATGAAGAGCTTTTAAGAATAATTATGATGTACTTTTACAATATTTTGAACCAGTTTCACAGTATGTTTAGTTATACAATATCGTCTAGATATGTACGTTCAAAGACGGAGAATCCTATTAAATTTTATGCAAGAAAATTTAATTGTAGCTAAATTATATACTAATTCTCAATACTCAGCAGTCTCATGTAGACATTTTTTTTTTTTATTGTTAGTTAATATCCAATTTTTCAAAACCAATATTCCCGCTTTTTAATAGCCCGTACCTTTACGTAAAACGACAGCGATAACCTTTGTTGTTTTGTTTTTTGTTACCGTACATTGTGTCCCACTTGTAGGCCAAAGGCCCTTTCTCCTTCGAAACCTCTCTGCCTTATGCGATCTCTAGCCACGTTTTCCCCATAAACAATAATAATAAGTTGATTAAAATTAAATTCAACTTGACACTAGCGAAAGGAGAATACTTGTTGGCCATCGTAAACACCTTTTCAAACAGCTCGTTAAACGCTAGAGGACAACGCACCTGACCTTTTGGGAGAAACGTCCTGCTGAACATCCTGCTAAAGAAACGGATGCGAGAACTCGGCCGAGCGAAGGACCTTGACTATTTGCGGATATAAAGTATCGTCTATGGGATTTAAACAATAATACATATTAGAATAAGTAAGTAGTAAAGCTAATAAAAACTAAACGTCTAATCATGTATAAAATGTATAACCAACCATAACCACAACTTGTAATGCCCGCGAATTAATAACAAAAAAAAAATTAAGGATATATATACAAATAAGAAATTGTGCATGAGCATGCATTATATGTATTATTTAATAATAATAATTTCAAAAAAACAATGACTGACTCACGTAGACTTGTGTTAGTTATGTAAGCCTTAGTAATAATATTTACGATGAAGGAGCACAATAATTGTAACCCTTAAAATAATAAAAAACTTGTAAACAAAGAAAAGTATTAAAAAAAGACGCGAACGACCATGTCCGCAGTAGAAGTTATTCGTAAAAAAAAAAACAATAACTTAAACAGACATCGAACCTCAATACAACTTCGATGAGAAAAGCCAAGAGTGAAAAAATTAACTTTGAGGATGGTCAGTATCCTCCTGTATATCGTTATATTGTTTGATATTGTAATGCCTTGTGGTACTCACGTAGGTTGCCACGTTGGTTTTCATATAGCCTTTGATATCATCATCGTTTTCACAATCCTTCAGTACTAAACCTTTTCTTCTCAACCAGGCATTCACCCTGATAATCACAGGATTCACAGGACAGATGTTGAACCACCAGATCACCTTCACTATCTACCCAATTTATTGCTACTTATATTGTCCTATTCTTCTTCGATATATCAGTTACCATCCATTCCGTCAAGATTTAAATAATTATATTTTTAGCAAATATATTTGCGATTTTCTTTATATCTAAAAAATGATCGTGGCACCCCTGAATTTAACTGTTTGCTTGCTCATTACTGCTTGCGCTCGCGCACCGTAACGGTAGGGTTGGTCTAGCCCCTTATTATACTTACCTTACAATGCACCATTGGATTTACAACTCTATTGGTTTAAGTTAAAGTTGAGTTTGTAATGGATGTGGTTATCGTGCTTTTTATTTCATATAGCAAATGGTTTGAGGATCTCGGTAAGTGGGATATTGTTGGAAATGTTTGTTTATTTGTCTGTCTGTTTGTTCGTTTGTTTATTGAGGTACTGAGACCACAAGTAATTGACAACTATCATGAAGTAATCTACATAGTAACCTCTTGAATAACAGTAGCCAATTTAAATTACCCATTCATATGGGAATCTGGTCCACCCGGATTCGGAATATTGTAATATTTTGAAGGTACATACATATGTATATTTTGAACAACTGCAGTAAATAAAAAAATTGAATAGCCTATTCAAAGACTACTGAATCATAGATTTACCATGCTGCTGGTTTTCTAAATATATGGCTTACGTACTGCCTTAATCACCAATCCGATTAAACCAGTTACTACCACCATAAAAATAAAAGCAACACAACACTTCGCATATTTCAAACTTAATAAAAAACACTTCGATTACTAGCATTCCCCTTTCTCGACCCTATCTTACACCTACCACTCCAAACTTAATCCTATTTTTTACATATCTAAGGTTCCGTTTCCATTACCACGGTCATAGGTCAAGTTCTGCTTGGGTTATCACAGTATGGTGTTAGGGCTGACCGCAAAGTTCTTGTCTCTGGTCCCAAGTCTTTCTTAAAGGGGGGAAGGGGGGAGGGAGACGGAAGTAACGTGTCGTTGGGTTTTATTATATTTTATTTGCGTCTGTCCGTTTGGGGAAGTGGTGTTTGATAGAGTATGAATATGTTTTTTGGAGGGTCGAATGTGGGTAGACGATGATCGAACAGTTTAAGTTTGGAAGAAGAGCTCCTTGAAAAATAATTCGTGCGAGGAACTACTTCCACCACACATAATTATTATTTCGTCTACCAATGACTCCTTATGATTATGAAGATAATTCTCATGATAACTTCATAAGGAAAAAGCATAAGCAGTAATCGCGAAAAGTCGGAAAACATTTTATTTAATCAATGACATTTTTGTTTAATTTCAATAGAGCATACAATTTTTATTTAAATACCTTTATCCTTAGACACTTTTAATGTGTGTATATTCATTCAGTACATCAAATTAGCCATAAACACTAATAAAGTTAATCCTATCGCTCTGTCTTCTCGCAGAACCACACATATTGTAACATTATCGTCATCTTCAGCATACAAGATATATAAGGTTAGCCAAAAGATTAAAACAACTTGAATCTCGTATCACACGCAATCAACACGCGTCTACAACCATAGACCCACTGCAACACACTGTTAAGGTGCAACCACCTCTTTAGGGGCCTACGACCATATTTCGGAGCACACAACAAAAATTACACATTTTTCTCGCTCCAATTCCTATATAGTCCGTTAATTCTTTATATCACTCAAACATGCATTTAGCGTAAAATTCACGCAACTACACAAATATATCATAATTTCTAGATTTTTCTTACGCAACGCCAATCTGTATGTTGCTGTTGCATACGATTTATGCAATAAATAGTCCAATGTATTTTTAATTGCATATCTGTGTGCAATTGGACGGTGTTTTCATTGCGAGTAAAAAAATTTAGAGCAACTCGATTTAGTTTTTGTGTGAAAATTGTCGTTAAGTATTGTCGTTAAAATAAGTTACTCTTCGTGCAAATATGTAACCACCAAGATGTGGGCACCATGGAATTGAGCGGCTCGTGGCAAAATTATAACAGCCGCACGAGTCGATCGAAGGTTAAACTACGATTGCCGCGGTCGGTTCGTGGATGGGTGAACATCCATTACATATTGAGACCCCCCGTACCTCGGAACGCACGTTAAGCCGTTGGTTCCTGCTGTCATTTGTAGATCTGTGACAGTCTTAACGTCCAAAAGTCCGACAACCAATCTTGCCAAAGAACTCACTCGTGTCACTCAGGAACTGGGTTCTGGAGGTCAGATAGGCTGTCGTTTCATGTAAAACACTGGCATTTAGCTGCATTCGGTTAGACTGGAAAACCTACATAATATAATTATGTATTTCCTCAAAAGACCATTTCAGACACCAATCTACATGGTCTTCACATGACGATGTGACCAAGATTATGTCTGAACTTTAAAAGAGACTGTGACCGCTAAGTTGGTTTCGGCCTTTTTTGTCAGAGTAGTCAGATAGGAAACGCCGACCTCATCTATAAAAGTGTTTGTACAAACCTACTTACAGAAATAAATCATTTATTTAGGAAAAGGCTGCATATTAATTGATTAGACACCATGGAACCCTGACCCAAATTCTGAAATTACTATTCCAGTAAATAGGTAGATAGCCTTTTTTTTCTTCATCACTTTCTTATCCAGTTGTATAATATTAATAACTAGTATTTACTCTTTATGATTAACCCATTAACAATCAATCTAGTCAATATTTTATTCGGACACCACTTGACTTTTAACCTCTTCTCCGCTAACATAAATATTACATAAACCTTCTTCAAGTACTAAACAAATTGACTCTCAAACATACACAAAAGTAACCCAGTTGATTTGCTTTCTAAACTACGAACAAACGTCATTAGCATATTAATAAGGTTATAAATTAACCCATCCAAATCTGGTAACACTTTCAAGTTAGCCTTCACTTGAAAACATTTTTATGTAACACTTGCAACAGATTTTTGGAATGATCCTCTTCACTTTTACTTAGGCTAATATTTTAATATAACATGTTTAGTCTTTTTAATTAGTTTTGCTTTAGCTGCATTTGGACACGTAACGCGAGTTGATGATTAGGTAAACATGACTATTACTTTTTGCAATTTAAGAGCCTTTCCAACATGTTTTGTTTGGTAATCAGCATCGCCAGCAAGTTTACTGACTGCCTTTTTACTACCATCTCATAAACTATTCTCGAGACAGATTCAATTGAGAACCAATGGCAATACATCGAACACGGACATCGGACATCGTGGAGTACATGCGCCAGAAGACGAGGGTTCAGTTACTGGAGTCGCAACGCAACGTCAACTTCAAGGCGTTCGTGGTGCGAGTACCGAATTGTTACCTGTCCGTCATCATGGCAGAAGACTTTTGGCCGCAGGACGTGGTGTTCCGTCGCTTCCGCGGACAAGTACCACAAGGCAGCTCAAGGACAAGCTAGTGAAGTGCTACTAACATAGTTTTAAGCTATTTTTTAATACAAGTTTTGTTTTATACTTTATATATGTTAGTTAGTTTTAATAGCATTACTTGTACACAAAAATTCACTCTGTGTTCTTTTCCAACTGTAGGTATATATCTACAGTTGTTTTTTTATAAACAAGTGCCGTTGTTGTTTGTTTTTATCGTTGTTCTACTGAAGGAGTAATAAAAGATCCTCACCAGTACTATTGTAGGTACTAATGTTTCACCATCATTATATTCTTTTTTATCTTATCTGAATCTGTTTGACTCTTCATTGCGTCATCCTTAGCATGTGCAAAAATCTCTCTAATTATATTATACCCATCGACTATTTACTACCAAAGGACTACCAACTACACCTTCACTGGGAACCGTTGCCTATCACACTGACCCATCTAATCGTACCTTAACGAACATCAATTATACCAATGAATATTCATTTGGCATCCCCTTTTGAGCTCATTATTTCATAAATTCGTTTATATTGAACCATCCATCAAGGCATTAAAGATAAGAAGTATAAGAACCTGAGAGTTTAACTTTGTTACAGTTTAAAAGGATATTGTTAAAAGTTATTTTCCGTGAAGATTAGGAAATTAAATTAAGTGTTTGGCTGCTTATCATAAGAAATGTTACAGTTTGGAAACGTTTCATCTTTATCTAAAATTATTTAAGTTTCCACTGCGTTGATCGTGGGCTTGTTAACAAGCAACTTTAGGCCAATGATTCAATTTTATTGTTTAATGGAACAACGGTTCAATTCGCAGGTTTAGTTATAATTTTTTCTAAATGTGGGACCTGACCTCTAGATTGCTACATGTCAACCTTTCATCAATTATAGTTAATCAATCTTACGATTTATGAAACAGAGATACCTACTTTCGCATTTACAACGGTACAGATGTACAATTACCGTCTAATTGCATGTGATAAACAATACATAGATGATCATCTTTCTTTGTCCCCACTGCTGGAACTTAGTCCTCCTCTCTGAGAGAGGAAGTAAGCAGTAATAAATAACTTATGTGAAGTAATCTAACAAATATTTTGGCAAAATTTTAACGTCTTTAAGAAATCTAAGTAAGTACAACTATTTTCTTAATGTCCCTCGGCAAACTTCGTGCTACGTCAGTCGTCAGATATATATCAGTTGCCCTTTACACTTGATGCAGACCGGACGCTCTCAATCGACATGGAAGGATATAGAGTTGTTAATACTCTTTTAACTTGAAGTAATTTATTTTAAAAATGTGAGAAAAGCTGCTAAACACGAAGATTGCCGAGGTACATTAATAAAATAGTTGTACTGTATATTCTTTGCGTCTTTACTAAGTTACCTAACAAGCAACTCAATAATATAGGTTTGTTCCTCATCAGGTCATGCAAAGTCACCTGTCAAGTAACGCACCTGACATTCCAACAACCTAATATCCATACATATTCATATTCATTGTCAGAATTACATACAATCCCTTACTTAAAAACACTTAGACAATGAATGTTCTTGACCAAGAGGTCAACACTAAGCAATTTGGTAACATTAAAACTGGTTGCAAAGTTATTAAGTTGCAATTGCCTTTTTTTTCTCTTCATGGTTTCTTTGTAGTGTTTAATAGGTGGTTTTATTTAAGTGATATATTAGGTATATTGTGGAATAATAGCTAATGCTGTAGGTTCTATTTCCTGGTCATTAGTCTGTACTTTAGGAATTATTTGAAGTTTGACTAGTCTGGTTTGGTCAAGAAGAATATTTAAGGAGCAATTTTTATGTCATCAAACAATTAAAAGAAATTATTTGTCTTTCCATGACATAATTATACTTCCCTCTAATAAGGCCTTGGGTATCTTGGGTCGCATGGGGCGGGCCTTGTTACCTAACGTTTTCAGAACCTCAACTTCTTTTGTTCTATAGGTTCCAAAAACTTCCATGTTTGCCAGAAAATATGTGTCGTCACGGTTGCGAGTTTCGATTACCTGCACGTGGCAACGACAGGCCATAGCGGGTCCAAACTTTAAATTGAAATTAATTACCCCATGCCAAACGCCAGCTCCAGCAGCACCAGCAGTGGTGGTCCAGTGGTAACGGCCGCAACTTACGAGTTGTAGGTCGTAGGTTCGAACTTGGACAAGTGCTTTACTTTGTGTAATTTATATCACCACTGCTCTCAAAACGGTAAAGGAAAACATCGTGATGAAACCGGCATGTCCTAGAACCAGAAATTCGATGTGACATCTACCAACCCACGCTGGGTCCGTGTGGTGGCTTACGGCCCCTCCCTCTCCCAGAGAGGGAATATTATAAGCTGATTATTAAGCAAACACCAGCTTATGCACTATCTTGATGGTAACTAACTCGCTTGCCTAGCCTACCTAACTTATGTACCTAAACAGCCTCACAAGTAGGTTTGGCTAATACTCTCTTAACCCAGCACCCTGAAAAAAACTGCAGCAAACAGTTCCATTAAAAAAACTAGTTGTATCCACGATCCAAATTCAAATACTACAATTTGACAGTTGCCATGTAAGGCAAGTCCATTTCTCCTGTAGAGGTTGGCGCATGCGCGCACGCTCCGGAACGGCGCACACGTCACGCTACCAGTACACCACGCCCGTCGCGTGCGCCGCACACACACACAGGGGTATATATGACCCTTTATAAGGAAGTGTCCTGTCAATGAGACTTGTGGTGAAGACGGGAATAATGAATCTAAGTATTTTTGGAATAAAACATTGTCTTTAGGAGCTGTTACTGAATAAATAATTAGGCCCACACTTATTCGTTTTGAAAACACATGGTTTTTTAACGGAATATTGCAGCAAGGTAGGTTGAAAAATAAATTCAGACAAGTTGTCTTGAATCCAACCCGCACTGGGCCCGCGTGGTAGATTACAGCCCATTCCCTCTCAAAGAGAGGAGGCCTGTGTCCCAGCAGTGGGAACATTATAGGCTGATTATGTTGTCTTGAATCCAACGTTTAATCAACATAATTCCTTTTATGATGCAGTACAAGTACAAGTACCTTACAAACACGGACAAACATACACACAAACACGAAGCAAGCCATGCATGTATGACGTAACTGTGTTTAATTGCGTTTGGCGACGACGTACTTCTACCTGCCGATTATTAGTCACCTTTCTTTATTTATAATCACCTTTCTTTATTTATGCCATTCATAAAGGTTAGAAGTCTCACAAGAGTATACCATTTTAATTAGAAAGATCTAGGGTAGATAAGAAAGAAAATTAATAAGAGATCTAAGTAAATTGATTGTGAAAAGGCATGCAGACGAAACGAAATAATTTACAATGGCGATGCTTGGCCGAGGCCTATGTCCAATAGTGGACGTCTTTCGGCTGAAATGAAGATAATGATGATGAGAGATTGAATTCTTCAGTACACATTATATAGCTGTAGCAATTATTCACTCAATGACATAGAAAGGCAGCACTTGCAATTTGTTATTATAATATATCTTTAGAGCCTTTGCGATAGTATCGACACTTTTCACATTGAACTTGACTTACGGTGACAATTCTCAGTCACACACGTTACCTCGATGCCTGATGTTCATCAAGATAATTGTCGTTTGATTGTACCTTAGGTCGCCCTGGAAGGAATAAAAGTCACAAAGACTACGTTAAACGCACAAGTTTATCTAAAAGACAAATGTACGACAGTGGACGGTGAAGGCTTGACTGATTGGTATCTGAGTCACCATTTTATAGAAGTATTATATCTAAACAAGGTAGATTATATATGTATGTATTGTTACGACCACCTCAATGTTATAAACAATAGTCATAATAATAAAGAAATTGTCTTCGATCGTGTGTCCAAGGACGAATAATGTAACTTACCAGTTGTAAAATTTCGTGATATCTTAGAAGTTTTTCGATAAGACATTAGATTGAAAGATATTTCTAAGTAAGCTGTTAATTTTAAGTAATCAGTTAGTAAAAAAACGGAACTAGGTAGGTATAAGTTAACATTTATGCCAGCCATCAAGAGCCAGGTAAAAATGCTTACCTATCTATGTAACTGACTGAAGTTAGAATTTTCAAAGTTATGATTGAACGGCAATTGGTTAAAAAATATAGTGACCCTTATCCCTTTCCTCATAAAAACGTGACATCTATAAACACTCCATAAGCCACCGCAATCATTGTCATCTCTTTTCAATAAAACGAAACGGTATTCGAAGCTAAAGAGCTTTTATGTTATAGAATAGATCTCATAAAACTTTATGGTAAAGAGAGTTGCCGTTTAGCATATTAAAATACAGGTCCGTCATAATAAGGGACCATTTAAATATTACCTAAGCACCAAAGGGGGGGGGGGACTTTGCTTTACTTATTTTTGATGACATGAGGGGCGGGGGATCTGGATGGTGATTACGTCAGCTATATTTATTTACTTTTTCTGTATTTTTCTGCAAAATTTAGTTTTTCTGATTTGAACAAATGTCACAACCCTACTTGTCTATGCTTGAAAGCGAAAAGCCAGGGATTCCCCAAAATAATTGATATTTCTTACTCGCTCTCAAGTGATGTTTTATGGTCAAGTTAGAAAGAACTCAAGTAGGGAAATTACTTAAATGGGTATTAAATTCCTTTATAGTCTATAAATTCCTTATTTCTAGACTTATGTCATGAATACCAATAAAAAAAAAACTGATCAGATAAAAAAAATACCAATGTTTAAGTAAGCATAGGAGGGGAGGGGTAAGAGCTTTGCTGACAAGGGCGAGGGGGGGTTAGAAATTACTTAAATTCTGCTTACCTAATAATTGAATGGCCCCTAAGAAATTTACTTTTAAACGTTTAGCCTCTTCCATTTCATTTTGTCTTAAGAACTCCATTGACCGTATTTTGTTTTTGTTAAATTAGGTTATGGTGTCCCTCAGGGTATTGGCCTAGGTCCTTTCTATCAAAATGAATATAAATCACGCCTATAAACTTTCCCGAAGGGTTAGGCCGAGATGATCTAATAGTACTCCTACATTTCGCGAGTTCTATCAGTAATGATTACCATTATTTCTAATTGACTTAAATCTTGCGCCTTATGTGTGCCAGGAAGCTATTGTAGATCGTTTGCAATGTTATAAACTTTAAGTTACCAGCGAATCTAAATTATTTCATCATTAAGAAAAAATAATCTGGAACATCCATCAGGGGCGTTTCATACCAGCTTACACAAGAAAACGCCATAATATCCCACCGAAGTCGATCTCCTTTAAATGAGTTTTTTAAACAATCGGTCATCAAGCTATGGATTTAATTAAATAAGTAATATTGAGTGATAAATCATTTTTGACTTTCAGTTGTTTATTTATAGAACATCTTCTTGATTTTGAATTACTTGAATCAGAGTTTTTGAGATGATATTCTGATGATTTTGGTGATCCTATAAAAAGTGGAACAAAAATTTTGTTTTCACTTCCAAGTTCAGGGCTTTTATTTAATAATGGACTACTTATTTCATTCTGCGGCATGCGTGTATGACCAGATGGTACGAATTTAAAAGGAGTATATAAGGATCGTAGCAGGTGGCATTCTATAGTTTCTGCCTACCCCCATGGGAAAAAGGCGTGGGTTTATGTTTGTATGTAGGTCGATTCTGGTAAATGAAACCGAGATATAATGTTTGTATAAAACATAAAAGTACCTGGGTGGATGAGATGTAGAAACTCTTTAATATCCTTAATTACACTTTTAAGGCGCTTCCCTGCCCAAACGACCTTGAGCATTCGGTCCTTCTCTGTCCCGTCGGGGAGTCTCGCTCTGTCTCGCTCCCTCCGTATGCTCATTTATCATAAAATTCACAAAAATAATGAAATTATTTGAATAAAAAAAGACAAGTAAAGTTTTAAAATAAAATAAAACGTGCATTATTTAGATTTTTAAATTATCTATCCATTAGTGTAATCCTCAAATGAATAGAACGTCACCTTTAGCAAAAGATGCATGCAATCAATAATTTTAGTCACTTTTTTACAAGGAGATTTTAGATGTATTTATAACACATAAAAACAAGTAAGAACGTGCAATGTGATGATAGGATATCGAACATTAATAATGTGCTTTTAGATGTAGTTGATGTAGACCCATAGTGAATGAGTTAATAGCCTCTAAATAACGCACTATGACAAGGTTTTGGTCGGGGTACCGCCTTAATAATTAAAAGTGTTTTAAACGTATATTAGTTTGTGTTATATAAAAGTGCTACGTCGTTACATGATATCAAATTGGCTGAAATTACATACATGCTTTTTATACATTTCAAAATTACAAATTCATACTACCATTTTTAAAACTATATCAGAAACGGCGGTTACAAATTTTTATTAGTTTTTTTAATTACAAGACACGCCACCGCTGACATTTACGAGAAATTAAACTTAATTGTGCGTGTAATAAAGTTGATAATAGGTTACCCTATTGCTACCCTATTAATTAGTAACAATTGTATGACCACCCTTTTATTGAAATAATTGTCTCACTATCTTTTGATGTGGAGTTTTCAGGGAATCAACTTGGTTTATTTAAAAGGGTTTTTATGATATTTTATTCCAATTGTTAAAACAATTATTTTGTTATAGTAAGTGTTAGTGTAATGATTGTTTGATTTGATTCTGATATTCCCAGGCTTGTTCAGTAATAAAATCATGTGAATTAATAACTTTGCTTGCACTTAATGTAATAGGCTTACGTTAAAGAGCTTCGCAAACGAGCAACTTCAATTAAGCAAGTGGCACAGCATTTATTCGGTAAACTTAGTTTAAACGAGTTGATATTGTATGAAACTGTTCACTATACATACAATCAACCACAAGTCTATCGCTTAACAATATGACAGTGACACCGCCGTCATGTTGGTTTTCATCGTTCAATCATGCGTTAAGCGTACCCTACCTACTAGTTGCTGTATTTTATCTATCATCATTTTTCATCACCAGTTCAGCTAAAAGACGTCTGCTGCTGGAAATAGGCGCACATCAAGCACCGCCACTTCAACTGGTTCTGTGCTGCTCGCATCCAGCAGATTGCTGCGGCCTTCACCAGTTCATCGACCACTTTATCCATCATCACGTGCAATCATTAAATAAACAGGTTAATATTTTATAAGTCAAGATAGTCAAATCGAGTAGTAAAATCAGGCAAATCACTTATAATTTTTACGATTTCGCCCCAATCAGTATTAACTCACTTAGATAAATGAGAAGTAAGGGTATCTAATTAGTAAAGTATATTCAATTATACAAGATTATATTTATGTATTTAGTTTTGGCAATTCAAAAGTGCCTGTAAACGGTTTAATTGAAATAAATGCTTTGAGTTTGAGTTTATCGTTTATCCCCTTGTGACGTAGCGAGATAATCACCCCTGATTTTAAATCCGACAGATGGCTATGCTAGTTAGTTATCCTTTGCTAACGAGGACTGAGGCTTACTATCACCCAAGAGGATTAAAAAAGACAACACGTATGATACAATGTAAGGACTCCATTAAAAAACAAAACAGAACAGCTATTTTTCCATTTTTGAAAGTCCCCACCAAAACAGGAACAGACACAATTACAAATCTTTTATTCTTACTTATTCGTAGGTCAAGCGCAGTACAAAAAGAGTCTCATATATCATGGTATTCCACCGGAACGGGCAAACCACGGTCACCACACACAAGCTTACATTACCATACAACCACCACCTTAAGTTGACCCCCTATGACTCGCAAACGTCAGAACAAAATATAGGAGATGAAGGGGTCAAGTTATACTGGGTAAAAATTACATTAGCGTATTTCCACCAGTATATCTTGAGCCCCCATGGCCTCCACATGGAAGAACATTGGTGGGAAGAAGATAGTTCAGGTCATTTTGGGTGTCATATGCTCGTGTATCTATGAAGACACATTGAAGAGGATGTTACGTGGTCATTTGTTGGTAATGGTGCCTCTGAGGCTTTTATTACACTTATGAAATTGAATTAAATAGGAGAAGTAGCTATTAGAGTTTGTTTAGAAAAGGTTAAGTAACGGATATAAAGCAATGACTGTACCATAGTTCATTATGGGCAAATCGTATAGTTCAATAATGTATCTTTTTCTTAGCAAATTTAATGAAATTCTTCGAGTATTATTAAAAAATATGGAGTCCTTCACCTAGCCTACCTTTTAAATGAACCTAAACCTAAAAAAACAAAGAGGTATGAAAATACTTGGGTAAGAAAATTAATCTTCATCATCATTGACAGCAATATTCCACTCCCTGCCGTGTAAAGGTCTCCTCCCTTTTGTTGAAGGACGTTTAAATGGAAAGTTACTTGTAAAAAGTTATTTAAAATTATATCATTTGCTAATAATTTTAAATAACTTTACAGAGCAGGAGGCTATTACACAGCAGTGAGTGGAACATACATACATACATACATAAACTCACGCCTTAATCCCATGGGGGTAGGCAGAAACTACAGAACGCCACCTGCTACGATCCTTACATACTCCTTTTACCTCGTTTAAGTTCATACATCTGGTCATACACGCACGCCGGTTGTGAGTACCACGCACCTGACCTTTCTGAAGAACATCATGAATGAGTGGAACATTGCTGTCAATGATGGTGCTTTCCTCAAGAATTCTCTTGAAGAATGGCTTCGGCTAAGTCCGAAGCTAACCAAAAAAAACCACGTGAGAAAAGATTCCAAACTCTTAAACATTTCATAAAAAAGTTGATAAAATATGATAATTTAACATTTAAATTATGCACTAATTGAAGTGGCAGCCTTCTCTCCTAAAAGCCACATCGCATGAAGGAAGTCATAAATATCGTTAATTAAATATAATGTTCAGTGTAATGTCTAACGGGATTTCCTAGGTTAATTTTCTAGATATTTTTTGGATATAAAAAAGTCTGGGAACACGGAACACGAAGACTACGGATGCTGAAACAATGTGATACTAAAAAATAATTAAATTATAAGTTATTTTTACTAAAATGTTAGACTTCATGTAATTCTGAATACATTTTTCGTACGGTAGAGACAGTGTTGTCTCTACCTTTAAACTTTTTTTAACGGCACCCAGTACAGAAACCGGGTAGACTTCACATAACCATGGACTTTAAATATTACTCAATTATAACTTGTGAACATCGATAACATAGACCATCCAACCATATTGTTCAAAGGCCCTATGCCACAACAGATAGACCTAGACAGGTGGTTATACTACTTGTTCATCAAACAACAATCGCCACTATGTTTGAAAAGGAATTTCTAAACAGAAAATCCATAAACACTTTACTTGACATGGGAATCAAATCCAAGACTCTACACTCAAGAACAACACTCGCCCACAATCATAAGAACAACGAGACAGTGACTCAAAATTGTATACTAAACTAGCTTCTGCCCGGGACTTTCTTATTTTAACATAAAATATATCCTATGAAACTCGACAATACTGCTGGTCATTAGTGAAAAAATTTTTGGAATCGGATCAGTAGTCCCGAAGATTACGTCTGTAGCGGAATCTACAACGCGACATGCGAGCTACGCGTCACACTGACGTCACGCAAAATTCTGCATCTCGCAAGCAAAGTTTACCGCACAACTAGCTTTATATACAACGTCCCGACATCAAACGTTGGACAGTAACACCAGACACGACACCCGTTTAGTCCGAAGATCCTCCCTTCTCTAGGGAGGTATGAGTGAACTTTACACCCTATTCCTTATACCTCTATAACTTCATTGGCGTGAAATTTCTTATTTTAACATAAAATATACCCTATGACACTCGACAATACTGTTGCTTGTCATTAAAGAAAGAATATTCGGAATCGGATCAGTAGTATCGAAGATTACCCGCTACATAACTACAAACTCACAAATTTTACCTCTTTATAACATTACTAGCTTTTGTCCGCGGCTTCGCCCGCGTGGAGGTCGGAAATTGTCCCACGGGAATGTGCTACAGGGACATAAAGTAGCCTATGTCCTTCTTCAGGATACCACCTATCTCCTTGCCAAATTTAATCGAAATCCGTGCAGTGGTTTAGGCGTGAAAAGGTAACATACAGACAGAGTTAGTTTCGAATTTATAATATTAAGTATGGATAGATCATAGACAGATAACTACGTCTTAAACCCAAAAGATCCAAAGACCAATAAACCAATATTGAGTCTAAATCTAAAACAAACAGTCGAGGCAATTACGACTAAGTTCCGTGAGCTAAGTCTAAGTACTAATAATGTCAGAACGTCAGAACTAAACACAATTTGTCATAGCTATGCACTTGTATAGTGACATTATTATAGGATTCTATTTGCGACGAGAATAATTTTAGTTGAGCTTAGGATGGTTACAAGATCGGAATCTAAGTGACTGAAGATTGTTTGGTAAAGTTGCTGGCGATTTAGTATAGTACAAATCGTGTGCTCGGTGTGATTTCCAAACGGCAAAAACTTAAAAAAAAACAAAAAGAGAAAAATAACTTTAATTTTGGAAGTCGCTGTCATTGGTTTTTTGTATTTTCGTTTTTTGCCACCGACTTCTGAAATTAATGTAATTTTTCACGTTTTAGTGTATTTTTTTGGAAGTAGGTTGTTTTTTTTTTAAGTTTTTATTTTTCGCTTTTCAGCTGTGGTACCTACCCTACACAAATTCCTATACCACTACTTGATATGTAAATAACAGTAACAGGAAGATATTAGATAAAACATCATCTTTATTTATTTAGTGGAAAAAAAAAACTCATTAATAGGGATAACTCAAAAACTGCTAGTCTGATCTTTATCCAATTTATATGGGACTACATGAGAAGTACCAGCTTTCAAATAAAAAAGAATCATAAAAATTGGTTCTTCTAGAAAAAAGTTTTAAGGTAACACAAAATGAAAAAAAAAAACAATCGGATTGAGTAACTCCCCCTTTTTTGAAGTCGGTTAAAAATTACGAACTTTCATAAAAACGTTCATCCCTTATTATCCCGCCCTTAGTGCTCAGTTTCGTTATTAAAGGAACTCTTGAACTAAACATACTTCTAGACCCAGAAAAGTTGTAGAACACTAACTTCAAATACAACAATTAAATTTAAATATAACCTAGGCTGCGAATGTAGCTAATAAAAGATGAGTAAGAAACAATTTTAAATGAACATTAGGTAGACATGATTGTGTAATGACTATGTACTGGTTAAATACGTAACCTTGCAACTTTCCTTTTATGGAAAAATGAGGAAAATAGAGAGGTTCTATAAGTCACTATTTACATGTCTAGGATATTTCTGAAAGTCACATTCACATCTCCACAAAAATTACACAATATAACACGAAAAAAAAATACAAAGAAAACCGTGTTTACTGTGTTAAAGTTACTTTCATATCCACAGTTGTAAATAAACCTTCATCTAGATCTAAACATCTTGAGACGACCTTATCAAATCTTGAGTGATTCGACCAATTACTTCTGTTTGCTCAGCTTGCGGCCGTCCTAACGTAGAACAAACATGGGATCCTTGATATTTATTGGCATTGCCTCACATCCGCCGCTAAATTCTTATAATATACCCGAGGTTCTGATTCATCGATTGTGCAAGTATGACGCTGTTACTTGTTAAGGGTAGGCTAGATTTATCTAATTGTTGGTATAAATTAGCTATACTATATTTGATATAAAAGTAGGGGAAGGACAAACAAATGATGAATGGATTGCGTATAAAATTATTATTATAAAATAATTTCGGAAGTCGGTGCCTTTGGTTTTGTATTTTCGTGTTTGGCCACCGACTTCCGAAATTAAAGTTATTTTTCACGTCTTTTAGTGTTTTTTTTTGGAAGTCGGTTGTTTTTTTGTAAAAAAGTTTTTATTTTTCACTTTTTAGTTGCGGTACCTACCCCACACAAATTCGTATACCACTACTTGGTGTGTAAATAACAGTGACAGGAAATTATTAACACATCATCCATATAAACTAAGTGGAAAAAATCTGCAGTATTAAGGATAACTCAAAAACTACTGGTTAGACCTTGATCAAATTTAAATGGGACCACATGTGAAGCACCACCTATCAAATAAAAAAAGAATCATCCAAATCGGTTCACCCAGAAAAAAGATATGAGCTAACACACATAAAAAAAAAAAAAAAAAACACAGACGAATTGAGAACCTCCTCCTTTTTGTGAAGTCGGTTAATAAAATTATGTGTCTAAAGGGAGTGACTTCTGACATGATGACTAATAGAGAACTATGGAAAATAATAAATCCTGCGCGTACCCCAAATAAATTGGAATAAGGGCAAGAGATTCATGATGTTGAATTAGCTTTGCTGTGTTGTTCACAGACTCTTTCTCATTACTCTACTTTTCATATGTGAAGACTTGTAATTGGCTGACAGTCACAATTAATAAAAAAAACTTTTTTAGAATAAAAAAACCGGCTTCCAAAAAATAACTAAAAGGTGAAAAATAAATTTGATTTCGGAAGTCGGTGTCTTTGGTTTTGTATTTTCGTTTTTTGCCATCGACTTCGGAAGTCAGTTGTTTTTTTTTGTAAAAAAAGTTTTTATTTTCAGTTTTTTGCTGTGGTACCTACTGCACATAAATTCGTATTCGACTACTTGATATGTAAACAACAGTGACAGGATATTATGAAAAGATAATCAATATAATATACTAAGTAGAAAAAATACGTACTATTAAGGAACACAAATACTACTAGTCAGATCGTGATCAAATTGATATGGGACCTTATGAAAAGCACCAGCTTTCAAATAAAAAAAGAATAATTAAAATCGGTCGGCGAAATGCGGGTGCACTATAAGTACACCTCTGCCTAACCCTTCGGGGAATACAGTCGTGATGTTATGTTATGTTATGTGTTAAAATCGGTACACCTAGAAAAAAGTTATGAAGTAACATATAAAAAAAAACAACCGACTTCCAAAAAAAACACTAAAAGACGTGAAAAATAACTTTAATTTCGGAAGTCGGTGTCTTTGGTATTGTATTTTCGTTTTCGGCCACCGACTTCCGAAATTAAAGTTATTTTTCACGTCTTTTAGTGTTTCTTTTGGAAATCGGTTGTTTTTTTGTAAAAAAGTTTTTATTTTTCAGTTTTTAGTTGCGGTATCTACCCCACACAAATTCGTATACCACTATTTGGGGTGTAAATAACAGTGACAGGAAATTATTAACAAATAATCCATATAAACTAAGTGGAAAAAATATGCAGTATTAAGGATAACTCAAAAACTCCTGGTCAGACCTTGATCAAATTTAAATGGGACCACGTGTGAAGCACTACCTATCAAATAAAAAAAGAATCATCTAAATCGGTTCACCCAGAAAAAAGTTCTGAGCTAACACACATTAAAAAAAAAACAGAGACCTATTGAGCACCTCCTCCTTTTTGTGAAGTCGGTTAGAAATACAGTCGAATTGAGAACCTTCTCCTTTTTTTGAAGACGGTTGAAAATAGTTTTTTATTCTGTTTTATTTAGATGTAAGTGTTTCAGAGAAAATAATCTTGTAGAAAATATAGCTTGTAGTAATAAGTGATCAGAGAGAAGAAGACCTCCGGAAGAACATATCCATAAGGTAGCTCCTTTCTACTGATTTTCAGTTGAAATAAGTAGTAATCAATTACCTACGCCACACGGGCGTTTCTAGATGGCCCATGAAATGCGCCTCTGAATAATAAAATTACCACTATAATGTGCATAATTAAAGTGCTAATTTTAGCCTAGCCTGGCCTTAACAACCCGGTACCCACATACGAAATTCCGTCATATTTCAGTAAGCAGTAATGTCAGGTGCACCATAATGGCGGGCCACAGTAGCACCTTACAATTTTCTCCACAATTTGATCCGTCGCACTGATTACGTCCACAACGGTTGACGATTGTGTTATAACTGTGTTTAGAGTTCCGCATTGAGACGTTTAAACGGTGGGTAGTCATTTTCTTTTTTTTTCTTTTAGACAGTTCTTTATTATTGTTGGTATTGAAGGAATGTGTTGTATGGAATTGTTGATTGGTTCTACCATGAGAAAATAGACCATAGTATACACCTGGTGCTGCGAGTTCTATGTGTACTGTTAGCAACGGACGGATGCTAGTGGTACTTGGATGAATAAAGCGCCTGTTTATAGTATAACGCGTAATTATTGGGATCTATAAATTCATTTATAAAATTTTATATTGTATATCATGAATTCATGGCATACGCTTGTCAGCCCGCCAAGCTAACTGTCAAATCTTGTCTACTATTCCTAAATATAAATCAATGTTTGTCTCGTAATGGGGATAAAAACTGCCACTTGCTCACTTCAGATGTCGCTGCTATCCAACGTCCAAGAATTTGACAGTTAGCTGTCACTATCCATTTATTTGGAAACTAGCTATCTTTTAGGGTTTGTTATGATTGGTCGACAAACGTTTGGTCGACGTAACGATTGGTCGACAAATGATTGACCGACAGTAACGATTGACCGACACAACCATTAATCGACATATACGATTGGTCGACTCAACTATTGATCGACAATAACAATTGGTCGATATTACGATTAGCCGACAATTTTATTATAATTTTTATTTTTGGACAAAAAATAAATCCTGGTTTATCCTGGGTTTTATCTGATTTGCATAATAAGGCGTAGCCGACGGAGCCCCGCTCAGCGGGGCTCCTACTTCTGGGCGGTTTAAAAAAAAATAACCTAACCTGTCCGAGTCGGGGTGCCCCAGATCCCGAGCTCGCTTCGCTCGCTCTTGCATCCTATCCCCGATTGTGTAAATGTCGACCAATTGTTATGGTCGATCAATAGTTGAGTCGACCAATCGTATATGTCGATTAATGGTTGTGTCGGTCAATCGTTACTGTCGGTCAATCGGTTGTCGACCAATCGTTACGTCGACCAAACGTTTGTCGACCAATCGTTAGTATCCGATCTTTTACGCACAATTAATTAATAGTCCCCGTTACGCAGCTCTTAACTCCAAAAATATGGCGATCCATTTATTTGCCAAAGATGTTAAAAGAAGAATATTGTGAGAGAAAGCTCTCGAAAAAAAAATTAAACCCGATATTACGTCGAGACCATGAGCTATCCTTTTTAAAACTGAAGTCTTACATGACAGAAATTCGTATACAGGTGATGCTCCCAAAATAACCAAGTCCGTTTGTATAACCTACACGCACTTGTGGTGTGATACCTATTACGTAAATTATAGTAAAGGTGTATGTGTGTGTGTTTATATTATCATAATTAGATTATTGCTAGAATTAACATCTCTGAAGTTTTTTCAGTCAGGAAGATCATCCTCGAGTTGGTTTTCAACTTCGATTAGGTTATTCATGTCGTACGCCTCCAGTCTTCACCAAAAAACTAACTTCAAGTTAACAAACGCAATATAACCTATAAATTATAAAACGTTCATAATGTATTGTCTTTCCACTAAAGCTGCCTTTTTACCAATGGTAGACGCTTCCCTTTTACTTAGCTCGTCTTTTAATAGTGCTACACTCCAAGTTTCATACATACTTATCTAGTTTTCATTTAATTTGTGGTCGACAGAAAAGTAAACATGAACAAAACAATGGTGGTTTGTAGATGTTGAACTGTGCTGCCACCTATGACGAGCTTTCAGTTTTTAATCCCATTATGCCATCACCAAACAGACTCGCGGAGGTTGCATATTAAAACGATGCGAGTTAAAGGCTCTACAGTACCTACCAACTTAACGTAACGCATCTGACGAATGAAAGCAAAGCCAAGGCCCTTTTTACACACACGTTTTTCTTGTCGTGAAAAACTACGGTTTATTCCCGTGTGTAGGCACGGTCGTCAGTGTTGTGTGGATCACTATGGAAACTTGTGGACGGACTCGTTTCTTCTACGGCGCGGTTTATACGCCGTTCCTTTACCATTCACAAACCCTGCCATGTACAAAAAGCCTAACCGTGAAACACATAGTCAAACAAAAAAAAAAGTCTAAGGAATCTAAGGCTAAAGAGCCCTTGCATCCCTTTCGCTGTCTTTCCGAAAATACCGTCAAACGAGGTGATCAGGAACGAAACTTTAAAATGGATTTTAACGTTGAAATAATATAGTTTGCTGCCAACAAGGGCACTTAATCGTAAAATATAATACGGTAAACTCATTAGAGTCATTTTTGACAACAAACTATATTATTTCAATATTAACATCCCTTTTAAAGTTTCGTTCCGATTCATCCCGTTTGACGGTGCGTATTAATACAGTGTGGCAACACAAACCCTGTTAACAATAAGACGCACATTCAGTTTTTACATAGTCGACATACAACTATAGGTACACAAAGAGCTGCAAACTAGTTTATAAGTCATTTACTGTTATCGTTTTTTCTTAATTTTTTAGTCACCTTTTGTATAAGTAAACATTAATCGTCTCAATTTGTTAGTAACTAAGGAAAGAGCGAGATAGCCCCAACACAAGTATTTATCAATTACTTACTGGGGATGTCTCATTTATAATATTTGTAACTGTTTTGAGACAAATAATAATTTTTCATTTTTCATTTTTTTTTCACTGTCACCATATTTTTCTTCATTGTAATTGGTCAGCGGTTTCAAAGATTAACCACTAATATTTTCTCTACCTCTACAGGGTGACAGAGACATCGACGCTCAAACTGTAACCATCTAATCAGCACATTATTCTAGACTCCATAGCATAGACATTTTCGGTCGGTTAAAAAAAAAAAAACTTCCGTTCCATAGAACACTGAAATACCTACGCGGTCAAAATGTATAGAAAAGCTTCTTTTTTTAAATAACTGACAAAACATTACAACGCTAGGGGTCTAGTATTATGTGTTGAATACGTAGTAACAGTAGGTTGCTCGTGGATGTCCCTGTCCCTGCCACGCGCAACCAACAACGGTGGAGCAAATCTCAGTGGTTAATCTTTGAAACCGCTGACTTACACTGAAGGAAAATATGGTGACAAAGCTCGTTCCTTTTCTTTACAAAATGAGGCCTTTGCCAGCTTTATTTAATAATTTCCTTGCAGAGCAATGTGTATTGTCTTTTGTCCCTGGCCCTAACCTCAAGCAATGGACAAAATTGTAAAACTTTTAATTTTTGGGTACGAGGGTTTTGGCTACTTTGTATGTCTGTATTTTTAATGTCATTTATTTGTAATGTACGTTTTGTTTGTGCAGAATAAACTATTTGTCTTTCTTTTTCATTTTACTGTATGAAGAAAAACGTTGTATAAAATCCACCACAACGAGCAAGCATGATGAATGTGGTAATCAATTATGGTTTCCTGTCTTGTAAACATTATATTTGGCAAAAAGTCAAATATACACAAATATTCTTTCTTATTCATCACATTACCTAATACACATTATCAGTCCTGCACTCCTGCGCACCCCTCTAACGGCACGTCGCGGTCTGCTTGCGCACGCGCTGCGCTTTCGTAAGCCGATCCTGAAGATAACGTCTGCTAAAACTACATTCACGATTTAGTTTCCAAATAAGTAAACATATATGTGATTTAAAAAAAAACAATTTTATTACTTACACATAAAGTTCAGTTAGCGCTACAACTTAAAACATTTTTATGACTTTTTCAATAGTATTAGTAATTCTGAAATCAACTTAATTCACACTACAATAAAGTTGATGTTTGTTTAAGTTGAAATAACATCAATTGGAAAAAAGTATTTGAATATACTTTAGATCACTCGCTCTTGCTTTTTCAATGCAGTTTGTATGTACGGTTGGTTAAAACTGTTACAAGTTACGTTTATAAAAAATAAGGAAATAAAAGTAAGGCGTAAAGTAGGTTAAGTAGACTAGGAGAAAGGAAGTGTTTCACCAAATGAGTGTAATTTCGCGATGATTCAAGAAAGAAGCCTCGAAAAAGACGAAATGCAGTCCTTCATTAATAAATTCACAATAGGTAAGGATTAGAGTCAGCTTGAACTGCACCCTAATTACGTAACACATTACCAATCAGAATCTGAATCATTTTGAAGCATATTGCTTATCCATTGCTTCATATGTTCGAAAAATTTGTCTGCTCAACAATGTAAATAACGCAATGAATGTTGTTGAACTGTCAAAATGAAAGCCATTCCTACTTTTAGTGCGTGACGGAATTACCCCGCTGAACTCTGAGACGTCTGCTAATACAAGTTTCCATAGAATTATGATAGACTCAAGCCTAACCTGAAAACTGAAAGGTGATCCCACCATCCTACATCATCATATATCTGAGTCTCTGAGTTTGTCTCTGAATCTCTGAGTTTGTTTGGGCCTTTCGTCTCAGAGTAGTCGGATACGAAACGTCGATCTTATCTAGTTTGCAAAATATGATTGACGTGCAAAAGTGTTTTTACAAACTTTTTACTAAATGCATATGAAAGTATATACGGTACTTATAACGTTTTTTTTTTGTCTGTCTCTCTGTTGTCTGTCTGTTTGTTCCGGCTAATCTCCGAAACGGATGGACCGAATTTAACGGGACTTTCAAGGGCAGATTCAGAGGGAGGGCACAGGGGCACGTGCCCCCCTCAACTGTGTAAATGAAATATAATCGAATCGTTTGGATGGACTGGCTTGAATGCATATCCATCATGACACTGCTTCAATGATGAACGCTGAAGAAGTACCTAATATAATATAAATACCTAATAAGCTCTCGTTTAACTACTAAGGTTCAAAATGGTGCAGTCAGTTCGTACTTGGGTACTGAGGTCTGCTAAGCCAATAATGCACCGGCCTAGAGTCGGCGAGAGGATTTCAGAATAACATAAATAATGCTAAAAAGATAGCGCGGTCTGAGGGGCCTCACGCGTCAAAAGATTATACAGCTTTCTTTAACTCATGTAAAATATATAGCTAATACTGTGAATGGTCCAAAGAAAAAATAACCAAATTCGAGGTGGGGTGCTAAAATTATTGAGCTTGCTTCGCTCGCTCTTGCAGCCCTGAGGGCCTAGACAAAGTAACATTCGATTAGCGATGACGCTAGTAGAAAAGCTAAAATGTATGGGGTTGACATAAGCTATCGAAATGTCACGTGATCATAGGTCAACGAATAAAAATTAACTAGACAATGTTAACAACATTCGATTATGAAATCGACAACGTCGAAAGATTAGGTACTTCCACAGAGATCCATAGCCAAGAGACACTTTTTGACGAGCGTTATCGCTAGTTTTTGGAATCATTAGCGAAAGCGATAGCGATTGTAGAAATAGAATCGCTCCGAAGCGAATGCCATTTGTCTAGGCCCTCAGGTTCTCTTAATTCTTAAACTTTACTACCTATGTCGACAAAATTACTCATATTTCTGTATCTATGGTCAAAAGAAAATCAATCCTATCCGAGGCGGGGTGCACAATTTGCATATTTTTTTTAGTTATTCTTATATGTTAGGTATTGAAAAAGAATTAATCCCAAAAACAACATAGTGCAATAGTAGATGTGGGAGACACTTCTTGAGTGTCTGGCCCATGTGCCCGACCAGAAATAAATCCTGGAGCCGCCCTTGGGGACTTTCAGTGGCAGATAGCTGATGTTAGGAGTAAATAAAGCTGCTCTTATTTCAGAAAAAGAATTAGGGATCTACGCAAAAAAACCCCATGAAAGCCAATTTATTTCCGTTAAGCACGCGAACGGAGTCGCGGGCATATCTAGTTTGTCATAAAACCACATTCGCTCTTCTGACCAGTCGATTACTATACTATTGAGTTTTTCGATTTCAATTATTCAGACGCCTAATTATGTATTTCCCTTAGTTAAAGACCGTACAATAAAATTACTTTAATTACAACATTATGATGACAGACAATCGATAGGTGGTAGGCGCCAATCTATTATTTATAATACATTTATAAATAATATATTGGTATTTTATAATACATCATTAAAAAAAACATGTATATTTCCCAACATTATTTATTACCTTATCCGTCGAACATATTTCTGTATAATATAAAAATCTAAGTAAATAATTATATCTAGTAAAAATCCTTGATAAAGAATGCTTCGGCATTTTCCTTGTGGCAATAACTGAGAAATCAGACTTACATCAGTTCGCACGCATGCGCGAACACCACACAAACATTATGTTACTGTCTAAACTGTTAATCGGTCAAAACCAGTTTTAACTGGTTTCACTCATATCAATTATTAACTTATTTATAGCGCGTTTTCTATTATAAATCTGGTTTTTAAGGTTTCGTTTTCTGTTTTTTAAGCTAAGCTTTCCAGTATAACCTGATCTCGCATTGAATAGGATTTCCGTACAATGAGAGATCAGCTTATACTGGAATTTTATAGCTTGATATGTAGCCGTGTGTACCTCAAAAGGAAAAAAAACGGAACCCTTATAGGAACACATCTTTGTCCGTCCATCCGTCTGCCTGTCTTTCAAGACCCCTTTTCTCAAGAACGCGTAGGTCTACGGTCTCTTGGAGCTTTAAAAAAATCATGCTTCTAAGTAAACGCAATAAAAAAATACGGCCATTTATGCAACATATTTTGATACTTGCAAATAAATCAAAAACCTAGAATCATGAAATTTTGCAAGAAGCAAGGTCTCATAGCACTAGAAAGGAAAAAGTCCGAAAATCGTTCATTTGTAGTTTTATCACAATAAAAAGCTTGCGATTACAAATTTTAATTTGCAGTTGGAGAATTGACCGTGACGTATATTGATGTATGAGAGAACATTTTTTCAACTAGAAAGTTAAGTTTGTTATCGGGATAAATTTATCCCTACTACGGAGCCCTTCATTGTGCGTGGTCCGACACGCACTTGGCCGGTTTTTATGCACGGTCAACAAATGTGATAAGAACCAGGGTCGTCGGATATAGTTGAAGTTTCGTAAGAAACCGATGGATGTTTTCGAATTAAAGGAGGTCAACAAAAGCCCATACAAGTTTGTCCAAATATGAGTACCTCGAGGTACACGTGCACCAAATCGTAGATAAAAAATAGAGGAATTCGAAAATAATAGTATTTTTATCCGTGAAATAATTTAAAACTACTTATTCAATTATTTTATAAGTATGCACAATCGCGTTACATTTGGTTGACACACGGGTTGACATTATTTCGTAAATGTCATTCAAATGTCATTCAGTTCATTCGTGAATCAACAGTGGCTGAACCCGACCGCAGACAGCTGTCAACTTGACAGTTTTTTTTTAATAAGTAAGGTAGTTGTGCTTGTGCCGATGATAGAATGCCAAAATGGCGTGCTTTTTATTATGTTAAAAGTTATTTTATTCTCGTCCCCGGGTAACCATAACAAAATTTTATAAATGCATTATTATTCAGGATAATCTAGTGTATTTTATGCCACTAAGTGTACCTCGGTACTTCATTTGGGCATATTTTGGTGACATCCTTTAATTTGATAAATGACCTTTTTGTTTTCTATTAATGAAATTAATTTTTATTCGAAAACATTCATCGGTTTCTTATTAAACTTCAACTATATCGACGACCCCGGTTACTTACCTCTTTAGGTGACTGTACGTCACCTTGCAGGTCAGCTTATGAGGCAGCCGCCTGCTTTACCGGGATATCCTGTGAATGTCTTAATTAATTTAACCTTAGTTAAATAATAAAAAATAATAAAATAAAATTGAAACGGTTACAAACTTATCAACCTATTACGGTTGCTAAGTAAATGTTAGTAATTGTTAAAATAGTTTCAACCGGCGGTTTTGACTATTTTTTTCAGTCAAAAGTGGTTTTGACCGACTAACAGTTTTGACTATGACACATGTACACACATAAACACGCTTGCGCATATAGCACACAAACAAAGGAGTAACGTATTCATTAAACAAGAATGCGATTTACAATACATGAACAATTAGCGAATACCATTTCGCAAAAGCTGATGAAAATATTTGGTGGAATCACTGTGATTAAAAACAAAAGAGTACTATGCTCAAGGCTATACTAATTGGAGAAGAATTGGGTAATATTCCCATCGTTTGGAATAGTTAAGCCATAAAGAAGCATTAGGTATGTAATCTAAGACATAATCTAAATCACACATGCTTGGTTATTTTGCAGTTAAGTTAAGATAGATTCACATACCCTATAATTATGAATGCAGATAGATACAGAACAAATTAAAGTCAACCATACAAATATTAGTACTGTGTCTGCAAGTTACCACAAGTTTGAAGCCAATGGTTTACCGAATATATTTATAGTTATCTGGAAATAACCAATCTGGTTATCTAAGGATCTCTAAATTCTTGTAACTATTGTCATTATCGTCCTCAATCAACTCAGCCTATCGCAGTTCACTGTTGGACATAGGTCTCTCCACGACAACACCCAGATCTCCGCCTTCCGCATCCAGTCTGTCCCAGCCACCTTCTTAAGGTAATCGGTCTATCTAGCTGGGGGGCGCCGCACACTACGTTTGCCGATACGCGATCTTCACTCCAGGACTCGTCAGCTCCACCGGCCATCGGTCCTTCGACAAACATCTTCGTCCTCGTGCCCTTAGGGATTGTAGCAGCACTCCTTTTTCCGACCATCTCTTTACTTATGACGATGAAGTCTCCTTCATGTTATAGTAGATTGTTATACAAGGGGCTAAAATTACCCATTATATACGAGGTAGTTTTACTCCCGAGCTTTAGCGAGGGAGTAAATAGAGACCGAGTTATGTGTTACACTCTACTTTTCATTACGATTGCGAGAAAATAAAATAATCCAATACAATATTAAATAGTTTACTTTTTTATTATTTCTTCTGTAGCCGCAAGGCAATGCACGCATTCTACCGAAGAGATCGCCGCTTTTAGTACCATTTTCAAAACTAAAATGTTCTTTTTTATGAAACAGTAATAAGTCGAATCTTTATTCATGATTATTCTACTTATGAATAAAGACTTTTGTTTTTATAGGCTCGTAAATATGCTATTTTATCCCCGCTCTGGTACGCTATAATGACGGACTTCTTGAGCAAGAGGAGTGAAATAGTTATTTATGATACTAGTGCGGTAAGTTGGTTTTTACAAACGAGTAGACGAATGTAAGCCCGAGACGAAGTCGAGGGCTTACCATAGTCACGAGTTTGTAAATATCAATTTCTGCACGTGTGTCATACAACGTTTTTCAACACATTTGCGAGAAAACAGTACAATATTAATATCTGATTCCTCGCTTGAACTCATTTATTATTACTTTGTTTTTAAATAGCAGTTGGAAAGTGGCAATAATCTTTGACGTTTCTAATTTGAAAATGGCGCGAATTGCAAATGGTGCCACGTGCGCCTGGTGAAAATAAGAACTACATCTTTCGTCTCATTTTATCTTTAGTATTAAAGTGAGACAAACGTATTGAGCAAAAGTGCTTCCAAGGAGGTTCGATTATTTAGCTTATTTATTCTCGTAATGTGAAATGGAAATTAAAAATAAACCGTAAAGGATACGCACAGCGCTATACAACGGAGTATGCGGTAAAGTAGGTACTTAGGTGTGAGTACCTATTTTACCGCATGTTCCGTTGTATGGTGCGTAATTTTTAACTTTCGAACCATGTATAGAGGCATCGTAAATGCATTTTTTGAGCAAATGTGTTGAAAAAGTATTTTCCATGCTGGGTAAGTTATTTCCCTCCGGCATGGCGATAAAACATCCTGTATAACATAATCATAATCTTCACCATTCTCTTACCCTAATCCCAATTTATTTGTGGTACGGCGCAATATACTTATTTCTTCCTTACTTCTCTATAAGTCGTCATCTTGGTCACTCCTTTTGTAGCCACATCATCTTTCACACAGTCCATACATCGTTTGTTTGGTCTTCCCCATCCTATATAACAATTTCAAAGAAAATTATATCTCTATGTTTCCAAAGAAACAAACCATTGAATAACAGTTAGTAAAGTTACGTAATTACATACAATGCGTTGTCAGTTATACTTATCTTCACGCTCTCTTAGCGTGACGGTGTGTGCAGGACTACAAACGGTAACAACACTTGAGTACCGCTAGATGGCGTAATAGTAATAAATGGATTGTATAACGAGAAATTACTGCTGTCTTGATGACACCTACAACTTTTATGGCTACACACGATGTTTACCATGGATTAAATATATGTCGGAGACGGACATTAGTATGGTCACTAAACGAAGCGCAGCACGAGTTCCGGGAAGTGACAGCACCGTTGCGATGACGTGCATACTCGGCTAACTTCGTGCTATGACAGAGACTGGCTGATGGAGGAGCGCTGATGGGACGAGTGGACAATTACCATTAAGCCTTCGAGGAGATCAGTACCTCCACCCTAGGAACTGTCACGCGTTCCGTATAGTTGTGTTGTGTACCTACAGTGTGTGATTCGCTAGTGTGATTAATTTGTTCGTAAATTATAATTTGATTTGAACTGCAAATGGTTTTTCTATTGCGCAATAACTCACATTACCCATAGGACACCCACAGTAATTTAAAATATGGCTGATAATAATGAGAGAGACGTACCTTCTCCGTCATATACTCATATATATATATATATATATATCTTTTTAAATCTTACCTCCCTGGTTTTGTTGTAAAAAAAACTGCTATTCCTTACATTTTGAGCACGTGGGTATTTTTATAGAACAGTTTTTTTTTTTTTATAACCGCCAAAAGATTTCTTCTCTATGGTGTCTAGAACCATGTACCTACTGATCCATGATAAAAAATTGTGTTTCATTAAAGGACATTGTAAAACAAACTTTTACCACCTCCGTGTATATTGACACAAGTATGCTTAGGTTTCATTTCAGCCTGAAACATATGTTTGCGATCACTGCATATTGTTTGTTGAGATATCCTAAATTCTCTTGGTACATGATGAATTCTCTGCCGAGATCCAAAAGATACCGCATCTGCTAAAACGGTTAAGATTTTCAACTACCTACGTGGAAGTCAAAACTGAGAAGTTCATTTGATCCTTTTTCTTAGAAATAACCGAACCGATTTGGATTTAATTGGCCAGAAAAACAGCTACAGGACTTGTCCTCTAGGACTCAGGGGACTAGTCATCGAAGCTTTATTTCTAGAGTATTTTAATCTCGGAAAAATCATAAACTTGGCACGCAGACTGGCTGCAGAAACAGCTAGTTATAAATAGACCGCTATGATAACAGCATTTATACAACGCCATTATGTATTATAATTTAAAAATATATATCATTATGCGAGATCGCCTCAGTTCCCACAAAGTTTAATTGTTATAAAAACATTTAAAAGGCATTATTTACGTTAACTTAGTATTAAAACTCCAGTTTCATGACACGCTGCACGCACGCACTAAGTTTTAAGACTTTATTAATCTTGCTATAAATGCGTATCATCACATTATCAGCCCTTTATACCTTCTTTACATGGCTTTTATGGAATAAATGTTCCAGATAGTCTTTCTGAGAAAGCATGTAAAGACTTACAAACATACCTACATTTCCGAGGCTCTTGGTGGCTACTGCAATATATTTTGTACTAAGATATTATCACAGTTCAGTACATTTCTTTGTAGACAATGACTGCCTACTTTTATTCATCTGCTATTATTATTTAAATGTCTTTGAAATATCTCGGGACCCTAGGGTACCGGACCTTTGGAAGGCGTACGAGGGGCCGAAGCCAACTTTCAGAAAACCCGTTAGACGATTTCAATGAAATGAGGCACCAACAGACGATTATCCCTGTACGCACTATGCAAGTGCACTCAAGGACAACCCTTGGAGATATAGGACTATTGCAGGATATGGAAACGAAGGACTATGGATATGGGTGGCTAAAGTAGACTGGTTACCTAACACTATGGAAGGACTATGACCCTTGCCTGACCAATGTTTTATACATACAATACACGGATAAAATGGCAGGGGGTGACTTGCACACTCAATAATGGGCCCCTGGAAACGGTTGCCAGCACATAGTGACGTAGCAACTAACATATCCTGAGATGCTTGTGGAGTGCAGAGGTAATCCACGGCTATCAGGACAATCCCGGAAGTGCGGTCATGATCCCTACCAGCATCTTACTGGAATACTTCCATCCTCCGAGCACGTGTGCTCTTGCGAATCTCCACTCAAGCCGACCAATAAAGGCAAGAATGAGGTGGGAGCTCAGTTCGTCATCACTGGTCTCTCCAGCCGGCCAATAAAGGCAAGCCAGAAGTGACGAACAAGACTTCTCCCAGGTGATAGGGTACATGGGGTCGCTGCTGCCCAACAGCTCACCACATGCTGCCCTGCGGGTTTTTGATTTTGTATCTCTCTTGGTCTGACTCTTCACCCTAGACCTGTTTCGGCAAAGTAAACTCTACCGGCACAGACCCAGAGTTCAGGAGCACGCAAGCCCCACCACGACGTCAAAGTAGAGAAAGTGGTGGGGCTATTATTATTATTGTTACTAATTACTAATTGTAATAAATCTGAAGAGTTTGTTTGTTTGAACGCGCTAATCTCTGGAACTGCAAGTCGGATTTAAAAAAATCTTTTAGAATATGGTAGCCCAATTCTTGAGGAAGGCTTTAGGTTATTCAACATCACACTAAAACTCTTAGGAGCCGGACAAAAGGGAAAAAAGTAAGGAAGAACGATAAGTGAAAACGAAGTAATAGTGGGGGCAGGCGATGCGATGCGACAGGGTGGGTCGGGGGAACAAGAAATTTCACGCGAACGAAGTCGCGGGCAAAAGCTTTATAATTATGCGGCGTTATGAAGTTTCATGGTGATGCCGATTCGGTGCCAAGCTGAAATGCTGCAAACTTTATTTGAGGACACTGCTTACCGATAGAAACCCAAGATTTACCGTTAAAAGGAAGGGGGGTTGAACCCATTATCGGTTACTGGGTAGTGTGTGACACCTACGCATTCCTAATGATGCTCAAAAGGGCAGTGAATTAGAAATATTAAAAAACAACCTTTTTTTTGTATTGCTAAAACTGATATGTTTGGTACAGTATAACTCTGAACGGGCAAGGATTTGGAATTAGGCGGCATAGTAACTTCCAGATAGCCAACGGAGTATTAGTCATGGCTATTGGATGGGGGTACCCGATATACACATGATCCTTAGGTACTACTCCCAACAACATTATTTTTAAATAATTTAATTGTTACATTATAATTAAACAAAGTCAAACGGGGTGAATAAGGACGCAGGGGTGAATCGGGACGAAACTTTAAAAGGGATTTTAACATTGAAATAATATAGTTTGTTGCCAACAAGGGCACTTAATCGTTAATTATAATACAGTATTACACATTCGAGTTCTTTTTGGCAATAAACTATATTATTACAATGTTACAACCCCTTTTAAAGATTCATCTCGATTCACCCCTGCATCCCTATTCAACCCGTTTGACGGTACCATCTTTTGTTTTACCTAAACACTCGTAGGTACCTAAATAATAAAATTTATTCAACTTCCAATTTAATGCAATTAATCGTAAAGCAGCTGTTTCCATTAAATTGAAACAAAAAGTCCAATTAAAGGAACAAAAGTGAATGAGTGAATGATGCTCGAGCAAAATCATGCATCTGCTTTAACCCTTTCTCTTTAGCACGGGAGGGTTAACGGGTCGATAATGACCCAATTAAAGATGGACTGTTGCCATATGACGAACAATAGAACTGAATTAACTTTTTTCGATTATATGTTTCGCCTTAACTTTATAGATTTCGTACTGGAAGTGACTACATTTTTGTCATAACATATCCAAGCGTTGGAAAATGTTTAACTGAAACCAACCGTTCTAGTGTCGTCAGACACATTAATAAGAACTATCATACATTCATAGTAGCAAAATGAAGGTGAAAGCAGATCCAATTCGATCAGGACGGTATGTAAGCAAAGTCTACGAACAAATTACAACTACAACGAAAAACAAGTACTCAAAAGATCAGAAAAAAAAACAAAATCAAAATATTTTATTTCCCTTAACCCTACATGGGCACTTATGAAACGTCACAAGGTAGGTACACGGTTCCAATTGGTTGTTTCCTATGGAGAAGATCCAGCGAAGAAAGTCCACGGTAACTCTTTTAAAAATAAGATGAACAACAAGATTTCGAAACTGCATGTTATACAATTGCTCAAAATGAAAATCGCAGTATTGCAGTCGTTATTTAGTCAAAATGCATCTTATAATTATACTCGTATCTAATCAATACGTGTCTTGTTTTACGAAGATATATTACCATCCATCTTCCGCAATCTTAACACATACAGGAGTCGGCACTTGGTATCTATAAGTTTAAAAATATATTACGTTGATGCGCAAAAACTGCACCTACATTTTAGCCTAGATCTCAGGATGAGCAATAGTTTTACGCAACCACAACTTACATCACAGATTTAAGATTCACGATCATAAAAATGTCATGCGTATTGCGAGAGCCTTCAACTCTCATCCTTTCCAAATTATAGCAGTTTATGATTGTGTACACGGGGCATGGCGTCGTACTTGATCCTCTATATAAGATTTGTTATGTAGGTAGAGTCGATCGCCAATTTTATAATACAATTTCGTGATGGTTTCACTATTTCGTGATGGTTTAGGAACCATTAAAAATCAAATACAATGTATTTATGGTACGGACAACTCTGTGGACAGCAGAATGACTATCTGAAACTGTTGATCAACTTAAAAGGGAGCTTGATTCACTCGCATTATTAAATATCATGAATTCATGACCATAAGTTTCACTCCTTTTTTTTACGTATTTACTTTGAAACTCTAAATAAAAAATCTGGCACCTAGCAATATTAAAATATTTCTAACTCTATAAACACAGGCCACATCCAGCACATGTACAGCTAATCAATTGACACCACAGGGCGATAGGAAGTGCCCGTCGGAAATCGGAACTAGGGGGTGCGGTAACAAGCACACGTGCATGCGCAAGCGCAAGTACCGCGCACCAATCTGGCGCATTGTATGTTATAATGTGAGGGTACTTTGAAAGGGTGGAGGGACGAAAAAAAATTGTAATGAGTGATTAGGGAGCTGTTTTATTTGTTATTGAAGTCACGTGTTGTCAATAGGATTTTTGTTATTGTAAAAGAGAATAGCTATAGATTTTTGACGAGTTGTTTTCTCTTTCGTGTTGTTCGCAATAATGTAGAAGAGTAGGGGGAAAACAAATATTGTTTATTTATTTACTATTATCACTTACCTTTGTTTTAACACATCGCAAACCAATTGCAATGTAACAATGAATTCACTAACTTCCTCGGAGATGTCGCCCAAAAACCAATCACTCAACACCACCAATAAAATTGAAATGTTTTAATCTGTCCTATTTTTGACTGACACGGATATATTTATTTATATTTTTCGATTTTGTTGTTATATTGAATGACCTCATGAGTTAGTTAAGTAAAGAGTCGATTACATTTTTGTCTTACAAATATTTTTGGACTTGCTTTTGCGCTTCGTCTGACAGTTTCCGTATCAATTTGATGTAGCCTTAATATTTATTTTGGAAACCATAATAAACTTACCTTCTAATAATCCGTCTTCGTAATTCTTCTTTGACTTGAAAAACGCTGTTACGAAACAAAGTAGCAATTCGCCAAGAAGTAAAAAACAAGTCTTCAAAACAGTTTCCCATAACACACAGTTAACACACACACATCACACACACGCACCTTCACACAGTAACACACACACACAGGTAACATACAGTTTACCATCTTCAACAATAACTCCTTCCTTTACCAACTTTCTTGAAATTTCAAACACATTTTTGCTCATAAAACGCGCATAATGTAGTATCTACTCGATATACTGACAAGATTACATCGGAACCGTCAAAATGTTTTGTAGCAACAACATTTTATCTACAATCTCCTGCATACTTACTTAATAGAGGAAATCGCCAATTGCATGAAACAATGCTCCGTGGTCTACCCTGTTCATGTCTGTACCAACATTTGCCATACCCTCCATCTCACTCTTACTTATGCCACTTCTTTCAAGAGGGAGAAAGACGGGAGATTTTGGAAGCCAATATTGGTATTGTATGTTGGTGATACTCGAAGATCGTTGTCTTTAATGTACGTTTACTATTTTGTCGTTATTTAATGAATGTAAAAACAATGTTGCCGTACAGAGAAATTGTTTGTTTGAATACGTTGAAATGATACTAAATGCTTGATAAATTGCACGGTTGAATATCTCAATGGTATTACTTGGCTATGATTTCTTACATAAACTTTTATTACATGTGGTGTTTGTTTTTGTAAATTTTATTTTGCAGTAAGTTTTTTGCGTTTGGGTGTACCTACTATAGCTACCTCTGCCTAACCTTTCGCGGATTACAGTCGTGAAGTTATGTTATGTGTGTGTTCTCTGTGTTTTCAGTAATTCTTCTTTGAACAATTCCGTTCGTATGAAAAATGACGTCGATCATGACGACCATTCCCTTCGGAAGTGGGTTTCAGTGGATCTCTTCACAGACCATACAAAAGTACAATAAAAATTATAAAAGCGACACTAGTTATTTTAAGCTGATAAGTAGAAAGAAAAACCAGTCACCACCGTATTTTTTAACCTTTTTTTACTACAGTTTTTCGCAAGCATCGTTTGACACAAATACCAAGATGGCGGCATCAGTATTACCTAGTTGCGCGGTCTTTTGAAATAATACAATAATTGCGCATTATTAAGTCAATGAGGAGTCGATTAGATCGCTATATTTATGCCTCGTGTTTATGCTCGCATCGTCAACTTGGTAGGGTTAGCATTTGACAGGTTAGACCGATGTTAAATGGTTGTTTGACTTAGAACTACAAGATTGTCTATGTGTGGTCTTTAGCAAGCAGTCCATGAATGGTATCATGTTATTATATACGAAATGTTAAGATGGACGACAAAGCATTACATCTTGAATCTCACTCAAGCTCGGTGTTGAAATTAAATCGCCTAGTTTTAATCAATTGGTAGGTACTTATTACACAGGTTTTACCATACCTATTGCTCTCAAGTGTGGAAATCCTACTAATATTATAAATGTGAAAGTTTGTGAGGATGGATGGATGGATGTTTGTTACCCTTTCACGCAAAAACTACTGAACGGATTTGGATAGAATTTGGAACACAGATAGTTTATAACCTGGATTAACATGTAGGATACTTTTTATCCCGGTAGTACTTTCCCGTGGGAAAATTTCCGACCTCCACGCGGGCGAAGCCATGGACAAAAGCTAGTAATATAATAAGTATAAGTTATCAACACACTTTCATTCACAATCCGAGGGTTTTTTTTCGTCCGCTCAACAACGTTAATAACGCAATGAACATGGCAGAGCTGTCAAAATGAAAGGCATTGCAATCTATTGATATTTTATGTGTATTAATGTAATTACCCCGTAGATCAGCATGTACATCAATTTCCTTGTATTTTTGCTAGCATACTATTAAAAAAATATGAAGATGAGTTAACATTCTCTAAACTGACATTTGATAACCCTACGTCCACTATTCATTGTTAGTTATCTTATTGAATATCTAATTTTTTCGCTGACATTGAATGTTGCCATATGTTTCTTTGTGTCAATGCACAGTTTTGCAACTGTTCATAACATTATCTGTTACGTATAATTTGCTGCACATGACTACGATCTCTCTTCTTCATTGTACGTTATAAAGGAGTGTCGATGGATCATTGAAAGGTATAGGAGTTAAAACAAAGTGTTACTACGTTTTATTTCAGCTACAGATGGGTTTAGCAGTCCAAAATTTCGGCATATTATGTCAAATAAAATATCTCGTACGTCACTTCCATTCAGGTTTATCCTACGTGTGTGATCCCTCAATGGAAGGTGATTTGGTAAACGTTCTAACATGCCTCTGCTTGTGGCTGCTTCTTAGCCACCTGGCTGCTCTGCTTAGCTGCAGATCTATCTGGTAAAGAAATGCTCGTACCAACTGCACGAACAAAACATGATTATTTTTTTATAAGCAACATTATGTTAGTTTTAATTTATCCTTTGATTTTTTTCCTTTGTGACAAATCGTCAAATTGGTCATAAAGGTGATAAAAATGGGAATATGAAAAAAAACGGATATATTTTTTTTGAAACACGCCTTAGATAACTTTTGCCGATCAATCAATTAGCTACAAGCCGATCACAAATTGATCCTCTGACACCAAATACCTATCTTTAAAAACAAAACACCACAAATATTATCTAATACCCAAACCAAAACATAAACATGATCTATAAATAAAAGCCGACAAACAAATTCAACACCGTCGCCATCTTTGTTTATCATAGTGACGTCACTAAACAATTGACTGCAGTGTCAACAAACATTCGTCGATGACAATAAGATGACAAGTCCATTCAATAAACTATTGAGATGTATATTTTTATGTTTTCAATTTAGGTTGGGAAGTAAGCAAGGGTGTTATGCGATCTAAATAGGAATTGGTCACTGGTGATAAAGTGACGTTTGCTGTCATAGTAACTTTCAAAGGCAATCAAATTCTTTTAGATTTCGTTGGTATTTTGTTAAGTTTCATAAGTTTTAAAACAAGGTCTTTGAAATAATGATTATAAGTAGTTACAATTGCTTTAATATAACGTATGTTAGGTAAAAGAAGGGACATAGCTACAATACCATACTGTATTGCAATATTTGTTGCAATCTTTCGTTCTCTGCATTGCTAGCAAAATGTTCTATTTTAATTAAAGGGTTCATGTAAAGCTGAAACAGGATAAAGCGATTTCACTCCATGAATGAGAAGCACGATGAGTCAAAGCAAATGAGCTTTACCAAAAATATTCCGCCAAACAGGGTTCGCAAAACTTTGCGTTCAATTTCCGAGTGAATCACATGATTGACATTCTGTTGCATGTTTGCGGCATCTCTCTCATGTATTTTTTTCTTTCTAAATGAACAGATAGCTGCCAGCCAGCTGCTGCTGCTGCTGGCCAATTTGTTGCACCACTTCTTCTTCCCAGCTAAAGCACTAGGAAGTGTAGAAGGGCGGGCGTTTTGAGGGCCTGAGATAATTTAGACGTTCGAAAACTGATGAGTTTGAATTTTTTTTTTTTTTATTTTGACTTAAAAACTAAAGCTATTAATTATGAGCCCATTACAAACCAAACCTAAGAAAAAAAACATAATTCACCTTCTTTTCCTCTACCACCGAAGTAATTGCATAACACCCTAACAGTAGTAATAGCTTTCATTTTGACAGTTCAACAACATTCATTGCGTTATTTACGTTGTTGAGCAGACAAATTTTTCAAACATATGTAGCAATGGATTAGCAATAGGCTTCAAAATGATTCAGATTGTGATAGATAGTGTGTTACGTAATTAGGATGCTGTTTTTTTTATATTCTTTATTAATACGGGGTATTTATCCACGTGGATACGTCAACCCCATTGTACCTTATACTCTACAAACATCTATAATTATATTATATTTTACTATACTCTTATACATCACCATTATACATATTTTATGAAAATAGAAAAGAGAATCACCGCCTAGACTTCTGAATTAAGCCACAAATTCTGCGTTTAGTCCTTTCTGATTTAGGGTGTGCCAAAATATTTTGAATAAGTCCTACATCCCACATATTTAGATTACAGTTTCTTAATTCGGTTTCGAGGTCTAAAATAGCCTCCACGATTCCACCGACTGTACCTAACTTCGCAGTAGTCCGACTAACACCATTGAAAACTTCATATTCATATCCTTATAAAGTTGGTCCTCATAATATATAGGAGAGTAAAATAAGTTCCATCTCGTTAATAAAAACGAATGTTTAAAAGCACACCTGATGGACTACCTAAATACCTTTAGGTAACCTCGTTAACTTTTACGACAGTCCCAATAAAAGTTTACAAACCTACATACATACATACATATCGATGGTATATTATAATTCGCACCTTTCGTCGCCATTAGTTGGATCGTTCCGGCAACACTTTTAGATTTATTACCCGATTTAAAAGGGAAAGGAAGAGTTATGAGTTTAAACTGTTTGTGTGTATGGTGCCTTCAGAAGGTAAGATTGAGTGATATTTTGACGGATGAAGTGTGACGATTATGTCTTCGTGATTGGGTTTACCTCATATTTAATAGTTAATAAATGTTACTGACGATTTTGCTTCCCGTAGACTTATAAGTATAATGGTCCACAATATAACTTTAACTCTAAACAACTATGGGGTACCTACTGCCTACGTTAAGAAATGTTTGATTATCCATAGCTGGCATGTGACAATTATGATCAAAATACACTTATTCCTCTTTAGAACCCCATTTTAACTTGGAGTTTGAGGGAAAAAAAATTAAAGGACGACAAATATCACGTAGATAAAGCATGACTGTGCTAGAATGCAATGATTCTAGGTACGGTAAATATTTATCACCAGTCTGATAGAGAGAGAAAGAGAAGTTTAATAGAGAGATTTCCTGGTCGATACAGATGATCAGGAACAATAGAATTCTGTCCTCTGACCTCTCGCTTCAGAGCCTATGATACACAAATTCTTCCGCTTTATTCAAATACCTGTGCATATACTTAGCATACTTTGTGTACATAAGTAGGTATATATTTATGTTGTTTAAAGTGTATGTAGTCATATATGCGTCACAGTACCTCGATCGTGGGACCGCTTGAGACGTGACTACCGACTGCGTTAGGTAACCTTGCGAATATGTAGGTGATCATTGGGGTTTTTTTAATAGGAGAACAGTATTGTAGGCCTAGGCGTAGGAGTTTACAAAATTGTGATAAAGTAAAGATGTTCAAAATACGTTACAATTAGTTGAAAAATAACGAAATCATAACTAATTCGTAAGCTGATATAAGAAATTAATGTATCGAAGTAAACCAATACCTTGTTAAAGATCTTCTTTGATGTAGTTCAACCAATTTTAAACTTTAAAATCAAAATATATTCTTTCACATAACCCTACATGGGCACTTATGAAACGTCAGAAGCTAGGTGCACGGTACCTATTGGTCGTTTCCAATGGAGAAGAGCCGCAAAGAAACTCCACGGTTACTCTTTTAAAAATAATTGGCTTTTAGGACAGTGTAGGCCTGTCAACAAGTACCAGATACTTAATAACAAAATCGAAAATGTCTACAAATCTACAGTCTACAAGTTAGGCCTACAACGTTCTCACATTCACAAAATGTAGTAATATACATTAGCAGTTTAGTCACTATCAGGCGAGAAATCATAATAGAGGCCGCATATCTCCAGCTGTGAACTGATAAAGATGAATGTTGATTTTGATGACAGATGGTTGAGAAGGATGAAAATAATAGAAGAGAGTCAAACTTTTGCACACACACAAAGAAGTTAACACACAAGAACAAGACAGCTAAACTACTTTTCTTCAACACTACCATCCAAAACTAAAAATAATCCACTTCAAGAAAGGACCACTAAACTAATCTAGCTGAACGCATCGAAAAAATATTGCTTAAACAATTTAGATAAATCAGCAATCGGAAGCCTAAGGGCTGCGGGTAAGCCCGCACGTGCCAAAATTGCAGTTTTCGAGAAACTCCCTAACAAAACGAACATCCAAACAGTCAAGTGGCACTCTTACTATCTACCTCTCTATCACGTTTGAGAGCATCCTGTATATTTTTGAGCACCCAGTATATTTTTAAAGGTACTCCGCCGAACTCAAGTGATTTTAACAGGGTAACGGGTTTGAGTCCGTTTTTAGTAGTTTCAGCTCAGGAAGACACTTTAAGTACCGTCGGGTGTCGATTGGTACTTTACGTGAGTTGGTACTTTTAGCTGGTGTCTGGTCAGAAGTAGTTAATAGGTAGTGAGAGTACTATTAAGTTTTAAGAGGTTGCTAAAAATTCTATTATATTTTGCAACCCTTTATCTACTCATCTTTTACCACTTCAATATTTTCAAATGACATGAGGAAATCGCACTTTATCCAATCCAATCCCCTTTTGATGGTAGGTATACTACCTGTATGCCTATTATCAACTGTGTAAGCAATATTTGTACACCTTGTAAGGCAGCACATAGTGACTCAATCTTTTTTTGATTTTATACCATCATCTACACACGGCTATATAACAAGCTATACATTTCCGATATAAGCTGACGTCTCGTTATACGGAAATTCTATACAATGCGAGATCAGCTTATACTGGAAATACCGCTACATTATACCAAGGTATGTGTACAAATAAATAAATTTGAATTTGAATATGTCTGTCTTGAAGCAAATCAAAGATTTTTTGAAATAATAACCTATTTTTCCGATATTCATAAAGATTCCTTTGTTCTTTCCTAGTGACATCATTGCTCGGCAAAATAATACGTGTGTAATTACAGATTTGTTTTCAGCAAAAATGCTTTTCATCCTAAAAACCGATCCCTACTAATATTCAAAAATTAAAATCTTGTTTTTTTTATTTTTTTTATTTTAGATTGGTTTGCTCTTGACTCTAGTCTAGGTCAGAGATGACAGAGACAATTCGACGATGGAGTGAGCTTACCCAGAAGAAGCCTGTTCACTCTCACTTTGAAGAGATTTGGGTTGTATGCGGTCGGAAACACAGGCGCAGGTAGAGAATTCCACTCTTTTGCTGTGCGCATTATAAAAGATGTTTGGAAGCGCTTAGTGCGAATTGGTGGAATAGCAACTAGGTAGGGATGGTAACTTGCAGTGCGCCTAGATGTCCGATGGTAGAAGGGGACCAGTGATGCCAGACTGGGGGGAATCCCCCCAAATTTGGGGGTTTTTTATAGTTATGGGGGGATAATTGGGGGGACAATATTTTTGGGGGGAAAAAATTGGGTTTGGAGGGAATTGGGGGATTTTTATTACCAAAACTGTAATCCGGGAAAAGCCGCGGCTAGCCGTGATGATTAAATCAGTAGTTTCAAAAGACATTTTGCGCAGCGTTATCAATTACGTTGTTACAGCTTCTGGCTGTTTCTAATTTATGATTTTGATTCATGACAGGATAGAAAATATTACCAACACAAGTTATTAAAATCTTCAAGCATCCAATTAAATAAATAAATATTCTAAAATGGAACCTATTGCTGAAATGGTATAAAATTGCATTTCTTAAATAAATCAATGTTTTGCCATTTTTGGGGGGTTTTTTCTTCAAAAGCTAAATTTTGGGGGGATTTCAGGGCAAGTTTGGGGAGTAAGCTGTTGCTGAAATAGCATAAAATTGTATTTCATTAATAAATTAATAGTTTGCCATTTGTGGGGGATTTTTTCTTCGAAACCTAAATTTTGGGGGGATTTTGGGGAAGGTTTGGGGAGAACGCGAGACGGTCATCTGGCAACACTGAAGGGGACCGGTGGAATGAGGTCGTTGTTTTAATCAATCACAGTCAGATTCATCATTATCATTCTCATGCCGTTATCCCAATAGATTGCTGGTTGGCCCAACATGTTTTTTTCCTCTACACTTCTCTATAAGTCGTCATCTCGATAGTCACTCCTATTCTAACCATACAACTTGTCACACAGTGCGTCCATCGTGTTTTTGGTCTTCCCCATCCTGTAAAACAATTTCAAAGAAAATTCTATCACTATGTTTCCGAAGAAACTAACCATTGAATAACAGTCAGTAAAGTTACGTAACTAGATACAATGCGTTGTCAGTTACACTTATCTTCACGCTCTCTTAGCGTGACGGGGTGTGCAGAACTACAAACGGTAACAATCATGTCTTTTGCTTTCATACTTCAACTATTAATCATCATTTCGGTAGTCATCCCCTTTCTAGCCATCTCATATTTCACACAGTCCAAGTCACAGTCTGATTATTACTTAAAATAGCAGAATGTATAAGTACTACTTTTGTGTCCAGACGGCAGTGACGTCAATACAATAAAATTAATGTCAAAGTGTCAACCTATGACTCTAAACTGGTGTCTTTAAACTTAGCTTGAGTACTTAAGTTAAACCATGTGTGACTCACGATTCGTTCCCGTTATCCACCGAGTGTTACTTTTAACTAGACTTTCAGCCTAAATTTCTAGCACTAAATATTTTAAACAACGTCGGTTAGGTACATTTTATAATCTGTTAATTTTAGTACAAAATGTATGATGCAAAGAGTACAATTCATATTATTGTCACTTCTTTTATTTCAAGGTTTGTTACAAAGTCGTATTGTTTTAGCCTAAATGAAGATGAAAATATTTATAATCATACTTCTTCCTTTACTTATAAGTTTCAAGAAGGGTTAAAGCCCTTCTTGAAACTTCTGGTCGGAGGGTCCTCCATTTTATATGGAGGATGAGTGAACTTTACACCCTGTTCCTCATGCCTCTAAAGATTTAAGGAATTAGAATTTCAGCGTCCGTATTTTGAGGTAATATTTAGGCAGCGTTTATTATTTTCCTGTCTGTTACTTTTTCACGCTTTAACGGCTGGAATTGGATGATAGGTAGGTTAGGGATAGGCCATGACCTGGGTTAGGACATAGGATACTTTTATCCCAGTAGTACATCTCCGTGGGGTAATTTTCCGACCTCCACGCGGG
Source organism: Griposia aprilina (assembly GCA_916610205.1). Lineage (NCBI taxonomy): Eukaryota > Metazoa > Arthropoda > Insecta > Lepidoptera > Noctuidae > Griposia > Griposia aprilina. Next base: position 12,270,633 of record OU744306.1, read on the forward strand.
CGAAGCCGCGGGCAGAAGCTAGTTTATTAATAAGTTACAGTATAATATTTACATAATTTAAAAGCTTAGATTACAGTAGATTAATTGCAAACAACTACAAAACTCATAAAACAGTGCATAAAATATCTCAAACAGTTGTACAAATTATAAATCACCTGTATTTCCCATCATAATTAATCCAACATCACGGGATGTTACAACGGTGTAACAGCTATCAAGGACCTCGCATCACACCGCATTGTTTCCATCTCATCGGACTATCATAATGATAATTGCAATATAAATCACTCGCATTAAAACCAAGGTTATCCGGTGTGCAGGGCTGTCAGAATATGTAATGAAGGCTGTTCGTTTCTTGACGTCATTAAAGGGCTTGAAGTCTTTGATTAATGTTGCTTGTGTTTTTGAAGCAGTCCTACTTCGAATCGTAGATCAAAACTCTAACTCAAAGCATTTATTTCAAATAAACCAATTACAGGCACTTTTGAATTGTCAAGGTGTCGGTCAGTCCAAAAGATGAAGCTAGTTGCCCATTCCAAAGCGTAGTAGGTACATATAGAGAAGAACGGCCAAGAATGTACTGACAAAGCAAGCCTTGAATGATCTAATTTAGAATAGATCTGAAAAGATTAAATTTTTTTGTAGACTTAAATCTCTATGCTTATACCTTAAAAGGTGCATAATGAAACACATCAGGAAAATAGATACTCAATGCTCCATCTGACTTAAGATGACTTATTCTGCCAGCCTGCCCTTGTCTAATTTTTGGTTTCGTCGTTAAGAATTTTAAACCGACTAAACACCTTACACAATTCACGCCAGTCCTTAGGTAGTTGTCAGGAATCCACTTGCAAAGTCCTTGATGAAAAAGTATGAATTAATTTCAAAAAACTTTTTGACACCCCTAAACTCAACAGATAAACACAGTAAAGTCTTTATTGTGCGTAAATGCACAATTTGCATATTTAATCCACCATGTGATGAGACCGGCCAGTATCCTTAATGTACACTGGGCTAATTATTGGATCATTCTCTAGCTTGTCTCACGAGGCTAGGCTGGTGAAGTGACAATGGTAAGTATATTGCATTGGTTGGTAATTTGAGGTGACGTTTGATGTGATTGGTGGTCAAGGTGAGAGGCCAAGGTTGGTCTGACTCTTTGAGAACTGTTATAAGATTATATTGTTGTTGAAGCGTCTGGTTGATAACTAGTTATTACTGAAGCCTTTGTTGTAAGTTTTCTGTCAACTTGTCACGCAATTCCATTCCAATGAGGATGTCCTTTTCTGTATCTGATCTTGTAATTACAAATGGCATACTAGGATGACGCGGGAGTGGCTTTTTTCCTAAAAAAACTGTAATTTCTGTAGTGTATACCTACAAAAGTTTGTAAATTTAAACAAATAAATAAAAGCAAATAAGTACTCGGATCAGACAATATACTGTCCAATGTCATGTTAGTAATCTAATAATATTTTGAGACTTAATTTTAATTTCCAAGATAATATTTACATAATTTAAAAAGCTAACATTCTTAATATAATAATATGTGCAAGTATATAATAAAAAAGGAGGGGAAATAATCAAAGGACATCAAAAAATTCGTCCACATCGCAGGAAAAGTGCCCAAAAAGCTGGCGGCATTGCTACGTTGTAGGTATGGCAAAACTTGATTATTTGGCTAAAAAATAAGCCTACGGGTTCTGATCACGTGAACAGTCAACCAACTTCAACAGACTTCATTATATTATGTTCTTCAGCAAATTCTCAAAAGTCACCATCCCAACACACAAAAACCGAGTAATTCTAAAAAGAGAACAAAGCTACATATTACAGTACTACAGTAATGTCAGTATTAAAATATATATATAAATATTTTTAACCTCGGCCAGCTCGCACTGTGTCGAATCGCCATTACTATGTCTAATTTGAAATAGGTATGCGAATAACCTATGGACCTCAGATACCTCACATCTTGACGTGTTTTATACATTTGATTTTTTGAATTCTGTCCTTGATAATGCAAAAAGTGAAGAATGTAGCTCTGTTTCTTGATATGTGGGAATATAAAAAGATGGTTGGAAAAAGTAGGGCAAAATATAGAAAAAGGTTAAGTTAAAACTAGCTAAAATATTTGCTAATATCTATAGTAAAAGATACATGGTGTAATAAAACCATACTTATTGGTAATAGCAAATACGATGTCGAAATAGTCAGAAATATATTACTTAATGAATCATTAATCCCATAATATCCTCCCAAACTTTAATCTACAAATTAATCAAAGAGCTATAATCATAATTAGTCATTCCACTTCTCCATGACTTGCTACCATGACCCTCATATGAAGACGTTAACCCTTATTAAGTATGCTGCGAACGCCATGACAATTACCATACTAAACTACCATAGATCCATGCGAAAACCAACTATATTTTAGGCTAAATACATGAGAAACACTCCTTTTCACTTCTTGTCACGTAATCCTAAGGTTGAAGAACGCGGAATTGGTGAACACAACGATACTGAGAAGCAGTGTGGAATAATTTCCAAAAAATTATGTATGCAGCTAACTATTCCGTTGTTACCGTTGGTAAGTAGTATCTCTGGGACTTGCAGACTCTGTCTAGCAAGTATGTAGGCGAGTTTCCTTAATATAACCAGTTCAATAAGAGATAAGATGGTCTTCAAATGTTTGAGTTTGGACTTGACTTCAATCAAGAATCAAAATTGTTTGTCTGTCTTACATCTCTGTATCCCCGTTCTCCGTATGCTAATACAAATATTACGGAAAATGACATCAGTTATCAAAATGTCATTGTAACCCTGAACCAGGCTTCAACTGTAGGCATGATACAAAGGTTTTCATTCAAAATATGATTATCTCTTGTTCGTGACAACAGCGATTACTCAAGACAGACATTCCTAAAATCATCAGAAATCATTGATCTGTCTGTCAGTACTATAAAAAATGTTCCAATAAGAAACATTGCATAATACGATATCAATTTACACTAATCTTAGATCAAGGTTCGATGACGTCATCACACTATGTATAGAGTTCGAATCAAGCAGTGAAACACGTGAAAAAATATATATAGCAAATATAAAAATAAAGTATAAATGTTTACGTTTGTACATCGAAGATCTCAAGAAAAGCTGACTCATTCGCCTTAACAATGTCAACGTCTTGGTTATTGACAATAAGCACTCACGTAAAAGGAGAAGAGTGCTCGAAAATCAACAAACACTAAACAAAACGCTCTCAGAATATCATAAACAAAATAATTGATACGAAAAATGAGGATGCCCGAAACATTTCTACTGAGGATACCGAGCATCCATTTATTTTAAACACAGTTATCATCTAGTATACTTCATTCAACACGAACCTACCTACACAAATACACGTAGCTGGCACAATTAATATGTTCACTGCTTATATCTCCACTATAAAACAAAATTTTACCGCTACTTAACTTAAACAACTCTTAAACAACAGAGAGAGGACTTAAAATCCTTCACCGACGACTCCAAATACGAATTTCAAATTGTTCTCTTGTGGCCAGCTTCTTTTGGTACATTCCCACGCAACTTTAAACTTTAAATCCTAAACGATTGAACCGATTTTCCTCCGAGAGGTAGCCAATGTAGATCTTGGTGATGTTAAACTAAAATCAACTGTAAGTGAGGAGGGAAAGGCTGATAATGCAATGGATGGAGGAGTAAGTTTTAATAATAACCCGTTTGTAGCCGCCGTGGGAACGAAGTCGGATATGCGATGTATAATCGTCTGTCGGAACAGAGTGGATGCAATAGTCCAATTTTGCAGCCTTTTACTTAGATTACGTTTGCGGCGGGTTTGAAAATAAAAACTCGTTTGTGCATCGGATATCTCAAGTTTTCGGTTAGTTTTGAGAAAATAGTAGTTTCCATTTTTGTCGTTTACTTACTATTCAGAAAGTGTGATTAAATGAGAGACATTTTACTCACACACGCAGAATCTTACTCAAACAAACATGAACCGATTTATTGCTTAATCTGGGACCAATGTGTTTCTAAAATAGAAATATCAAGGTTTCGTTATGAGTTCAATCCAACCCAGAATTGACAAAACCGTGACGTGATCTATAATCAACTTTACAGCCTCAAGATAGTAGAAAGAATGTAACATTTTTGTGTTATTGGTTACCATCAATTTGATCTTTAGCTACACGAATTAAAATTCCAACGAGCCTTTGTTGCTCACAGCGATCTGTCATGAGCAATTTAAAATCAACATTACCTTCATCCTTGGAAGCATTCGGATGATCACTATTAATCATAGACCTGTTTTCCTAAGTTGGTGTATTGTGTTAAGTAGATTTTTTATCGTGAAAAACATTGTTTGATGGATTAATATATTATTTGTAATCGATTGCGGAAATCCTTTTTTACGAAGGTCTATAATATTGAAAACAAAATCAATTACCGTCAAGTCATGACCGCACCTTTTGTTTACGTTTGAATAGTAATTAAGGCTCCCAGGGCAAACAGGCACGATACAACGCGACTCTAGTAGAAAAAAAACTATGAAAACTTCATGGAAATTGTTCTACAAGAGTCGCGTCGCACTGTCACGTCGCGTCTGTCTGCGGGATCGTTTATTCTCGTCATCAAATTTTACAAATAATAACAATAATTTTCCGTTACTAACAGCAATAATATTAATTAAATCTGTTTCTCCATTACCTTCGGTATCTCTTTACGACATTGCTTCAAGGCTCTAAGCATTTACTTTGTCAGAAATGAAATCCGAGAATGCGTTTATATCTTTGTCGTCTGATATAATCAGAAGGACCCTAGATTTGGTTACAAAATGTACGTTTAAACCCACCCACACATACCTACTGAGATTTAGGAGTGAAGTTACTGCAGTATGATTTGATTTTTGATATGAGCAACCATTTACTGGAATAACTTACTTTAGGAAAGCATTAAAATCATTAATGATGATTTCACTGTCGTGGCAATTAGTATCAACAATTAAATCTTACAAAAGTTTATAAACGTCTTTGTTTTTACCATAACCCCTTTCCGTTATAGTCTTTCACGATTTCAGATGACAATCAGTTGACTCATCTGAGTAAGATTTATTATGACCTAAATAAACCTCATTTACAACAAAGTATTTAGAAAAACATATCCTCATAAACTCCACCTTTTTCTTTTCTAAACTTGGTTATAAAAAGGCGTCGTTTTTAACATTCAAGGTTACCGAAGCTTTATCCTTAACAGAAAAATATATCGCGTTTGATTTGAAAATCTTAGTTTCTTTCAATATGTTATGTTTAGTCCTAAAATAAATGGTTCTCCATAAAGCTCAAAGCGCTCTTTAAAACAAAAACTGTGCAGCTTAAAGTATCACATTCTTATGCACAAAGTGTGTTTGTCTTAGCGCGACAAAAAAGGCTCACGTGGAGACGACTCTATTAAATCTCACACATAACAGCCGAGTAACACCACATTCGTATGTAAACAGGTGCTTAACTGCTCTAAGTTTACTGACATCCGTAATAATACCAACAAATATATATGTGTTAACACTCGTTTCTATTTCACAACCATTACCACTTTCGTTCGTCACACCATCGTCAAAATCCCTACAAAAGCGTCAATGGATGGCGTTTCCTTCGATAAAGTCGATGCATTCTAAATCTAAGTTAGTGTGAATACCGTAGGCTGTATTTTGCGCGTGTGTGAGTGTAACTTGCGCAAGCTCAAGAGACGAGACGAGGCTGAGTCACCAAAGCGTCTATTAGGGTCGGCGCACACTCGGTCACTAAGTACTTAATGATATAGTTTGGATAATCTTTTTTGCTTGTCTAGTGGCCTAAAGAGGACTAAACGGGTTTTATGCTCTCGTTAACTAATAATAATTCTATTATCCACACAGCTATTGGTTAGGCAATATCTTTATCTAATTTTTCATGATTTCTATTTTATTTTTGTTTTTGTCGTCATAGTTAGCATAATCTGTCTATAATGTGGGCCACAGCTGGGACACAGGCCTCCTCTCGGTGAGAGGGGGTGGGCCGTAATCCACCACGCGGGCCCAGTGCGGATAAATGATAAATGAATGATAAATGATTTTATTTCTGTAAATAGGTTTGTACAAACACTTTTACACGTCAGTCATATTTTGAAAACTAGATGAGGTCGGTGTTTCGTATCTGACTACTCTGAGAAGAAAGGCCGAAACAAACTCAGAGGTCACAGTCTCTTTTAAAGTCCAGACATAATCTTGGTCAGATCATGTGAAGATCATGTAGATTTGTTTCTGAAATGGTCTTTTGAGGAAAAACCACACAGATTGAGTGGACCTGTCCAGTCAGTGTACGCGGGTTGGTGGATGTCACATGTCTTCGATTTTTTGTTCTAGGACATGCCGGCTTTCTCACGAATCACGATGTTTTTCTTCACCGTTTTGGTGGTAACAGTGTTGATGAAAAGTTATTTACAAAACTCAAAATCAAAAAATATAGGCACTTGAAATTTCAAGGAGTCAGTCAGTCAGAAATAAAGGTAAAATTTCATGTATTTCTTTTTTTGTTTGGTTTTTTCTAGTTTTTCTTTTTCACCAAACCAATGCATTAAATTTAATATACAGCCATGAAACCTCCCTTATGGTAGTGTTTACTTTTCCATACGTTTTACATCAAAAACATGTTGATATTAACACTAATGGGGTTTAGAAGTACTTTAAGTGAACGAACACCAACCGTATCACTATTCATCTTGTCATATAATGTGAAATATGGCGATTGTGTACTTTTGTGACATGGAGTAGGTAATATTAAAATGGAGTGTTTGGTAAAACATGGAAAGGAAAATGGTGAAGTGTTTGTAAATAGACTGCGGTTTTTGCTACGAACAGCGGTAAAATTGTCAACCTGCTATCTTATGTTTAGTACTTAAATAACTGGAAGACAGCTTGACATAGATAGAGTTTGGTACATTCGTCATTTAAGTATTAATAATGTGTAATATTAATACATAAATGAAGAATATTTCAATTTTGTTAGTTGTTTTCTGAGAAGCAAACAACTAACAACATTGATAATTTTCCAGACTTATTGAAATAAAGATCCTGTTCTCTTTCTCTTTCTGAATTTTCCGGGCAACTTACAAAATCTTGGAACCGTTTTCAATTGCGTTTGGAGACTCCATTTACTTCATCCTCTATGTCTATAAATATCAGTATCTCCTTATAAGTTACTTGCTACTAGATCTAACGAGTAGTGGAGATTTTAAACACACCCAATATGTAAGTAAACATCATAATTTATCATAATTTTTCATAATGTTTATACTTACGGCTAATCGAATGAAGCACTGTTTACTTTATGCGTATACAATATAATCTTAAGATGGTATGAATAATATATTGGTTTTGCGCTATTCTGACTATTCTTGTAAAGTTGAAGTTGCCTAGAGATTTTTATGCGATTCACACATTATAGTGAGAAAAACAATATTTTCAACGGCTTCCATTATTGTTTTAATCAATAGGTTTTGTCCTATATGCACTGATTTAATTTATGGTCTTAATTTTATTGTTAATTAAAAATCATTCAGCTGGCCAAAATAAATAAAAAAGATAATTTTGTGTAGGATCATTTTGAGTTTGGGCCGGGCATGTCTGCCGCATGTCAGATGAGCTGTGGGCTAACAGAATCACTGATTCCTATTCAACGCCATCGTGTTTTCCAATTCGGTGACATCGTGGCCGACATTGACAACTATGGAGGGACGAACTTGACTCCTACTGAATTGATTCGCCCGCAACGGCAGAGCCAAAAGACATACGTGGGTGGAATAGGGACAGGGGGCCTTTGTCCAGCAGTGGGAAATTACGAGCTAAATAATTGGATAAATAGAATTACAAAAACGACTTGAAAATTATAACACATAACATAACATCACGCCTGTATTCCCCGAAGGGTTAGGCAGAGGTGTACCTATAGTACACCCTCATTTCGCCAGTTATGTTTAAGTCCCATGTAATAGGGGGCGAGCCTATTGCCATCAACCGGGCACAAATCCAGACTCCGGGCTGCTACTAAGAAATGATAAGAAAATGATAAGCTTTTTCAATCTACTGCGCTGAAAAACTCAATTAACTTTAAAGCCTTATTAAATTACCCCTAGTGTAACCTAAACCTTAAAAAAGCAGTGCCAGCGCTGAACTCGGCGACGACCTCGAAAATTAACTAAAAAACAAACACTAAGAACTTTGAACTTCACACATTTTTTGCTTAGAACCAGTTTGAACGCTAAATTAAATTACTTCCATGTCTTTTGTTCATTTAAATCTAGCAATTGCAACGAGACACATTATTTGTAGTATTTACATGGTGATTAGTATAACAAACACGTATGCCTTTGTTGAGTTAATTTATTTAAGAGTTGGGAATTACTTGCCAAAAATACATAATAGGATAATGGTTTGTTTTGTCCGTTTACGGTCTAGAAAAAGCTTTGATACCTACGCTTCTTTTTAACTTTTTAATTAATCACTATGTCATGTTTATTCTGTGTCTGAGTCTTTTGATAAAGTGGCTTTTTGGTTAACTTCTTTAAAAATTAAATAATATTTCATGCTGTGCTGAATAGATTAGCCAATCAGCAAAGGAATACAGGGCTTGATGACGCGTGCAACCACTATAAATATCCACAGCCGAGGAGGCTCTTTTATTCGCCCCATTTTAATAATGATTATTGTACTTTTAATCCTTAAAGGCTGCGACGCGACAGCGCGACGCAACTCTAGTAGAACAACTCCTATGAAAACTTCATGGAAATTGTTCTACAATAGTCGCATTGCGCTATCGCGTCACGCCTGTCTACGGGAGTCTTAATTCCTCTTTACCTACTGTTAAAAAAATCTGATCTTTCAGATCTAAACATATTCCATAATCTTTTTCTCACAGTTGCACAGCTGTCAGATAGTAATCGTTTTAAAATAATAAATTGGCCAATCAATGCCTGACTTCAAATAAAACCCATGTTTTTAATAATTGGTAAAAAACAGCTAGGCAGTAGGTACAAAAATAATCTAGACTGAAAACAAACTTTTGAATGACGCATTTAATTATTTGGCGAAGAGAAAGCTGCCCAGAAACGCATGCAAAAATCCATTTTAAGAAGATACTACCAAACTAAATACATTAAATATCGAAGGCAATAAAAACGTAGTCTATCATAAACAAAAACAAGACTCAATAAAAAAAAACATTACAAGTACTTATCTATATACCTCTGATTACGCATCTCCTTACAGCTCTTCCAGACAGCACATTACTCTTTTGTTTTACGACAAATCTGCGCGTACGCCGACTGAAAACGCCCCCGTGTGAAACGTTTCAGTACATTTAACAGATGCGCAATGACTGCTGCTATAATTTGTGCTAAATATCACATATTATTTGTGAGGTTTTTAGAATCAAATAAAAATGCTTTGGAGCTTATTAATTATGTTGTGTGGGAAATAAAATGGTCGGTTTATTACATTATTATGAAGCAAATTATAATTTAAACTATTAGCTTCTGCACTTATGTATTCTGGGATTTATATTTTTGGAATAAAATACTTAATCCTGTCTTAAAATAACCCATATTGGTGGCAACTGAAAAATACTAAACATTAATTATTAAAGTGAAACTTTTATTACATCGTCTCAAACTTTTTCGTCTGTGTGTTGCATGTCGCGTGACGGTCGGCCGCGGAGTAGGGATAAAGGGAAAAGCGCTCGTCAGAGCAGCTGAGGAGGAGGGAGTGGGGGGAGGGGGCGGTAGGGGGGATGCGGAGAGGGGGCGGTAGGGGGTATGGGGGGAGGGGGCGGTAGGGGGGATTCGGAGAGGGGGCGGTAGGGGGTATGGGGGGAGGGGGAGGGGAGGGGAGGGGTTAATGGAATATTATTCCGATTTTTTTTAGTTAAATGTCTATAATGTGAAAAAATGTTTCACTTTTACCGTGGTTTCATAAAACCACACAATCCTTTTTTTTTTTTACTTTTGTATAGGCTATCCGAAAATAAAAAGCTAGTTCGTAAAATATAAAATAGGTAATTATCAAAACATAGCTATATCTAACATTTCAATACCTCCTAAGACACTAGAAAAAATCCGACCTAATGTTGAATACCGAGTACACACGGCTACATATCAAGCAAAACAGTTCCAGTATAAGCTGATCTCTCATTGTACGGAAATCCTATACAATGCGAGATAAGCTTATACTGGATATGATAGCTTGATATGTAGCCGTGTGTACAAAAACAGACAGATCAGAAATCTAAAATAAATATTGCAATAACTGTCAATACTGAGACCTACTTTTTATGAAATTCTAATCACCTGTCAATTGCACAGACGGAGTATAAAATTACACAGAATGAAATATAAACCTTGTAGTCAAAAATATTGCTTCGTTTTGACTGATATTTAATATTGTCTAATATTTGGGACACACTGAAATAAGCACTAGAAACGTGTGATAATATTTTTGAATAAGAAATTGAGTTTATTTGCTTATCCCCCCCCTCCCCCTTACTCACTGCCCCGTTGGTCTCGTTGTTGCAAGCGCGACTGGTGAGCGTGGGGTCCTGGGTTCAATTCCTAAGTCGGGCAAAGTGCTATTGGGTTTTCCCATTAGGAATTAGTAACAGCCCGGAGTTTGGAAGTTGGCGGTGTGATACCCCCGCATGCCTCGGAAAGCACGTTAAGCCGTTAATCCTGCGCCTGATCTCTCTCCGGTCGTGTCGGATTGCCGGCCCATCGGACTATGAAAGTGAGGGAAGAGAGAGTGCACCTGTGTCTGCGCACTCACTTGTGCACTATAATATATCCCGCGCCGAAGGCTAGTCTCCGTTAAGATTGGCCGTCATGGCAGAAATACGGTCTGGAGGACTACATATTTGCTTATTAGAATGTTGACTAATTAGAAAATAAAGTAAACTGGTTTTTAATAGGTAGGCTTATTAATACACTATATGAGAGATCGTTGAAAACTCAGACAACCCTGAAAGACAGTAGTGTCTCGAAGTATCCTTGGATACGAAACAAAATGGAAAAACAAGCGACACAAAAATCATTAAATTTCTTCGCTCAGAATGGGTAGTGTACCTTGTTGTGTCGCTTCCTCATAATTATGAGGAAAGGGCTTTCTGAAAAGCTGACTCAGCAGACATGCTAAGTTTTGTTATTCAAGGATTGCTGGTAAAAAGACATCCCACTTTTTCTCCTTTAGCCTCTCATGATAATTGATGATGGAGACTAGTTCCAGACATTCAGAAAACATACATCTCTACAGTAAAATAAAAATATGCAATAACAGAGTGTACAGGGTTATTGCTAATACGCCGGCTATCCATGGTGGGGATGTAGTGAAGATCATTTGTAACCAAATGACCCCTTATGACCTCTATGCAAATGTCAACCATTTTCGAGTAATTTGACATTTTACATTTTATTGGCGGTACTTACGCAAAAAAAAAATTACAAAAAAATACGATGCATGATTTTTTTAAATATATTATTATCTGCTTCCACTTCAATACATAATAATCAACCATAACTGACAATTGACTTTAATAGTTTTTAAATAAGAACTACAATTTTCATAACTTTGAGCAGGATATTTGATTAAAATAACCGATTTCTGCAAAAAAACACGGTAGACTTTATCGGCAGAACATTCCAATAACATTTACTACTTATCAGCTATCCAATGAGATACAATAATATACCAGAAATCTTAAAAAAAAAAAGTATTACTCGAAAATGGTTGACATTTGCATAGAGGTCATAAGGGGTCATTTGGTTACAAATGACCTCTCCTACATCCCCACAATGGATTGCCGACGTATTAGCAATAACCCTGTATACTACTGAGAAGTCTTGTCAAAGTTAACTGTCTAACTAAACGTACAGAGTACTCAAGTACATACAAATTCCTATAAATCTGAGTAGGTGAGGTATCAAGTATCAACCTACTAATATGCTTAGTATTCTGCCCAGGACACAGTGGGAGCTGTCGGTACTGTGGGAAATACGATCACTAGAATATACATACTACTGTCATTGAAAACGTTATGTTTGTCTGTTTAGCACGAATTGGTTGAACAAAATCTGGGTTGTGGAGGACTGATTGGCAGTTGCTCTACGTAAAATACTGGTACTCAGCTGCATCCGGTTGGACTGGAAGCTGACCCCAACATAGTTGGAGAAAGACCAGGCAGATAGATAATGATGATGATGGTGGAATAAAATCAGTCTTGGAATTGAAAAGTACCAAACACTTTGGCTATTTTTACTACCCCGGTTAACTTAGGTGTTACAGGTTACCCCAGTTGTCTAGGCTTTTAACAACAGTTAATGTCATTCCTGCAGGGGCACCGACTCCGTGGTTACTCGGGGGCTCCAGCAGCCACGATAGGTAAATAGTGGGGAGCACCCATGAGCATAGACATCAAAACTGATCAGTCAGTCGGCTTTGTCCAATCTCTCTTTAGAATCACGTCACGTCATTAGGTATAACCTTTTAAACCGGGGTGCAAATATTGTGGAGCTCGCTTCGCTCGCTCTTGCATCGTAGATTTTCTTCAATCCATATTTTATAAACTTAATTAATTTGTAAGTTCTTAAGGGTGAAGACGGTGCGTGTCTGTTCGCTGAACATGAGTTTTACTGGACGACCGACGATTTTAGGGATTAAGCAGGCCATAAAAAAGGAACCCTAAGTCGAGCATGAGAATGAGCATCCACAAGAGTCGGCGCCCCTGCATTCCGGTATTAGGAAGTGTGTGTAGGAAGAAGTGTAGTTTTTGCCAGTTATGCCTAAGTTACATGTAAGAGGACGATCCAATTGCCCAATCCATACCTCAGGCTCCGAGCTACTACTGAAAATTTTCTGATGGGAAACCATTGCCTTTGGTGAAGAAAAAAACGCTGGCTTATTTCTTATTATGATGTTGTTATAGTCAGGTAATATAATTATTATTATTATCAATCCTATTGATGAATAGATTTGACCTTTTTTGTCGGTTTGGAAAACAATCGGAAACGCTCCCTATTAAAACTAATTAACTTAAAAATCTTTCCATTTATTGTCCACATTCTAACAAGACCAATTTAAATGTTAATTGAAATTATCCGTAGGTAGGTACCTATCAAGAAAAGAAAAAGAAAGCATTTTTCAAAACATATAATTCTTTCACATTAATACGCAAGCGGAATCGCGATAAAAGCATAGTTAGCAATAAAAGTAATTAACAGATCATGATTTAGATATCCTCACGACCAAGCGCCAAGGTACCAACATAACTAGCATTATTATTTAATTAGCCCAGTGGCACTCAACCTTCGAGGAATCAATCAAAGGAAAGATGGTGACGTCAAGCCTAGGAGAATTTTCCGAAAGGTGGCGAGAAAGACTGACGATCTTCTAAAAATTTGCTGTCAAATCTGGATACAATGGGCACATAATCGAAGGGAATGGCATAATTTGGTCTTAACTCTTTTGTTACATATCTAGTGCTGATAAATGCTGATAGTGATGATTTGGGAATTATGGAAGAAGGTTAGGAAGATTGTAAATAAAAAGGAAAACTCCGAAATACCTAGGAAAAGGGAACTACCAAAAAGATTCTATCTCTAATAATTGATTCAGATTTTTTTCATTGATCGACTGGTAATTGTTCTATTGCCATATCCCAATTATTGGAACTACATGCTATCGATATTTATGAGCCATACGATAAGAAAAAGGTTGAGCACCTCAGCAAAGAGTCTATACCGGTTACATTTGGTGTTAGGTATTTCATACTTTATGATTGGATCTTAAAAACATCATCCGGTGTTTACCACAGTACGCAATATCGACGTAATTTTAGAAAGAATTCGTAATTTCTATAACATATCATATAGTTTTAAATGGCATTTAATGACAAAATTATATATCGTTGAAATTAAATCCGACTGCGATAATTTTATTGCATATTTGTGTCCATGTTCTTCCTTGGAACTAGATGTAAACATTTGATTCACACGCAACTATATAATGCAAATGCAATGATATCAAAAACTGATGAAGTTCTTGACATAATATTAAAAAAATAAAAAATAAAAATCAGTACGAAAAAGTAGTTTCAAGTAATAAATATTTTGTCATTTCACCCCACTTATTAGAGATAGAATCTTTTTGGTAGTTCCCTTTTCCTAGGTATTTCGGAGTTTTCCTTTTTATTTACAACCTTTGAGACCTTCTCTTAATAAACGCAAAAACGTGAAAACTTTTGAACGTTTGATTTATTTTCAGGATGTCGCGAATTCGCGACTGAAAATTACCGAAATCGGGATCGATAGTTTTCCCGGGTTATCCCGGAATCGGGAACCCGGGAAGCAAACCCTAATCGAGGTAGACTCATCACTACCAAAACTAATATCAAAATCATCAATACAAAACGTGAAAGTTATCAGTTCATCTGTAACTTCTTCAAGTCACAACTTCACTAGAGTGATGTATTCTATGGCTTCTATGGATTTATCTAATATCTGTATATTAGATAAATCCATCTATGCCATTAGAATGGTATAAAAAATAGCTCTGCAGAGTGTACGTTTCCTGTTCTGTGGTATTAACATACAAATTGGTCACATAATATGTGTCCGAACATTAACACAGAATAAACACATTAATTAACCTCAGTGTACACCCAGCTGGTTCCCATCGATCTATGTAATTTAGTGACTGGAGATATTAACGAAGTTATTATATTTTGTAATTCTTAATTGTACTAATAATGAGTTTACCACTTAATTATTTTATAAGGCAAGAGATTTTTAAGTCTATGAACTACTTTAAATAAACGAAAACTAAACTCAAAGGGTCACCCACAAACGTAACTATTCTTTATTCATAACTAGTGACCAGCCACTGCTTTGCACGGTTTTTACGACTTGATAAAACATCGAGATTTTATTACCTAGCGTATTTAGGTTTAATAAAAATGTTTTATACGTATAAACCTAACGGAATACTGACTGATCGTGAAAACCACATCAAAATACGCTGCGTAGTTTAAAAGAGCAACGTGGTCACATAGACAGACACGAAAAGCGACTTTTTTAATAATGTCTTATAGACATAGATACTACATTTTTTTTTTTGTTTGTAAATCATGAAATGACATCTCTCGCTTCGGGCGGAGCGGGAGGGCGTGTCAGACTCTTACTAACTAACAGCCACCCGTGATCCTTCAGTTGCCTGTGCGCCAGGGCCACGGTAACTCTTTCGAACAATCCACAACCCCGGCAGGCATCGGCCCTATCGGACCCCGTCAATGCTGCTGACATCTCTTTGAGGCGCGCGTGGAACACGACGCGCCGTCGACCCGGGCCTGGTGCTTACCGGACGGCGAGTTGCCCATTGCTCGCCGTCCGCAAGCCCGCGCCTGCGGTGGCCGGAAAACGGCTATCGATTGCCGACGCCCTGGGCGTCTTCTCCCGCGGCGACTAGGGGTGTGAGGGCGCAACGATTGCCTCTCCCTCACGCGCCCTGCCTCCTCCTTCGCGAGCATTACTGCTTCGTAGAAGGACGTGACGGCTTCCCATTCCCTCTCGCTCCGTACCATCCATGGCCTGGACCAGGGCAGGGCGCGAGAGATCGCCGCCACCGATCGCCCCCGCGAGGACACGGCGGTGCTCCACCCAAGCCAGGCAGACCTCCACCGTATGCTCCACCGTGTCCTCCGGGCGAACCACGCAGTGATGGCACCCGGGCGTTTCCTCCCGCCTTATACGTAACAAAAAGCTCTCAAAACAATCATGTCCGGTGAGGACCTGCGTCAGGCGGAAGGTAAGGACGCCGTGGCGCCTCTCAAGCCACTCCTCAAAGAGGGGACTTACCGCCGCAATTATGGTGTGCCCAGCGCCGGGTTGCGACAGTCGCACTCTCCATGCCGCCATGAGATCCCGCCGCAGCTTAACGTGTGCCGCGATTTCTCGCGGCAGCGGAGTTACGCCCCGGCGTTTCGCCTCCTCACGCCACTCCCAAATGTGCGCGAGGACTTCTGCATCCAGATCCCATGGCGGCAATCCGGCAAGGAGGCTCGCAGCCTCGCAGGAGACCGTGCGGTATCCCCGAACCAGCCGGATGGCCATGACCCTCTGGGACGCGTTCAACCGGCGGGCTGGTCGGCGCCTCAATGAACGCGCTCACACCGGTGCCCCGTAAAGGGCCATGGACCGCACAACCCCTGCGTAGAGCCTCCGGCAGGAGAGATGTAGACTATACTACTAAACAATTTATAGAAATAATATACAGGGTTATTGCTAATACGTCAATAATCTATTAAGAGGATGTAGGGGAGGTTATTTGCAACCAAATGACCCCTGATGACCTCTATGCAAATGTCAACCATTTTCGAATAATATGACATTTTTTATTTTTTGTGTCGGTACACAACTTTGAATTTATAAAAACAAACGATGCATGATTTTTTTAAATATATTAATTTGTATCTGCTTCTACTTACTTCAATACATAATAATATTAATAATCAACCATAAACTGACAATTAACTTTAATAGTTTTTAAATCATAGCTACAATTTTCATCATTTTGAGCAGGATATATGACAAAAATAGTCGATTTCTGCAAAAAAAACACGGTAGACTTTATCGATTTTTCTTTATTCAATAACATGTGCAACTTTTCAGCTATCCAATGAGATACTGTATGCTACCAAATATCTTCAAAAAAAACCATATTACTCGAAAATGGTTGTCATTTGCATAGAGGTCATAAGGGATAATTTGGTTGCAAATGACCTCCCCTATATCCTCTTAATGGATTGCCGACGTATTACCAATAGCCCTGTAATAATAATAAAAGCCTTTTATTTCATGCAATAACAAAGTGAACTAATCTTAATCTAATACAATAAAAGATATGAATTTGCAAGAACCCCTCCACAGGTGAAGGCCTCCTCCAAAGAGTTCCATCCCTGTCTATCTTGGGCTATTTGTAACCAGCTTGGGCCAGCCGTTTTACTGATGTCGTCTGCCCATCTCGTAAGCGTCTTCCTCTGTGGCGTTTCCCACTTAGGCCTCTCCACCGTGTCGCCCTTATGGTCCACCTCTCGTCTGACAGTCTTGCCACATGCCCCGTCCTTTCCCATTTCAGTTTTTGTCTCTCAATAGCCAATAATAATAGTAATAGCCAATAATAGTAGTAAAATAATAATAGTATTGTATATAGTAGTTAACGTAGTTTACACACTAACACTATTTCTCTAATTATGTATTTTATAGCGTTAAATTTTTCAACAATAAAGGCTCCCGCAAACAGGCGCGACGCGACAGTGTGACGCGACTCTAGTAGAAAAAAATCTATGGAAACTTCATGGAAATTGTTATACAAGAGTCGCATCGCACCTGTCTGCGGAAGCCTTCAAAAACTTCTTTTACTCATTTTAAGTCTACAGGTAATTCAACCCCTCCAAGATGTATTGAAGCATGAAATTGCAAACTATAGGTACAATATGGAACTGGACTTAACAAAAATCGTCTTTTCACCGCCATACAAAAACAATGCACCTTTGTGCGTACACGCATTTCGAACACTAAGTCAGGTGCCAAGTGTTTCTTACACGTATTACATGACCAATATACTTATATCGAAGACAAAACCACTATCCACTTTATTCTCAACCTTACCGTAATAAAATAAGACGTATTTCAGTAAGAACCGGTAACAGAAATAATTTTGCGCGTATTTACCGAACAATTAAAGTAAGAGAAGCCTCTTACTATACAAAAAGCGGGTTTCTTACGACGTTCTGGTCATACATATGTTAAAATTTTAGTTAACGCGGCATCTGTCTCCCAAGAAACGAAAATTCGCGAAATGATCTTCGTTCGGCGCATGCGCAGCTGCCGAGCTCAGAACATTTGGTACGTGCCATGAGGAAAAAACTTCTTAGTGACATGGCGTCTATAATTTAAAAAAAAACCGGCCAAGTGCGTGTCGGACCACGCACAATGAATGGTTCCGTATTTGGGATGAATTAATACCAAGAACAAACTTATTAGTTGAAAAACATGTTCTCCCATACGTTCCAACTACAAATGTAAGTTATTCGAGTATTACTCGTTAACTGGTAAAGCCAACATAAAAAAAATAAAAAAACCCGGTAGTAGTATAAATAACGAAGTTAAAAAACTGCGTTATTTATACTACTACCGTCAATTTTTCACATATCCAAAAACAACCATTTAGCTGGCAGGGGACACTTGACTCTAACAAAAATTAGCACTTTAAAGCATAATATTTCACAAACGGATAGGAATCCGTTTGTGAAATTATAAGGGAGGAGGGAGGTGGGAATTATTATTAATTTTATTAAGGATAATAGAAAAATTGTTTTGACAAACTCGCAATATTTATGACGAGAAAAAAATATCCCACTTTAAGTGTAGAAGAGGGAGGTACCCTAAAAAGATCTTTTTTCAAGATTTTATTTTACCGCTTGGTCGGCGTGACTATGTAGTACATATAATATATCTATGCCAAATTATAGCTTTCTAGTACTCTGCTGCGGGGAGGCGGACGGACATGGCGAAACTACATATTATAAGGGTTCCTTGTTGACTACGGAACCCTAAAAAAAAATGGATGCATAGAAAAAAGTAAAAAACAAAAAGTTTTATTAAGTAATAAGATGCCAATGATTCGGTGAAGACCGCAGCTGTTTGTGCTTGGTTGAGTCTGAGGTTTCTGCTTACATCGCTTTAAAAGTAACGCAAAATAACATAATATATTATGATTAAAATCCATCTCAAAGTTTAATGCTTAATTTCTTGATTAAATCAGTGAAAAATGCAAATTATTTGTGCAATAATTAAGTACACAAGAATAAATCAAAATTATCTGAATAATTTTCTACTTATTAAACCATTTTTAAATGCATTTCGAATTCGAAATTTATTTTTATCTCATCTCAATTTGCTTAAGTTATCAGAAGTATCATTTTACACAAAATATGCATTTGTATTCATTTCTGCCTATCCAGCTTCTGCATACAAAAGGTCGGAAAAAACAAATAATTATAACTTCGAGTATCTTAGCCGGAAGATACTAGAAGTGACCCAACATGCCCGTGAGAAAGCATCTGCTCAACACAT
The DNA here is from genome assembly GCA_916610205.1 of Griposia aprilina. Lineage (NCBI taxonomy): Eukaryota > Metazoa > Arthropoda > Insecta > Lepidoptera > Noctuidae > Griposia > Griposia aprilina. Next base: position 12,289,860 of record OU744306.1, read on the forward strand.
CTTTACCTGGCCATCTTTCTTCAAACTGCATATGCCTCAAGAAAAAAAATCACATAATGATACAAAAGTTACTCCAAAACTGTGTGAAACACATCTGCCTACCTCAAGGCTTCACTATTATACAGGCTGAATTTCGAAGACACCTACAAAAGAATTTAAATTTTAAACCGTCCAATTAAAGTTCAAATTCATCTGCGCACGCGATTGTTTTGGCAACATCTTCGGCAGTTTTCGGAAGCTCTCGTCTTTCTTCGGAAGCGTGGCTATAACAAGAACGCCCGAGGGAAATGTCGACTGGAAACTTAATTCGGACCAGTTATTTATTTAAAAACGTGTGTTTAGTCCACAATCATTGTCATTGAGTCTTGCAGACGTAAATCGGAGGCGATAAAGTCGGCCTTACTGGCAATTTCCGGCGAAACACTGCGACTTTACTAACTGTTTCATAAATTAATACTGTTTACGACAGCAAACTAAGTTTTCGTGAGGCAGATTGTGGGAATACTTTTATAATGGTCCTGTTTCATTGATATAAGGTTCACATACTTATCGCAAATTTTCATTTTATTTAATTTAACCTTTTATGATTATTGTTGGGAACTTGGGCTACTAAGAAGGGGTCGATAATTAATACTAATTTAAAGTTTACAATTTCTCATGAATATGTACGAGCAATATGTTTTTGTTCGGCAGACCTTAGCTTGATAGGTACGGACCCATCTTCATACAAAAGTTATAAAAAGTCCTACCGAACAAAGTATTCATCAAAATTCAAGTGGGTCTTATCCTCTATTGGAGCAGCTAATTTAAGACATCTATTTACATTTAGCTTTAAAAATACATTGTAATCTGAATACTTAGGAGCTTCTTCAGATATAAAGAGCCAAACACTCAGATCTTTTGAACACATCACTTGAGCATCTTAAAAAAGATAAAATACCGTCTGATGGAAGGTGTGTTGTTTTTTTTCATCTAACTTCTTCAAGGTCCCATTTTGTACATCTGCCTCACCTCGGAACAACATTATTTTTAAAAAGCACATCTGCATAAAGAATTGATAGCAAAAAGTTGACCTACAAAGCTTAGGAAACTTGTGACTTTTTCATTTAAAAATTTCAGAGGTTTACCCAATTTATTTTTGTATTATGCCTTCCAAATGTAGCCCTTATATCGTTGTTTTAAGGATGTGAAACAATCGATTTTGTAATATTTATGTTGGTGATTACAAAAAAGTGCCAATTTCCGTTCTGTTCCGACATCCGTTCTTAAAAATCCTCAGCCAGTGATTAGTGTCGCATGTGCATTGTTTTTTTGCGATTTTTTAACTGTTTTCTACGAGGATTGTGAACAATTTATCAAATTACAGACAGACAGCTGATGTTACAGCGTGTTTTTAATATTGTTGGCATATTTTTAGGAATTTCCACTTTTTTCGCATTCCTTTTTTTCAGTAAAAAATCTTTAAGTCTAAAAATAAATGAAACAGCTTTCGCGACTCCTGCCCCTTATTATGCATTTAATTAAATAAGTTTCTGTGACTTTTTCATTCTTACTCGTATTTTACCAAACATTTAACAAGCCATTGTGTACCACTAGTAAACTTAATTAAACTACTACTTTTTCCTAGACTTCATTATCACCTAACTTTTTGCTGCTTATTTAATCTAAACTCTAAATTAATCTCCGCCATCTTTTTTTTAGCTTGACGTCTATCTGTAAATTAAATCACGGAAGTAAAACCTGCATGCAGCGTCCGCCTTCCGAATCTGTACCACATGTAGGTAGGTACCGTATGGTGATATTTTCCCTTGGAATCAATGGTGATAGAAGCACCTTGTGACACAACTTGTCACCGCACCTTGCGTCCGCGCAAGTTTTGGATGTTCTTATGGGGTTGGTGTAAGTGCACAAACATTTGTGAGTGTTTTGGGAGATGGGTTAGATTAAGAGAGCCTTTAATATTTTTAACCGACTTCACAAAAAGGAGGAGGTTCTCAATTCGTCTGTTTTTTTTTAACCGACTTCACAAAAAGGAGGAGGTTCTCAATTCGTCTGTATGTTTTTTTTTTTTTTTTTTTTTTTTTTTTTTTTTTATGTGTGTTAGCTCATAACTTTTTTCTGGGTGAACCGATTTGGATGATTCTTTTTTTATTTGATAGGTGGTGCTTCACATGTGGTCCCATTTAAATTTAATCAAGGTCTGACCAGTAGTTTTTGAGTTATCCTTAATACTGCAGATTTTTTCCACTTAGTTTATATGGATGATGTGTTAATAATTTCCTGTCACTGTTATTTACACACCAAGTAGTGGTATACGAATTTGTGTGGGGTAGGTACCGCAACTAAAAAGTGAAAAATAAAAACTTTTTTACAAAAAAACAACCGACTTCCAAAAAAAAACACTAAAAGACGTGAAAAATAACTTTAATTTCGGAAGTCGGTGGCCAAACACGAAAATACAAAACCAAAGGCACCGACTTCCGAAATTAAAGTTATTTTTCACGTCTTTTAGTGTTTTTTTTGGAAGTCGGTTGTTTTTTTTATGTGTGTTAGCTCATAACTTTTTTCTGGGTGAACCGATTTGGATGATTCTTTTTTTATTTGATAGGTGGTGTTTCACATGTGGTCCCATTTAAATTTGATCAAGGTCTGAACAGTAGTTTTTGAGTTATCTTTAATACTGCAGATTTTTTCCACTTAGTTTATATGGATGATGTGTTAATAATTTCCTGTCACTGTTATTTACACACCAAGTAGTGGTATACGAATTTGTGTGGGGTAGGTACCGCAACTAAAAAGTGATAAATAAAAACTTTTTTACAAAAAAACAACCTACTTCCAAAAAAAACACAAAAAGACGTAAAAAATAACTTTAATTTCGGAAGTCGGTGGCCAAACACGAAAATACAAAACCAAAGGCACCGACTTCCGAAATTAAAGTTATTTTTTACGTCCTTTTAGTGTTTTTTTTTTGGAAGTCGGTTGTTTTTTTGTAAATAAGTTTTTATGTAGCTTTTAGCTCAGACTCCTCTTTTATCTAGTGACTTTAATTACGTTTATAAACAAATATCTTGCGAATAAATAACTCACAATTATTTTACATGATGATGAATGAATAAAAAGTGAAGTGAATGAATGAATTATTTACGAGAATTAATATGAAACGAAGACGATATGCGATGAAAATCAGAGGTACCAAAATAGTCTGAGTAGTTGTTTACTTAACCTAGAAAAATACCTACTGTTATTAAAACCTCGAACAAGTCCTAAAAAATTCTATTTTTTTTTAAATCCCGCTGCCTCTTCTAAATTAGACCGCAAAATCTCAAAGATCAGCAGATGTCTTAAACCCGTTAGGTGCTTTTGTGATAACACTCCGGGCCTCATTCATGATCAGTATGATCACGCTATGGACGATACCGGCGTAGGCGCATCTGTTCCCTGTGTGTTTTATTAGGCGTGGTCTTTTTGTAGAAAATGGGTTCGGGTTGTATGATCGAAAAAAAGAATATTAGGATTTAGGTGCTATTTTTGACATTGTTCAATTAGATGCATAATATACTGCAATAATGAAGTTAGATACATACTGAAAAAAAATCATGTTCAGGAAATCTGTCAATATATGATTGTTTAAATGATTTACAAAAGTGTCGATGAAAGCGTAAAATCTGACAATTGTTATTCTCCAAAAGTAAAAACAAATGTAGTACGTACTAAATATATAAAAAAGTGAGACTGTCCAAAACTCTAAAGGCTCCCCGCAAACAGGCGCGACGCGAAAGCCCGACACAAAGGCGCTGTCGCGCGGCACGCGGTGCCTTTGTGTCACGCTGTCGCGTCGCGCCAGTGTGAACGAGCTTTAATACAAATAAGGACAAAGACAGCAGACACATTATTCCAGTAAATTCACCATGAAATAAGCCACAAACCCAATTACTGAGAATCGTAACCATTATAACTAAAAACATTTCGATACCTAGAATTAATTACTAAAACACTACTTAACATTAATTTCTATACCATCAAGCTCATCTTTATGAGCATCAACCAACGCAACGTTAACTCAACTCAAACAATCTCTCAGAAAACGAATTAAATGATTTTGCAACAGTTTTAGTTTCCTTATGCAATAAAGCATACGTTAGGTAATATGGGTAAATAGGCTAGACATAAAAAACTGTTAAATGGACATCTAATTACCTTTTTATTATTCGTTGTGATTGGACATTGTCGAACAGATGTTTTTAGATGTTGCAACACTGGTTTAATGTGACTTGTTTTTTTACTGGCATCATTGTGACTGTAATTAATTAATGGGCGGGAAAAATATTTGCATTTGAAACTGGTCATCGGGAACTGTTTTTTTCTTGTGAGCAAGTGTGCTTTGAACGGAAAAATATATATTATTAAGTTAGATCGTGTCTATGAAATGACTTAGCAAATAAAGAACAATATCTAAGTATTTCGTTTTATTTCATTAGTGTTGGCTTTCAGTCTTACTAGACAGTACGTCGGAATTTTAGGCAAACAAGCAGACATTCTATTTTCTGTCCTACCTAAAAAAAAAATTTTGCTCAAATCTACGGCATCCAGATGAGTCCTATCTACTCGAGGGCAATTGAAAATTAGCGTCAGGTGGTAGTACCTAGTGTTGCCATCTGACTTTATGCTGAGCTGAGGCCCTTTGGCATAAGGAAGTACCTATTTGTTTTCTATAATTTGTTTATGGTGTTTATGTTCTATTCATGCCAAAAAACGTATTTCTTTCTTTTTTCATAGATTTACTGTTCTTTCAAAATCACTGTATAAATCAGACATCATCATCATCTGCCGAGGCTATTCCCAACTGTGTTGGGGTCGGCTTCCAATCTGACCTCCACAACCCACTTATTGGGTAACACGATACCCATTGAGGTGATCCGCTAGAGAACCGACCGACATAGCCCAAAGACAAATCAAGCTGAAGTGGCAATGGGCTGGTCACATCTCTCGCAGAACCAACAATCGTTGGAGAAACGAGTTCTAGAGTGGAGACCGCGTTTAGGCAAACGTAGTGTGGGATGCCCGCCGGCCGGGTAGATTGACGAATTGCGAAAGGCGGCTGGCTGGCAGAGACTGGATGAGGAGAACCGAAGATCGGTCTCAGAGGCGTTCACTAGGAGAGGCCTACGTCCAGCAGTAGACGAATATAGGCTGATGATAATTATGATGACGAATGATACCCCTGGCTAAGTAATCTGGACAGATAAGTCCATGCAAATCTTATCCACAATATTCCAAACGCCACATAGTATCAGCTATAACAACAGCCATGTGTACCAAAGCAACATAAAACTTTGTTTTTTACTATTTCCACGGATAAATTATTTTGAGACGTATCCCTGTACATCTGTCGATGCGAGTCTTTTATCTTTCGAAAAAAGATAGGTTCCTTTAAAACAAAAGTACTCCCCTTTGATTTATAAACGTTTTGCGAGTACAAGGTGTGTAAGTACTTGTAGCTATATATTGTTATGGTGATTTTTTATGGGATACATTTATGTTTGTTCATGTTTTTGGCTGTCTGAAAATTACATGCCTTTTCTTCATGTTGATGGCTTAAGATGACTTAGGCCCACTTGTAGGACAAATCGCTAAATAAATTTAGCTCTAAACGAATTTAAAATGTCATTCCATTTCGGTTAAACGTTTGAAATTGACAGACAGAACGAAGTTTTAAATACGTTTAATTTTTAATATTTAGGGATTTTTAGTGCAGAGCGAGCTTTTAAAAAGACAGAAAATCTGAAACCAATGTTCCATTTAAACACAAAAAATAAATGTATAATAAATATTTGAAAAACTAGGGTGGGTCTCAATGCGATAGTGCAACTTCTAAATTAATTGAAAATCGATACAGAAGCCTGGATCGATTTTATGAATTATTCACAACTGGATGGAGCACCAACATAACGAGTAATTCAACGATCTAAACCCCGTCACCTATTTTTACACATCGACTCTTACGCATTTTAGCAATAACTTTTCCATTTTAAACATTGTTACTCTAGCAAAAAAAATTGAACGCGTAAAAAGACACCGATCTTTAATAATAAAACGAAATCTATACGTATCATAAAGACTTTAATAAAAATCGGCAGTATTCACTACAAATAAATATTAAATAATATTTTTTCAATGAATGTGTTTTCGAATTGTACTGTCAACGCAGATAGACGGACAGAATTTCTTAAAGCTATCGTAAAACATCACGGACAGTTGCAATTTGTTTCCTTCGAGATTATAATCTAAATGTATGAAAGCACCGAAACACGCGTTACCTACCTACATATTATTTTTAAAATTAAGTAGAATAAAAGTAATAGTTTTATAAAAGTATAGATACTTTTATAAAAGTAATAGTTTTATAAAAGTATAGATACTTTTTCTAATAAAAGTACCACATTTAATAAAAGTACCTACCATATTTTTTATAAAAGTTTCACATTAATAAAAGTACCACATTAGTAAAAGTGCTACATAATTAAAAGTACCACATTTTAATAAAAGTACCACATTAGTAAAAGTGCTACATAATTAAAAGTACCACATTTAATAAAAGTTAATAAAAGTACCACATTTAATAAAAGTTAATAAAAGTTCCACATTATTAAAAGTACAACATTTTATCTTTTTTGTATTCAAGTGTCAACTGTCAATCTTTTCTATCCATCAGCAACTTTACTCATGAGTAGGTAGTGTACTTAAATATCTGTCGATTCCTTAAAATCTGTTACAAATAGACGATTTTTCTATTTGTAGTGCTCTGATATTAAATGGCAGCAATAGTTTTTTAGTAATCGACAGATATTTAAATACAGTAGTACTCATGGTTAAAGTTGGTCATGGAAAATAAAGATGCTACATGTCAAGAAAATTAACGAAAAATACAATTTTATAACTACAAAATCAGCATTTATACCTACAAAATACTACAAAACAAGAAGAAAAACCACTAAGTCTAGACTAGATCAAATGCAATGAATTAAATTGTAAAAAAATAAAATTACATAAAAATAAATGATCTAAACCGCCAACCCGTATTAATAAGTATAATGTATTGTCATAAGTAATAATTATAATGTACCATAGTAAACAAAATGTTTAAAATATCCTAATTTTAGCAGTAATTAAAAATAACTCCGTCTTTGTTTATGATTCGAAAGTAACACTTTACACGTCTGCGCCAGTTTATAAACTTAATTTTAGAGTAGTTTAATGTGATAATTATACTTTCTGGGTTAATTTTTAACCCACGAGCAATATTAAACGGTTAGCTGGTCATTCAGTTTAACGAAATTGTTCACATTAATTAAATGTGTGACGCTTTTTAATTCTGTGAATCATCTGCGAAGAACTGTCGCAATCATTATATTAAGAGTGACATAATTTTCAGGGATCTTGACGCGGATGCGAATACATCATAGTAATAGATGTGAATCTTGTAGTTATAGTTCAAGTTTTCTTCTTTTAAATTGCTTGAACAGTATTCTCATATCAAAGAGTAAGGTTTCGTAAAAAGTAGATATTAATACCTTAAGGTGGAAGCGCCAGGGTAGCCCGCGAAATTCAAATTTTGTTACGTTTTTTGCAATTTGCAGGTCACTGTCAGGTTGTATTTTTATTAAAATATAATGATTCGCGACCGTAAAAAATATGGCTTTACAGAATTATAATAATTAGAATCAGCAAAACAACTCCTTAAGTTAGAATTGCCCTCAAATGTCATGATTTCATGAAATAGTCATTGAATAGGGTAATATGAACTTATAGAGATGTATTGCTGATTCCAATGATTATAATTCTGTAAAGCCATATTTGTTACGGTCGCGAATCATATTTTAATCAAAATACAACCCGACAGTGACCTGCAAATTGCAAAAAACGTAACAAAATTTGAATTTCGCGTGCTAACCTGAAGGTTCCGCGTTAAGTTCCTTAAATCATGTTGGAAGTTGTCAGTAAAGATGAAAATAAAGAGGTATCTTTTTCAATTGAACCAAAAATATAGATAAGCACTATTGGCATCAACCATACCATATACAGGGTGACATCGACGCGCAAACTGTAACCATGAATTCAGTACATGATCCTAGGTCCTTTGCGTAGATTTTTTTGTCGGTTATCAAAAAAAATACTTCTGTCCCACTGAAACGTGCGATGCCTACGCGGTCAAAATGTATGCAGCAGCGATTTTATTTTATTACCGATTAAAAATTTCAATGCTGGGGGTTCAGAATGGCATCGGGAGTCGATAGCCGACTCCCGGCCACCGTAGGCGCGGGCCTGCGGACGGCGAGCAACGGGCAGCTCGCCGTCCGGTAAGGATCAGGCCCGGGTCGACGGCGCGTTGTGTTCCACGCGCGCCTCAAAGAGATGTCAGCATAATTGACGGGGTCTGATAGGGCCGATGCCTGCCGGGGTCGCGGATTGTCGAAAGGGTTACCGTGGCCCTGGCGCACAGGCAACTGAAGGAACACGGGTGGGTTTTAGTCAGTAAGAGTCTGACACGCCCTTTCGCTCCGGCCAGAGCAGGAGAGGTCATTTGATGATTTCCCAAACAAAAAAAAACAAAAAAAGGCGGGTTTAGGATCATGTGCTGAAACCAGGGTAAGAGGTTGCGCTTCGATGGCCCCGCCACCTTGTATACGACTTTATCCACGCATAAACATATATTCTTTCTCGGTATCTAAAAAACTTCTTTCTCCGAGTATCTTTCTACAAATTTTCATGACAATCTGTTTGATATTTTACCCTCGAAAAAGTATTAAAAAGCTTAAGCCACTTTCGCATTTACTTGTTAGTAGGGACAGTTGTAAAATAAGGTCTTCTGATTACAACATACATTTACAAAGCTCGCTGCACACCTTTACCCTTTTATTATAAACGAATTACTTCAAAATATCTAAACGATTTGATAATTAAATATTTTGAAAACGGACGGCCCGAATTTAGGGTTTGTCAATCTACACCTTTAGATCGGCAGGTGATCTCGAGGTACTTTTTTAAAGTTTTTTTTTTTTAGTTAAACCCATCAGGGCGTCATGTGTCTCGATGGAATTGCTTAACAGTAATGTCAGCAGGCTTCAATATAGAGCAATGTTTGAATAAATCGAAGAACTAAGAATTAATGTTTTAACTCAATCTTTTATGTTAATTCGGTATCTTTTATTTGATCTCTCGGTTCGTTAAAGATTAGCATTCTTCATTAACATAATTAATTTTATTTTATTTTTTTATCTTTTTTAAAATATCTTTGTAATGTTTCATTGGAATTAATTGTTATAGAATTTTGGAAATATTTTGCTTATCAAAGTTCATTTATGCTCACCATTATTCTACTTAATATGGCAGTTTCTCAGACATTAATTAACCTAAGTTCATCACCATGTTATAGTAATTAAAGGCTCCACAATAACTGCGCGTACGCACTATCCTGCCAAGATAATCAGGTGCCGATGACATAAAAGTGTCGCTGCACTACTGACCAAGAACAAGCAGAAGGTCCACTTTTTGAACACACAATTTATTATGCACTCATTGAATACAAACAAAATATATAAGTGCTAACAAATGTTCGAGAGCAGTGGTGGCCCAGTGGTATCGGCCCCGACTTAAGAGTTGTAGGTCGTAAGTTCGAACCCAGGCAGGTGCTTTACTTTGCGTAAATAATTTCATCACCACTGCTCTCAAAACGGTGAAGGAAAAACATCGTGAGGAAACCGGCATGTCCTAGAACCAAAAATTAGAAGACATGTGACATCTACCAACCCGCACTGGGCCCGCGTGGTAGATTACAGCCCATTCCCTCTCAAAAGAGAGGAGGCCTGTGTCCCAACAGTGAGAACATTATAGGCTGATTATGTAAATGTTCGAATCGCCATTCCCAGAATTTTTATAAGTGTCTACTTATTTTCTGTTAATTATTTTCCGACAGGTAAACGATGTATACAACCCACAAACAAACAAAATACGCAAAACCAGCGCTGCGACACTTATTTTTTAAATGTCGCAGCACCATGCTGAGATAGGGGCCTTTTAATCCTGTGCGAATCCCAATAAATACTTTTTTCTTTCTTTCTTTCTTTATTTCTTTCTTTCTTTCTTTCAAAGGCTTGTTCACGTGAACATCTAGATTCAAATGAACAAGCCATCGCGTATTTTGCTTATACGTGTGATGCCCGATTTCAGAACCTAGCTAGTGTTTGAAAACATGAGTATTATTACAGGAATTCTCTGAATCAGGATCTTAGTAGATGAAAAACGTTACTCAATAAATAAATTAGTTAAGGCTCTTCCCCGACCAAACTACCTTGAGCGTTCGGTCCTTCTCTGTCCCGTCGCTGAGTCTCGCTTTGTCTCGCTCCCTGAGCACGCTCATTTATCATAGAATTCACAACAAAAATTAAATTATTTTAATTAAAAAAGACATGCGATGTTCTGACGTGAATTATTTAGATTTTTAAATTATCTATTAATTAGTGTAATCCTCAAATTAATAGAACGTCACCTTTAGCAAAAGATGAATGCAATCAATCATTTTAGTCACTTTTTTACAAAGAGATTTTAAATGTATTTATAACACATAAAAACAAATAAGAACGTGCAGTGTGATGATAGGATATCGAACATTAATAATGTGCTTTTAAATGTAGTTTATTACCCATAGTGAATGAGTTAATAGCCTCTGAATAACGCACTATGGCAAGGTTTTGGTCGGGGTACCGCCTTAACACATCACAAGGTTTTTAAACATGCAGAACCCAGTGGTCCTATTGCTCTATTAATGTTGTGGCAGGACCAAAGTTGAACCCGAACATGTCTGCGTCTGTACCACAACACAACATATGCAAAACGAAGCACGTGGCATCCCTCGCCTGGTGGTTTCCATATGACGCATATTTGCAACCTTTTTGTGGTGACCTCATTAACTAATTAATAAAAGTTGGATTTAATACTTTTTTAATAAGTGGATAAAAAGACAATGCGTAAAATTGGTGCCTTTTCTTTTTTTGGCGGCAGACGATCGGGTGTGAAAAATTCGGTGCAGAATAATTTTATGGATGAATTATTGTATGTGGTCCTATAACGAGAACGCAGTCCGGACTGAGTTGTATCACTTTAAAGATTAACTAATATTTTGGAATAATAATAATAGAATAATAAAAATATTACGGAATAATTCTTATTACTAAGCATATCTTTGACCTTCCCACGCGACATTGGCTTTACCTAAATGCCTTTATTTGAACACAACATACTTTGACAAACAGTCCGATGGCACACAAGAATAATCTTATGAATGCTATCTACACTTTGTAAACAAGCATAATCACAAATTAGAGGATTATATCCTAGATAAGAATGCTTGGAAACACGCTGGTCCTGCTCCATAGGACAATCTAGAGTCTAGACAAAATCAAACTGGTTGCTAATTTAATTGTATAATTTATTATTTTTACGACATTGATTTACATTCTGTGATTACTTTAACTCATATACTGAGTTATTACCTGTTAAAAAAATTGTAAGAATATCGTATACTTTTACAATGTTTGTAAATATGTGAGAAACACACAATAACACACACACATATAATTAATTTATCTGCCATTGCTTCATTTTGAATTCTTTTCACCTATTGTTACAGTAATTTTATTCTAGGTGCATCGTCTACACATATTAATCTAAATATATAAAAGGCAAAAGTGATTGACTGATGTATCAACGCACAGGCCAAACCTTTAAGGCTAGAAACTTAAAATTTCGCACACGTATTCCTCTTATGATGAAGGCATCCACTAAGAAAGGATTTTTCAAAATTTAACCCCCAAGGGGGTGAAATCTAAATATATAAAAGGGTATGTTTGTTCCGGGTAATATCTAAAACGGCTGGACCGATTTTGACGGGACTTTCACTGGCAGATAGCTGATGTTATACGGAGTGACATAGGCTACTTTTTGTCTCGGTAGTACGTTCCCGTTGGATAATATCCGACATCCACGCGAGCGAAGCCGCGGGCAGCAGCTAGTTATACAATAATTACACATAACATCACGCCTGTAACAACAACAATTACAAAACAAAAAACAATAATTAGCACAAAACACAGAACGAAAAGGAAAAAAAAAACAAGAATAAAAATTGAAAGAAAGAAAAGAAAAAGAAGAAAGAAAGGAAAAGAGAAAGAGAAAAGGGAGAGAAGCCAACCCAACGCTCCAAAAAAACGTTCATAAGGACACGTAACGAGACGTGACGTATATAAGGATTATTCATGTTATTTCTTTACATTGACAAAGTTGCTAACTTTAAGAAACTGTCCTTGTGTTAGCAATAATAATATGCTAATGTAAAAATGTGTTGATACAAGATTTTATAACAGGCTGCCATGGAGTTTCTTATCCTTCTTCTCCATGAAGACCTAGTTTTGGAACGGATAAATAACTTTCTCATTAACGACAAGCCTAACTGACATAAATGCCTAGTCTTGTCTTTCTGTGCTTTTCTTCATAAAATCGTTTCCCAACACACCATAATCATAGGCACTTTCTTACATATTAAATAACTAGCCATTCTGACACTCAAAGCTTACTAATTAAGTGGATGCCAATATCTATAAATGTAGTATTTCATCCACTTTCTAACACTCACTTCACTCTCACCCACACTCACTTCACTTTCTTTCTTTTCACCATCTTTTTTTTTTTTGTTTTTTTTTCTTCGTCTTGTAAGGGTTCGTAACGTTTGTTGTTGTTTTCTTTTTTGGGTCCAAGCCTGGACGGAAGGGGGGGGGGGGGAGAAGGGAGAGAGAAGGGAAGAGAGGGTGGTAAGAAAGTAGCTATGATTATGGTGTGTTAGGAAAGGGTTTTATGAAGAAAAGCACAGAAAGACAAGACCAGGCATTTATTTCAGTTAGGCTTGTCAATAAATATAGGTAGATAACGTTAATGAGAAAGCTATTATCCGTTCCAAAAGTAGGTATTCATGGAGAAGAAGGATAAGAAACTCCATGGCAGCTTATTTTAGTCGTTTGTCAACACATTTTCACATTAGCATATTATTAGCTATATGTATAACACATACAGAACAACTTATATCAGCAATACTAAATCAATATTATAATATCAATTATGTAACTTACATGAACATTGTAGTCAGTCGATCTTTCAAAGAAAGGTACTTAACTGGAGATCTGCTCGGTCCGACGACGACGGTTCGACTCGGTGTACAATAGTACAGTAGTAGTAGTAGTCGTAGAAGTTAATTGTGTACAATAATTAGTGAATACAAAATATTGTAAAACATTTTTAAAAAGTAACGGTGGAGTTTCTTGCCCATTCTTCTCCATATGAAACTACCTTTTGGAAGGAGCAACTAGAAAAATAATGACGTTCAAAAGTGCCTTTCATGTGACTTGACAGATATACTTCACTTTTCATACTTCGATAATTTTAATCAAAAATCGATCAACTCAGCATATCGCAGTCCACCGCTGGTCCAAGAGCTCACCCAGGCTGCGGCACAACACCCTGCCCATGCCATCCGCCTTCCGCATCTAGTATGTCCCAGCCACCTTTCAATACCGATAATTTAGTCATTAACCAGTCATAATTTTATGATTAACCTGATGCTCTAATACCTATTAATGGCGACGTCAAAAAGACCAATTGGTCCTTCCAGTTGGCATTTAAAACAAAAACTAAAAATACCGTCATGACAAACGATTTATAGCTAATCATCTCTACAAGTATATACGCTACAATGTTGCAAGCAGGTTGGACAGGAAAAATATAAAGAGCATCGCAAGCTTTGTGGAACGGGTTAACAGGAATACTAGTAATGTGCAAAACATTGCTAATTTTTTTTTATGGGTTGAATAATCGGTTATTCGTGTGAGGACTACTAAATGAGCTAAAAATAAAATGCATGCCTGCTATCTAATATTACGAAACGGCTCGTCTTCGACCTTAAAGTTCTGTTATCAGTATCACTCACTGTCTCCTCTGCAGGAACCAATTTGTACCGACAGATAATAAAAAAAATTTTGGAGAAAAAATTCAAAACCTTACATTTTTTTATCTAGGAAAATGCTGAACTCTGCCCACAGTACTTTCCTATATCTTAACCACAAAGTCTACCAATAATGAGGAGACTATTAATTATGCCAATCATTTTTTCAACTGAAACAAACAACTTAACCAGCCCTATCAAAAGAAAAACACACAAAACGTATTAAAGACAAACAAACCAAAAATATGCGCGTGCGCAATAATCATCCCAATTCACCAGCATCTGGCCAGCAGTTGCAACTACATGATAAATTCCGCCTATTTGTTTATCTATCCAAGGGCAACGCAAATAACTTATTTATTCTAATTAAAAACCTATTGAATAATGTCTAGCAATTTATCTTGCAAATTGTGACTTAATTCTAAACATAGGAATAATTATATGCCTTATAATGTGGGATAACAGAGCGGATGGCAATTTAATTTTGCAATTTATCAGGTGATGGAGTTTAGTTTTTAATTATTATAATTTTTACCCATATTTTTGGTGGAGTAATTAAAATAATTATGACTTAAATACACTACACTACATCAGCAAGTTTTCTTTAGCTATTTTCCGCTTCATCGGCAGGTCTGATCATGACACAGTACTGATTGTAGCAAAATCAAAAGTCATTTAAACTAAGCTGAGAATTAAGCATTTTCTGAACGTCAAAATTACGCCCGCCCTTCACCACTTCCTAGTGCTTTAGCTGAGAAAGATTGGCGCAACAAACTCCCCAGCAATATGCAGAGAAATTAACATGGACTGCATTTTATTGGAAAATTACGCCGACCTTCGCTTACATCCCTTAAAATAACAAAAGAATATGTAAGTACAGAGATTAAGTCGATAAAAGCTAAAGAACAAATCAATTGTCATCTTTGTATCTATCCTTTTCTAATTCACCATCTCTGAATAGACCCACGCTTTCCATATCAGCTTATCATATCTTTTACACCGTCCATTCCCATAAACACACTCATCCACCAACCGTTACAAAGTCCGAACAACGACCAAATAGAAATTAAATCTAACCACACATCTTCACAGGGTCAGCGAAGTTCCAACCAACACAAACACTTCAACGACTATGCAAAGTCTTCCATTGCTCCTCTTACTCAATACCCCTATCAACGGCGTAACTAATGGATCGATGTACGCCATACTTTACCGCCACCAGCCAACATGTGTCAAGATAAGGATCCAGATAAAAGCTAAAATAACATGGTTAAATGACTATCTAAAATTAAAACCTACGTACGAGAACAGATGGACTAATAAAAACTATTAATAGTAAAGTTACAGGACAAAACGCAAAATTACAATTGATAAACAATAATTCGACCTTTAATAGGTTTATTAACATAAAAATGCCTGTTGACATTATAAACGTAGAACTAACATGCATATGGTCACAATCCAGTAATAGTATAAAGGCCAGGGTACAAATAGACCCACCAGGCATATAATTGAATTATATTGTAGATCAGTATGAATAGAATTTCAATATTACTGATAATGTTGGCAAGTAATATAAATAAATTATGTTGATAGTGATTTTCATACAGATGACACAACTAATTGAAGAATAGAAATTAAAATGTAAAACAACCAAATACTGCTCAGACATCAATTTAATTTTAATCCAAAATTCAATACATAGAAGCCATCTCTAGCCGGTGTGCCAGTTAATTTAATTATGACGTTTAAATGCAAGCCCAACAGCTCGGATACCTGTCAACACTATTAATACCTCGAACCCAATCCATCAACATTTATCGAGAAAATTAAAATTGTCAGTAACTATAATAACACCTCACAGAACTTAAATTCAAAATTCCCATAAAAATGTTTTAATTACAGTTCCAAAAGTTAATTGAATTACAATATTTCGAAGCCCTTCAGACGGTAAGTTAACCCTCATTTGCGCCTGCTCAGGTAACCGTCCAGATGTCAGAATATTATAAATCTCATGACCCATTGTCTACGGGCCTTTTTTTAGCCATCACTGGACACATGGTTCAAGATTCTGATGGTAATAAGCAGATGGCCGTGAAATATGCTAGTAAGTTGCCCTTTTTGTAACACTGACCACCTTTCGAATAGGGTCTTTTAGTTTTTATTTCTAAGTGTTAAACAATTGGAGGGTTATTTTCATTATTGTGTGGGAATGGGGATTCAGTTGAAGGTTTGGCTCTGCTGTTACAAATATGGAAATAAATGTATAAGTACTTCAAAACGCGGTTCTTAATTACGCCCGTCCTGCCCTTATGTTTAAATGCCTATATAGCCTTATTAGGTAATAGGCTCGACTACGCCCTGAAATTCACGATTACTATGAAAACTTTCTAAGAAACGGACTATTGCAGAAAAAAAAATCGACACAGATATTTACCTATTATAACTTAAACATTGTTAATCAGCAATTATCTAAAACAATAGTCTCAATTAAATTTAAAATTCTTCATACGGCAATCAAACCTCGTACACATGTCCAACAAATCGAACTTAACCATAAAGATAAAACCGAATTAATAAACAATATTCGATTAAACAATATTTTATCTAAAAATCAAATGATTCCTAAATCTGAATCGATTACATATTAAACATGCATGTAATCACATAAAGTATACATTAGCCATTACAAATTTGAAACAAAGGTCTTTGAAATTACGACTCTAAACTTATTAGTAGAAAGTTCACTTTTCATTGTAACAAGAAAAAAATTATGACCTTTTCTTTCACTTTTGCCAATCTAAAACAAACTTTATCAATACAGCCTAAAGTTGAAATCACAGTAAATCGCAACCTCTATTTTGACTTCATATAATATAACCACTCCCACGTGCTCCTTCATTTTAACTATAAATAGTATTTCATCGTAGAGACCGACATACGAGATAATCTAAGTTGGATTATGTTAATTGCATTCCGGATTAAAGCCACAGTTTATAAACTTAACTAGTTTCTAATCGGCGACTGTTTGGCTGGCAAAACAATGGCGCACTAACTTAATCGATATAATTGCTTCGATTCTAATGGTCTATTTACTTAAGAAACCAATAAAGATAAACAGGATACATAGGATGTTTCTAATCTTGCTCAAGTCATTAAAGTCAATGAAAAAGATAGTCATGTTGATGTAGAAGTCAATAAAATGTGCCTACATGTACTACAAGGAGTAATTACATTAATATTCATTCAATTAGCCGAATAAAAGCCTAAGGCGAATTCAAGAAATGTTTTTACAAATGTAAGTGCACTGTGTATCAGAGGCAATAAGCAAATGATTAATGATAGTCAGCCAACTGGTAACAAGAATATTATTCGCATTAACTTCAATTACATATTAGATGAAGTGCTAACAACATTGACAATCTAATCTTTCATATAATAATCAAATAAGCTCGTACTGGAATAACACAAATCGGTAACTTAACATAATTAAATGGAGCAAGCTTCACAAAGTTCCATTAAATATCTTCATTTAAATTTGGGTCCTTCGATCCGCAAGAACACAGAAAGCTGAACTAAATTAGTTTCGTCTTTAAATCCCAGTCCCACAAACAAGAGCCCCCGTTCAAATGCTTCACCAAATTAAATGCTGAGCATAAAGCACATTCGAATTTGTTACAATTCCCCAGAGCCTTGGACACGACAAATCTAACAGGTAACCAAACGCTCATTACCGACCTTCCAATTGAATCTGACACTGTACGTACTGTCACCACTATTGATAATGCTATACAGGACAAAACTACCAGCTATTACATTTTTGAAAGCTGAACAAACTTGATATGACCTTTCGAAGAATGATTTCAAATTATAGTTAGCCGAGAATTACTTCAATGGATACAATCATTCATTAGAAAAAACTTCAATGGACGAAGAACTGTGACACATTGTCGTACTTCACTCTCAATTTGACCCTTTTCCAGTGACGTTAAATTTTTTACCCAAAAAGAAAGAACAGGCATTGCTTGAACATCACCCAAAAAACCCTCACATTCACAAGTCCAGCGGCCATTTTACCTAAACGCGACATTTTAAATACCAGGACGATCTCCCAAAATTACTGGCGAGCCTAACAGCGCTCTGTTTACTAAAACAACACATAAATAAACCGAAAGCCAAAGCTAGGTCAGGTGAAGGTAGTTCTTGCGGAATTCGATCCCCCTCTGCCCCCCAGTAACCATTCACCCCCCTCTTGCCCGCTAACTGTACTCGGGTTGAGATGATCCTTATTTGAAAGTCGCGGCTAAAGGTTTTAGAGAGAGGATGGGTTAAGTATGCTGCAACCTTTATGTTTAACGTCATCGGAGGATATCTTTTCTTTTTGAAATCTAAATTGATTGTTAAAAATCTCCTATGTAATGCTTTGCAATAAAACAGCACAAACACAATTCTTATAACACATAAAGGCACAATTATTGATTATAGTAAGTTCAGTATGTAACCTTTTAAAACGACTAAAGCCAGATGAATTGCATTCAAATTCCAATAATACATTAAACATTACATCAACACAATCTCATGCCTAAACGGCTTAATTATCACCGACTAAAATTACTCTATCAACCTGAATAACTTACAATACAAGCAGCCAAATACATCTAACGATTCAAGCGCTTAACAAAATGCTCCGCCGGCGCACGGGAGCGCAGTGCTGCGCGGGAGTGCCGCCGTGACCCGATGTGAGGACCCGATCGGCCTTAAAGGTCGCATTGAATAGTATTGGAATGCTTTTGACTATTTATGTACCAGAGACAACAGTTTTCAAGTTCTGTTGTGTGGGTATGCAAAGCTATGGAATGAAGGATGGCTTTCAAATTCTTGTGGAATATGCGATTGCGCAGGTTTGTGAAGTGGTTGTTTATATTATTGGGTTTAAAGGGCGTTGAACTGTCGTGATTTGCCACTGTGTTATGTGATAGATATGTTTAGGTGCAATGTTAGTCTAAGGGCTGTTTTCTCTCGTTAAAAAAATGACAATCAATAATGGTGATTCATCAATAAAACCATAAAAAATATGGTAATTATTGCATTACTCATAACAAATCGTGCATCATTAAAGTTTAATGACAAAACTGATGATCTCAGCAGATTGGAATAGTTAACTGCTGATCATATTGATGAAACTAAAGCTACCATATTAAATGCAAAAAGGGGCTTGCCATAACATGTTCCGTAATTGCAAATTGCAAACCAATTAAATATAAACATAAATTAATCTACATGAACTACAAGTTTGTAGAGATTGCCCTGATCTGACGCATTCGTGACTAATATTGTAGGTACGAAAGTGTTTGGGTGTTTATTACTCAATCACGCACAAACTACGTATCTAATAACTCTATTTACAGGCGAAATAGAAGGTTACAAATTTAATATAGCTGTGGGCGAGAGAGTTGTGTAAGTAAATGATGATCCAGGACAAACGAAAGAACACAGTTTTGACACAAATTATCTGCAATCGCTAATTTATTAATCACAACAAATTAATTTTACAAACGGAGGCTTTCAGACTAAAGGATTAAAACCATATTAAATTATTAACTTAAGCTTATTTTGTAGACGGAAAAAGTCTCTCCTTAACTTAACTATGGAATTCAATAGGTAGGTTAACTATGAAAATGTGGGTTGACAACTAGGCAACTCGTAGGGACCACATATTTGTCAAAACATTAAAAATCAAAGGTGATCTTGGAGTAGTTAAAATTGAAGCTTTAGGAAACAGTGAAACAGTACTAATTTTTTTATAATACTGACATGCAAGTGCAAATGGTAATGCTAAAGCATCAGATATTCAAAGCCAAATGACTGGATAAAAACAGTGCAGCGTAATCAGATGATGATGTAAAGGTCACAGCGAGCGTGTAGGGAAGCGAACCCGCTACCGTTGCTATCTGCGAATAGTAACGAGTCGTGTGTCACGAGGGCGTTAACCATCGTGGTTATAACGGAAAGGCGGAAAGATCCTAGGTCTTGGTCCCGTTGGGTCAAAATTATGGGTGAAGATGGGACAAAGTTTACGCAAAGTCGAAAACATATTCAATTGTTTTTCAGTGGGTAAGGTCGAGATGTATAAACCTTACAAAGCACCTACATAGGATAAGCGTTATCCCTTTCACCGTCGCACAACTGTCAAACTACAAGTGCTAGATAGAGACGGGAACTTGTATAAGTCGAAGCACGAGCTAAGTGACGTTTATAGATTTCAAAATCAAAATATTTTATTTCACATAAACCAACATGGGCACTCATGAAACGTCAGAAGCTAGGTGCACGGTTCCAATTGGTTGTTTCCTATGGAGAAGAGCCGGCAAGAAATTCCCGTGTCACTTTTTTTTAAATAAGGGGCTTTTACAATGTTTCCAATTACTGTGTTGATAGATATGGGAGGACAGTGTAGGCCTGTCAACAAGTAACAGGCCTATTTCGGCCTAAGTCTTGAATATTATTTCAAGCTTTTTGTTTTCTAATAATGAATGTTTTATCGCGTTTTCAAATTTACAGTAATTTATTAAAACAATAACCATCACGGAACCAGGTGTCGGGTAATAACTTCCATATGTCTCCAAACCCATTCAAGAACTTACCTGCAAAAAATCCGTCTCAATTCAACAAATTAAACAATAAAACATCTGCAAAATCCCAGAAAGACAATAAAACACTTGTGGTTCTTTGAAAAAGCCCAAAATTCCATAATTAGTCAGGTAACGCACGTGTGAAATCATTATAATGGATAAACAATGGTTAAAATGGCTTAGCACATCTGGACTGGATAAGCCCTGGACTGGAAACATCTGGGGCAATTCTTTGTTTAGTCTTCGGCAAGTTAGGACATGCTTTTAAAATTTTATAAATATCGTTACTGTTATAATTAGCATTTAAGTGCTCGCAGACAAAAAAAAAGTTATTTAGTCTGGGTGTTCTTTTTAATGGTCTTTATATTCTTAATTGATCAGTATGACGCGTGGCGTGGCGCTACATATGTACATTTTAAAATTGTAGGGTATAGTTTCCTAAAAGAACAGTGGCCGCCACATGCGTCCGTGATATCCAAATACAGAGCATTTTTTGACACCTTAAGGCGGTTCCCCGAGCAAAACCTTGCTATAGTGCGTTATCCAGAGGCTATTAACTCATTCATTAAGAGTAATAAACTACATCTAAAAGCACATTATTAATGTTCGATAATCTATCATCACATTGCACGTTCTTATTTGTTTTTATGTGTTATAAATTCATTTAAAATCTCCTTGTAAAAAAGTGACTAAAATGATTGATTGCATGCATCTTTTGCTAAAGTTGACGTTCTAATAATTTGAGGATTACACTAATGAATATAGTTTAAAAATCTAAATAATTCACGTTTTATTTTATTTCAAAAGATCGCTTGTCTTTTTTTTTTTGTGAATTCTATGTTTAGTGAGCATGCGCAGGGAGCGAGACAGAGCGAGACTCAGCGATGGGACAGAGAAGGACCGAACACTCAATGTCGTTTGGTCGGGGAAGCGCCTTCATGTCAAATACTGGTGAAAATGACAGATTTTCATGACATCCGATATAAATACGACGGAAACGCTCTACTGGGAAACCGTGGCCTTAGAACCATTAAAAAAATCCAACCCATAGTACTTCTTCAATTAATTTCCGTCTTTTTCAGCGTGAATCCTATAAATGTTTTAACATTATAACCCTTTTTACTGACAATATATTTAGTGTCTCTACTGGCAAACGATTGAAGGGGATCCTGTTAATTAAGGGGGATACGCCCAGGTAGCCCGCGAAATTCAAATTTTCTTAGATTTTTTGCAATTAGCAGGTCACAGGTTATATGTTAATCTAAATATGATTGAATTATAATCATAAAAATCATCAATACATCTCTCAGAGTTCATATTACCCTATTGAATGACTATTTCATGAAATCATGCCATTTGAGACCAATTCTAACTTAAGGAGTTGTATTGCTGATTGTAATGATTAAAGTTCTGTAAAGCCATATTTGTTACGGCCGCGAATCATATTTTAATCAACATACAACCTGACAGTGGTGACCTGCAAATTGCAAAAAACGTAAGTATTTTTGAATTTCGCAGGCTACCTAAGCGCATCCACCTTAATGAGTATTAATTACTCATAATGGTGGTAGGATCTTTTACAAGATGTGGTTTCTAAGATAAAAATCTGACCTTTTGAGCTTTGTTTGCAGAAAAAACATGAGTAATCCTATACACCTCATTGCCAAGTTAATAATCATGAATATAAGTGCATACCTACATCAATTGATTCAGCTTTGCATCACCAGTACCATCATCATGATCTAGGATACAACGATTCATTGTGAAGACGTAATATAATGAAGCAGTTGCAATAACTTTTATATAAAAATTACCTATAATAATGGCTATTATTTTATAGGTTATAACAAAATATAAAGTAGAAGTAATTTAGTTGGATTGCTAATACCGTCTTAAGTGACATCATCAGAGTTAGTAACAGGAATTAAAACTAATTTCCTTGGATCCATGGTCTTAAGCGATGGTAACTTAATAACCTATTTTTATTAATATTTATTATTTATATTTCTACACGGGCAACGGTATTATATGTGAAACTTTTTATTAGTATTAAGATTTTAATATATCATGTACAGAGAAATAAATTATATCTCATCTTAATTAGCTTGATGATCTTACTGGAAAAAACAAAACAGAGAAAATGGGTTATTTGGAATAATTTTAATTCAATCATGATATCTGTCGTTTTCATTTAATGTATAGTCACAAATGTGAACGAATATATATTGCACAAAACTACAGAGAGATTATTTAAAATTCTATTTAATTTACTTTTGAAAGACCTCGAAAGGTCAAAGATTGAAGAATGTTATAACCATAACATACCGGAGCTTCTCACATTATTTGAGGTCACATTTTCAACAACGGAAACCTCACCTTCGGAAGAGCTTAACATATCTTCAAGTAAAAACTTTGTTTTTGGAGATCTGCAACCGTTGGTTAAAATCTGAACCCACGGCATTCTATGCCAAAGACGTGCTGTGAAATTTGAATCCAAAAAAAAATGAATAAAAATTTCGTCTCTTCAAAAATTGTTTGATTATAAATCCATAGAATGTTTCAAATAGTTAAGTGACCCATGGATGTAAATTCTGAATGAACTCATGTAGAAGATTTGAGTAGTTATTATGGTTCAATACTCGTATCTACTCGTTCATATACCAACACTGTACTGGTATTCAGCTCCATCTGGTAAGACTGGAAGCCGACCCCAATATAATTGGGTAAAAGCTAGGTAGATGATGATCTACCGAACCATATCAACAATTTCCATTCGACCATCGTGTTCTGCTTCATGACCTGAAAAATATTTCACAACAAATTATAATATTGTATCATCTTAAATATTTGCAAGTTCAGTCCGAAGCCATGACTAATCTTAGTTTCCCATGGTTCGTGAGACGGTGATCATGAATCACAATGATAAAAATATTAACTATTCGTTTGTATTATAATGTCAGTGGTCATGATTTTCTTGCGCGGATTTTTTATACGACTTATTGCTTATTGCTTTAATTTTATCTAGTTAAGCCTCATCAGTAATGATAAGGTAGTTCACATCGATATTTCTGTTAATACGATTGCTATGAAATAATATTGATCAATATGAAAAGCTTGTAGTCGGGACTTAAATTCTGCCATGATCCTTAAATAATGAAATCTGTCGCTGCAAAGCTCTGTTCCTAACAAAAATATGTTGGCTTTGTAGGTACTTTTTCTGGGAGACAAATCAAACAACTATAGAATGAAAGTCTATCTATAGAATGAAAGCAAACAATTGTGAACAGCTTGGGGTTCCTAGAGATGCATTTTCGGACTACATCCTATTTCACCATAATGCTTATCGAAGCTACTAAGCCTTACTAGGAACGTATGTAGGATGCATACTCAAAATAAACGAGGAGAATCACATATCTGAAATACAAATGATTGTAGACGTGCAGAAGTACAAACGGCTACATAGAGAGTCTCGCTTATGCCGCGTTTCGATGCGGACGTGTGTGCATATTCTGTGCATTGACTAGCGCGGCGCAAGCTGTCGCTCGTAATTTTCTCGCCATGAGCAGTGAACTTGTGGCAAATGAGCTGCTGGCGTTCCTGCAGCAGAAGCTGGATGTGATGGACGAAGTGTCCGCTGTTCAGATCTGTGCAACGAACTTCAGCGAGGACGACATAGCTGCTGCCAAGCTGTTGTTGTTCAGTGTGCTTAACAAGCGCGACCAGATGGTGTCTCGCCGGCGTGACGGGACTAAGAGAAGCCTGCAAGACATAATCACGCTGTTTAAGGAGACTGACCCGGACGACGTGCCGACGTTTGTGGCGAAGGAGCTACACAAGCTTCCACCCGTCACCTTCGACCACGTCGATGTAACGAGCCTTCTGAAGGACATTGTCTATCTGAAGGCCCGCCTCGCGGATGTTCTAGCGAAATTAGATGCATCCCAAAACACCGTCGCCGATTTGCGCAAAGAATTTACTGAGTTGCGCAACAGTGTGGCGGTAACTAGGTCATCAGTCGATGCGTCTAACGTAAACATGTGTCGTGGAGCCGGCCTCGATGAATCGTCATCAAACTCCGCGTCAGCAGTTTCATCGCCAGCGCATCCGTCGTTTGCTGAGCTTGCAGCGCGCCCCGCCCGCGTGCCCCGCAGCCCACTGCCCGTCTCCGCAGCACCTCCATGCGGCGCCGCCCGAGCCCCTCGCTCCGTCCCCCTGCCAGTGTCCGCAGCCCTGGCGAAACCCTTGCAAAAGGATTTCGCTGTCGTCACTGCGAGTGCCGCGAGTGGCGCTCCAATTATGATGCCAAACAAAGCCCCGAATAAGGCTGATGTTGAGGACTTTGTGACTGTGCAAAGGAGGAAGCGTCAGTCACGAACGAACAAGAACCGCTGCGGCAAAGCTCCTACGGAGCCCGGAGTAAGCTTACGTGCCGCAAAGCCGAACACCCCGGTGTACATCTCCCGCCTACACTACACCACTAAGGCGGAGGACATCGTGGAGTACGTGCGCCAGAAGACGAGGTACTCGCCGAGGGTGCAGTTACTGGAGTCGCAACGCAACGTCAACTTCAAGGCGTTCGTGGTGCGAGTACCGAATTGTTACCTGTCCGTCGTCATGGCAGAAGACTTTTGGCCGCAAGACGTAGTGTTCCGTCGCTTCCGCGGACAAGTACCACAAGGCAGCTCAAGGACAAGCTAGTGAAGTGATACTAACATAGTTTTAAGTTATTTTTTTAACAAAAGTTTTGTTTTATATTTTATGTATGTTAGTTTGTAAGGTATATGTCTATGGGCCATTTTGCCTGAAATAAATGATTTATTATTATTATTATTTATTATTATTATATCAAGCTATACATTTCCAGTATAAGCTGACCTCTCATTGTACGGAAATCTTAAACAATGCGACATCAGCATACACTGGAAATGTAGATCTATTCCCATCCAATACCAAGAGCTAATACCATTTGGTATTAGTTTATTTCCGAATTTATTTTCTATTCCCAACGAGTACCACATTTTTTTAAATAAAAAATCTTTTACTATCGAATACCAAAGCGTGTCTTTTTGTACACTCACTACACAAAGTTTTATTTAAATTGCGTTTTACCGAAATCTAGGGTAATCTAAATATAGGGTTAGGGTTAATAAGCTAGTCGACGGAGCCCCGCTTCGCGGGGCTCCTATTTCTGTCTAAAGGGTTTAAAGGAACCTAACCAACCGAACCTCGGGATGCCACTGACGTCGACCGTCTAGGGTTAGGATTTTCGGGAACATTTATTATGTTTTCGGAAACTTAGTTCGGTAATTCATTTTAACACAGCTTAGCTGTTAGTATTACAGTCAACCAGAGATCGATCGCTGGAAGTTAATTTGGTAGGTAGGTAGGTAGGTAGGTAGGTTTTAAAATGTGGTACTCGTTGGGAATAGAAAATAAATTCGGAAATAAACTAATACCAAATGGTATTAGCTCTTGGTATTGAATGGGAATACACCGAAATGTATAGCTTGATATGTAGCCGTGTGTACTTCTTGATTCCGTTACGAAATAGTCCCATACGATCATTGTAGTCATTAAAACCTATGTGTGCTCATGAATAAGTTAGGAAAGGACCTTACTCTTTCGAAGTTATGACACTGTACAATCAATATTGCAAAACAGGTATTAGCCTTAATCCTATAGAGTAAATTCCTCAGAACTCATCGGTAACTCTAACACGGTGGTTGAACCTGTTTTTAACGCAACACTATTTAAATATCAGTCGGTTTCGTCTATACAAATGTCAATTGAACTGTTAATAGAGTTAGCAGGAGTATAGGTTATGATTGTGGTTGGGTTTAGTACAGCTGCAATCCTATTGCGTGGCTATTTTAGTGCTAATTGCGAATCCGCGATTAGTACCAGGTTATGCAACAGACTACCAATAAATATCAATGGTAATTTATTAAAAATTGGCTGTGAACTTTTCGAACAACAAATAAAGACAATGATTAAAAGCCCGGTTTTCTCTCTTTACTAAATATGGTGGATTGACATATTTTTTACTAGACATCAATTAATAAACTGTTAAGGCTCTTGCACACTGGCGCGACGCGACAGCGCGATACAAAGGCACCGCGTGTAGCGCAACGAGCGGTGCCTTTGTGTCGTGCTGTCGCGTTGCGCCTGTGTGCACGAGACTTTACGTTTTAAATGACTTATCGGCATCCGAAAAGAACAGAATCCACACTTTCGCACAATTTATCATTTTTGTGGCACGTGAGATTTCATGTATCGTCCTTCGCCCAACTACTTTTAATTTCGCCTTTAAAGCTTTAGGTAGTTTATTTGCTCACAATTACTCTTTACCTCTCCTACCATACTGCTGTCTTTATTCTTAGACTACCGGGCCTGACCATTGTTAGTTCATCATACATACATACATAAACTCACGCCTTCTTCCCATGGTCGTAGGCAGAAACTACAGAACTTCACCTGCTACGATCCTTAAATACTCCTCTTACTTCATTTAAGTTAGTTCATCAGTCACGTGGGAGTAACAACTAAAATAAGGACATTCCCACACCAAATAGGAAAGTTGGTAACTGGATGAATCACTGAGTCTTCCCATGACACCATAAAACGATAATGACTCATTAATGACATAGAATGCTGTGAAAACGTGAACTAACACGTTACCGAATAACTGTTGTTTAAAGACTAGCTTCAGCGGGCCATAATCTTGGAAGATTGAAACCTGATTGAGTAGGCACAGGAATGTCTACATAGCTAGTTTGATACTGTCGTAAATCATGTATCGGTCTTATATTTTTATTTGCTGTTATGAGATATAAATCAATTTGTACAATTTTAAGTAGTTACTAGTTTATCAGGGAGGCTATGTTGTTAATTCGATTCTATTCTCGAGTCTGATAGTGTTATAGAGGTATGAGGAACAGGGTGTAAAGTTCACTCATACTCTATGGAAAAGGGAGGATCCTCCGACCAGAAAGGTGTCGTGTCTGGTGGGTAGCTGCCCGACGATTGATGTCGGGACGTTATATATATGCTAGTCGTGTGGTAAACTCCGCTTGCGCGATGCAGGATTTTACGTGCCGTCAGTGTGACGCGTAGCTCTTATGTGGCGTTGTAGATGCCGCTACAGTGTCTTTGTCAATTTTTGGATTTGTTTTGCCTCTATTGACGCGTCCTAACCGAAAAGAGTCACGCGGGTACGCGATCGTCGTGCTCGTTTCGTGTCGTAAATGGTCACGTAATCGCGCGTCCGCGCGACAGTCGCTTTTGGTTAGGACGCAGGATATAGCATTTCATTGTCAGGCGTTTCGACATTGGCTAAATTATGTTGAGCTAAATCCTAATGTTCACCATTTCGGAATCGTAAAAATGACATAATATTACCAATCCTAACTTCAATATTCAAAGAAACATTTCTCTTTAAAGATGTTACAGGTGAAATAGTGTCTGCAAGCTACTAGTAAGAAAGGGCAAAACATAAACTACGTAAAGATAACCCCGACAGAAGCGAAACCTATTGCTTAGACATAACATATTAGGTAATTTCATTAGATTAGCTTTAGAATTGCCTGATTGAATTTGCATAGAGTTCCTTAGTGACTACCGTTTCTAGTAGGCAAGCCATTCCTTTTCTCCCTGTGGATATCGTCAAAGCATCATCATCATCATCATCTTCTTCTTAAATAATCTTCTGAGTGCCACTATCTCATACTTCCTTCCTTTTCTTTCTTCCTTCCTTCCTTTTCTTTTGTGTCGGTAAAAACTATATAAGAATAGTGGTTATCGCCTTTCTTGGCTTCGCTTTATTTCTCTATCTCCTCCCAAACGGCAATCGCCAATTTATCAATCGTGTTGAAAGTGGTAACACTTCATAACGACCAATCTCTGCTATCGTTTACTACATGAAACGCATATCCAGCTTTTTTTCATGCATTATTGTATGAACGATAATTAAATCTACCTTAAAGTTTATAATTGACTTGAACCATCCTTCTTAACCTCCCAACATTAAACTAAAAACAGACACCATACCAACTATAACTGCATCAAACATCAAAGTAACTTAAGCTAAAAGCATTCAAACATACAGGCACACTTTTATAATAGAGATTGGAATTTTATCATCTAAATCTGGCATTTTATTGCCTCGGCCATTATGTCTGCTAGTATTGAAGCTATAATCCTAAATACTCGCTATAAGGCATATTAATTCACGTTTTCAACATATAAATTGTATGCGACGTCTACATTTAGCACACGGGGCACCTGTGCCGTCGGCTTAGCATGCGATTATGAGCTAGGGTTGGCACTTAGCCCTGTAAAACTTTTAAGTGTTTAAAAGAAAAGTTTATGTGTGTCGGATTATTTTTGAAGTAGGTTTGTACTTGTTATCAACGCGTTTTATTTAATTGGAAGAGGCTTCATGACGTCACGTCAGACACCTGATGGAGGCGGCCGCTCAGTGAATGAGCGTTTAGTAAAAGGCATTTCACGAGTTGATGGAGCCGCAGTCTTATGCGCGTAGTTCTCAACGAGTCAACAAGTGTACAAGTATTGACCTACAGTCTGTGAAAAAAGGGTAACAAGTATCAACGTGTGCTTAAGTCCTAAATATTTTGTAATTCCTAAAATAGCTTCATTGTGGCAGCTAAGTATGTCAATTACAGGAATATTATTAAATGTGCTGAATATGATTTGTGATGTAATTCTTTTTGATAACATGTATTATGCTTATATTAAATGATTATTATAATAATCTGTTTTATTTCCAATATACCGTACAATTTTTTTTAAATGCTTTGTTTTTCTGAAAATTATTTGTTTTTTTTTAATTGTTTTAAAATCCACCTTGATTCTTGATTCAGTTAAAAAATATTATGACAAAAAAAATAGAAATAGTAATCGTTACATCTTTGGATTTTGCATAAGTACATTGTCATTATTCACCTACGTAACCTTAAACTAAATCCTTGTCATAAGATATACAACAAGTTAAATATAGAGGCAGACGGTGTTTTTTTTTTATATTTATAGAAACTGGTTGTGCACACAATATTAATTATTATTAAAATCAATAATAAATCGAAAGGTTAAAAACACAAGCAGTCACGCGTAAATCTAATAAATTATTCCATTTGCCGATAAGATTAGAAAACACAATTATTTTACGACTGAATTCAATGTAATCCGGCTTAATTAATTCATAACTAAAAACTTTGAATAATTAATTATGCTACAAAATAAAACGAGCTTGCATAATGATTACGCCAACAAAATAATCGTTCTATTTAATATTTATCGCCAAAAAATCTCAAATCATGGCCGATCTTAAGATAAATAATTTCTTAAATAGGTACTTAAACATACACGATACTTGCCTAATTAATTTCTGAGTAGTAGCTTGGAATCTGAATTTGAGCCTGGTTAGTGGCAACAAGCTATCCCTATTACATGGGATCTAAACATCACGGGTGAAATATAGGCGAAGGTAGGTACTGTAGTACTATAGAGCCTGACCGATACCGCTGTACCGCGCCTTAGGTATGCGCGGCGAGGCGGGGGGCGGGACGCCGCGCCGTGAGCGTTGACGAATGAGCGGCCTGCCCCCACGTCTCGCCGCGCACATTTCTAAGGCGCGAAGGCGCGATACAGCGGTATCGGTCAGACAGTACCTCTGCACATGGATAGCTTTTGGTTATGATGTTACGTTATACTGGAAAATATAAACTAAATAACATAACATCCGCCTGTAATACCCGAAGAGTTAGACAGAGGTTGCCGATTGCCGTTTTGCGTGGATGTGATGCATATGTTCCACCAACTCGTTCTTTTTTGTATTTGTGTTTTTTTCTCTGCATCATGTTTACCGCAAATAAACGTATTTTCTTTCTTTATTTTCTTTACCTATTATATAGTACACCCACATTTCGTCAGTTACGTTGATGAAAATATAAACTAACAATTTAACAAGTTTAACTCGTGGCAGCCCTACATATTCTCCACAATATATCTTGGGCACACTTTCCAATGAAGATGGGTTAGTACTTTCTGCGAGGCGTACCATACATTCCATACCTGTCTGTACCCTATTCGGCACGGGCTGGTATGATATACGAAGATGCTAATGTTATTCTTGAAATGATTTTCCTTTGTGCGATATTGTTAGCAAAATATTTGCACTACTTTGCAAAGAGGTGCTGAAGGTAAGTTATTTCCTCCATCTTTGATCCCTCGTATCAACGAGGAGATTAACCAACATCTCCCAAAATAATGCCTGATTGATAATTAATTCAGTGAATCTAACATGTGCCTGTAATTTCGACGGTAGTTTGGTACCTGTTTTGTTCAAACTGTTCCAGAACAGTACTGCTTGGCGGCAACTGAAATAGGGCTTCCAGGATACGTCCTATGAGTTACTTTTCAGCTGTAACAAAATACTTTGATAAGTCATTGCAAAGCTTCTTCCTCGGGCGGATCAGTGAAGAAACAGCTTATACAATACAACCTTGCTGACTCACACGTCAATTACCCATCTCCAAACCAACCTTGGCGCAAGCGCAACATACCGTATCCACTCCTGCGCAACTCAGCATGTAAGTGAATAGCTATCCCCGTACCCGAGGCCACTGGGTCGCGGCTAGAGGTCGAACAGACAGACAGACACACGGCTTAATGCCACCAGGATGTGCTTAATAAGATTCTACAGTGTATTTTTTAATATATGTCCTATTTGGTAAACAAGCACTGTGCGAAAATCGTAAATTAATCAATTACTTTAAGTAAGGTAAGGTCTTATCTTTGTAAGAGACACAGGGTATGGATGTCGAATGAACGTTTTATACAATTCAATTTCCCAAAATCGAAATGTCAGTACGCCATGTTTATTTACCAAATCGGACAAGTAAATAGAAATACACTTTACCATATATTTTTTTTCCTGTCATATATTTGCTGGTATTTACATTGATTGATGGCTACAAGGATTTACATTTATATTTGAGTTTAATTTCGACATTCGGAGGATGTGTGTAATTTAAAATGTAGACTAGTAAATATTGCAATAAATGTGACGTGTTGATGTATTTATTTTGTAAATTATGATGTTGCGTGAAACGGGCCTTGAAACTCACACAGACAAATGAAAACGACGCGTTTTAAAACAAATGATTTAAAAATCACTTTGTCAAAAATATATATTTTTACCGACTTCTAAAAGGAGGAGGTTTATATTTTTTTTATGTATGTTCGGTCATAACTCCGTCATATATTGCAAAATTCTTTTTTTGTTTGAAAGGGTATGCTCTCGAGGTGGTCCTATTGTCACCAAGTCAGAATCTGATGAGGGCATCCCATGGAAATCGAAGGAAATCCCCAAATTTTATAGGCACACCTATAGCGATTTGGGTATTTTTTATATAGTAACTCGTGCATTTGCTCTCGGAATGCACCATTTGGTGAAGTGGACTTGATGATTAAGACCAGAGGTGGCAACCGGAACCACTCAACAATAAGTATTTCACGTGTTGCGATTTGATTACTTCAATATGTTTATGCTCGTCACAATGTATATCTTGAAATGATGAAAAATGAATGATTGAAAAATGGTGAAGCCACCATCAGCTCCAGTTCTTTTGGTTCTTACCAGGAGAACTCCTCAACAATTATCGTCCCTGCATCGGGAAAAGGAATATTTTGTAAAAGGTGTTGAACAGTTGACATTAGGTTATTGTAACATACATAAATTAATAACTGACTCGCTAAAAAGTGAAAAATAAAAAACTTTTTTACAAAAAAGAAAAACCGACTTCAAAAACTAAAAACCAAACAAAAAACTAAAATATAGATCCAAAGACACCGACTTCCGAAATTAAAGTTATTTTTCACTTTGTAGTGTGTTTTTTTTGAAGTCGGTTTTTCTTTTTTGTAAAAAAGTTTTTTTGTAATAGCTAGTTCAGTTTGCAAAACCGTTGAAAAGCGTGGTACTGAATAAATGCAGAAATCCTTCTCTAGGACATGACAATGGTGAGAAATTTGCCCTGCAGTCACAAAATCGCAGTCCAATTCTCCATACAATGTTTCCCTTCACCGACAAAATAGCTGTTTCATAGACAAAATAAAATGTATGACTGAAAAAATATGTTTAAACAAGCATAGTTGAGTAATGATTAAATTATAGTGACTAGTCCTAACAGTATTTTTGCAAAATTAACTCTGTGTGAACTTCAAACCGCATAGTTTTTGTTGAATCATAACTTGTGGCTAGCTAGAAGATTGTAATTTATGGAAAAAATGTGCATCGTCATTTTAATATTAGCATAAGTAGGTTTATGAAAGTTATGAACAAAACTTGGGCGAGTTAAGGCTCCCGCAAACAGGCGCGACGCGACTCTAGCAGAACAATTTCTATGAAAACTTCATGGATATTGTTCTACAAGAGTCGCGTCGCGCTGTCGCGTCGCGCCTTTCTGTGGGCGCCTTTACAAAAGTAAAAGAAAGAGAGAGAGAGAGATTGTTTTATTAAATTTTACTGAGGCAGGTACCCACTAGTTTTTATTTAATTGTGGACTTTTAATGTTTAGTTAATACTTATATATTATTTTGATTTAATGCGACTAACTAACTAGCTGTTGTCCGCGATTTCGTATGTGATCCAGGGTGAAAGAAGCCTATGTCCTTCTCCTCATGATCAAGGTCTACCCATGCAGTCATGTGCCAAATTTCATCCAAACTCGTTCAGCCCTTTAGCGTGAAACTGTAACAAACAAACTCAAGTTAGAATAATTTGAAACAAAAGCAAATTTTTCGAATCGTAAGTTTGACAGTCCTCTGAAAGTCTGCAAGCATTTCCACTTGAAAGTGCTTCTAAATGATAAAATAGATTTTATGAAGACGACAAGCGCAAAGGACCAAAAAAGCGATAATATTCTTCGTACAAAAATAACAAATTACGATCGCAAAGTTAGAATAAAATTAATTAAACTCAAACTCAAAGCATTTTTGGATTTTCAAGGGGTCGATTGGTCAGAAAGATGAAGCTACATGCCCATTCCAAAGCTTAGAAGGTACCTATGGAAATGAACTGGCAAGAAACTCCACGGACACTCTTAATTAATAATTATACAGCTTTTACAGATAGGATAAGATTACAAGATCTATATGAAGTTTTATCTATGGTAAATCTAGATTAAAGTTATTTTAAATAGTATAAATATATTTATTACAATAAATTATAAAGTTAAAATTCAAATCAATATTTTATAGCAGCCTGATAAAATTATTGCTATAAAATATTTTATTAAACGTACTTGATGATTGGCGTATCACGCTTGACCATTAAGCCTATCGAGGTCTATTGGTCAAGCACGTTATGCCGATATCGGGACTAACATAGATAATGTACTAGATTTTAGTACCAAATTGACACGAACTTTGTTGGAATTTTCAATTAGAAAAATACCCAGGAACAACACAAAGTTTGATAAATATGGCCAAACGGTCATAGTATGAAATATTAGCAAAAACTCTCAACTTTTTGACGCCTGTGTTTTGTTTCTGTTATCAGATTCAAGAGGGTACGTCTTTCTCTGTTTACGGAAATAGGCGATCACGGTGAATAGGTACTGACCTATTCACCAGGGGCGCGGTGATTATGTGAAACAACAACTCATTACCCGTCCGTCCGTCGTCTTGGAAGAAAACTTTTGGCCACAGGACGTGGTGTATCGTCGCTTCCGCGGACTAATACCACAGGACAGCACAAGGACTATTAGCTAGTGATGTGAAGTGCTACTAACATAGTTGTAAGCAATATTTATTAACAGAAGTTTTAGTTTTATTATGTATTAGTTTGTTATTTTGTAACTTGTGTATTTTATCTATGGGCCTCTGTTGCCTGACAATAAAATAATAATTATTATTATTATTAACTATGTGAAAAGCAATTTATTATTGGTCCTTCAGGATTGGCTTGGCTTGGTCTTGCGATGACTGAATCATCCTTATATTCAGCAACATTTAAGGACTAATTGTAAACAAATAAACAAACACAACAATAACAAATTAAAACACACTTTTAACCGGCAGATTCAAAGTCAAAGCTGTGCATCTGACCGGCGCAGGCGCTACCCACATCAAAGTAATGGCATCTCGCTAAAATTAACATCATTAATTGGTTACGGATCGAGTCGAGAATAATCGTTATCAATAAAAATCGAAGACCACACGCTTTGCCACTTATTAAATTAACTTTTATGTACTTTTGGTGTATTTTCGGTAATAAAAAGGAATCTTTACTTCATTTAACATTTAACATAATATCACGCCTGTATTTCCCAAAGAGTTAAGCACACTCACATACCGCCAGTTATGTTTAAGTCTCATGTAATAGGAGGTGAGCCTATTGCCATCAACTGGGCACTAATCCAGACTCTGGGCTGCTACTGAGAATTTCCAGATGGAAATACCTACTATAACTACCTGACCTGGGAATCCAACCTGTTCCACGCGCGCCTCAAAGAGATGTCAGCACCCACTGACGGGGTCCGCTAGGGCCAATGCCTGCCAGGGTCGCGGGTTTATCCGAAAGGGTTACCGTGGCCCTGTCACACAAGCAACTGAAGGAACACGGGTGCGTTTTAGTCAGCAAAAGTCTGACACGCCCTCCTGCTCTGCCCAGAGCGGGAGAAGTTACTTGATTTTTAATTCCCCACCAAAAAAAAAAGGACCTCATGCTCAGTAGTATCGCTGGCGACCACTAGACTAACCCTGAATATTTATCTAATGCCATGTCATTATTGACCACAATCTGACTCATTTTGAAGCCTATTGCTAATGCATTGCTTCATATGTTCGAAAAAATTCTCTGCTCAGCAACTTAAATAACGCAATGAATGCTGTTGAACTGTCAAAATGAAAGCTGTTCCTACTGTTAGTGTGTTACCCAATTACCCCGCAGAACACCTGTGTTTGTTTCGGCAGTATCCGACTAGTTCGGACTCCATCGGAGCCGGTATTGAACACGTGAGAAAAATAGCAGACATTTATAAAACAAGAGATTACACATTATGAATGTATCTTAGCTACTTTATAAAACCTACAATGTGGATTTATTATGTTACTATAAAGAAAACAGAAATAACATGCATGGGAAATTATAACATGCATTCATATTATCACCTCTGTCTTAATAGATAATATTATGATGTACCTGTAGCGACGCAACGCGACTGTATTGAACAACGGTGACTGAATAGAGTAATTTTACTAAGTGATTCGATGACCGAAGGAAAGGTCGCAGGGGCACAATTTGATTGGATAGCTTATCAAATGTCAAATGCAAATGTGACATTGTTTTATTTTGTTAATCCATAAACAATGTCATAATGTTATAAATCAACGTTTAAAAAAAAAGTGTCGAGCTTTGTGATGCACAGAAAAGTTAAAAGCTAATAGTTCTATTGTGAACGTTTTATCAATAAAAATCGAATAAACCGGTTTGGTGTCAACCTCTTACTAACAAACAATATTATCTTCTCTATTAGCATGATTACGCATTCTGTTTTGTATGATGATGCACAATAGCAAGTTGTATACAGCCTAACTTTCATTTTTTAAGTAATTTATTTAAAATAACTTCGAAGCGTGGGCGATAAAATATTAAGGATATCTAGCAATGTTTTCTCGTCAATACTACAGATGTAACACTTAGATAATTTCTAGATTCAACTCACAATGCTCAAATACTTTAGTACTGTTACATTCAATTTAACCATTCAGCCACAAAACCAAGGACATTGAAAATGCATTCCGAAATTCCAATCACTGCTGCACTCACATAAATACTCGATAACATATACTTGTAATCTTTTACATAGGTAAATATACCATCTGTCAACAGAAAAGCGCGACTTTAGCGCTTATTCCCATAATTAAAAGGTCTAAATTGATTTAAAAGGTGATTGTTTTACATAGCGCAATATGTCGACCGCCGATTTGGATCCTGTAGCTAATATATTAGCGGTCACAAAATCACCTGTTGCCACTACACACCTGTTCAATACAATCACATCTGACTCTACTTGGCAAGCGAAAATAAACCTTAAACCTAAGATTATAAGTTCTAAGATAAATTCAGAATTTTAAATGTTTTTTCCCCATCGATATCTGGCCGAAATTACGAAAAAAGTCTCGTTAAAAAACATCCTTGGACAGTTTTGAGATTGATAAAAAAATTGTTACTGATCGCTTTCAAAAAAATCGAGAATATCAGTGGCGCATTGACATTAGCACATTGCGACTTTACCATTAAAAAGTTATCGATATTTTTGGCGGGACATTATTTTTAAAGCAACATGGCGGCAACATTGTTGGTATTGGTAAAAAATAAAAATATGCAATGTTTTTCCACGACATTTAGTGCAGGTTTTATGAATTTAATGCTGTTTCAAAGATAAGTTTATCTCGCAATTCGCACCTTGTTGAGACATTAGCTCAATTTATTTTAAAACGCTTCTATAGTAAGCTAATAATAACTTTAGATAACTTACGAAGGAAAAAAATTATTGTCAATTTACAAACCCAGCACTCTTTCAAACATAATTTTTCCAACGTCATAATTTCCAAACAGCGAGATACTTGCGTAACACACTAATATTAGGAATGTCTTTCATTTTGACAGTTCAACAACATTCATTGCGTTATTTACGTTGTTGACCAGACAAATTTTTCGAACATATGAATGAAGCAATGGATTAGCTATATCCTTCAAAATGATTCAGATTCTGATTCATAGAGTGATACGCAATTGAGGTGCTGTACACAGTATAGCACTCTAGGACACATAAAACAACCAGCTAATAAAGTATCTCTGCCTATAGTATTGACGGTAATTATACAAACACTTTTCCCATATCCGTCCGGGGCTCATCCTTATTTCTGAGCACTCCCATATTAGACATAGCTTTCACTTTAGCCATACAGCATTTGAATCTCTCTACAATTTCTATTTTAGAATGTACCTTGCACGTATCTACATACACCAAACCAGTTAGAACATAGCTTAGTTTAGAAAATAAAATGTCAAAGGTATGGCAGCTAAGTAAAGATCAGACTTTATACGTAAAACTTGAATTCAAATTATGAAGATAATTTTATAGATTTTAAATATGGGTGGGAGAAAGAATTACAGACAAATTCGTCCGCATCGCTGTCAACAGCAAAAGTGCCCAAAAGGCTGGCAACATTGTCATGTTGTAACTATGGCAATGCTGATTCTTTGGCCCAACCCTCTAGTCACGTGAAGAGTCGACCAACCGCTTAGTACTTTAACTGTAGGTACACATTGTTATTCTATTTAGATTTTTTGGTGTAATAGGTGCTATATGCATATATGACATTATACATTCTTTTGTTTCATACAAGAAGACTTTATGGCTCGGATAGTAAAAGGTTGTAATAAAACGAGGACTTTAATAGCTCTGTAACTGATTTCGTAACTTGTCTTATTGTTAATTAATTCTTGTAACTGTTTTGTGCCTTTGAGAGGACTTTATAGGCACCGACTGACTCAAGTCGTGTCTAAGGACGTTTTAAGTGAATGATTGCATAATCCAGCTTCGTTAATGGTCGCATAATATCAGTCACTTTCAACCAATTCCATCTCCTTTCTTAAAACTATCTATTATGAATAAAAATTAAATGCGACGTTGGTAAGCAATGCGTTCGTTGGCATCACTTATGAACGACTGGAACGATTTGGATATTTTTTGGTTTTAAGGTGTTCTTAATAGTCCGAATTAGGTTTTTATGGAAAGAAACATTGGAAAAGTTTCCCGGAAAAAACTTAACGCCCTTTTTTCTGTGGGATTATTGTATGACAGTTGATTTGTGTTTGATTTTTGTATGCTGTTGTTTTTTATTTGAATAGGACGTCTATACGGTCAGATAGTTGTCTATAATTGTGTCCTTACGGCACCCTTGTCAAAGACATGTGTGCGGTTGTATTACGCATTCTAATTTATATTTAGATCTAATTTAATAATACATTCCGTACTAAGTCTGGACATTTTCTGGTAACTTCGTTCGGCTACTACTGTTATCTAAACTCGAGTCCAAAAGGATTTCTAATTAGTTGTTTAACAGATTAGGTTGACAATGAGGAAATATTTGTTTTTGAAAATTAAAATGTTTTTTAAAATCACTTGTTTCGGGCTTCGTCCATACTG
The DNA here is from genome assembly GCA_916610205.1 of Griposia aprilina. Classification (NCBI taxonomy): domain Eukaryota; kingdom Metazoa; phylum Arthropoda; class Insecta; order Lepidoptera; family Noctuidae; genus Griposia; species Griposia aprilina. The sequence continues at coordinate 12,328,778 of OU744306.1, forward strand.
ATCCTTAGTCCCAACTCGCCCGCGCCTTGTAGCTATCCATATATACGGACCGGGCGAGTTGGGACTAGGGATCATTGTGGACGAAGCTTTCTTTCGTCACCACCACTTATATTTCGTTCTTCTTCTTCGTCGTGTCGATGGTACGACAGAGAATTAGATATTGTTGTCCCAAAACTTCGCCACTTCAGTCGACGCAGACGCAGAGGTCACTATGACTGCATTTTTTGAGGCACAGAGAGCTGGTACATAGTTTGCGCCACAGCTCTTTATATTTCGTTGAATTTCCGGCAAAAAACAGACTCTCTGCAGCCTGCAGGACAAGTCGAAGATGCCAAGAATACAAACCATAAGGATTATTACCCAAAGGATATCAATATTAGTTCCTCGTCATGTTTGTTCTAACGTAGAACCTGTTAAATTAACCCGTGGTAATAAAAACTAAGTGGAATCAGGGAATCACCAATGCTTTTGACAAGTTAAGTGAATATAGATACCCGTTTTTAGTAGCGGTCTAAGGGCCGGCGCACATCTGGCGAGGCGCAGCGCAGCGCATTCGTCACTGCCAAACAAATATCGACCTTGCACTTGTTGATATAAAGTTGAAAATAAATAAATTACCATTAGCTCGAGAGCGCGTTTAGGCGTACAGAGGCGCGTGTCTCAGGTTATTCATTCTTAACTTTATTTTGAGTGACAAAACGTTAATATTTGTTTGGCAATGACAATGCATTTGCAGCGATCAAATGTTTAGAAGTTTCTGGGCTGTTTATTGATCAAAAAACATTGTCTCGTTGGTCGCAAGCGCTCTGATGAGCATGAGGTTCTGGGTTCGATTCCCAGGTCGGGCAAAGTGATATTGGGTTTTTCGTTCAGACAGTTCTCAGAAGCAACCCGGTGATGAAATTATGATGTCAATAGGCTCTACCCCTATGAAATGGAACTTAAACACAACTGGCGAAATATGGGTATACTATAACTACAGCTCTGCCTTACCTTTCGGGGATTATTGGCGTCATGTTATGTGTTATGATAAGACATAAAAGAGTACTCAAAATAAACCCCTAAACACCTCCGTTCTATTCAAACATTGACGAGAATAGCACAGCACCATTTTAATTACAATATCGTTTATAATGGACACATTTTATCATGGCTATAAAACATTGTAAAGCTATAAATTCAATCCGGTATTAAGTATCAATCGGACACGATCTAGTTTTTTGGTCGGCGAAGACAAACAGTTGCAATAACGTACGTTTTATAACTACAATATATATGTATATATATAGTCCTCCAGACCTTTCGGACATGGCGGCCAATCTCAATGGAAACTAGCCTTCGGCGCGGGAGATATTATAGCGCACAAGTGTATGCGTAGACACAGGTGCACTCTCTCTTCCCTCACTCTCATAGTCCGATGGGACGGCAATCCGACGCGACCGGAGAGAGATCAGGCGCAGGATTAACGGCTTAACGTGCGCACCGAGGCACGGGGGTATCACACCGCCAACTTCCAAACTCCGTGCTGTTACTAAGAAATTCCTAATTTAAAGTCGCTCTTGCAACCACGAGACCAACGACGGGGCAGTTATAAGCAGGTACAATGTAGAGTTTTTATAGTGCCAACGAAAAAAAAAAGATTTATAGTGCCAACGAATAAAGTTTTATGTGCGGGGCTCGTGGCTAAGTAATAACAGCCGAACGGGTCGATCGATCAGGTTAAGCTACGCTTACCGCGGTTGGTCCGTGGATGGGTGAACATCTTTACATACCAAAACGGTTCCGTGCCCCAGAAAGCACGTCCCGGCTGTCATTCGTGGATCCGTGGAGTTTCTTGCCGGCTCTTCTCCATAGGAAACGACCAATTGGAACCGTGCACCTAGCTTCTGGCGTTTCATAAGTGCCCATGTAGGTTTATGTGAAATAAAATGTTTTGATTTGATCCTTGACAGGCGTTAGTCGCCAGTAGCCCGAAAGTCTGACAACCAGTCTTACCAAGGGGTATCGTATTACACAGTAACTGGGTTGTGGAGGTCAGATAGGCAGTCGCTTCATGTAAAATACTGGTATTCAGCTGCATCCGATTGGACTGGAAGCTGACCCCAATATAGTTGGGAAAAGGCAGGCAGATGATAATGATAAACTGAAAATGTATAAAAGTGACTAAATGATAAATGATTTTATTTCTGTAAGCACGGACTAGAAAAAAAGAAGCAGTACGCGCCACGCGTATCGAAAGTGAAGCACTATAAGTATGCCGCCGGACCGTTTGTACAAAAATACCTCACGCACACATTTACATCATAAGGTGCCGACCGGCCGCCATGGAGGACGGTCGGCACCTTGGCACGCCATTACGCGGCACTACGGCGTCATTGTAGGTAGGTACTGTTTACGTCAAGTAATAAAATAAAATAATGCCTTTTGTGTTGTGAAATGGTATAAAAATAATTCTACATCCCAGAAAAAGTGTCAAGGAATAACATTATCACAAGTAAGACACTTATTTACACACACACATCGATCGGTACGGTGCTTCACTTTCGATATGCGTGACGCGAAATCCTTCTTTTTTTTCTAGTCCGTGTCTGTAAGTAGGGTTGTAGTAAAAACTTTTACACTTCAATCATATTTTTTAAACTAGATGAGGTCGACGTTTCCTATCTGACTACTCTGAGAAGAAAGGCTGAAACAATCTCAGAGGTCACAGTCTCTTTTAAAGTCCAGACATAATCTTTGTCAGATCATGTGAAGACCATGTAGATTGGTGTCTCTGACTAACTAATTAACATCACGCAGTTAAAGTAGTTTAGAATGTTTACCCTCAAAATGTAAGAGAAGCAGAAGCCCTTGTGATGCAAAGGTTTAAAGCTCCCACAGACAGCGACGCGACTCTAGTAGAACATTTTTTATGAAAACTTAATGGAAATTGTTCTACCAAAATTACGTCGCACCGTGCGACGCGACGCGACGCGTCGCGTCGCACCTGTCCGCGGGGGTCATTAATCAAAGATCTTGTTGGTGTTACATATAGCAACACTTAGTCTATAGTCATTGAGCGCATGATATTACGTCAGCTCGCCCCTCTTCTCTCCTGTGTGTCGACCTGTCAATATGCTATCCTGTACTGTACGTTCCATTAAATAAATACAAAAACGAGAAGACGTTGTTTCCATGAAATGTTCACTACATCGAACAATATAACATGGTGTCAGAAGAAAGCAACTGAAGAATTCTACACGGCATATACGAGGTACGAGATTAGTCAAGATTTACTTAAAACATGGCAATACAACACAATATACCAATACAACAGTTGGCAGAAGTAAGTGCTCATAAAATCCGGTGATTAACATTTAAATTTTGTGAAATTCAGCCTGTTGCTATGTTCTTTGACCCGAAAAACCGATTCTACACAAATCTCATCTATTTGATACTCTTTCATAACACTTATAATGTCTAAATAAAATAAAATAAACAATATTATACGCTACTAAAAGATAATCAATACAGTTCAAATAATTGCGCAAATATCTGTCAAACAACCATTCCACTATCAATTATAACAATAATTAATTTTATATCCTCTATCTCACCCACGTATCGGCACGATTTCGCTTTTAATGCAATTAGTGACACGTCACAATATTTTAAAAAAAGATGGTCTCGTCTTAAACGTGTAAGGCCACTTTAACCACAAATTACTAAATGGGTTTAACGCTAAACATATTTAAAACATCATTCTGTCTCTATCATCTTCAAACAATTAGCAGAAACAGAATGATGTTTTAAATACGTTTAGCGGTAAACCTGTTCCGCTATTTGTGGTGCAAGTGGGCCTAAGTATTAATCGTTTGCCCAGATTTGGTGTTTGAAAAAAAAAACTCATAAATATATTTTTCGCGCCATTTTACTTGGTTTGGTGAATAATGGCGCAAGTTAAGATAACTTTGTTTACACAAATTTAACTTTTTATGTTATTTATTCTGGCTACTGTATGTAAGGGTTATGATTGTACCTGTTAGTTTTAATGACATCAACTTTCTAACTATTACCGGGCTCAAGTTTTAACTTTTATTAGATGTAATGATAGTAAAGGTATGTTAAGGCGCTGCCCAAACGCAGGCCACCGTAAAACGCTCAGTTTTCTGTCGCACAGTTAGGCAATAATATTACAAGCCAAAAAAAAAAATTGTGTATCTTCAAATGTTCAAAGCAAAGACTTATTCAAAAATAATTCATAAAAATAAAATACTATCACTATAAAAACAATCACATCCATAACATAATTATATCATGGTAAAACAGAGCTCAAAACAATTTTTTTCGTCGCATAAATCTCAAAATTTTGAGCGTAAACTATCATATTTTATGTAATGATAATGAAAGGCATTTAATCAACTAAATAAATACCGAAAAAATATTCCACTGAGCAGTGCATTTATTTTTTAATCTAATTAAAACTGCAAAATTTGGTGCTCATTCGATTCAACTAACAACAAACGCATCGCTGTTTTAAATCTATTTGTTGCCGCGATGTGCTATTGACAATTACCAAAAAAAAATACCTTCTTACCGTGTCTTAAGTAAGTCGCTTCAGAAGGCAATGCAACTTAATGCTTCCTAATATTTTGACGATATCTGTCCATCTCGTTGATGGTTGCTTTACCATCCATATAATTTTACTTAATCATAATACTATCATTTTCTACAATTTAAATTAACTTCTTGGATTTATATAATACTATCCAATCTGTTAAATATATCAACTAGAAAGTTTGTCTGTTAATTCAATTAATGTTGTGTATTTTTTATATTTTTTTATAATGATAAAGTAGATTATCTACTGGACATGGAAACTCGTTCCTTCTCTATTATATGAGAAATGGTTTTTTACTTTTACCTTATAGCATACGGCCACTATTGGTATAATTATCTTCTAGCTGTAATAAAACAATACAGCTAGTCAGTAATTAATCTAGCTACTCCTAAAAGTCTACGACTGCATATTTTTATTGCCAGTGGCCAATATGTTCCGTTCCTACTATACTGCGTACGCGCAACAGTCGGCTAGAACAAAGATGTGCCTAATTAGTAATATCGTTGCGAAACATTAATCAGTTGACCTCGACTCTATACATTCACTGTAACACCCTACGCAGATTTAGAAAGATTGTTTTTTTTTTAATTTTTGCTATAGTTTGATTAGGTCAAGAGACGCCTAATTAATTATTGTAATAAATTATTTCATTTTCATATTATTAGTAAATAATTTGTCAGTGTAGAATTCGTATTATTAATCTAACATAACATAACATCACGCCTCAATTTCCCGAGGAGTTAGACAGTGGTATATTGTAAGATTTGTAAGTTTAGTATAGCAACAAAAATTTCATGGTGCCTGTTGCCATTAACTGGGCACGAATCCAGAGACCAGACTGCTACTTAAAAAAATCCAAATGAAAAGCACCAAAATATTTTTCCCGACCGGAGTAATTCCGTGACACACTAACAGTAGGAATGGGTTTCATTTTGACAGTTCAACAACATTCATTGCGTTATTTACGTTGCTTATCAGACATTTTTTTCTAACATATGAAGCAATGGATTAGCAATATCCGTCAAAATGATTCGTAAGTGTGTTACGTAATTAGGGTGCTAGGAATCAATCCCAAAAGCTCTTGCCTTAGCAGTGGTCTTAATTATTGTAATAATTTATATCACTTTCATATTATTAGTTAATAATTTGTCACTGTGAAATTCGCATTATTAATCTACCTTAATCGTAGAAGACGGTAATCCATAGAGCCGCCGACGGTGAAAGTATTTTCTAAGCTGTGTTTAATGTTATTGCTAATGGTATTTTCCTGTTATCCGTTGATATTGACGAATATAACTACCCATTTTATGAATATGAAACATCAGCAATAAAATCTGTAATAGGTGTAATTCACTCAAAGCTATCATCACAGGGCTTACGAGTTTCGTAAGCAGCATAATTATGTGTATTTAACTTTAACTCGCAAAAGTCAAAAATTTAATTGCATGTATTTAATCGAACCTTTAATAATTCCCCTTTTGCGCTCCTAAAAATATTATTGAACACTCTAATGTAATGATTGGGCCTCTTTTTGTGAACCCTTAATAATTCCTATTTGGGGTCCGAAAAATACTAAATAGCCATGTAACTGCAACCAACTTGGATGTAGCGGTCGCCGGCCGCTACACCGGCACTGTTGGCTTCGCTCGCTCGGCTCGCGCTCGTTTCGTCGCAGTCCTAACCTTTTTTTTTTTTTTTTGATCCGGGGTGGAAAATCCTCATGGATGTCCCCCGCCCTGGGGGGCGGAGGGGTCTGTCAGACTCTTACTGACTAAAAACCACCCCGGTGTTCCATCTCACACCTGCGCCGGGGGTCGCGGGAACATACGAATCTTCCGCAACCCCCGACTGGTGCCGGCCCGCCTCTGCGGGCCCCGTCCGGTCGAGCGGGGGGAGTGAGGTGTTTGACTCCCCCCGCGACGTCTAAGAGGGGCGCGCGTGGAACACTACGCGCCGCCGCACAGTGCGTAATTTTCACAATCTAGCTGGCCAATTTTATTTAGGCCTAGCAATATGAATAAAATATACACTAAAATACGATAATAGTAAATTAAAGACACTATCAAGGTTTAAGACATATATTTCAACATAAAGTAGGTACATATAACAATATTCACATTCAAAATCTTACAATTATATTTCAATTATACAGGTATAAAAACAAATAAGCAGAAAACACAAACTAAAAGAAAAATACATAGTCTTTATTATGCAAAAAAATATATAACATAGACATAATATACAAAGCCTCAATCAGAATCGCTATCATAATGATCGACATCACTTTCTTCAGACTGGATATTATTAATTTCAATTTCTGGTGGTCTTATTTGTAAAAGCTGGCTCACTTCAGGAGTTATTTTGCCACGCTTAGTTTTTGGAGGAGCACGTAAGCTTGCTATATACGGGTCTGACGTTATCAACAGTCGATGAATTAAATCTGTGTTTGTGTCCACTCTAGACGTCTTTCTTGTGAATAATTCTCTGAATTTTCTGTTGTCCTTATTTCTAGCTTCCTGTGCTTCTTCGGAAAGCTGACCAATTGGAAGGATACAAGAAGCTATAATGTCTTTTCCATGAAAAAGTATTTTGTGTACACTTGCAGGCATCGAGTACCATGGATATTCTTTAAAATATAATTTTCTCGTTACTTTTGTATATTCTTCAAAGTTTTCCATGTTGACCGGAAATCCACTGTTGATACACTCTAAAATTATGTGGAAGCGTTTAATCAGCTCAACAGAAACTTCCGTAATTTCGGCGGACTTTTCAGAGTTCCGGAAAAACTTGCGGGCCGTATTTCCGTCATTGGTATTTCCTGTTTGCTGTTTAGGCATATCCACCAATAAACCTAGTTCACTTCTGAACTTCTCCTGTACAAGCTTCTTCTTTTCTGCTACTTTGGCTTTATTCTGAACCCCTCGAGCCTGCCAAGATTTTATATCTAAACGATAAGATATATGTAATATGCATTCAAAAAATCTTATCCAAGCGTGCAGAGGTGAAAGGCCCAAAGAAATAAAGTTGCTATTTACCGCTTTTTCCACGATAAGCCTTTCATCGTTCATTTCACTGGGCTTAGCGCCACACAAATAACAACTCTGCGTGGATGTACATGCAGTTAAGGCATTACAAATTTTGCCATCGATCATGCACAAAATCATTGTTGGCTTCACTAAGACTTCTGTGTCATTTACTATGATTTTAGTGGGTGCCAGTAATCTTGCTTGCTCTTTTATTTTATCAACTTCACTTTTGATAAGATCTACTGTTTCCTTGGCAAATACAAATTTGATGGGCCGACAATATTTTGTAGAAGATGGGGAAACATTTTGCCAAACGATTTGTTTAATGATTTGGTCATTTTCCGAGTACATTTGAATAGGCACCATTGATATGCTAAATAAGCTTTCATCACTACATTGTTCTTCTGAAAATTTCTGTTTATACCGAGTTTGCTCTGCTCCATCACAACCCCATTTCACAATTAAACTCAAAGTTTTTAAATCAGTTACTGTACTTAGGACCTCTTCTTGAGCTTTGCACAATCTTTTTACTGTATGATCTATTACAGACTGCAGTTTAATTTCAGCGTGCGTTTCGGTTACATTTATGTCGTCAGGGTAGCATAGCTGTTTCGCCTCTTTCACTTTATAATACGGTGGGTACAGATTACTATTAACGTTCTTCGCTTGCTGGCGTATCACACTATATTGATGAGTCGTTAGATTCGCATCAACCATTAATGCAAGAGCTTGATCTACTGACAGTCCACCCTTGTTGCGGCTTTCAATGGATTTTCGTGTTTTTTTTATAGAAGTACCTCTTCTAGGTGAAAAGAGACATAGCTCTTTAACAATAGCTGCTGAATCCCTTTTTCCTTCCTTTCGTAGTTGGGTTTCAGATGCCATCGATATTTCTTCCCGACTTGATGTATCGAGCATTTGTTGGATGCGCCGCCTTTTTGTTCTATTGCTGCTGCTAGCGAAATCTTTTTTTGGTCTTCCAGCCCGATTACTTGTTGTAGGAAGTGAAAAGTCAAAGACAGTGTTTGTCACTATATCGGGCAGTGATATACTTTCTTCCAACCACGAGGAATTTGTCTTCAAAAATCGTTCCCGATGTCTTCCCGATTTCGACCATTTTTGTTCTATTTTTTGGCAAACACTTCGAATTGTGACTTTCAAACTCTTCAAAATGTCTTCCGAAAAGCAAGGTTCACCCAGCTCTTGCAATATAAGATGTAGCAAAGCATCAGTTCTGTTTTGTTTTGCGTTAGCAAACCAAACATCAAAACATTTTCGACGTGAAATTTGCGAAGTCATCCTAAAAGTAAGAAAAACTTCTATGAGTGTCGCAATCATTCGCAAACAAACTGACATATGTAATAGAGCTAACGAGTTATACTTTCAGAAAAATACAATCAAAGAACTGTATAATGCGATATAATATACTAAAACTCAAGTACAAAGTGATTGAGAATATTATTATAGTAAAAAGTAAACATGTTATATTCAATTGGTGCTTGTAGTTAAATTAAATAACAATTAAAAGTAAAAATCACTTGTAACTTACCTCAAAACCCACAAAAATACAATAACAACACACAACAACTACTAGCAACTGAAACACGAGCGTATTCATCGAGTGAACTCAGACGAATGGCGCGGTCTCTCGGTAAACCCGATCGCGAACGAGCAGGTAACAGGTAGTTCCGACCCTTTTTGCTATTGTTTGGTGTGATCCTTTGTAAAATAAATTTTATTTCTAGGAAGTGTGGTTCAACTACTTAAAAAATGTACAACTAGTTATCTTCTGGGAATAAGTTGTTAAATTAGATTATGGCCCGCTAGATTATGAAAATTACGCTTTGTGCGCCGCCTCGGGTCCTGATGTATGGGGGGCGACGGACGTCCCCAAGTCCGTCGTCCCTGGACCCATTTAGGGGGGCTGGAAGAGGGCGTTGTCCGCCCTCCGCCGACGCCCGGTGCGCCTGCTGCGGGCCGGGTGAGAGGATGAGATCTCTCGCTCCCTTTCCGCAGCCTCCTTCTGCGAGATAACTGTTTCGCAGAAGGATACCACCGCGTCCCAGGACTCGTCGCCGCCGACCATAGCATTCACTACGGCCGGCAGCGACAGGTCACTGCCTACTCCTGAGATAAGGGCACGGCGCGGCTCCTCCCAAGCGGCACACTCTGCCAGCGTATGCCGCGCCGTGTCCTCCCGACAGTCGACGCAGTGGTGACACCGGGCGTCCGGCTCCCTGTTTATGCGACACAGGTACTTCCCGAAACAACCATGCCCCGAGAGCACCTGCGTCACCCGAAACGACAGGGAGCCGTGCCTCCTCCCGAGCCAGAGGTCGAGCACCGGCCGGACCGCCTCGATAAGCACCGGCCGGACCGCCTCGATAACACACAGTCCTAACCTAACTTAACCCATTTGGTCAGGGGGTACCCTAGCTTTGTTACTGCAACCAACTGTGAGAATAGGCCAAAAAGTTAAAAAGAGGCTCAATTATTTAAAAAGTGTCCATCTTTTGAAGGTCAATATTTTTTTAGAGGGTCTTTTAAATGTTTCCCAAAACAAAAGGCTAATCATTTACTTAATCAATCATTCAGTAACTTTACCATGATTTTTTCAGCATTAGACGCAACTTTATCATACGTTTTCGGGACTCAAGTTTTGTATAACTTAAAGGTTCCTTCAAACAGGCGCGACACGCGATGCGACACAAAGGCACGGCCTGTCGGGCAACGTTCGGAGCCTTTGTGGCGCGTGCAATTAGCCTGAAGAGCCTGCGAGGAACCTTAACTCACCTATCCATATTAATACATTCGAAAGTAACTGTCTGTATGTTACCTTTTCACGCCTAAACCACAGAACGGATTTCGATAAAATTTGACAAGGAGATAGATGATCCTGGGGAAAGATATAGGCTAGTTTTTGTCCCGGTAGCAAGTTCCTGTGGGGTTATTTCCGACATCCACGCGGGTGAAGCCGCGGGCAGAAGCTAGTACTTATCCTATATTTAACAATGATATGCCTCATAACCAATAATTAACATTTAACACCATATCTCCTCCACTTATAGTCAAAAAAATAGCCTAATATAAACCAAATTAACCGGCTCTAAAGTTAAGAATGCGTAGAAGTAAATAAATTAAGTTGTGTCAGAATTGTCAGTCATAAACGCATTAACGATACAATTATAAACAATCTCACGAAAGTCGAACCGGACCAATAAAAATAACAACGGTTATCAATTACATATCGGCCGGCTAATAAATACCTTTTTCAGGGACCTCTGTTTAGTAGGAAAAACCTTAGGTGTTAGGGATCAAGTGACTTCCATAGATTTGAAAATCGGTCTTCAAGTCACTAAGCAATTTGGTGCCATCACTTAGAAGCACTTAAAAACGCTGGACCAACTTTTTTGCAAAGGTTGGTGTGAAAGGTTTTCGCAAAAAGAAAATGTTTTTATTTTTCACTTTTTAGTTGTGGTACCTACCCCATACAAATTCTTATACCACTACTTGGTATGTAAATAACAGTGATAGGAAATTATTAACACATCATCAATTTAAACTAAGTGGAAAAAATATGCAGTATTAAGGATAACTCAAAAACTCCTGGTCAGACCTTGATCAAATTTAAATGGGACCACAAGTGAAGCACCAGCTATCAAATAAAAAAAGAATCATCCAAATCGGTTCACCCAGAAAAAAGTTCTGAGCTAACACAAATAAAAAAACATACAGACGAATTGAGAACCTCCTCCTTTTTTTGAAGTCGGTTAAAAATTACAAAATCTCCCGACACATACAAAAATCTCTAAAATTGGCTGAACGATTTTTTTTCCTTTTTTATCTCGATCAAGTCACCTTTCAAACAAAACAAAAAAAAAAACAATCGGTTTAGCCGTTTGGGAGCTACGATGCCGCAGACAAACACACAGATACATACGTTAAACTTATAACACCCCTATTTTTCCTTCGGGGGTTAAAAATTATCCTACATTAAAAGTTTTTCATAATTTAGAACTTCAGTTAGACAAACTACGCAAAGTTTCAAATTAATAAAAAAGAAAGTTTCATAATAATGGACAATTGTTTTCAAAAAGTTTAGTAGACTAGTAGGTTTTACAATCTGAAATTGTGTTCAGGGTTGCAGGGATATCTATGCACAACCTGTTACCATAGAGTCAGTTCATGATTCTGAACCCCACTCCCTGCATTGAAATCTAGGGGGCTGAATTCATGGTTACGCGTCGATGTGGGATCTCTGCCACCCTATAATGTTTGGTAGGAGAAAAACTAGAACCATGCATCATTGTGGACTCTATTAAGATGTCGGAGAGTAGAATCTTCAGCATCATACATTTTTATATCTGCGGAATCTATCCTCCATAACCCAACCTAAGCTTGCCCCAGACCGGTTCCTCAATGGTAACAATAAAGTGGTCAGTTACACTGGCCGATTATTATATGTACGCCGCACGTTCCAATTAGAGGTTTATTATTAATAGTTAAAATGCGTGTCTTTACGATCTGTCTGTCTGTGAGTCTGTAGCACGCGAACATATCGGCTCATATACGGAATTACGCCGTGACGATGGGTTGGTGGGTACACGGGGGGATTTTTGAGACGTGGAGGCTTATGTGAAAAGAGTGTGAATAGTGACTGGTTCCGTCTTTCGACAAAAAAATTGGCTGTCAGAAAAAAAAATTCTGTCGCTTGGAAGAGAGCCTTTTCTGGATTGGACATATTATAAGAAAACCCAGTACTTATGAAATTTTACTTGCTCCTTGGTAAAGCGTCGTATTCACTAGGCAACATTATACGCGCAACACAGACGCTCAACATGCTCGGCAATGTTGCACAACAACGCGTGACGTTGCCAGCTAGCGCGCGACATGACAACGTTACTAAACAAAATTTCCTCGTTGCCACTCAACATGATGAGCAACATGTTGTGCATCATGTCGTGCGTCAAATGTTGCCTAGTGGATACGAGGCTTAAGAGCTAAATGATTTACTCTACGCTGAAGAAAGGAATTTCAGCTTCGTTGAAGAAAATAATGTATATTTAAAAAATGATCATGAAATAGCATATTTAGATAAAAATGTTTTAGTTGCAGGAAGGATGGGGGACGCTTTTGCCCAAGAGTAGGACTTAGGACAATACAGGCTGGAAAAAAAGATCTTCCCGAGATGACACTTGAGCTGCGTCACCAATAATCGCCCCGTGTGCACCACACCAACCTAAGTCACAGAGATCTTACGCCATCGAACCGTAGCGATCGCTAACAACCGCCGATTCGTCTCAACGTGTAAAATATATGCCATATAACAACAAGACACGATATAATCTATTACATTATGTGTTAACATTTAGGTAATAAAATAATATCACGCCTGTATCAACTGATAGGTAAGCAGAGCTGACAGTACACACATGTTTCGCCAGTTATGTTATAGGAGGCGAGTCTATTGCCATCATTGGGCTGAAATCCGAACAAAAACTTGCAAAAACCCTGCCTAACCGGGTAATCGAACCCAGAAACACAAGCCCAGCAGTCACATTTGCGATAAAACTAGACCAAAAAGTCGAATTAATGGGTTAAAAGCCTATATATAGTCTATAGACTCGATCTAGGGAAACTTTTACCTACCTATAGTGAGGCTTAACCCATTAAATCTTTATAGATACCAGTCTATAATCTTTGCCGACAAATTCTTCGATACGCCAGTTCAGATTATGAGTATTAAACTTTTTCTAAGAACAAAGGAAGTCGTTGGCATTTTGTATTGGAATTGCTTGTTTTTTTTTTATTTGATGGTCATTTTATTATTTGTAGATAACGATAGATGGATTTTAGATAAGAAAAGTTGTGAAGGTAAGAAATCAAAATTCGTATTTGCATACATGTTTTTATCTATAATATTAATGGTGTTTGAAATTATGATCGAGGTCATCGAAAAATTACCTAGTTTTTTGAGCCATTGTTGGAGCTTGCAAAGTAGATCGACACGTGCCAGCAAGAAACACAAAACAAAGGATGTGAACGCCAGTGAGTATACGCGATCCAGCGTCACCGACCGACTGGAGCGGAGTATACCGTATTCAGCGTCACCGACCCGAGCGTGACGGTTGTTTCTTTCACTTTTCAGAAAGAACGCAAAGTGTAAAGAAGTTTTCACTTCAAAAAACCACCGGTCTGGTTTCTGGTGGAATACAGAGGGTGACGTTTAGTGTACCTAATAATTTATCGTAACGGTCTCTTGACTGACTTCAGAAGAAATTATCGTTTTTCTAACTATACTTTTTTTGTTTTCAAGACTGTTGAATCATTTTCTGGGACATAGCAGAGCTTCATATCTGATCTCTGCACATTTTTGTTGGTCTCTCACAAGTGTAGTCTCTGGCTTACAGGAGTTGCAGTGGTTGGGAATGGAAATTATCCACCACAGTTGTGGAGGACATCAACATACAAAAAATGAGGATGACGGTTCCTTGTAGCGGTCCTGTCCTAAACAGGAAGGCTAACTTCCGCCGTAGCTTCTAGCCATAAACTTCTTCTTTTTTTGTGTCTAAATATATTATGTTAAGGCGCAGATATACGACTTTTAATGATTTCAAATTGAACATCACGTCTAAACGAATAGTCTTATTTGTTTGAAAAAAATATATAATAAACTAGACTATTTTCTTCGTAATTTGATATGTGGATATTTGAAATTATATTTTTATAACATAGTGTAATTAATTTGTAAAGTAATGTCTAACGCGAACACAAAAACGATAATCACGCTAAAACTATCGGGCGTATTTTTATGAAATCTGCACCATCTAAAAGACAATTTAATTACCCAAATTTTTATATACGGCTTTTATTTGTATTGTGTTTGATAAATCAAGGAAGGTTGTTTTTGCGAAAAATCTTGATGCGCGTTGAAGCGGGGCTCTTGCGGGCGACGGGCGGCAGTACATCGCTGGCCAATGTCCGGGTAGACGCTAACACTCTGTGCAATTTTATTCGCTTAAACGTTTCGCATGCTCCTCCCACTCGCTCAAGGTCGCTGGCACTTATTGCCAACTTAAATGGGTTGGGGGCCAGTAGGTGGCCCCGCCAATACTCTACAGTGGCATTTTTAGTTCCTCAGAAGTGCAGGTATGTATATGGACACTTTGGACACTCCAAGATATGGGACATGGTAACCAGTAAACTGTAATGATGTCATGTAAACACCCACTTAGCTAAAAAAATAAGTGACCTTTTAAAATGACAAATGTAAAGTAATAGATAATAACATCGATAGAGACAATGTTTTTCCCAGTATCGTTAGTAAGGCAGTTACCTTATATGTGACTTGTCATTTATTAATACTTACTGAATATTAATACAGTGAGACTGGAATGTTAGATCTTACAAAACACCGTCACTTGTACTATAAGTAATGAACCGACCCCAGTAGTGAATTAACTAATCCTGTTTAGAAAATTTATACTCATTTGTACCTTCCAATTTGTCTTATAATAGTTTTAAAGGTTCTTATTCCGCTTACTGCTAAATTTGGGTCAATCCCAAAAACAAACTGTGAAAAAGAAATAATGTAATCACCACGCTTTGCAGATAGATCGGTAGGCATAAAGATGCTATATGTAATAGATGTAATATGTACATCA
Organism: Griposia aprilina; assembly: GCA_916610205.1. Taxonomy (NCBI): domain Eukaryota; kingdom Metazoa; phylum Arthropoda; class Insecta; order Lepidoptera; family Noctuidae; genus Griposia; species Griposia aprilina. Next base: position 12,344,068 of record OU744306.1, read on the forward strand.
AACTAACAAGCAATTTTGAACTTATACAAAATAGAAGACAATTTAAGCCGAAAACAAAACACCAAACTGGGCACTCTACTAAAGAAACGTAAAGAAACGCCTAAAATCTTTAACAATAACGCAACTTAATCCCACATCAATAAACACGAAACACTATTACTTTCCCTTGATATTTGCAGCGGTATAAACAGCTTCTCGAATAGAAATGATCATTCGACCCGTAGTCAACAAGTCTGGCCGGCCCCAAGAATGCTTCGAGCTATTTACAAGCCGAACTATCAAATTATGTTAATAACACACTATACATCAAACAATTGCATAACAAAACCATCTAACAAGACGGTCATTAATTAAAACGTACAACTATTAAAAGTTAAGTAGAAATCGGAGCCAAGCCGAGCCGCTACTTTTAAATTATCAGAAAATCGACGTCACAGCAAATTGGATTCTGAGACATTTATCAGAAAAATCTGTAATAACATCTCTTGATAAATTAACGAATCGACTGTTTACATTGCAACATAAGTCTAGACAAGAACCCAATGAAAAATGAACTCTAACTTACAAATATATAGTTGAAATCTTGTTGCACATCTTTTGAAGATTCCAAACATGATCGGCGGTCGCCGTATAGATACAGTTCTATGGAGAGATATGTAGAATTATGAAACGTTTAGATGTTTAATGACATTTTTTTTTAAAACCTTTTGATTACTGTCAAATGATGTACACAGATTGTTGATAATTGTTTACATAGAAGGATTGACAGTGGATATGAATTTCGAATAAAAATCGTAAAATTGTGTTTGACCTTATTAGAAATCAAATATACCTACTTAAATTAGAACATCTACCCCATTAAATTGAATTGAACAAGAAACTTTGGTTGGAGCACGTAACACACACATACTTTATGAATATTTTTCAACAAAACAGTTACCAAAACTCGTCAAAATTACTACCTTCGAAACGATTGAAATCTAAATCCAATTACACTTCACCATCTCTCGTCCAGACCCAAGTTCGTCCAGTAAACGGAGAGCCCTATCTACCAACCATATCTAAATCATTTCAATGCCTTGCCATCCAACCGGGATGACCTTAGGGTCGAACTTTCTACAGCCTCCGACGCAGCGTCATGCGACGCGTCAAGCCGTAATTAATGGGCAAGGGAGCCCTAAGAAAGCTGTACGGCCGGATTTAGGCTAGGGACAAATCTGAGCGGAAAAACATGGCGTTTGGCGCGCGATTTTGTTTCATTGTGACAAAGTTCAAATGCATCCTGGATCATGTGGCACGACGCGTGAATTTAGGTCTCTATAAGAAAACAAACAGACCAAAGAAAATGGAAATATCCATTTTCTTTGGTCTCCTAACCCCTTCTCCTCCTCCTCTCTTTCCTTTGGTCCTTTGGTTTGGTTTGGTTGGTTGGTTGGTTTGGTTTGGAAGTTAATTCTGTGATGACGGCTAACAGACTTGGAACTTTGGAAGAAAGATAGTCACTGCGCCAATCCAAAATAAATAGGAAGAAGGTCAGGAGCCGATGGTGATGAACTAAGCAAATTAAAATCTTCTGAGAGTGCTATTTATTTATTGACTAATTTCTTCCCACTCTTGGGTCTTCTCATAATATTTCAATTTTCTTTGTGTTTTGTCTTCTCGGGCCAGTCGGTCAGGAAAGGCCAAACGGTCTCGGGCCAAATTGTTACGCCAGCGTTTCTTAGGCCTGCCTCGGTGACGAACAGCGGAATTTCATCGCGTTTTCCGCTCAGATTTGTCCCTAGCCTTAGGGTTCGGGCCTCAAATCATGCGGTTTAATTATGATAATTTGACAGATCGCAAGTTCACAAATTAAATACTACATTGTAACTTGATACGTGTTTGATGTAATTAATGTGTTCTGTGTTTTGTTATGGCATATACTGGTGGGGGGTTAATGTTTGAATTGCCAAGGTTTTCTTCGTTTGAACAGTTATTTATTATTGATTTTAAGCAGGTTTTAAATCGTAACCAGATTCTTTATGAGCGTGGATTGCAACTGTTTTTCGTTTTGTACTTCGCCTCTTTTGATGGTGGTATTTACTGTTGACAGCCTCAGATAAATCTTGTGTTGTAGGAACTTCATCCTTGTGTAGGTGCATAATCTCCTCTACAACGAACTTGACCGTTCGCAGTTCAGTGCTAGACATGCGCTCTCTCAAGTTGCTCCAGAATTTTCGATTCTTGCCTTCCACACTTAGGCCACCCTAACTTCTTTATATCGTGGATTCATCTAACTGCCCTTTTGCCACGGTCCTAAAACAATAAAATTCTAGTATACCTACTATATACATAGCTTGCAGAGTAAGCAAGCTGAAGTGGCAGTGGGCTGGCCATGTTTGTCGGAGGACCGATGGCCGGTGGAGCAGACGAGTCCTGGAGTGGCGACCGCGTATCAGCAAGCGTAGTGTGGGACGCCCCCCAGCTAGATGGACCGACGACCTCAAAAAAGTGGCTGGGACAGACTGGATGCGGAAGACGGAGGACAGGGTGTTGTGGCGCAGCATGGGAGAGGCCTATGTCCAGCAGTGGACTGCGATAGGCTGAGTTGATTGATTGTTGATTGATACCTACTATATGCCAATCATCTATCTAAATAAAAAATCAACTGGTTTAAGGTTCCCGCAAATAAGCGCGACTCGACAGCGCGACGCGACTCTAGTAGAACAATTCCAATTAAAATTTCATGGAAATTGTTGTACAAAAGTCGCGTCGCGCCTGTCTGCAGCCTTTAACATCAAAACTGACAAATTCTTTTCCCCTCATAACCAACGTAGTGAAAATAAAATCTACACAACATTGTAACGGCTTAATTCCGTTCATTTATGCTAAGTAATCGTCAATGTCCTTACAACTTAGCTTATCAAAAGGAACAGTTGAAAAGTAATGTTTTATCCCGTAATCGTCGCCATTAGGCTGAATGCCTAGGCATTTAACTAATAATAGACGCTTATCTTGTCCAGATGCGTGCCATCTTAGCGTCGACTCGCCATTTTTAGTGTCAAAATGATTAGTTTTAAATAAAACACCTGTTTCACGGTGGAAAGTTTTATCGGGACCAGCGATACCAGCTAAAAAAAACACTACTATCACCTTCTTGAAACATAATATTAACCAGTTAACCAGTTTGTCATCACATTACGAACATAAAACAGTTGCATGCTTCATTATAACATCGTAGCGTAGTTCTCATGGAAACAACACTGACTCATTTACTGGTGAAAGAAAATGTTAATCAGTTCCTGTATCAATATACTTCAATAAACATACCGATTTCACTTTAAAGGCTCCTACATAGAGGTGCGACACGCGACGTGAATCGCTCGCAACACGAAGGCACCGCCTGTCGCGCGACGAGCGGCGCCTTTGTGTCGCGAGCGATTCACGTCACATGTCACGCCTCTTTGTAGGAGCCTTTAAAGCTCCCACAAACAGGCACGACGCGACAGCGCGACACAAGGACACCGCGTGTCGCGCGACGAACGGTGCCGCTGTGTCGTGCCTTAATAAGAAACCTGTCCCCTGAAACTCCTTTAATTTCGCCATTGAATATGTAAGACCCTTCTTACATATTCAATGGCGAAATTATAAGAGTTTTAATGTAAAATGTGTAAATATTGTGTTTTAATTAATGCATGTAAATTGGACAATGTTAAATAACTTTACGTTTTTAATTTGTTTTTTTCGCCAGTATGTTTAGCAGATATTCTTTTTTAGTATAAGTTTTGCTATTGTGACTCAATTTTATATACAAATAAATAAAATTGAAGTGTCTGTTTGTAATGTCAAAATAGCAGTTTTTTACTAAATGCATAAATGAAATTATATACAGTACTTATAACAAAAAACTATATTATATACTATACTATATATAAATTGTTTTTTTTTAAGTAATATAATCTATTGGCATGTCACCTTATTATTGTAATTGCTTGTTAATGTTAATTTTGTACGCCATATATTGGTAAAACATAGTGCACATATTTTAGACAATATACTACCTGTAACCATACCTATGTTTAACAAAATAAATTATTGATTGATTGATTGATATTTTTTTTCTATTCCGTCTATTGGTTCCGGCTTATCTCCGAAACGGCTGTACTGATTTTGATGGGATTTTCAGTGGCAGATCCAAGGAAGTAGAATAAGACAATCTTAAACAAACAAAATCATTTATTTGCATAAATAAGGTACTGAAAGTTCATAATCACAATTACATTAATCTCTTAATATGCCTTTAAGGTCAGCGAGACAATTTTGCAAATTTTATTATTATTTTAAGAACCATCATTATCAGCTCTTTTCCGTCTACTGTTAGGGATAGGGTTTTCCTATAGATTTCTACATGCAACAGTTCAAGATGTTTCCATGTATCGGCCCTCAGCGACAACCATCAGATCAATTAAAATGTTATTAATTTCAGAAGATCTAAATTGAAAAGTTAAGGAATGAATGAAATTCACCGACCCCGCGTGGTTTGACCAGACTAGATTAAACGAATGAACGCCAAAATTTGTACTAACCCCTGAAGCCTTATGTTTCATGGTGCTACTAAGACCATTGCAAGGAGTAGAACGGTGGCGCCGTAATGGTAGGGAAGACGTACCATAAGGATATGAAAGGATTTGTGAGCCGTAACGGATATGCATCCTAGAGTAGGCAATGGACAAGTGGAGAGATGGGTGATATTTATCTATGGGTGGGTATCTTTTAACGACGTCGCCGCCGGGTTGGTTCAACCGGTGAATATATTGGCGGGGTTCAACTGCTTTCTCGGCTCTGTAGTATGTCATTGCTCTGCTGTTTTCAATGTTTTCGTCTGAGGTCTCCCTACTGGCCGTTTATGGATTTTTGTAAATCTCTCTCACTAGCAGCTTTCTTGATCTCTCTGTCTTCCGCCGTGTCCATACAAAAATTGTTTCCCTTGTCGAAGTATTACATGTTTTAGTTTGTCGTTCCATGTGTAAATAGGTCGGCCGACCTTCTTGGATTTGGCCTTGTACTGCATTGCTGCATGGAACAATTGAATTTATTAAAAAGTTAAGGAAAATATAAATCAATCGACTGCTTAAAATAGCACCATTTGCGAGTAAAAATTATATTATTATTGTCACATAAACCATGTATTATGTAATGCTTGTTTCTTGTACATTATACATATTTTATAACCGATGCCAGACATACAACGTTCATCGATGAATTACTAACTACTTCGATTTACTGTAGCTTTGTACCTATTGATCAAAGAACGTGTATGGGGTATCATAAAAGGCGAGAGAGCATGATCTCCTAAGAATCACTGATTTTTCTTAGGTATTTAAAGATATAAGGAACAAGACGGAAAGTTCCTCATCCTTCGACCGGGTATCGTGTCTGGTGCTATTGCCCGACGGTTGTTTTCGGGCTGCCAATCTCGCGGAAAATTCTGCTTGCGCAATGTATAATGTATAATATATAATGGCATATTATGGTAAAAAGATCAACCTAAAGTAGGGTGGTCTTCCCAGGTTTCACCAAACGTACCTACTATAGTATCGTCAGATTCACCAGTCATGACGGTTCTTTTAATTCACAAAAAAAAACTATGTTTCGATGCATCAAAGATGTTTACGTCATGATGGAAAAGCTACGTAAGGATTTTTGTTTATTGCTTGACTACAGCTCCATTAAAAATTCGAGCAGTCTATAATATTTTTATTTGTTTTGGCTTCGTCAATTTTCCCTCTGGCAGCCCTACAAAATATGACGACCTCCGCCCTGTCGCGTCGTAAACGCATCTTTACTGCGATGAAACATTATCAAGTCCAGTGTTGCCACTCTTAAGTAGCCACACCTAACGTGTTAGACCGCTTACACACCAGTGGCGTAACTTAGATTCTGTATCTTATATGAATACACAGCCATTTACAATCAATATAAGTAGGTACTAGTTGGCTTTGCTAAACCTATTTCCACATTGACAAAGCCCTCCATGAAATATAATTGGTTTTTTAAACTAGTTTAGAAAAACATTTCAAACCTATCTAGTACAGTAGGCCATAAGTTAGTGGTAGTACTTTGCACTTCAGCTGGCCTAGCGTAATACGGAATTTCAATAGAATAAGAGGCCTACCGTGACTTTATAGGCCAAAGATTTCGGTTAAAGGCATAACAAATCTCCTTTATTGAATCACAGTACTTACGAAAGATATTGATTATTGATTCCATAACCAGGCTGCTTGACAGAGGGATTAGACGTGATATTGACAAAGATACCCAAGAAAACAAAAAAGAGTCAACTTGGCTGATGACAACCTAAACACAAACATCACTAGTATCAAAAATCGTACAAGTATATAAAATCTAAAAAGTAATCGTATGTAAAAGAATTAAGCTATACCTACTAGGAAGAAAATAATGACGACCTTAACTGAAGACGAATAAAAACTCGAAGAAGAACCACATATTCCTAGTACAGCATCTAAAGAAGAGAGCTAAGGCAGTTACTGAAGCCTTTAATCGCCAAAGTTATAATGCATTAGCTCAAATGATTATAATCTGTGTAGTCAATAAAAGATTCATGCATCTATAAAGATCTTTTGATGTCCCTAGTAGTAACATTTATTATGCATTCACTATAGGGTTTCTATAAATTTTGCATCATGTGAACAGCAAGTAACATGCGTAGCTTAAGCCACTTTAGAAACAGAAGAAACGGAACACAAAATTACAGATTTTAGAAAAAAAACTACGGCGCGATATCAAAATTCAAAAAAAGAATTACGTTTTGTTAAGAAAGTTTTTTTTTTAAAGTATTTTTATGACCGGGTTGCTAAGACCTTTTAGCCAAGTCTTTAGTTAATGTTAAGAAAGTTATTTGTCTTCTCTTCGTAAACAGAGATAGAAGTGGTCATGCTACGCATGCAGATATTGACGTAGAGTGTGGACTGAATAAAGATAGAGAAAGATAAAATCTCTAGTCTGTAGGATCCTTATCCGATGCATAAATGAAAACGTTAGAGTCTAAAAACTAAGATGACATTTCGAAAGAACCAAAGATTGGTTTTAATAGCTGGTTAGTTATAAAGATTCTCACGACTGAACGCTGGATTCCTGCGATTTTTAATTCGCCTTTTACGTCATCATACGGCAAGGTTTTTTCGTGGCTCTGTGTTGTGAGAATGGGCCGTAACGACAATCGAAATAGTGTTTCGCAGATTTTTATTGCTATTCTTTTATTCTTTTCTCTATTAGATATCAAGACTTTTTGGATTTTGGAGGGAGGTAAGAGTTTGGTCTGTGGTTTATTATTGTTGGTTTGCTTTTTGATGCAGAAGATTGATTGTATTATGTTCCCTGCAGGATTTTTTATTGCAGGTAGGTATCCGTAACTTATTTAGAAATTGGTTTTAAAATATTAGTGATGTGAACTGATGTGTGTTGTGTGTTAGTGTGTGTGTATGTGTGTTGCAAAATAAATATAAATGATTTGATTTGATTTGAATTATCAAACTTTTCCGAAATAAGTACCTGGATTTGAAAGTATGACAGTCACTTATACACAAGCGGGAAAATTGTTTTGATGGTACTGTTACCTTGGTATTTAGAAAGTACCAACCCTAGAGGTCACATAAAACGAACAGGTCCTTCTAAATGACCCCAAGATGCGCCGGCGCCGTCCAAATCCACATAATTTTCAAATTACCGGATCGAATACACGTTTATATTTCGAAGCTGTAATTATCCAATATAGTAACATTTAACACTACCAGTAAGTTAAGCAATGGTGAACGCCTTATACAAATTCACTAATTACTGTGGCAGACGAACAGAAATCTATGTTAACTAAGTAGTTATGCAGGGATACAATTGGAACGCTCTTTCAGGACATTATTAGGAAAAAAAATTTAAAAAAAAATTTTTTCATAACATCGATTTACTTACACGTATTTCATCAGGTCAACATCATCGAAAGGAAAAAATATATTTATTTATATCTAGATATCTTCTCAATATTACCATAAAAATCGCATCGCATCTCCGTTGATGAAAGAAAATTCCTTCAGACTGAAAAGCCATAACAAGCAATCTAAGTAACACTTAAAAAAAAACTAAAACATGGTTTCAAATTTTATCACACAAACACTTTCTATAGACAATTTATCGAAATTATAGTGTTTTACGATCGATTGACATGAAAACACGAGTAATCATTAGCTTGTCTATGGTACGAGTATGGCGCGGTTGGCGGGAAAACATGTGACGGCGGCCATAATGAGTTCCAAATTATATTTTATGCGATAATCAAATGAGTTTATTAAGTATTAACATAAATAGTACCGCAGTTTATGCAAGTGAATGCTTGTTGTGTAACACTGCATTCTTGAGCCAGACTATGCGTAAGCGCTGAAACCGAGGTAATCGCGTACTTTCGCGGCGAATCGTAAACTTGAATCGATTTCGTGATATTTGTAGCATCGATATATTTTTTATCGATTTTATTTACATGTTTTGTTGTTTTTTTTTTTGGGATTTTCCCACAGTTTGTGTCGTGGCCAAGACCTGTGTGATTGTTATTATTTTTATCGCTAAACGGCTTGCGTAATGCGAACCATCGCAAAATTGACTCAATCCTGAAAATTTCAAAATTACTGTACCTCTTTGGCTGTTGGGCTATTAGGGTTCCATGATCACATTGTGTTTTGTGTGTTATGTTGTTCTTCGTCTCTATTATGGGACTTAAAACATAACTGGCAAAATATGGGTGTACCTCTGCATAATCCTTTAGGGCATACCGCCGTGATGTTATGTGCTATTTTTAGTGTAGTACAATGTGATTATGAAATATATATCAACATTATATAGAATTAATTCATATTTCCTAGTTATTTAATGGTAAGATACCGGTCTTCTTGTGATAAGCAGCGGATACAACATCAATTAAATAATAACATCTGAACGAATAAAAATTCAGCAAAGAAATTGATTAAGGACATATTTATTCGACTCATGCACATAGATAAAACTGAAGTATTTTTGAACAAAAACTTTTCGGTTTCAATTAGCTAATTAATAGTTGCTAATTAGCGATACTTCATTGTTTATTCTAAGATAGTATCAAGAGTTTGAACAAAATTCGCAAATTCCTACAATCAATTTGTTTGTCATGGGAACACTTTCGACTAACATTACCACGCTTACGATTAATATCGATAATTTTAAATTACTGTTTTCACTCCGAACGTATCCGTCATAAAATTCACTCACCAACTTCGTCGAATCAATTCATACGTCGGGTAAAACCAACTAAATTATTTAAAAAAGAAACAAATCTCTACCTTATGAATTAAGTAATAGAGTCTATGTAAAGTTACTATGTAAGTCTGCTAAGAATGCAATAATAGTGATGTGACGTATAGAAATGTCAAAGGCACAATGAAGCAATGAAATTGTCCACGCACGGACATTCTTCTCATAGTGTCAATATCTATTGTTCGATGTCAATTAGGTAATTGAATTGAAATATGCTATTTAAGTTTCAATGTAACTTGGAAGGATTTTTGATAACCATAAAATGGGCCCTAAGAGGTTGTATGTGAGTGATTTTGTTGATATTGGATTTGGTTTAGACTACTTTATGGATTTTAACGATGCACTTAGTTCAAGTAACTTTTGGAAGAAAAGCATCAAACGAATATTTTGACTTCCTCTTTTTATGCTAAGGCAGCCTGAATATTTATTGCAGGTCATGAAGTGTATGCAGTAGCGAACGGGCAGTAAACAGGAAACTTATAAAATCTACACAAAATCTACATCTGCAAATCAACCAATCAAAAAACATTCTAAGAAAAGAAACATTCGTGCAAATAAAAATATAACCGCCAGGAAAAAAAAACAAACCAACTTTATCAGATAAAAGATTAACCCAATACATCTAGGAAGTTCTTTCAATTAAAAATCCTTCAATCAATCTGCAATACATACATTACTCACGAATTATGTACACCGCCTATGTATAATTGTGCTGCCTACTTTGCATCGATATCAGGTACCTTGACCTACAGTTGTCGGTTACTTTGATTCGTTATCAATTAAGAACAATGATTTTTAATTAGCTTGCAGATAAAAATGGTAGGCTGTTCCGTATGCTCAGATTTCATAGAAAAATATGTTGGGTTTTTTTTTGAAGTGAATCTTCCTAGTCTATAATTGGACGAGAATTGAGAGTGAAATTTGAAGGACTCGTCAGGTTTAGACACATTTCGTTACATGAGAGAGAAAAATGATATATCTCTCTCTCTATCTCTGTCTGTCACACTAAATCTCTCATAATCTTTATTTTTAAGAAGTTTCAGTTTTGTCACGTGTACGGTGCTGCACGCGCAATTTTGTTTCTAAAGCAAGAATTGCTCATGATATGGAAGAGAAACGGTAAGCGAACTTGTCGGTAATTGAAAAGTGGATTGACTGAAGTTTGCTTAGCAGTGCCATAATACATGGCAGGAAAACTATGTTTTTAACATTATATTGCAACAAGAAAGATCGAAACGAAACAAGATTTTGGAGGATTTTATTTTCCAACTTTCAGGAAACCGCGTGTCTACTGAATATGATAATTGAAATGATAATTTGTTGCCGCCTTAGCTATATAATTTCGACCAATGTAAATTGAGTTGTTAAATCTATTATGTCAATGAGCAACGCAAGCTCATGCTTACCTACTGAGACCTCAGGGAAAGTATACCGACATAGACTATATAGACTAAACTTAGCGACTTAGCTTCGATCTGTCAAAATCAGTATATTTTTGCGTGATTTGACAAAACGAAGCGTAGGTAATTAGTTTAAGTACGCTAGGTTTCGTCTCTGTTTCTTATCCTTCGATTTCTGCTGAGCCGCACATAAAACTTCGGTAAAAAAAATTTTTTTTGGTAAGTTACAAAACTGACACTATGAAACAGACTGTTTCTGAAAACTCAAAATTGAGTAGACTCTATTTCCCGCGCTTTTAAATGTCATTGTTAGTCGATCAGAGACAATTTTTACCAAGCAAAGGCAACAAAATAGGTCAGCCAACCAACCAAAAAGATTACAAATATTCCTGCATAACTCAAAAACTCTTTTCTATGTCAGGGTCTGCAGCGAGCGTGTTGGGCGTGGTTATTGGTTAAACGTAGGTGTGGTGCGTCGGTGATTCTTTGTTTAAGCACCAGTAATGTTATTGTTCTACAACACGCTATATTATTGACAATAAGCTTTATTCCAATAGATAGGTGATAATCAATGGGAGGATTAATTAATTCCGATAGCAATATCGTTCTGCCATTCAATCTTTGTTCATCGCGTTTGACATTTGAAATGAAAGAATTGCGATTATCTCAAATCATTAAAATCATCTATACTTATCTCGTAATGCAAATTTTATTAGACGAAGGAAACGGTTTATTACCGACGGCGACGGATTAGTATCGTTAATTTTATATTTTTATTTCTTAGATCACATTGCTGATAATTATTGTGTTGATCTATATTTCCGATCGCATTTAAAGTCAATTGAATAATATTCAATAAGGGGCTAATTTTCTATGATGGTTAACGGGTTAAGCACAGTTGCTACTTGATGACAACATATTTGAAGTGAGCCATGCTGAAGGTGGTCAAATATCAATCAAATTCTGAAACTTAAAAAAGAAACTGGTGTTGGATCAAAATAAAGAGAAATTTTAAAGTGTAATAATATACAGATATAGTCCTCCAGACGGCAGGCGCGGTCCGAGGGGGGGGGGGGGGGGTCATGGGGGTCGTGACCCCCCCCAAAATCATTCAAACTGTTGAGAACCTGAATGATATAATTGTCTAACTTACTTAAAACTGTACTTGAGCCACAGAGACCCCCGGTCATGGGTCATCGGTCATAAGTCCCATGTCATGAGGGGCGTACGTCCCTAAAATTATTCCTCAGCACCTATGGTGACCCCCCCCCCAAAATTTTGGGCTGCGACCGCGCCTGCCAGACGGCGGCCAATCTCAAGGGAAACTAGCCTTCAGCGCGGGTGATAATAAGTACAATGCTTTGAAATACAGAAACTTGAATGAACAACGTAGGTACTTAAATGGATTGATCGTAAAATAGAATCCCACGTCGTCGTCGCGAGAGGCTTATGAAGTTATGAAGCCTACGCGCACCAAAAGTTTCAGCAAAGATATTTTACAATCTATCTAGCTGATGAGTCATTATATTATTTTATTGGGAACTAGCGAACCGCCCCTGTTCCGCACGTTTTTACGACTTGACATAACATAGAGATTTCTTTATAACTTGTAAGTTTAATACACTCGAGAGCAATGAATCCGGGTCACTTAAAGAATGTTAAAAATCTCGGAAACTAAAAATGATAGGTTAATGCAATAAATTGTATTTAATAGACAATGTAATACTCCTTAAATGAAAGTAAAAAAAATATGAGTCACCATACATTTTATTAACACAAAATTACATAAAGAAAAAAACTGCTGATCTCTCCTTAAAACAAAAATAGGAAACATGAAATTTTTTGAACTTTATTACGATTTTCTTGAATTTTAATACTTCGTATTGCCTCCTCGTGCTTCCATTACTGCGTTTACGCGGTTTGGCATGCTGTACACCAAGTTCCTTATACGATTTTGGGGAATATTCTCCCATTCCTCTGTGAGAGCAATTTTGAGCTCACGAAGCGTGATTGGGGGAGGGTTTCGTTGTTTTACGCATCTGCCTAGCTCGTCCCAAGCATGCTCGATCGGGTTGATATCCGGGCTGCGCGCTGGCCACTCCATACGAGTAATGTTCATCTCTTGAAGGTAGTCATTCACAATCCTACCTGTATGAGGTCGGGCATTGTCATGCATAAATATAGCATCCTCACCTAAATTGACCATAAATGGACCAACGTGATCATTGAGGATTTCTTCCACATATCTTACGCTAGTTAAAGAGCCGTTTTCTATGATCACCAGCTCTGTGCGACTTTCAGAAGAAATTCCGGCCCACACAAGTACAGACCCACCACCGTAGGCTACTTTTTCTTCGATGCATGCTTGCTTGAATCTTTCCCCTGGTCTTCGATACACTCTGTGTCTTCCATCGTGCTTGTAGAGCACAAATTTTGATTCGTCGGAGAACATAACTTTTGACCAATCTTCAATACTCCAATTTACGTGGCTCTGGGCATATCTTAGTCTTGAAATACGATGCCCACGCTCCAGTTTAGGGCCGTTTGCAGGTCTAAGGGGTTTTAAGTTAGATTCAGCAAGCCGACGTCTTACTGTCCATGCACTTGGGTTACTTCCTCCGAGGCGTCGAAACTGATTTGTGAGTTCAGTTCCTGTGAGAAAGCGATTTCGAAGCATGGTGTTCACCAAGTATCGGTCTTCTCGTGCTTTGGTACACCTGGTTCTGCCCGTTCCTGGTCTGCGTAGGTTAGAACCAGTTTCTTCGTAACGTCGGAGAACTCTTTGTACTGTTGACAGCGACACACCGACAGTCCTGGCTGTATCGCGCTGACTCCGGCCGGTTTCCAGCATTGTAAGTATTCTGGTGCATTCTTCAGGCGTAAGCGACATAATTTCAGCTTGAATAATGAATATAGAGCACTATCAACATGGTTTATGTACCCACATAAATGACAGATTACAAACAAAAGCAAAACCAAATGCTGTAATTTCGTAGTTCCATCTTCGAAAGTGGCCCTTGTTCAAATTTGATTTTTTTATGATATAACTTTACAATAACTAAGAAGTTTTAATACCTTCATTTAAGGAGTATTACATTGTCTATTAAATACAATTTATTGCATGAACCTAGCATTTTTAGTTTCCGAGATTTTTAGGATTCTTTAAGTGACCCGGATTCATTGCTCTCGAGTGTATATTATACAAAATACCTTCTGGAATAAATTCTCTAAATGATGGTGAAAACCACATTAAAATCCGGTACGAAGTTTATAAGAACAACGCGGTCACACAGCCAGACACGTAAAACGACTTTAATTAATAATATTAATAACTAGATATTGATATTGAAAAATTCATACTCGGGTTTTTGCTAACCAAATGTATAGTGCGCTATCAGTACATATTTACTAGTTTACAAAAGCCTTTGACGTTCCCACGCCCTTTTTAAAAGTCAGAAAAAACTCATTGCTGCTTAAATTTGCTATATTTAAAATACAATGTAGGTTATTGTTGGTTACTTGTTATTTGGGCCTGCCCTGTTTCCAGGTAATGGGTGAGTCTAGACGTTAATTAGGCTTATTACTAATTAGGACAATTTCCCCTGGGAATGCCTTAATGTACTTGTCTGTGGCCTTAGTTTTACTAACAAAACACGTGTATTTTTTGTAGCATTCAAAATAACATTTAAATATTTGCCTCTTGTTCTAACATCCTAATGGTTTTTAAATGTGGTAAAAACTTATTTGTGTTTATAGGAAGGTTAATCGAAATGCATACGCCCTGCAACCTCAGCTACCTAGCTATTTTTGCTTGTGCTAATTTCTATATTTGCAAACTCTACTAGAGCAATTGGGAAAAAGATTAGTCGGTTTTGGTAAGTACATAGTAGGTATTTAAATTCCGTTTGTCTGCATTCTCATGTCTGACTATGGTTTCCGTAGCTTGGGCTTCAGAACAGACGCCTTATTACAATAAAACAACACATACATACATAACATCACGCCTGTATTCCCCGAAGGGTTATGCAGAGGTGTACCTATAGCACACCCACATTTCGCCAGTTATGTTTAAGTTCCATGTAATAGAGGGCGAGCCTATTGCCATCAACCGGGCACAAATCTGGACTCCGGGCTGCTACAGAGAAATTCCAGATGGAAAAACCCGATAACACTTTGCCCAACCCGGGAATCGAACCCAGGACCTCATGCTCAGCAGTAGCGCTTGCGACCACTAGACCAACGAGGCAGTCAACCAACAACAAACAACAACAACAAACAACCAACCAACAAACAAACAACCTAGGCCGATATTTCCCGAACTAGAGTTCCCGGGTCTCTACCTACGTTTATCTAACTTTAACTCTCCTCTGATTATTGAGCCAATTTCGTATAGCCCTATCTAAACTCCACGCAGCTTCCTCTATTCTATTCATTTTTTTATTATGGCAAGCAAAGCCAATGTCGACCATTCTGCTAATGTCTAAAGTGAATTGGAAAAGCAAGTGTCCTATGTTAAAATCAAAAAATAAAATGCGTGAGAGTCGTGGAACACTAGGTTGGAACGAAGTTCCTTTCGTAGTATTTAAAACATCCATAGTACAAATTTGATTACCATAAAAAGGGTTATGTTGAGTCAACCTTAAAAGATAGACATATGCTGTCATGGACTTTTTTTTTTAATTTTTAAAGGGGAACAATTCCGTCATACATGATTTTTGCGTAACTTTAACCGTTTACGCAGCGCACGCAACGGAAGCTCTCCAAAAGGAATCATTTTTTCCCGTTTTTGCAACATTTTTCTTTTAAGCTCCGCTCCTATTGGTTGTAGCGTGATGTTATATAGCCTTCCTCGATAAATGGACTATGCAACAAAAAAAAAACCCAACCGGTAGTTCCTGAGATTAGCGCGTTCAACCAAACAAACAAATAAAGAAAGGCTTGTGACGGAAACTCGTGACGGAAAATTCTTACACTTTTTATCGCCTAGCACCCATCTGCCAAGTCCGTACCGTCCGACATGGAACTTCGTTCCAAAAATAATCATAATAATTAGAATGTAATGTAATAAGTAGAATGATAAAAATCTTCAATGATACAGTTGAACTTAATTTAAGTATATCTTGTGAGGTTAGTACAGGAATGGAACGAAAAAAAAAAACTTAAGTATTATAATTGTTAGAACATCAAATATACATATACATAGGTACATCATCATATTATTGTGACGGATGAAAATCATAAGCACCACAAGAAGTTCAGGAGAGGAATGTGTTAAAAAGGAGGGGAAATTAACCGGAAGAGGGATCTTAAATTTAGGGAGACGGCTATAGAAATCTAGAGGTGGGAAGTTGTTAGAGCATTCAAAAAATATGTGATCAAGGGTGCTCTCCTCCAACCCACACTTGCAGAGAGAGGAGTCCCGAACACGGATTTTGCGTTGCGTAAAAAGACGGGAGTGCAACAGAAACCCAAACGGATTCTACATACATTTAATAGACTAGCTGACCGGCCAGACGTTGTCCTGTTTCCTAGAACTCGATCGCAGCGCCACCTACCGGGTCCAATTGTGAATCTAAACCATCCAGGGCGCCACCCAAACTCATACAAAAAAATCATTCAAATCGGTCCAGCCGTTTAGGAGTTCAGTGACATACACACGTACAGTAGAGTTATATATATAAAGATATAAAGGTTTTAGCTACTTTTTTGTAACCGGAGAACCATGGTTTTGGTTTGATGTGCAGCTTCCTCATTTTAAAATAATAACCTGAAAAACAACAAAGTGCTACACTGTCAAAATAATATTTACCACTTTTTTTGTAGTCCGTGAGTTACCATAGACAATGTAACACACAATAGGGCGTTAAAACCTGCGCCACAACCCACAGACAACATTACACATGCTTTACGACATGTGCACGAGATAACCCGCTAATTATTCCTTTCTCAGGTCTATTAAGACTTTTAATTAATATAATTGACTAATGCAGACGATGAGTACTCTAAAACTAATTGTTAGATTTAATCTGCTAGCTAGTCTAACATCGTGATAAAACCGGAAATGGAGATAGTTTTAGTAGTTTTAAATGGACTAAAAAGGAGGAATTTTTCAATTGGACTGCTTTTATTTTGGTGTGACTTAACAGATTTTTGTTTCTTAAACCGATTTGGATATTGAAGTTTATTTACCTATAGTACAACATAATATTCTTCAATGGATTCGGGTGATTAAAATTTTATTCAGAAGGATAGGTAAGGCATAGGGTCGATAGGTACCTACCTAATTTGATAAACATCTTTTATAAACCGACATACAATACCTACTTAGGTTCATTGTTTTTGATACACTTTTAAAAACCAAAATGGGGGAAGCACCGGTAGCCCGCGAAATTTGCAGGTCAGTGTCAGGTGGTATGTTGAATAAAATATGATTCGCGACCGTAACAAGTATGCATTTAGAGAATTATAATCATTAAAATCATCAATGCAACCCCCTGTTCATATAATCGCATTGAATGACTGCTTCATGGAACAGCCAAAACGTAAGAAAAAAATAATTACGCCGGCTACCCTGGCGCTTCCCCCTTGTAAAAAGTGGTAACATTAAAACAATAATAGTGACCTGTTAAGAATGCGCATGCAAGTCTTCAATTGATGATAGGATATCACCCAGGATAGTCGCACCGTGTTTGGAATTAAAAGACAAAAAAAAATTACGTAAAAACGACGACGCTAAAGTAAACAGCTATAGAAATATTCATCCCATTCCCAGATGATCATGTTAGTATAATTATAATTAGTAATTACAATTACAGTAATTGACTACAATGGCCGTTTGGCCATGCGCAGTGAACTAAATAAAAATAAGGCTGTGGTAGTTAAAGGCGTGGTGGCCTCAACGACCAATAAAACTAGGTTATTAGTTCTACCAAGTGCGACTAACAAATTAATGGTTACCTATTTTTTAGAAACACTTTGGTGTAGATTCATTTTTTTTTTTAAAACAACTGAACTCTGAACAGGCTTCTTCTGGGTAAGCTCATTCCATCGTCGACTTTGTCTCTGTCATCTCTGACCTATACTAGGGTCAAGAGTAAACCCATCTAAAATTAAAAAAAAATAAAAAACTTTTCACATTTCTTTCGTAGTACTTTTTTTATTTCGTCTACGAGCTTGCTACGGCTACGGCTAGTATAGGTCAATTCCGATTTTCTTTTTCAGAGGCTGAGTACACGCGGTTACGGAAAAAAAAAACATAATCTTTTTTATCTCATTGATATGGGATTTAATTGAGCAGGTTCTGTTAATAGACCCTCCTACTATTAATGCATTTACTTGTAGATAAATAACTTTTAATTAAAATAGCACACCGTTTGAATCTATCCATAATCTGATAAAAAAATCCAAAAAAAAAATCGGTGTGAGTTGGTTTGGCACTCACGAAAATTGATGTGTAAACATGTGAGCTCGCATCAGTTTGGTTCACGCGCTCACATGGACACGGGTCTTACGCTGACGTCATCTGACGCTCGAAGTCTTACGCTTACGCGTCTGACGCTCGAAGTCCCAGCTAGCCCCTACCGTAGACCGAACGCTAAGATGTTTACACATCAAAAACATATTGACATAAGAACTATCAATTCAATTTATCAAAAAAAAATACTCGTAAAAAGCTAACGAGGCAAATTAAAATAAAGACTTCACTCGTTCATTGCTACCGGCGTTTATTACTCCGGGGAACGATTGAAGAAATGGTTTTTAATACTTTTTTAATATAAATCATTCATTCAACCCCTAGGCTTCTTCATGAATATGTTTATCATTCTCTTATCGGTTGATGCAGCTGCTAATAATTGTGGAGATTTACAAAAATTTGCATTCTTAAAATGAAACGTTATCACGCCATTCGCCTTGCGCCCGTCTTTTTTTTCCTTTCAAATTGTATTTTTTTTTAATCTGTGTGCAAAGTTGCAAACACACTCTCTTTTTTTTAAAATGTTTAGCGTAGGTAATGTTTAGCTCCGTCATGTTAATACAATTTATTGTCAAAAGTATTTTTCAGCAACTGGTAATGCAATAATTTAGTGCGTCCTTCCGTTCGGTTCCCGGGTAGGACAGAGTGTTTTTCACTGTGGCAGCCTGAAGTTTAGATATTTTTTTGATATGTAGTTTTGGGGTAATAGACTTGCCTCTATTCACTTGAAGAAGTTCTCCTCAGCACACAACAGAGTCTTGCATTTCTGCCTGCAGAGGGATGTGCGATAATTACTTATGTCTTCATACCTTTTCGAAGCTATTTCGATCTGCAAGTTTTTATTTATTATATATGATGCCTACCTTCGTATTATGTACCTAGTGTATCCAGTTGAGGCTCACATGACAATAGTTAGGTATTTATGATGTATAACCATTGTAACTTACTCCCCTATTCAGTTCAGTACCTGCCTACCTATAAATTTAAGTAGTCCATGGTTCCTTCCAGCTTTTTCCTGGACCTAGTTCAGTATCTAAACAAATTGGCTTGAAAAACATCACCCTTTTGTTGATAGGTATTAACATAACTTGTCTACTTTTAATATAAGTTCGGTATTAAACAAAGCATAAAAGTTGACTTCATTTATTTTTACTATCAAAAAAAAAACCCACATAGCGATAGACAGGTACTCGAACATTATAAATTGTTATAGCGGAACGAGTCGTCTTTAAATAAGAAAAAAAACTGCATGGCAGTCTATTCATCTCCAAAGTTTTTACACAGGGGCACGTGTTCGCATACAGTACATGGGCTGTTTTCCGTGTATTTTCTGGTCGGGTGCGCGGCGACGAGCGCGGTCCGTGCGCGGGGCGCGCGGGGCAGGCTGCCGGCAGATGCGCCGCGCAGCGCCATCTCTCGGCGCCCGGCGAGCCACGCGCCAGGTGCGCGGTGCCCGCACCCGCACCGCGGCCGCCACCCGCCCTTCAGTCCGCTGTCACGCGCCGCCGCGACAACACGTTATTAAGGCTCTGTACGCCACTACACGCGACGCGCGCGTTTCGAACGTAGTGAACGATCCCGCGACCGGTTCGCCGTAGCCCATGAGCGACTAGTGACATCTCGATTCTTGTGCTGTGTGACTTGCAGTGAAACGCTCAGTGCATACATGTGCAAGTGATGGATTACTGCGGATCTACCTTCGAGTGCTGACGACCGGGTACGGTCCCGACGTATGCCCCGGCGCCGCTAGCCCGGACGCGCCAGCATGCGCGCCCCCGCGGTGCTCATTGCCCTGCTAGGGTTTCTACCCCAGGTACTGATATCGACACCGAAAACCGCGAATCCCCGTTTGTTTACGTTTCGTATCGGCGTAATCCCACCGAAAACGCGTGGTTCGCATCGCTTCTCATAAACAAGGCAGCGATACAAACCAGCGAGTGTAGGTGCGACCGCTGTGCACTAGGCGATAGTTTCCCACGAGCGTGGCCGAGGGCCGGCCTAGCAGATCGTCCTGGATAATGCTCGGGAGCGAGGGTGTAGTGTAGGTTAGCCTCGTAGTCGTGACCGGCCGCGGCTCGCTCGCCGACTCCTCCGCGCCTGTGTGTGTCCGATTCGTTTACCGAGCAAACATAGGTACATAGTTATAAAGAAAGTTCAGGTTTTAATACGACCGACGCGCGGGGTCAGCTAGGTCGCGAGCCTCTTCGTTTTAAAATTAGATGCATTCCGAGGCTTTGCGGTGGATTCGAGACTTCGAGTCCGGAGGAGACGTATTCGCGACGATCTGTATGCACCGACGACAGGAATAACTCTTCCAGACGACTCTCAAGGCGCGCGATATTTCGGGCAGGGTTAGTAGTTCGGTCTAGTTTACACGACAGAACCCTTCGCTTGTTTATTGACCGTCGCTAATCGCCGGTAAATAGGCGCCGAAAGCTATAAAACTGGACATACATAAACAATGCCCTCTAGAGATGAAAGTTCTGAGAAAATTGACACAAGGTGGCAGACTGTAAATATGTAGAGTAATATGAGGTCATCGCCCTATGAACCGGTCAAGGTTACGTCCAACCAAGGGTTGCCGTGAGTAGCCAGCATGGTGATGTGTGAACTTCACAGTTCATGAAACTTTCGTGCTTTTTATCGCATCACTTTATATTCGATATTAAGTAGACTGGCTTATCGATAAACGTCGACTTAATTAGCTTCGTTATTTGCCTCATTAACGTCTAAAAGAAACGTATCAATCAATCGAGTGTAGCCTTTCAGTCCAATGGGCGGAGATACTCGATGTTTATTTATGTACGGAGAACATCTACGAGTACATCTCTTGAACAAGCTCATCGCATGATTCACCCCAACCATTGGTACACGCCCGACTCGATACTTTTCTTAATCGATATGTAGATCTCTGCCTTGCCATTCCCCGACATTGTTAGTGGTGCGCCTAGTTACAGCAAAAGCCTACTTACAAGCAACCGAAATGTCAGCAACAGTCCGATAATAATAAAATAAATCGATACTTGTCTCGGTTGACTTTTTGTTCTCCCGCATCGTTTACCGGTCTCCGAGGGTAATTTACAACGAGGGAACTATTCCCCAATGCGTGCGTGTGCGCACTATGAACGAATAGTTATTAATGTGTTCGCAAAATGTACCGTTAATATCACTAACACCATGCACTTTGTTACATGAGAATATTAATAAAACTCGTCCGCGGACAACCGGTGTGTCTGGAAATGATCCTCAACTCCGGCTGATCCGTGTGATTTTTGTGCACTTTTTCTCGTCAATTGATGTTTTAATCGTTTTTCTGCGTGCCAATCAGGTTTAATTAAATAGTGTGGGTCCGCTTCACACCAGCGTACATGGTGTAGCTATCTATTTATTTATAGTCCTGTGCGTGTGTGCGTATGAGTGAGTTTTCAAGGCGCTATAATACATTATGAATGAAGTCGCGTTGTTTCATAAAAAAACGGTATTTTGCGCACCACCGCTCAGGACTGGTTTGTCTTGCCCCTGGTCCCGTCTACGTGTCCACGATCGTGCATTGATGTAATTGTCCCACTGATCAGTCAACTTGATTCTTTATACTCGATACATCCGTAGGAGAATCGATGTCAGGATTTTTCTTTTTTTACCCTCACGTGTAAGACGGTAGCTAATTCAGCTGCATTATTCTTTCTTTGAACGCGTTCGAAACTCGAATCGCGTGATCATTCCACCGCCTTTTTGATCGGAAGCGGCGTCGGAAACACGTCTGCCCGAAAACCGCAACGTAATAATTTCCAATTTCAAATAAGTAAATAATTCACTGAAGGTTGCTCGGTTCGATTCGTGATCGCGTTTATCCCTGAGAAATTATTCAGAGGATAGGCTGTTTATTAAACGGCCGTATCCTTATTTTCCATGTATGGGTATAAATGAGTGAGTAGATATTTTTAAATGTAATAGGCCGACATTGTTGCAGGTTGCATTCTATAACGTATTCTTGTTTACGCTCGGCGTCTACCTGTCGCAAATCTAGGACATAGCATGTCATAGCTCGCATGGAACGTTACCTGTGCGTGTATGATTGCGTTACGATTTGTGATATAATCGACATATATTTCAATTTTAGGTGTGTATCTGTCTATGTGTGGAGTGTGGCACTTGTCTATGCCTAGTAGGGTTGCCAAGTGTGCATTCTAAAAAGTTACATAAAGTTGTAAAAGTGTCACTTACTTAAAAGTAACTTATCACAAATCTCGCTGGTTTATATTAGTATAAAGGAAGTTTAGAGTTTGAAACTGGTAACCCCGGTAACATTACAGGAGCAGGTGCAGTCATTAATGGCAACTCTTAAACACAGTAACATCTGCTTTTTTCACAATCCACTCAACTCGGGCACACGAATTCTAATTGCCGGCCTGACATGTTGATTGAAAGTTCAATTCTGACTCTTGAGGCGGTTATAAGAGTAAAGCAGCCATTTTAATGGTTATTTATACTGCTATAACGTCATATTAAACTAGACTGTACTGTTATGTAACTACTTAAAAAGTTACTAAGCTTTATACATTTTATCTACGTGAGTTAGAATAAGAAGGAAATGTAGAATTTAATTCCATTCGATATTAAATGGGTAGATAAAAACTAACAGCCAGGCAGTTGAAGTATTTCTAATAAAAATTGCTAGACCGTAATTTTAATGCATCTAGGTATTCTTATAGCGTAAAGTTTACTTCATGAAGTTGGGCAACCAGTGTTAATTTTATGTGCAGAAACAATTTAGTTAACAAATACTCGCTACTTACATCGTTTTCACTGCGATTTCCCAACAATTTTGTAAGTAAATGCCTCTTGATAAAAACCACCTGCTGCTGTAGACTCTCATTTACGAAAAAATCACACAGAATTCTAACAAAAGCACAATAACAAATGAATCGTCATATGTCATGTTAGTAGCAATAACTATTTAAGTACCTATGTGAAACTCCATAGCGGTAGGTTTTTAACCCTGTTATAATTTCGTCCATTGTCCAAAACGGTTTTTGTTCTATGAGAACCGACTCAATTATAAGAGACTTTATACGAAATCGTATAATCGCCGGTTTTTAACAGCTTAACTATGTGAAATTTTAAGTTTTCGTCTCATTGTGATGAGTATGTAATGACCGATTGTGCGGCGCGTGCGTCACTCAATAGGTTCTAATATCTTGCTCTTAAGCTTTTGTATGATAAAACTGTACTAATACTAAAAATTCATTATGCCATAACATAACTGGCGTCTGTCGAAGAGCCGATCATTACAGACATACAGGGCTATTAAAATTTAAAAGTTTTTGTGTTTCAATCCCGACCGGACGTCTAATTGATTCTCAGTGACATTCGTTAAAAAACAAACATGGTTGCCAGGACCATTGATCAGATTACGCAATGTAACCAAACTGGTTGCTCGGGGAAGTCAATATTATGTATTATTTATAAAAACAAACGCTTAGCTTTCTTGTGTAAAATTATCAAAGGATACTGCTGAATGATGTGCTCCGCGATAAACCATTACCTTATATGTGTTTGTAAATAAGTAAATAATTCAACCCTATTTCGGAATGAGTGCGCAACGACTGTGGT
The DNA here is from genome assembly GCA_916610205.1 of Griposia aprilina. NCBI lineage: Eukaryota > Metazoa > Arthropoda > Insecta > Lepidoptera > Noctuidae > Griposia > Griposia aprilina. The sequence continues at coordinate 12,367,888 of OU744306.1, forward strand.
AGGGCGCTCGTTCGTTTTCAAATTTCGAAATTTATCGGATGCCGCGTAATTCAGCCAGTAACCTTCTAATTTAAGGTTCTATTGTTTAGTGTTGCCAGTGCAAATTATTAAACTCCGAATTGGGTAAATGTGTCAGCGATGCTGCCTGCCGGTAACAGCGTGTAGGTTGCACAAGCACAAATCACAATGCTTCAGGCATAGCGAAGTGATGAGTCGGGTCTTCTATTACACGTGGGCTGAAAGTTAAGGCCATAAGTTGACAGTTATGAATACTCACATTTGAAGCTGCGAATAAGTTATTACTGGCTGTGTGGGCGTCAATTAAGAAATAATTAAACGCGTAATGCGAATAAGGTTACATGCTCGTTACTTCGTAACTGCATCTAAATCTTCTTATGTACTTAAAGTGGTAACCAAACGGAACTGTGGTCGACTGTATTATACCGTTTCATAACGTTGCAGCGAATTACGATGTGCAATGGATGATCGCAGTAACATTGAGAATAATTCCATGCCTTCCTTTACGCATCGCATCCAGCAGTATCAACTTGTACCTCAGATTGATATCCATTTGACAATTTATTAAGGTTCTCGCTACCTATAAAGTTTTAACATTACAAAAGTTATCTTAAAATGATTCACGTCTGTCGAAAACTCGATGTCAGTAATTATTTCGGTAGTCAAACAAAAAAGTTTAAACCCGAAAGAATTTTAATAAGTTCCGTATTCAATCACCACAGTGAGAGGTTCACACGTATAATCCCAATAACAATTCAAGCAAGAAGATCTGGTTTACGATATAAGAGAGTACACGACTCCGATCATAGCGCTCCGTACACCAACGCACGAAATCTCAATTCTCTTGTGCAACACGCTTAAATAACCGCAAAATACCTTATTATGCGCTTTCCATATACGTTCCAGGCAATCTACGGGGCCTATTACGTTCCACGCTCATGATTCTCCGTTAATTTCAAATTCCAGACTTAGATCATAAGTTTCTTTTGTGTCGGCACAGCTGCCAGCAAATCGACACAAAGGAGATGGCAACATTTGTCGCGCAACTAAATATCGGGACGTTTTATAAAAGACGTTTATTTTCTTCTAAAGACGTTCCTTGAAACGGAACGCCTTTTGTGAGCCAATCCGGCGCGTCCCCTCAACACAATACCAACATTGAAACTATGTTCTGTGAAAAGTCAGGTCAGAAAACCAATTAGTAACAGCGTTCATTCATCAGCTGCTGGAGGACAAATATAATAGTTTTTACCATGTGCAATTACATCGATCTGGCGTCCGCCGTTCTATTTTAGGACTGAACATCTTTATGGCATGTGTAGAAAACGTACGCTAAAAAACTTAAATGAAAAAATAAATCATACTCCATGATTCCAAATTTAAATTTCAATGGCGAATTGATGCACTGGCCACATCGTCGCGCTATTAAAAGACTCTGTTTTGGTGTTTATTTTAACACATTTCGCGTTTGTATAACGGGAGAGATGAAAAACATTCCCCTGTGTTTCAATACTTGTGTTATTTTTAGACTCCGTTCAACCTGCTTGAACGAGTGTTTACTGTTGCCTTACTTACATACAATAGCGTTCACATTATTACTCCTTATTATCTCTCCCAATAATAAGTGACTTTATAAAATACGTTTCGACTCCAAACCGAAAGGTAGGCAAGTCGCATCCGCTTAGTAAGTGTTCAATAAATCATTTTGACACAGTAATTTTGTTTGGAAAATGTCTAGATCGTGATTCGGGCGCAATTAAAATAAAAAAGAATTAATGTAGATATATTAACTGAAAATTTATTACGAGATCAACTATTAGGTATTCAAATCAATTTAGATGGTCTGTTTGATGCTTCGGTCAGCGCAATTAATGTTACGTGCCAGTAGAGTACCTACTTTCTTTTCAACATGTTAAAAAAATATTTGATGTTCACGACTTTAACGGCGAATGCATTAACTTGTATTGGTATGTTAAATGAACTAGACGCTCGTGTAATTGATTACTGACACACATTCAAGTTTCAGTTGGCACTATATGTTGCTCCATCGATTGTACAAGTTGCTGTCTTCCCTACTTGATTAAGTTAATTTATTAGAATAGAAGGTCAGGAGTAGCAGTGGTAATAGCTGCGACTAACAAGTTGTAGGTCGTAGGTTCGAACCCAGACAGGCGCTTTACTTTGTGTAAATTATTTCATCACCACTGCTCTCAAAACGGTGAAGAAAAACATCGTGAGGAAACCGACATGTTCTAGAACCAAAAATTTAAAGACATGTGACATCTACCAACCCGCACTGGGCCCACGTGGTTGATTATGGCCCGCGCCCTCTCACCTTAGAGGAAGCCTGTGTTCTCAGCAAAAAGTATGGGAATTATTAAAACTATTAATTATTGAACATTATGGGCTGATTATAATAGAATAGAACGAGTAACAGAAGTACAGCATCAGATTAACTTTTTAAAGTCAAATAAAGGCAGCGACAAAATGTCGATAAAGCTTAGCGCCTTTTAAAATATAGTCTAAACAACATCAATCAGGCAGTCAGCGCGTCAAATCCGCCCGAAGATATAATAAAACATAACTTATTCGGTAGTCCGGTAAGTATTATTTAATTGTTGGTTTGTTGGCAGCCCCGGGCGAGCCGACGACCGCTCGCTTCCCGCTCGGTTTATAACACACTTTTTTTATTTACCGTAATTCACTAACTTATTGACAAGCACAACTTATCATAATTTATCTTTTATACTTTTTGTGAAAACAACGTTATAACTTAAAACAGTAAGCCACAATTCATCAAATTCTCTGCTACTTTAACGCGTTTATAAACAATTTATCGACAAAAAAGGGGATGTTTAGAGTGCTGCGTATCTTTTTTTACGTTTTTTTTTTTGTTCCGCTCCTACCTGACTACCACGTGGATGTGTGACTTGAGTGGCATTCCATCCTCTTTTCTCCTAGGCTAAAAGAAAAAGAGGGCAATACGTTTCGCGCTGTCGGATACACATAGATGATTTTAACCCCTGTCGCAGACGCAGGAAGTTGGTTAAAATCTGGTGTATTTTTTTTTTACCGCAGTATTGTTAAAACGGGGGCTGATTTTTGACATGGTTAGACACACCGTCTGTGCAAGATAAGGCTCAACTGAATGGATCATTGTTCTGTCTGTCGCTTGTAATCTTTTGACAATGCATACTGAAGGTCATATTCGTGGGAAACTAATTAAGAAAGCTGACTTTAGTCATAATCCATTTGCTATGCAAAAAGTTCTGATGTTACAGGGTCGGAATCTGACTAGAATAAAATTACGTACCTAGAGGTATCGAGTTTAATTACACAACAACATAAACATTACCTTATTTTATAATTTCCGGGGTCGTGACCATTATTATTGAGAGGTATGCTACCAACAAAAAAATATTTCTCTAATATTACCTAAGTATTTTTAACTATTTAAGTATGTACTTAAAATATTTCAAAAATATATCTCAGCATTCTGTGTTATTAACAAGTCTATTTTAATGATTCAAAACACGTCATGATTTAACGAGATCCATAGTAAAGTTTTATGAATGTAATTTATTATTGTAGTATAGTCAACTAAATAAATAATCAATTAGAACTAAAGCGCCGGAAACGATTCTCTTTTTAATAAAACCTTTTTTATTTCATAAAGTTTATACTGCGCGCGTGCAACATAGTATTAGCTGCCGGTAATGATTTGCCAAGACATGGCCGCCATAATTTAATACGAACCACTTCCTTCCGATGCCATATAAAACAGGATAGACTTTTTGACTTAACTTTAATAAGCTGAACGTATATTAACAATAATAATCGGCTTTTTAAAATCTAATTTAAAAGTAGACGAAAACTTGGTCCGTGGTAAAATTTTCCTGTAACTTCTAAGATGGAATTATAACTGTGTAACAGCACATATTATTGTTTTATTCGATGTTAAATTAATAGGCAGTTGTGCTTAAAATGCTAACATTACGCTCGCGCCCTAATGCATTAGTCTTAAAACTTGTTGACCCTACGCGCACTGCGAATAAGACCAACTGCATTCTTTCATTAATATAAGGGTTGTGCACCCTGGAGGGTAACAAAAACCAGTTATTATTATTCATACGGTACAAAAAACCCAAGGGAATTCAAGTCGTCTGGTTGATGACTACTTATCTATCATCGCGTATTTAAAATATCCAAGTTTTTCAACAAAATCGGTAGTCTTAAACTATGATCGTTTAAAACAAAGCGGGGGGCGCCATTATTTGACAGTTCGATTAACAAAAAATGTATTGTTACGTCACTAACGTTCGAAATTCGATTCATAGGGGTGTCACCGTGTTCACCCCACACGCGTTGTTACATGCAACCCCATTTTTGAGCGACCTACATAAACTGTGTCCAGTAAAACCGTTAATGTCTCAACGGGATCGATCGCGCGGACAGTTGTGCAAATAGTTTGTTTGAGGATTACACCTTTGGGGCGATGAAATCTGTATGGGCAGTCTGTTTATGTTGTCACACTGAATCTGATATATTGACTCACTTAATCTTTACTTTTACCTTCGTTTCTGACACAAGTAACTACAATGTTTGTTTTCTCTTTCCAGGTGCTGACGTCTGGTTCCTTCGAACTTAGGATAAAAAGTTTTACGAACTCATTGGCTAGGTTAAGTAGTGGGCAGTGCTGTGATGGTTCCTCAAATAGTGACGCGCCGTGTTTGGCGCCGTGCAGGACTAAATTCCGAGTGTGCCTCAAGATATATCAAGCTAACATCGACACGACGTCACCGTGTACCTTCGGTGACATCACAACGCCTGTGTTGGGCGGCAACTCATTGGATGTGCCCAACCTCCACGTGGAAGGATTTAGCAATCCCATCGTGTTCCCCTTCGACTTCACATGGCCGGTGAGTGTCTTAGAATAAGTCTTTAGTACTCGTTGTTCGTATTGACGTTTCGTAAACAACACCTCATTAATTTTGTAGGCAACAGTAAAATCAATACGTCGTAAAAGAAGCATTAAGTAGCAGCCCTACATCAATAAATCAACGCGGCTGGATGTTACCAACGTTCAAATTCCTATAATCCACTCGGAGACCGCGGGCCATCTCATTCGCCGTAAATAATAGTAAAAAAGAAATTAAGGGATTCTATATTCAAATTTGACAGAAGCGATGACGATAAGAATACTTGATGGTTTAACGAGCAGCCGCGTGGGAGGATCACAGCGTTCAATGGTTCATTTTTAATTAATTATGAAGTCGCTCTCTGTACGGGCAGTCGTATGTTATTAGACGAAGTCGGTTAGCCTTCGTCGTGGCTGCGTTCTCAATGTTCTCATCTTCACCGGCGATTAGAGCGCAGAGGCCGGCCGGGATCGTGATTCGATATTGTAATTACATGTTATTTATTTACAGATCGCGCTTAGATCTATCTCGATTCCAAGGATAACGGACGTCTTAATTGGACCTTAGTTACGGTTATTTCGCTCGGCGTCAATTGTCTACGGTATACACAAGCCGCGTGTGGACCTAGAGGTTTCGAGTGCTATTTGTATTTTATTTAGCGGCCCGCTTCAAATGTCGTACCGTCTCGTAATGTTTGAGCAAACAATCGGACCTAAGCTCGGCCGCTTGCACAAGTTCGGACCATCTGGAGAAAACGTGACATTTGGTAACTTTAACGAAACTTCAGGTAGAGCCAACTGAGTATAGACGAAAGGAGAATGCCATCAAATAGGGCGCCCTGTGCCAAACGAAAAGTCCGCTGTAATAACCTAACCTAGTCTATTTGGAGGAGAATTCAATGCTCTTCTTTAAGAAGTGCATTGAATTCATTAGTTTACTAAACTAGTAAACTATTTATATTATACGGATTACTGCTTTGCCATTCATCTACTTATTGTTTTGAGGTTAGGTTCGCGAAAATGATTCGAAAATTGAAATGTGACAAATAAGTGGTAATATCGGTCATGTTTTTTTAAATTCTTGATTTCGTGCTTGTTTGTCCTAATGTATGGTTATACAATACATCACTCATAGTCAATATTAATTATTGTTGTCCGTTTAAAAAAATGTAAGGACCATCAGTAATCCTGTAGCTACTCGCAGTAAATGCAGCTGATTCATAATAACTTGAAAACATAAAGGCTCCTGCAGACAGACGCGACGCGACAGCGCAACGCGACTTGTAGAACAACTACCATAAAGGTTTCATAGAAATTGTTCACTAGAGTAGCGTCGCGCTATCGCGTTGCGCCTGTTTGTGGGAGCCTTCACACAGGCCTGTTTTCCAAGAAGAATTAGGTAGAGGTGTATTTACATATAATCTTGAAAGGTTAGTAATATTATGGTAAGTATATCAGAAATGAAAAGCGTAGATATGATTAATTAATTAATGATATTTTATTATTTACATAATTTATACAACTTCGACCACAACCAGGGTGGAAAAAAGAAATGTACGAATAAAACTATACCCGCAATAAACGTTGGCGTTGATCGCATCCAACAAATAAGCAGTGATTAGCAGTCCCCGCTGGTTGTCTATAGATTCCTGAAGATATCTTCGGCGATGCTGTATTTACCGGATCACGCTGAATAGGTGGAGGTAGTGTAGTGGTACTGAAATTACGTTTTCCTCCTGTGGTATCAGGGATTGAAATGGTTCCTAAAATACCGGTAAAGAACCGGTATTTTGTGGTTCCGTTACTAGAACCCGAACCGGAACAGGTAGGTACTTAAATTGGAACCTTCTGCAAAGCGAGTCCGAATAAGTTCATACGATGCCGCTCAGCGCAGGACGAAGCTTTGTAACAATACTAGTGAACGACGAATTACTGGCCCGATGTCTTAAGGCTCGTGCACACTGGCGCGACGCGACAGCGTACACAAAGGCACCGCGTGCAGCGCGACGGGCGGTGCCTTTGTATCACGCTGTCGCGTCGCGCCAGTGTGCACGAGCCTTTACTTTAGATGGAGACATCGCTAAGGATTGTCAGTTATCAAAAGGATTACGGTATGAAAAAGCACCTTAACCCCCGTTTTCATTAATAAGGATTTTAATTATATTCAAATAGTTCATTATGAAACCAATATTGAAAGTAACGTCAACCGTAACGGCGCCACAGAACAAATGCAATACGTCACAATAAAAACGTTTATTTTATTTTATATTATTGGTCCTCTTTTCATTAAATGCTAAAAATGTGTTCCATAATAATAATTAAAATTAATACGACGCAAAGCGTGACCTAAAGATTTTTTGACACACATAACTATACACAATATTATACTAAATAGCAAATCGGTAGGTACTTACAAAATTATCTTCTTCATTAATAATAAAAAATGTGTCTCTAAATAAACATCATTAGGTCAGGAAAAAAAAAAATTCATTTAATTGTTTTTGGCAGGTTTTAATTTAAATTTTTTTTTCTTCATTTTTTTACGTAATAGCAACATTCGGAAATGAAGTGCAATGGCAGACAGTGACATAAGTGGAAAATATGTACAAAACTTTAAAAAAAACTTTTGTTTTTGATGTCCAGAATCTTTTTCATAACAAATTCGTAAATCTAATTAGAAAAATAAGAGTAATTTTATGAACTACATTTGGTTGTGCCCCGCACCTCCCTCGCAAGTTGGTAGGGGCCCCATGGCATTCTCCTTTAAAACTTTTTCGGATAGTGGCTGTGCGTCCGGTAACTGCCGCTATCATTCCGAATGAATTAGCGCTAAACTGAAACTTCCTGTTTAAATTCACATAGAGCTATCTATTGCGAGGCATGTGTTGACATGCGATCAATTGAGCGAAAGCGGCCCGCAGAATGGTTTAATCTATCAAATTTCAAAAGCGACAGGCTAAGCTGTTGACGTTGTCGATTCCACGCCATATGCAGTTTATCTTACTCCAGTCGGACATTGAGAAGTCACCCATATGCCGCGGTTCCATATGTCGCTAAAATGGTTCAATTCTGTGCTGTGCCCTGAGGATATGCGCCATACGCCTCGCTGCTTACCGATGCGGTTCCAGTTGGATGCGTCTCATTTAAATAATTCAATCTGCCCCTAGCATTATTAGTTGAAGCTGACTTGGATTTTTTCTCACAATGAGGTCATCGGCGGCCAGAGAAGCGCCTGTTTTACGAGGCATATCGCGCGCACGAATAAATAAATATGTGTAATATGTATGGTACGTTCCGCACGCTAGCGTCGTGACCGGCCCGGCAGGTGAACGGGTTCGCCGAGACGCTTGCAGACGCTCGATTTTCGAATTTGACATTTAATTTACTCTTCGAATTCTCGATGGCCAGCATCACAATATTTTGAAACTTGAACCAGCCATTGCGCGGTCACTAACGGGCCTGCTGTAATACAACCCCGCCGAAGTAATCTTAAACGCAACTGCATCCGAACTTTATCTGATTCCTTGTGAAATAAATTGGTACTAGAGCCGTAAGGAGATTTGACCCGCACGATAATAGGTCATGAGCATATTAATATTACTGACAACATCGAACAGTGAAATTACAAGTAAACCGGCGCGCGCGTTAACGACGCATAGAAACGATTTATCATGCGGCGTTTAGAGAAAGAGATGGCTCACTCCGAAAAGAAATCTCATTTGTATGCAGTCGCTCGGCTCGGCGGCGGGATTTCATTTATTTCACTCTCAAACAATTTGTGTTTGTAAATCACAAGTTTTATATTGTAATGCGCTCTTCGAGGCCCGTTAGGCAGTCCGGATGTCATAGAGGTGAAGACCGGATTATGAGCGAGTCTTCGCACGTACGAGAGCGGGCTAATGCCTCGCTCACATCGCGGATAGGAGGAAAGGTCAACGATACTTGCCCTTAATGCCAGGGGTGTACACCCCACGGCATGAACGGGCCCATTCACCAGCGCTCCGAACAACCGTTATCCACTGCCGTTTTAATGCGAAAAAATGTTGAGCTTATGCAATTGTGCATTTTACACCTGCTTAGCGGAGAGAGCGCAAAATGTCAAAGTGTACTTCCGCGCATGTGCGGCCCCCGGCGCGCGCGCATAGCATTACGCTGCGCTGGCCGTGAACTATACTTTTTATGGATCCAAGATCCGTGTTGCGCGATGTTACTCGGACGGCATTGTGTTTTATCTTAATAAATTTGTCCATCATCAATTGTTACGTTGTTCAATAAATTCGATAGTTAATCTCTATTGTTGTCTAACAGCTGCTAATATTAACGTTTGTTTGTAGAGGCTAAAGGAAGTGCAGCGTGAAATATTTCTTCGCTGTCATTTGATCATAATTCACAAATATCTCGCAAGTCACCTTCCCACGGGACGTGGATTGTGTGGACCCCCTACTATTTGCAATCTTGCAAAAACTTAAGTCGAACCGAACGGTTAAATAAAATATCTATTTCAATCAATCAATCTGACTGCCTAGCCATTTCCCAATTATTATGCTGGGGCCGGATTATAAAATATCAATTCCAGAATTAGGTACTTAAAAAATGAAACTGTATCAGGCAGCCATCTTAAAAATAGCATATTTAATTTATTTTAATAGAACCTTTGCATGCATAGCGGTTACAAATAGCGACGAATATCTTAAATTAAAATACTTATTTGAAAGCTAAAAAATTAACCCTTTATTGCTGCGAGACTTCGGCCCTGCATTCTTTAATTAGCTAAGTTATCTATTCCGTTACACCTTGAATAAAAATAACGAGTTTCTTTTGAGTTTCTTTTAGTTTTGTGATAAGGAATGTTAGTTACTAGTTACAGGTAAGCTGTACGCGAAGGAAATAATAAATTAGAATTGTTTTTAGGACATAGTTGCTGAATATTTTGCGGTCATTTGCGTTTAGTTAATTTGTTTACAAGTCGATTATTTTTCTAGAAAGACGCTGTACAATTGTAATATTTTTTTTTTGGTGTGTTTTGAAATATTCTGGATGGATTTTTTACTCTTTTCAACGTTGCTTCCACTTTCGTCATCAGTGGCAAAATATGATGTGTGCATTTTTCAATCATGATTCCATCAAGTTTCCCATTGACAACTTATTTCTTAGTAAATTTTTCCTTTTACGTATTCAAAAAGGTCAATTTCATATGCATGGATAGGAAAATCACAATTTCAATCTATAGAGGAACTAATTAATAACTAATAATGATGATATTTTGACGGTCATTGATAACATTAATAACAGGCCATGTGTGTCTCATGTTCCGGAAGTCATTTCCACCATATGTAGCACAGAAATGATAGGGCAGCGTATTTGTTACCGTGAGAGTTGACTCACTGATTTTACCTTAATTAAGGTTAATTAAAACACCAACTTAAATGGCCATATTCATGTTTTTATTCAAACTTTTCATAAGGCAACGGAGCGAAACCTTCCATCTGTGAGGTCTCTTGTAAAGTTATAATAAGTAAGTAAACTTAAGTCATTAACTTAAGTAGAATTTAACAAAACAAATACTCCACGTAACATTGTTTCCGAACTATTTAAAAGACGTAAAAGCTCCTGATTAATGTATTTGTGTCGTTAAGTGAAGAAACACGCGTCTTTATTGTGGAACAAGTAGACTAAGCAACAGCGTAACTAATTCTAGAGATTGTTACTTATTTTGCATGTTTCGTAAAATAGTTTCACGCTCCAAATAACACCGTTTAAATGAAAGTATGAAAATTCTCCTGTTAAGTACCTACATGGTCACAATTCATGCGTGTACATGTTTTTTTATTTCAACAGCGATCAAGGGTTATGTTTTTTACAAAATATACAGGTGTGCCATTCTCAGAAATTAACGTTTTAGTGACGTCACGTTCGATCCGAATTTCATAACAATAGTACGGTACCGCACGCGGCGGGCGTCGGACGAATGCCGTTCTTAATCCATTGTCGCGTGTGAACCCACCCGCTTTTTGTGCTTGATAGCGGCGTACACATTAGAAAGTAATTAACGATCCACAGCGCGTCGCGTAAAAACTCACACCTCGACCAAACTTGTGCCTCAAATCGTCTGTAATTACGTTAGAATCGTAATCGGTTACGCGTCCCGCATTATTATTCGCCCGAGGACCGCCGCTTATATAAGTTTCCACTTCGAAAAACGTAAAACCTTCGCACGCATCATCGACTTATTACTACATAATGTAAGGCGATATGAGCGTCGGACGCTTTATAAACCCATAGTTGGAGTAACTTCCGTCTACCGAGTTTTTTATCGTGGAGAGAGCTCTTAATAATTTCCTTTATTTCAATCCGCTCGCGTCGGGATCCTCTTAAAATACTTACCCCTACATCCGCTTCTTTTAATAAAGTCTACCGAAGCTATGGAATGCCTCATTGGATGTTGTTCCCTCTTCGACAGCGTCTTTTATCTCTCTCCTTTCCGACAAGCGGCAATTAAAGTTAAACAAAAAAGCATCGCGAAAGAAATTCCACGTAAAAGTAGTGTGCGCGCGTTACTGCGAGCAATATGTGCGGCAGCGCCATTACAATACAACTTGTAACGCGATTTCATAAGTTTCAAATTTAAACAATCGTAGCGTAGATAATTAGTCAGGTTGCATTGTTCGCAGCCAGTGCACAGGTATTCAGCAACCGATCAATTAACCGGTCTCAGCTTTTCTAGCTGATCCGCCTAAATAAACTGAACACACTCGCTCCCGAACGTCACTATTATTTCCAATGCAAAAATAACAATGCGCTCCAACAAGAAAACTACCTAGTAAATAATGATTAGTCATAGGAGAGATAAAGGAATAAGCTCATCATAGCAGCATCATAGTGAATAGACAATAAAAGTTAACCGTCCTTGTTATTACAACGCCTCTCGGAGCGAGCGCTAAGAAAACATTCCTTTTTCAGATGGACGCTCGTTTATGGTCAAATTCTGACATTTTAACTGCGTCTCTATAACGTTTACGGCTACTAATAAAATTGTTCAAAGCGCCCGATTTATTATGGTAGCCAAAAAGTAATTTGCGTGCCGGTATTTTTTCTTTACGACGAATATGTACGCGGATTAAATAGCTGATTGACCGATGTCAATCAAAATTCAAATTATGTATTAAGAGGCTTACAAGAGCTAAAGCGCGGTCACCGTCGGATGGCATAGAAAAGAAAGAGACGCGCGATGACACAACGCTGGTAATTTATTGCAAAATATGAAGCAATTATGGATTTAAAAAAAATCTATTAATTGGACTAAAAAATTAAAACACTATTACGTTAGTATGTTACTTGTAGAATAATCTGACAAAAAAACTGAATGTTTGCATGTATATTAGTATGGTTTATAATCGTTAAAATATTTTTTTAGAGGTATCTTCGTGATTTTTTTCTATCATATCAAATTAATTGTATTATGTTTTCAACACACTATCTAACTAGCATATATCCAGAAGAATAACATATATTTTTCTGATTTTGGTTACTGCAGGGGATCACATATTTTTAGTCATTATAAATTTTCGTTTAGGTCATGTAGTCCCCTTAAATAGCGTAGACTGCGGCGCGTTCCAAAATAAATCTGAGTCCGTTTTAGGAGATCGACTGCGTTCCATTTTTATTGGCTACTACTGGCGGCGAGCGTGCGGGTGAGTTCTCACGTACTGGTAGGGCGAGAAGCCCTCAAATCTGCAGTGATGAAATTCCTCGCGTTCCTGACTTTATTCATCACACGCGCGCAGTTTCTAGGAATTGTGAGTCGCAGTGCGAGCAGCTCACATGCTCGGTGCTCCACTCGTATCCGCAACCTCGCGAATAAATCGTCGCCATTATTTAGTATGGGAGGAGCGCCGGTACTTACGTACCTACGTACATACTTCGACGAATTTATGGACGCGTCAAAGGCCGATCATAGGCTGGGAACCACCGCGAGCGAAACTTGCAAATTAGAATGACCGAATGTTTTGAATTTGTCAGAAATGTACACTAGACCCCGATTACATCTGCTCTGTTGTGAAGATTCAAAGTGGAAGTTTTCTCAGAACGCGCCACAATTCGTCAATGTTCACACGGTTGCGGATCGATCACTTTTGGCACTTGTAATACTTGTATTTCCATACGATTACCGTGTTTAGAATATAAACTTTTCTATTAAAGGTAATATTATTACTCATCGTTGTCGTCTAGTTTTACTGCTGGCGTATGCAAAGTGGATTAGGAAAAAAATGAGATGATATCAATATACGGATCATGTCGAAACTTGTATAAGGAGGCTGTGCTCGTCATTCTCGGATAAAATCCGGATGAACCGATCACGAGATTGTTTGTTTTTAGTGCGGTTTCGGTTTCAACGCCGTACCCTTCTCAGGGCCTTATCAGATCACCATAGAGAGCGGGGCCGAGCGTGGATGTCTCACAAAATTTGTTAACTTGATTCTTTATTTTTTAATTCTTATGCTTCATTCAAATCGTTCCGTTGTTTATGGCCGACATTTTCATTTTTGGAATTCTTCAGCGGCGGGCCGAGGTCCCGCCCGTCGCCGAATGCCGGTGATGCCATGTGAAAATTAAGGGTTCCCTTTTTCACTTCGGCCCCGATTCAAAGTCCCGAATTCCTCCTGCGAGTGTCTTTTTTCGCGATGATTGTAATTGAGGGCAATAAATTGTTAATGTCTGACTTATTTCGTATGTCGTATACGGACCGGACCGGTCGTTAGCGGTAAAAAAAAGTAGTTACTCTGTCTTAATGTTTCCTAGCTGTGTTTCGTGAAATAATCGTCACAGATATAAAGTATAACATTTCGTTTGAGTTACGACTAGCTTTTCAACTTTTTAATGTTTCCCGGTAAAGCGGGCTCGAGTAATTAATCCTTCCATAATGTACTAAACAGTCGGTTAATTTTTCGAGTGTGGTCACATCAGTGTTTACTTTCTCGGTTTTAGTGGGCAGCACTGGAACTTTATTATAGCATCAATTTAATGGTTATTATTTATGATTGGCGTGTGAAAATGTTTAACGCTTTTAATTGGTTGAACATTTTATGTCGTACCTGGACATAAAAGATTAGTTAATTGACGCGTCGCCGTCGCCGTCCGCGTCGTGAAGGAAATGAAAATAATGTCATGAGCTTTTTTGCAGTTTGTATCGATGATATGGTCCGTGTGATCTTTTCTCGTTATTTTTTGTAAACTTGCAAACGAGGAATATTTAGCCGCCTGTGTGTGTGGTTTCAATAAAAAACTGGCAGTGCGTTATGTTATAATAAAAAAAATATGAATGTCTCGCCCGACACATAATTTCAACTGTTAAAAGTACACTAAAATGTTTATGAATTCACACGTTAAGTAGGTATAAAGCCATAAATCCTGCGTTTAGTTAGTTAGAAATGTTCCAAAACTCTTATTTAAACATTAGAATAATATTGCTTTTATAAAAAAAATAACTATATTACTATACAAGAGTTTTTTTCCTCTCAATTTTTAAGCATAACATTTTGGAATACAAACAAAGGATTTCTCTCGTTAAACAATTTATTTGGAACTTGGTAGGTTCACATGAGCCACGAGGTCGCTGTTGCTTTGAGAACGTCTCGCTTTTGTCTATATGCGCTTGCGCAGACGTGCTCGTACACCAACAAGGATTAACCGGCCATGTTCGAAAGTACGTCTAACCGCTAAAATAGCTCGACATAGATGACCACGCTATTCTACAGCGCTATAGAGAGCCTCGGTACATTGCTCAGTTACTTGACTTTAACTCGAAACTGCTTAACATTCTAACAGAATGCATGCGTATGTACTCCATGTCGCCAATAAATTGTTGACCTGAATTTTTTGTTAGAGAATATTTGTACAGGAAGTCTCCCGTTCACACGGTGTATATTACATTTATTACACAATCCTAACACCGCTTGCAAATATTTTTATTATACAAGAAAACTTCCTAATTCGGTATTAAAATTATGATTCATCGGGTCAACGCACCTTGCATTCGTCGCTGCCAAAATAGAAGGAGATAAAGTTAATTAAAAGCATTAATAAATAAATGCGCTCAACGCTTTTAATAATAAAACAAGTTACGCGTTCCATATTTTTATCAGACAGACTTGAATTTGCATATCTTTTTAATTTGACGTATTGTATGGGCAACTCTTCGGTTCCGTCTACATATCAACTCGACAACACTCGATTTTCGAATGGATTCAGTCAATCATCGAATATGAAACCTTATTGCGGCGCGATAACAATCGATTTTGAGAGGCTGACTGAGCCACAACTTTGTCGGGGTTATAAGTGAAAAAAAAAACCTGTCTAAAGCGATGTTACCACACTGGCAAAGTGTGAAATATGAAATCACGACTCTTCCACTTGCCCGGGTGTTTGTGTTCGAAATATTTTCTTGTGTCGAAACGATACTGGAAAGCGAACTACGGTAATGTCTTTTTTGTAATGTTTTATATAAATACTTCCGATATTGACCGAAACCAATGGTAGGATGACCTTGTTCCATTTTATTGAAGCGGTACCTAGCACAGTTTACGCTGAGAACGCCGATGAGATACCCGTAGTTTCTTTCAAACATTTTTGTTATTCGTTAAGCTTTATAATAAGCTGTAACCAAAACCAACAAACAGGAGAAACATCTGTTGCCATTTTGAAACGGCTTAATTTCACTTAAACAATAAACAGAACAATAGTAACTGAAACACGTGGCGTGCCCCAAACAGAGGTCCTTTTCTCTGGACACCTGATTGTACCTTTTGTTCTTCAAAAATCCCAAACACATGGCGCTAACAAATAAGAAGCACAAAAGTTTAGCTCCGTTCCCACGTATCCTTTCGATGGATTCTTTAATTAATAACGAAATAACGTCGGAACGAGCTCCGATATGGAAGTAGCCTCTTTAGGCACCCCCATAAAACGATTACCAAATAATTCCCCAGCATTCATACGACTACGGTATCAGACTATTCGTCCGTTCAAGTCCGTAATACAATTTAACGCATCGCTTTCGAGGGATAAAATTAATGTGTCTCGATACGCTGCGATCTCAGCCCGATATTATTTTTTTAATAATTAAAACTAAAAAGAACACGTTCCAATTCGGAACGGTGATAAGTAACACCTCGATGATGGCCAGTGTTAATTCAATATTTCAGAATTGGAACGCAAACTGCATTGAATTGTGACGATTGATCAAATTAGCATTTCACAAATAAGGCGGGCTCTACACGGACTAATACGTTTCCTTAATTGCCGACAGAGTCTAAGCAACGAGTCTCAACGACTTGTTGTATAAGTATACGGTATCGCCAGCTCGACACGTTTATAAAGGCTACCTGCACACGTACGCTTACGTCGGCCGCTTTTTATGGGCTGGCTCGAGAGTCACTGTCGTGGGAACCGGCATATACTTACGACCGGCCACAGCTGACCGAAATGCGTTCTCCATACTCGATTAACAAATCAATACGGCGCGGCGTATACTACGACATGCCATATTTGATCGGGTGCACGCAACACAAATCATAATAAAGTATTTTGACAAGCGTCTTTCGCTCCTTATATTGATACAACGTATACGATAAATCGACTTTTCAAACACTGATAATGGTGATTTTGTGTCTTTTAAGGCTCAAATTCGTTCTGTCGGCGGGCCCGGCTGTTTAGTATTCACAGAGACGCGATAACACGTCCGCTTGTATTGTCTAACTATTTAACGTAACTTATTATAAATTCGTCAAAACCGTGGACGTAACGAAAGTTTAATTGAGATCTCTTCGTTTAACAAGTGTTGGAAAAAGCGCTCGCTTTTTGTGGCGCGTCGTCGTGCGTTGTGAAACGTCAGATTTCTAGTATTGATTTCCATCAGCCGACAATAATCATTGTTCTTTAAGAGTCGTGGTATCAGTTCCTATGCAAATAGAGACTATTGTTCTTGCATGCAAATAGTGTTTTCATTCATAGAGCTTAATTGAAGACGAGCGACATCTGTCAGGAAAAACTGAATCACTCGTTAAAGTAGGTGGTGGTGATCAAATGAGGTATTAGTTAAGCGGTGACCCTTCGTATCCGGCGCGCGCGCAGCTGCGCCTGCGACCCGTCACATGCTTATTGTAATTATAATCCAGCTTCAGAGATTCCCCGCGTCCGTCTTCGTCTTTAATCGTCGTCTATATTTTAGCTTTCATCGCCTGTAATTTTTGAAGCAATTTCATTTTATTTGCAGCTTCCTGTCTTTCACTAGATTAAGTATGTAAAGCATATTGAATTAATAAACTGATATCAATCCATAAATAATCATATCAAAAATGAACTGTACAAATACTTCGCTACAAACTTGTAGCGCCGATACATGAACACCGTTCAAGACGTTTTAAATTCGATCTCTGTGCCATAGAAGTGGGTCGCGTTTCCACTCGCCTTCAATGTTTCAACTTATTCTCACAACTTCATTTTATTTGTACGTTTCTTGTTAGAGGGCAGAAATAATCTGCAATACAACACTGATTTTCGTTTAATCGATAATTGTTCATCGATAACTTACATCCGTAGTGTAATTAAAGAGCGATTAGAGAACCAAAGGTCCGGAACGTAGTGTCTGTGAGCCGGTGAGCCGGCCGGCCTGTATCGACGACGGGATCGAGTGTTTTATGACCGGCGACCGGTTCCAACCGCGGTGGGAGAAATTTCATGAACCGAGTGTCGTGTACATTTTTGCATGAGCGGAACTTGACAAAAAACCCATTGATAAGTTCCGTCGCAGGCGCCTTAAAGCTGTTGACACGCACCGTTATCAAGGTTTTAATCGAATTTCGACTGCCGTTTCGCCTCCTTATGTAAACATGGACTAATGTCAACAGCTCGATATCAGATACGCACTCGTTCCTAATTTTTTTTGTGTGCACGTCCACCACGGGGATACGGGATCATTCGATGTAATGTAGCCCGTGTAGCCACTAGCCAGGCACTCGTTAGCAGAGCGAGCCAGCGTCATTACCTTATAGCGTTTGTATTATTTTTAGCATGATATTGAAACAATTTCGCTACCATCTGCTCCCGGGTTCACCTGTCTATCATGTTGTTAATTTACATTCGTCGGCTATTAACATTGTCGTAAAGTAAAGGAAATATTTGAAATTCTCAACTGCCGCGCCCATGTTTAAAGGTCTCTCGTGTTTTAAGATGATGTACACTCGGCTACATATCATGCTATACATTTCCAGTATAAGTTGATCTCGTACGGAAATCCTATACAATGCGAGATCAGCTTATACTGGAAATGTATGGCTTGATATGTTACTATGAAGCCGTGTGTACATTAATTATTTTGGTATGTTTTGCGAATGAGGCGTGGGTACTAAGTGAAACGATTGTACGTTACACAATACTTAGTAACGAATGTGTGAATATTTGAAGGAACTGAATGAGTTTAACGTGAAAGTATTTTTTTAAGACAGGTGGATTTAAGTTAACGCCGCCCGCACCGGTAACATGAATCCGGCCAATAAGTTGTACAATTGTAGTTTCACTTCCTTTATCGACAAGTTGTTGATTATTTTGATGCTTATCTTGTCCCCATGTTTGTAGTGCAATAATGTGACACGCTCGTTTTATGTTGCAGGGTACCTTCACGCTCATTGTGGAAGCGTGGCACGACACCAACGAGACGTCGAGATCTGATGGTGAGTTGATTGTTCTCCTTATAATACGATTATGATAAAAAGGGTCATGAAAATCTTCGTCCGCCTTGTAAAATTCAAATCACGTCGGCCACGACTCACTCACATTCAGGTTTCACTGTAATTCTGGGTGTTTATCGTGCATTTAACGGACAGTATGTATATTTGAATGCTCATATTATCATATCGTGGAAGACAAAAATGTTCCCATGGTGTGGACGATTGGTGTTCAAAGCACGCGGCCATGCGCGTGATTCGCTTCGCAATGTGCGCGCTATTCTAATAAACTCAGCCTTCTGTAGGACGAAAATTTAGTAGAAATGTTCTAATGTATTCCGATGGCCGTTGACCGGCACCTCGACGTCGCACAATGAAAATTACTTACGGAATATAGGCAAATTGGTTACCTACTTTGTTTAAACAGCTTTTGGTAAGAAAACATTCGGTTTTGACACGCCATCCTAGCCACAAAATCGCATTAAAGCTTGCCATGTGCTCGAATATAATTTTAGATCGTTATCATTTATAATAATCGATTGGATAAGTTTTGCTCGTTCCGTTTGATATCACGAGAAGCCTAAACGCCCAATAAAGAATCGACAGTTTATGTCTTACATGCGACGTGGCGTGACCGAAAAAACGATTCAGAATGAATTGTAACCGTCCGGGTCGTAAATACATCATCGTGATAATACGCCGCGTGCATCGCTACACAACTCTGCTACATCGCTACACGAAAAAACAAAGCACTCCACTGAACCGGCCGGATCTAAAAGGAACGCGCCCACTTCGATTTTCAAAATTATTAAAATGGCGGACGCGAAAACTGACCAGCGACGCCTATTTCTTAATTAGATTTTCATACGACTGCACTCTGACCGACATAATTACTACTCCTGACCGACTAACAAAAAAAACTCCGGTGATTTACTTAGGAGATTTAGAGATACGGCGAGGTGTGTCTACGGGCCGGTTTACCGAAAATCATTAGCGTCCGAAGTGGATAGCTTAGAGGACGGGTATATTTTTAATACGGCTCGGGAGCGATGGGCGGCGCCGCCTCACTACCGAGAAATGTTACCAACAGAAATCTAATCAGCCATAATAACAGGTTACACGCACGCCGTTTGTGTTCACTCACTATCGACTCACCGGGCTAATGCTTAATTAAATCACATTCGGTTTTTTATCTAATACCCAAATTGAACAGCTGCATTGCTTAGAAAGCGGCCCTTACACGTAACTAATTCATTGTCGCAACCCTTGGGCGCATTTACGAGTAATTTTTATGCACAACACATTGAAGAATGGCGACACAAGACTATAAGAATCCAAATATATCATAGATAAACATGAGCCGCATGGAGAATCGCTCGCTCACGGCGACGAATAAAGAGATTCTTGTGCTAAACAAATAAGTATACAACAATGGTCGCTGGCAATCCTGATGTTGTCGCTCGGCTCCTTCACCGAAATCTTTTGTGTAGCGCCCGAGGCAGGCCGGGCCGCACCTGGTCCACACTAACGGGCCGCCGCATTGTTTACTTACTGGATGCTAAAAAATACACCTCTGAGGGAAGTCAGGGAATTTTTTAGTTTACACTTCATCTTTCGTCGTCGTAGGGCTTGAACATGATAAAAAATATCAGGAAGACGCTCCGGAAGGTTCGATTTATGATGTAACAGGCGCGGTGGCTGTCAGGAAGCGCTGTCGACAGACGCCCGGCACATGCTCTCGGATAATAGGTGGGCACACTCCTAATGTCTCGTCCTGCGCTCTCGTTTACATTACCGCCGGTGTCGACCGCACTGTTTACGATTATTGCACTACTTCGTTTTACTAGCCCATATAGGCGAAATCAGTAAAAAGAGCGTGTGAAAACTATCGATAAGAGATTCGTATAGGCAATTACAGGCGCGGGCCGGTGCGCCGCCGCCGCCCCGGGCCCGGCTACCGCTCGCCGACTGACATTACACGACCGAGATGCGATTATCGATACAGTTATGTTGTGACGGCTGGTTATCTCGCTATCCGGCCGTGCAGTATTAGTCAATTCATTACTCTAGCGGAGTCTAGCGGGTGGTACGGCCCGTGCGCGGTTCCCAGGACTCGTCTCGAGTATGATTACTCGCCTCGTTAATTAACTTTCACGAAGGTTAAGCACCACGTCAACCGTTTGGAAATATAACGACTACATTACACAATCCTTCGCGCGGAACGTAAATGTCCATGTTTTCACACTGAACAATGCAGAATTTAAAACGCGGACCGTCCTTCGTGTCTTACGCGAAATCTCTTAAAACAACATTAGAAATCTTTAATTTGGCTCCTCGAGACCCTCAAAGCTCGAGTGGATGAGTTATTTATCGAGTGCAAGAGGCGACGTGGTCGCCGAGCCGCACTTCTCGTATCGAAATATTCGTTGAGTGTTAGAAGTGGACAGTTTTATAAACAAAAGTTGCGCGTCGTTTGTGTAGACAAGCCCATTGATGAGATGTAGTTTCCCACAGAGGCGGGCGCGCGGCCGTACGACCGGCGGGGCAGGTGTCCGAATCGAGACGAGTGGAAATCGACACATCGCTTAATGATGTGGGCCTCACCTGCGGAAAACGGTCGACGAACCTTCGCGCGTCAACGGAGCTCGACGTCGCGGTTTCGATTTCGTTCGAAACCTCCCACCGATCACTAATTAGATCGCGCGCGCTAGGCGCTGTCAGGCCACAGCTATGTGTATAATGAATGAACGAGGAGTCGAGGAGCCAGGCTCAATATCCGGTGGCCTGATTATCGATCCATCGATCATATTATCGGCGGAAGCGTCGCGTGATCACGCATCCCCCGTGCTTCCCCAAAATCGCGTTTTGAAATCCCAAATCGGTTGCGTCCGCCTCCGATAGCGTAGCCGGCTCAAATTATCGGTTATTTCGCTTTCTTTTGTTTTTTGTTTATTGACGTTTGCCGTTCGGATATATTTTCGTTTTGTTTGTAGTGACCTCTGGGTCCATAATTACATGTTATCTGGCGCACCGGCGGCGGCTGGGCACGTACCGATGCCTCGTCCTTCTTTAAATGTGTTATTTATTTGTGAATTGGAATTACATTAATAGATGCGATCGTAGGGTTCACCTTCATTTAATATCGTTACGCCGTTGAATTAGGATGATGTCTGTAATTTGTCCGTTGTTTCTGAAGAACCGAACTTTGGGCTCGGACGAGTCGGATAGAAGACAAAAACATTGTACGAACGCAATTTTCCTACAAATTGCTTGCCGAGTCGAATGTTGTAGGGTTGGTAAGGGGATCTAATTATGCTCATCATAAGTATCCAATTTGTTCGAAGTGCTGCGATATTTTTGTTCTTTTGTTTTGGTGGCGCGCCGGGCTTTTCATTCATTCGGCTCGGGAGGGATATTGCTGTGATGGTATGTGAGTTGTCCGGACAGCCCTGGTGCACCGGAGGCTGGGTGCACGGTTGCCATAATTCTCGTGCGCACATTGGAACTAAATTGCAAGCGGTCGGCGCTCAGTTCCCACACATCACTTTTCTAATTCCCTCCGAACTGCACACTTGGCTTTCATAATTTCTTTGTCCATTTAAGCCTTGAACACACCGCAGTTATCGTTGAAATTAAATTTTTACTCACGCTCTCCACGTATAGAATTCGAAACGATAAAATTGATGAGTGTTGAGTAGAATAAACTTCATAATATTTAATCGGAATGAAAGGCCCGATCGAAATAAATTGATGGCTTTCGTCTGATTGTATTTTCGTTAGGTACACAACCGGCGTAGCATACGCGTTTTATCTTCTAGATTTATTGTACAGATACGATCTTTGTAAGCCTACACGAGACCGGTAAATCGTGTACGCTATGCTTTATACCAGCAATGTCGACGCAATAATCGTTTCCATGATATTTATATGAAAATTGAATTTGTATTCTTTGCGCCATATTCGCCAAATGTCGTGACAACGCCCTATGTCATTTTGTTAGTTGAGAGTTTGTTGGAAAAGTTTATTTTCGATTACAGTGTAAGTACTGGATATTATGTGGGTTTTCCATTATTTATTAGTATTAGGTCGGTGAGTCGTAGTGGCGGAATTATATCGGGATGTGTTCCAATGTCAACAAGCTCTTAGAAGTTATTTGGAGCATTTAATTCCGTTCTGCTGCATTAAATATTTCTAAAAAACAATTCACATACCGCGGCGTGTACGTGCAGCATCCGCGTTGTTCAAACCAAGGACTGCATACAAGGATGTGTCAGTGACCTGTGACCTGTTTTCCTATATTAATACTCCGTGCACTCGACCACTCTAAACGAAACTCCAAATCTATTCCTCATCGTAGATCTCCGATACCAGCTATCTCATTCTCATTACCGTCGCTCTTAGCACTGACACACAAAACAAAAGGAACATTTATACGCCATACGCCACGAAATTAGTCGGGATCGAACGTTTTTATATACCTTTTAATTTTATTTCGCGTCTGGTTTAATTTTATCTGCTGTCGGGATTACCGGCTTAGGAATGTACCCATCGAAGCAACACGACTAAAAAGTGGGCATACACGACGTGAAATAAATAAAGGTAGAAACTGGTCGACGCTGAGATTTCTTAGGTAGGGCTGCCGCGCTAACAGTCCAAACTAGGAAGGGCCACCGACAAAAAATGTTTTCTCACTGCGATGACTTGTGTTTATTCCTTGTATAGAACTTTAATTTGATAGTCCCAAATTGTTTCGGGATTTATGTTTGAACGTTTTGTATTTTTTCCCACCTTTTTGAAGCTACCAAATCAAATTAGTTTCTGGGTTCTGTATTTGCGGAGTATATTGTTTTGTTTTTATTTTGTTATGGGAGCGGTAATGCCAGCCCTACAGTGTGGTCAGCACTTACACGGTTTGATGAATGGATTGGCAGTTTTTCAAATCAATGCAGCGGGTAGTTTTCACTGACCACTTTTTGCGCGTCACTTACGTAACGTTAGTCTGGCTCGCTCGAAGCCGTCCAGCTACTTTTTCTAACTTAAACGTTGTACTTACGTGTGGTTTACAAGTAATATGTAACTTAAAGAATGTAGTTAAAACTATTAATCAATCACACCGGCGCCGGCGACGAATCAAAACAGTGAATCACGCTTGGGAACAATGAGATCTCACGGTCGAATGCGGGCTTCAAACGCTCAACGTTAACAGGTCAATTTACTTCTGTAACCCTTTCCCACGGTGATATACAAATATTTGTCGTCTTTACCCGTATTTAACTTTTTAATAATTAAAAATGTACCGTTAATTTTTTGGGGCAGATGTGGTGAATTCGCATTTTGGAAACACGTTTCTTTTGCACCTGCGCTTGCGACGTACGAGTCCCGAAAAACAGTGTCCAATATTCCGCACCTGTATTTTTTTTAACCATAGAGTAAACTGTCAAA
Source organism: Griposia aprilina (assembly GCA_916610205.1). Taxonomy (NCBI): domain Eukaryota; kingdom Metazoa; phylum Arthropoda; class Insecta; order Lepidoptera; family Noctuidae; genus Griposia; species Griposia aprilina. Next base: position 12,391,987 of record OU744306.1, read on the forward strand.
GAGGTAATTCCTCGCATAGTGAAGCGCGCTCGTTTGTTTCAATTATTCATAAAGAGGTGTAATGGCCAGGCCTACCTGATGCCACGGTATTAACGAGCTTGTGCAACTGCTGGTTTTTTGCTATTCTATGTGATGTGACGTCATTATGGCAGTCGTTAGCCATGTTAGATCCTGTTAGGTGCATGTAAAGTGGTAACTTAAGTTAAAGTTCAATGTTAGCATTAAACTGGCGATGATTTTCATGACTTTTAGACGTAAAAATGTAGGAAAACCACCACATATTTTTTGCTGTATTTAATGTTTCTTTTGGTCTTTCCAGATACCCTTATCGCGCGCATGACGAAGCAGAGTGTTGCCGATGTGGGAGGCCCATGGATTGAAGAAGAACAGCGGTGGGGTGGACCTGGTTCTGCTCACCTAAGACTCTCGTACAGGGTGACCTGTGCGGCCCATTACTATGGAACTGGCTGCGAAGTCCTCTGCAGGCCGAGGGATGATGCCTTCGGGCATTACACCTGTTCTCCTGCTGGAGAGATCGTGTGCAAAACTGGCTGGACTGGAGATTATTGCTCGAAACGTAAGTGTTTTAAAACCTTTTAGTCCCATAGTCAACAAGAAACCCTTACAGATTCGCCATGTTCGACCGTCCGTCCGTCCGTCCGTCCTTCTGTCCACAGCTTAAATAGCTCAGAGACTTAGTTCTAGAAAGCTGTAATTTGGCATGGATATACATATTAGTTACGCCGACTAAGTGGTAGTGGTATTTTTTTTAGGGTACCTCCGTACACGTAAAGTGGGGATGTTTTATTTTGTCTCGTCTACCCCATGTTATGGGGTGTCGTTGGATAAATAAATGATGAAAATATTGCGGGTTTTTGGAAAGAATTTCTCGATTAAGGGATCCATTTGTGGAATATTAAGCTTTAAAGTGCTCATTCGTGTTAGAGTCTAGTGTCTTCCTTAAACCTACGGGAGAACATGTTTTTCTTGGGATAAACTCATCCCAGCTACGGAGCCCCTCCTTGTGCTTGGTACGACACGCACTTGGCCGGTTTTTTGTATTCATCCTTTTGGGAGCTCCTGAAGTAGGAATATGGGCGTAATTAATTATGTTTGGTTTGGAGATCGCTGTATGTTGTTATAGGACAAATTGGAGCATTGCAGGGTCCTGCTGACCATAACGTCCTCTTGAAAAAACTCTATTCTCATTTTAATGGTGTTCATCGACAAAGAGAAGAATTTAAAGTGTGTGTCTTTTGTGTGCGAACTTTACCTGACAGACTGCCGATCGCGCTGCTTTCCTATATAAACATACCCAGTAATATAAAAACAAAGTTACCGAACAATAAACTAAAAATACCCTCTAGTAGATACAACGATAAAAATAGTCGAAAAAGAAATAGATTAGTAGGTAAGCCTAATTCTGTTCCAACCTGAATTTAAAACGAATCAGGCTGATTCACCTCTTCAAAATAAAGAGGCCTTGATTTTTGTGAATTAAAGATAAAATTGAGTACACCGTCATACATGGTGTCCTAAATTTCCAATATCCCAGTTTATTATATAGAGCGTCCCACAATTCACTCTTCCTCATTAAAGCGACGACAATTTTTAGCCTGACATCCTCTCATAAACATTATAATTGTGCCCGCCATAGAAACATTATAATGATGTAACATGAATTTGTGACACACCCTGTTTTGTAATAAAAATTGTACAAGACATCGCCAAGTTGGTATAAAAAAGGCGCACAGCATCTGTTGGGAATATCATTATTTATATCACTTGTGGCAAATCTGTATTTCTGCAACAGTATTTAGTGCTGTGCATACTACCTGCAATTTAGTTGTCATAAAAATTGAAACACCATTAAAGTTAAAATACATCTTTTATTTCGAAATAACATGACCAAAAGTCGTAAAACTAGACCTATTTGTTTAGCAATTAACGCTTTCAAATAAATATTATTATAGACTAAAACCGATTAAATTCTCAATAAGGCGGGAAATGTTAGTCTTTTCTAATGTCAGTTTTGACAGCTGTAAGCGACCTCCTTGTAAAGTTATTTTTTTTTTCTAATACTGCGATGCGAATAGTAATGGTACTAATTATCTTATAGCTCCGAAGTCGTAAATCGTATTTTTAAGTAGTCCCATATTACTTATTAGTGTATTCACATTATTTATAAGGTTATATCTACTTCCCGTGCCGTCGGCCGACCTCCAAGCAAACGACTCATAATTTTAATCACTTATTTTTTGTATCAAGACTCGACACTATAAAATTATATAAAGTATAGTTTCATAGTAATTACAGCTTAATATTATCATATTTAATGATGAAAATTTCTACGTACACAATTCATAACATATTTTTATGTGTATAATTGTTGAGATATTTTCCTGACGCTTGAGTTTTAATTAATTTTCTTGGTAATGGCACATTAAATTTCGTTACCGCGCGGCTAATTAACGTTTTGATTTGATTTTTTATAAGTTTCTGTCATTATCACAATAGACTCGTTAAATCAAATGTAAGTACCCATTCATTGGGATGTCAAGAACCTCGCTGAAAAGCTTAGGATTCATTGTTTTTTTTTTATTTTTATAAATCTAATTCACATTGATAAAAACTAACAATTCATATTATCTCATTATACTCTGATCTTAAATTTTAAACATCAAAAGATTAATTACTGAGATGAAGTTTATCTACGTTTCCATCAAAATAATTGCTACTTGGGCAGTAAATGTCAAACCAGTCTGCCGCTTAACGACGCTATAATTTTCTAATTGATTAAAATGACATCATAATTTTTAGTTTTCCAAATATCATTTGAATACAGTTGTAGATGGTAGAGAGGCGACAATATTAATATAGTGTAGTCTCCGTCATAGTTTATTGCTAGCGTGTGACCGTCCGCGTCGATGTTTGCGTTCCACAGCGCATGATGCGTTTGTAAACAAAACCAGCGGACGCACCGCTCACTCGAGTCGCCATCATCAATGTCCGCTCGCTTTTACCTATCGATCTTGTGCATTTCTAATAAAATACTAATATCACGTCATTACGACGTCCTGGCGTATGTTAAGCACATCGCGTCTCGTATTGTGAAACAAAGCTGTGCGTCTCGGCGAGATGCATTGTGGCCGGGCGGCGGGCGGATGTCGCGTCGCTCGCAATCTCGGCAGCCCCACCTGCCGCCGCGTTCCCACACTCCGGCGCCGCAAAAAACGCGCCAGACAGAGACGGCAGGCTCCTCTCTCTGTAGCGCGCCGTCCCGCTCCCCCGCCAGGGCTGTGCCCGCCCGACACAGCCTCCACGCGACTCCATAACCACGAAATTACAATTTTCTGGAAAAAGTAAACAAACGACTTCTCAACACGATCGATATCCAAAACATCCCAAAAACGCACCAACAAAAAATGCTTTTTTTTTTTTTTTTAAATCGAACGTGTGAAAGGAACAATAACAATATCGCGAACGTAAACGAGCGTACGTTACACAAATGCATTGCAATAAAAGTCTCGGCAACCCTATCAGCGGAGTTTGTATCGGCGATTACGAAAATGTAAAAGCGAGAGAAGCGGCCATAATGTAATGAAAACAACGCAGTAGGTTCGCGCACGCACACAGCCGCTCGCGGGCCGCTACACAGATGCCACGAACCGGGTCAAAAACACCTTTAAACGAGAACTGAACACCAATCGAAATAAACTCTGTACTTGACCGTGTCACGAAAGCTGGCTCACATCTGCCGAACGGTATCTCGCCTTCTGGGAAAGCTTAACAATCCCGAAAACGTATTTGCATGTCCCGGCGGCATTATCCTCCGTCCAGCTCTCCTGCTTAATAATAGGGTAAACATCGCGAGAGGAACCTTTATGGCCGCTTAATTTCGCCTAATTGTTAACGAGAGTAAAGTTCTCACGAATATTACCTTCTGTGTTGTATCGCGAATCCCACGCGCACTTAATTTCCGTTTGGGATAGAGCAGATGTAGGGATCAGTTAAATATTTGCTGAACACGTGTGCTAAGTGTCAGGGACGTCGTTTTTGTCGTGCTACCTGTCCTCGGCGAAGGCGGAGACCTTGGTCGCAGTGCGGCGCACGCTAGCCTTTCATTACAAATCGATACAGTTCATGTCCATTGATAATAATTAATAGGCTTGCAGGAGCGCCATAACATCCTCCCCGCGGCGTCTTCGTGGCCACTTGCGACCTAAATTGGTTTTGGAGTGTAATTTTTACTACCGTTTTACCTTAGTTCGAGGGTCAAGATAAGTTCGAGTGGTACTGGAGTGGCAACACGGTACACATACACCGGCACTCGAGCTCTTTGATCTGCCTCGCCAGGCGCGGCGGAGCGAGCGGCGCCTCACTTACTTTTTCTTCGTCTCTTATGTTCCTCATAAAGTTTTATTAATAATTCATTGTAATAGCCTACCGGAGGTCATGAGAAGCGATTGTTTTAAAACATTTTATTTTATTTGCGAAAGTGTGAAGCGGACGTGAAAGCGGATTATATTTTCAATTTTCTCAACAGTAAAAAAACAGCAGTCATGATAATAGAAGTTGATAGGTACCGCGTGAGTGAGCTAACCAATTCGCCGGAGTGAGGCTTAAGCCGATTTGCGCGCACTCCGAGCAAGTTTGGGGCTTTATGCTCGCTCGGCTGTGTTTAAACCTATAATAGTCTAGGGAGTGCGGCGGAAGGCTAATCTCTTTTATGCAGCTCCCGGCGTCTCTTTAAGCTCACAAAATAGCTACCCGACTCCGCGGTATAGTCGGAGCTTCGCTGAAATTGCTTCCTCGTCCAATTTAGAACCGGAATAAGCCAGTTTAAATTTGCATTTGGATAGGGAATGAAAGTTATGATCAAGATGGCGTCTAGTATTTTTCTAGCGAGTTAGGGGAATAGTAACGGTCGAGCGACGGTTAGGCTCCCCGCGCTATCTGCCCCCCTTTGTATTCGCTCCGATAACTTGCCCATGCGCACCCGACCGATACGACTCGCACCGCACTTCTTATTTCAAAACTATTTTTCTTAACATCGACCATACATTACCGCTTAGCTTTTTACAAAACAACTTTTTAACATGTCTGCGCCGCAATGAACTTCGACTGCTTCTAGTAAACGCAATACTTCAAATATGCCTCGCGAGGTGGAAACAGGGTAAAGTTCGAAACATAAATACAAAGTTAACGATGCGCACATACAGGCACATAACATTGTAGAAGTTTCTGGTGTAACAAGCTCTAAATATAATTAGAAATCCCAGAAGACACGACCCACAAGAGTAAAGTGCTCTTCCACGCGAAATTAAAGTGAAAATTTTAATTTAATGCAGGTTATAAAGTTCAGAGAGGATTTCGTTGTAGTAACGAGTTGGTGCGAGTGAAGATAAATAGTGTGTGCGCGCGACCTCGCCCCCGGCCGGGACGCTCGAACCTCTCTCTTTGTTGCACTCGCGTGTCCTTTACTGCAAACTGCACAAGATTCCAGCGTTAATGCGAGATACCGCGCGGGAATCGAATATCATCCCGATGATTAAACGCTCCTGCTTCCTCTACAATTAAAGAAATCCATTAGTGCGCTGCTCGCTCCATTGTGCGCGCTTTGTCTTTGTGACGCTAACGAATGTATTCTTTTTGTTACAGCGCGGTGCTTGCCCGGCTGCGACGCGGAGCACGGCCACTGCCTCAAGCCCGACGAATGCATGTGAGTATCCACTTCACACCTTTGTGCTAAACGCTTCACGTTACCTCCCTCCGTGTCTACATCATTCATTCTCCTCATTGTTCCCTTAGAGAAGAAAGACATGCTTTTGTCGCTTGTTATCACGTCCTATTGTGTACTAACGAATGTTGTCGTTTAATTCCAGTTGTCATTCGGGCTGGGTGGGCGAGCTGTGCGACCAGTGCGAGCGGCACCCGGGCTGCGTGCACGGCACGTGCTCGCGGCCCTGGGACTGCATCTGCGAGGAGGGCTGGGGCGGCCTGTTCTGCAACCAGGACCTCAACTACTGCACCAACCATCGGCCGTGTCGCAACGGCGGAACGTGTCACAACACCGGCCAGGGCAGCTACACGTGCATGTGCCCGCCCGAGTACACCGGGCCGGACTGCGAGAAGTCGCTGCACTCGTGCGCCGTGCGGCCGTGCCTGAACGGTGGCGCCTGCGTGCCGGACGAGGGCGGCGAGCTGGCGTGCGCGTGTCCGCAGGGCTACGAGGGCGCGCGCTGCGAGACGCGCCGCCTCACGTGCCGCGACCAGCCGTGCCGCCACGGCGGCGTGTGCGAGCCGCGCGGCGCCGGCTACGTGTGCGTGTGTCCCGTGGGTTACGCCGGCCCGGACTGCGCGCTCGAGGCCGACCCCTGCGCCGCCAGCCCGTGCCGCAACGCCGCCACCTGCATGCGAGCCGGCGACGGCTTCAAGTGCACCTGCAGACCTGGCTTCAGAGGAAACCGATGCGAAATCGACATTGACGACTGCGCTGGCATCATGTGTGAACACGGCGGCACCTGCGTCGACCTCGTCAACGGACAGCGCTGCCAGTGCGCGCCCGGCTTCGTGGGCCCGAGATGCGAGACCCGAGTAGACCTATGCCTTGCAAAACCCTGCGCGAACGGCGGCGAATGTTTGATCCTCGACAACGATTACGAGTGCCGGTGTCGGCCCGGGTTCGCCGGCAAAGACTGCAGCATTGACATCGACGAGTGTTCGTCCGCGCCGTGCCGGAACGGAGGGTCGTGTCGAGATCGGGTGGATGGGTATCACTGCTCGTGTTTACCGGGTTGGGGGGGTAAATCGTGTACGGTCTCTTTGGCTGAATTAGTATCGAAGCAAGCGGGGGGTCATTTACGGAGAGTGGGAGATGAGATGTCAGAGGAGTCACTGTCGGGGCAGCAGGTGGCGTGGATCGCGAGCGTGACGGCCGTGGTCCCGCTGGTGGCGCTGGCGGCCGTGCTGGGCATCGTGTGCGTGCGCCGGCGCCGCGCGCGCGCGCAGCACGCGGCCGACGCGGAGGCGCGCGCGCAGAACGCGGCCAACGCGGGCGGCCACGTGATCCGCAACACGTGGGGCAAGTGCGAGGCGCCCGTGGCGGAGTGCCAGAACGCGCACAACGCGGCGGCCGAAGAGTGCAAGCGCAAGACGCTCAACACGGAGAGCGCGCGCCTGCTCGCCGCGCTCGACCCGCGGCTCTCGCGGCTCTCCGCGGACTCCGCCTACTGCGCTAATAGGTCAGTATTGATGACTATTTCACTCGAGTACAGTAACCAAAAGTTTTGATTTTGTCACCACCTATTGGTGATCGCAATTCTTCTCAGTGATAATTCTCATACAATACCTTGTTCAAAATAACCATCACTTTAAGACTTAAGACCTCATACATAACACCTTCATCCAGGGATTAAAAAGGTTCTGAAAATGCCGGTAAAGAACCGGTATTTAGTGGTTCCGTTACTAGAATCCGAACCGGAACAGGTACCTAAATTGGAACCTTTATTTTACCGGTTCTTCTCCAAAGCGATTCCGAACAAGTTCATACGATGCCGCTCAGGGCAGGACGAAGCTTTGTACGATAGCGGCGAGGTACGGGCGGCCGCCGGCGGGTGAAGAGGTGGGAGTTTTTGTGAGAGGGGCCATATTTGCTTTGGTAGATCATCATTCGTTGCGTAACCAACGCGAGCGCCACTGTATTTGTTTGATTACTATTCATACCACAAATAATAATTACTGACAATATTTGCTGACACTGTACAGTACAGACTTCCACTCGCCAATATTTCGAAGGCGAACTGAAAGAAAAGATACGCCAGACACGCGTCAAACTTAACCCTTCTTTCGTAGAGAAGCTTTAAATCGGATGGTACGGAACCGGTATATTGGAACCAGAACCAAACCGGAACCGTACCGAAAAGAAGAACCTTTTTAAGAACCGAAATGAAGAACCCTCTTCTTCCCTTCAACAATATAATTTAACATGACATTTTCTATTGTTACAGCGATACATCGCTAGTAAAGCGAGCGCTAGAAGGCGGAGGGGTGTACGTGTTAGACGACCATTGCTTGCCGCCGACGTACGCGACACAAGTGTAGTGATACTAATGCGTCAATGGACAACACTAACTTATTTATTCACAACGGACGCTCGTGCGAAACAGGCTGTGCGCCGCTTGTAAATATAGCGTAAAGTGTAAAGTGACCCTGTATAAACGGCTAGTTATAAGCGTTCCGAAGTATTTATTTAAGTGAGCGATCTGTACACGCCCCTGTAAATAGTATTGGCGGGACGGATCGCGTTTTTTCCGCCCCTGATCGGTGAGCGTCGTGGCGACAGTGGCGCCGCCGCGAGGACCGCGCGCGCCGAGGGGCCGGTGGACTCGTCCACGTCGCGATCTCTGTACGCTTGGGGCTACGGACACTTTGTCAGGAATGTAAACGAATAATCAAAAATTCTAAATTCGAATTTTCTCCAAAACTATTTTTTTTGTATAAACTTTTTTCTAAGCGTCGGTTAGTTTCTCAACCTCTATGGTATTTGAACTCCTTTTAGTTAGTTTACTTTGTTTACAAAATGTTCTAGCCTCAAGTATAGGTAACGTGTGCTGCGTCCCGTAGCTCGGTCCGCTGCGCGACGCGGCATCATGACGCGGCATTGCACAACTCACGCTTGACCAAACTACTGACGCCAAGAAACAAAAAGATCCTACTATGCCAGTTACTATACAGTTGAGGGGCGAGTGTGCGAGTGCAGTGGCGCCTCATGAACACAAACACCACTAACACTATCCCTTTAGACTCGCACCAGTATAGAAGCCAAACCGTGCGTAAAATAAGATTAGACTAATTTATAAAAATAAAAAATAAAACGCGAATGATGCGTTCATCAGTTTTACATTGATTTATATTTTGTGATTGACTAATTGTTGTCATTTGTTCCTATGATTATGATAGTGAATTGCTACCCAAGAAAAATCTTGTTCAGGTTTTCTTGAAAATCGACGTAGATTTTTTCTCTCTTTCTCCTAACTTCCGTACTCGGGATGTAAATCAGTTAGCACGATAATTTAACGTTCCTGAGACTGTGAATGCCATTTCTACAACCTGTATGCGCGTGCGCATGCAGGTCGTACAAGTCGCGCTCGCACCACAAAATTATTCACGCACGTAATTAGTCCATAGGTTAAAATTAACTTCAGTACTTATAGAAACAAATTGTCGAAACCTAAGTCATTGTGTATAAAAACATAAGTATTAGTGTTGTAAGTATATTCTCCATTACTTATAAGAGTACTGAGACAATATAAGTGTCATCAGGCAACATAGGACACGATAACTCTGCTTGTTTTAACTTATTTATTTTAATAGGTACAGTTCTCGAGATATGTTGTGTTTAGATTCGCAACTTGACTCGCCACACAATGTGTCAGCACGTTGTGTGGAGCGTCGACCACGAATCGTCTTTATGAAATAATTTATGTTAAATTACATTTTTATAAAGTCCGTGTAGATATTATGCGGTAAGTGATAGGTCCCTCTTATGTTGCCTTTTGTACTCGAACCTAGATTAAAAAAGGTTAAATCGACAAAATTGTAAAAATATGAATAGACTGATGATCAATAATAATTCTCTTGTATTTAATTTTTTAAGATGACAAATAAGTTTAAATTATGAGGAAATAAAGAACATCCAAATGTACTAAAAATAGAATCATAATTTTTGTACTTAATTGATCACAGTGAACCTTTCATTTTTCTTTTTGAGAATTTCGTAATGATAATATGTCAAAATTGTGACTTCCATTCCGAACAATAAAATGACAGTATTTTTAATTTATTTATTACAACCGTATCATTATAATTATTGTGAATTTCTTTAATTTTTATTAACAAAATCATTGTTTAATTATTTTTTGAACTTAAGTTTACAATTGACTGATGTAAATTGACTTATTGATATTTTCGACACATTTTTATTAAATCATGAATGTATTTGTGCCTGTATGTGTGAGTATACTGAAAGATAAAATTTCAAATCATTCCATTTCTTAGCTAAGTAACCTTTATCTATAAATCTTATGTTTAATTTCTCTATTTTCTTATTATTGTTTATTTTGCATGTGAAACCGGTGATTGTCATAATTGTTCTGCATTTCGTCCATATGGACAAAGTACAATTATCTGTTATCTATCTTAGTATAATATTATTACCTTTTGGTATATTCACATAGGTTAATGTTTCAAAAGAAAAATGAAAGTAATCTTAATGTGAATGAGCTGTAACCGATAATTCCATAAATAGATCCTACAGAACAAAAGTCATATTGTATTGCTTATGCGGTGATAAGTTTGCCAGCGAGTGTTTGTGACGAAGTGTAAGTATTGCAGTGGATGCAAACGAGAAATAAAATGTTAATAATAAACAATTGTTTACAAAATATTAAAACGGAAATTTTATTTTTATCATCAACCCTATGCGTGCAGCAGAATGCGCATCGAACACAGCGTTGAATTCAAATTATTTGTTTAGGATACTTAACAAAAGATATACATAATACAAATTATACAACTATTAGGGGCTATCTACACTTCGTATACAGGCCTTCCGACTAGGTTTTGGTCTGCCAGAGATGCGGTGGGGCAATAATCAATACCAAGACAGGCGCAGAGGGTGACTGGTGAATTCCGTCCCGTCACCCGTTGCGCAAGGGCGGATCCAGCCAGGAGTCGAGTCAGGGTCGGTCACATAGTTGAGGATCAGTCGGGACAGGCTTCATTCAGCGGCGGACTAAGCCTGGTGGGGGCACGAGGCGGCTAAACTACTTGAGCCCCCCGGTCTTCTCTGTGTAGGTATTTCTAGTAAAATTTTGCATTAATTATTTTATTTTTATTAATTACAAGCTGACCCGACAGACGTCCTGTCTTAACTATGAATGTCATATGTCGTTTAGTTTTAGTTTTGGCTATTGACTAAAACTAAAACTATCGACTCATTTAACAACCGATCAATCTGTGTTAAACGATATTTGCAGCGCGCATTCTCTCAATCGCTGACAGTTATTTCAAACAACAACAGTTATGTAAAATTAATATTGGCGCTATGTTTTCTTAAATTTTGTAACGTTCCGATCAACTTCCTTATTTTTTTATTTCCTATGATCCTTCTCCTGACAAATACGAATACAACAAAAAAAAAAAATAAGTGAAATCGGTCCAGCGGTTCACGCGTGATGGCGTGACCAAGGGAAATAGGGATTCATTTTTATATATATAAATACCTAATGTGCGTAATTATAAGTATGTACCTACACCATGGGCCTCGCACCCGGTAGGAATCTTTTTTCCAGGGAGGTGCATTTTCATCTCAAGGAGTCCAAGAGCGAGCGATGCCTGCGCTTTAGGGCTTCCACAAACAGACGCGACGCGACAGCACGACACAAAGGCGCCGCTCGGCGCGCGGCAAGCGGTGCCTTTGTGTCACGCTATCGCGTCGCGCCGGTGTGTACAAGCCTTTATGCAGAAAATTTGAGAGTGGAAGAACATAAGCGAGTTCGAAAATTTATGTGCGTGTGAACCAAGGGACCACGCTCGGAATTCGCAAAATAAAAATCCTAGGATTTTGTAGTAGACTTAAAACAATATCTACTCGTACAACGAATCTGGGAATATGTAAACAAATATATTATATGCCTTTAGTGTGGTCCCTCAGTTCTCACCCACTAAATAACAGATGACAAAGCATTAAAGATTTTAATTATATAATTATTAAACTGTGGTCCCTCGGGATCCTGCCGTTTTGCCGAAAAGATTTTGCCAAAATTTCACTACCCAAACAAATTTTAGCAACCTTTTTTTATACCAATGCACTGTTTGGAATGATTTTAGTACGCACATTTTCATTTGGTCAAATTTTTACTTGGTAGATTATTACCAAGGATAATGTCATTAAGGCATTTGGTCTTTAATCAAATGATTTATTACAGCAAACAATCTTTAGACAATAAAAGTTTGGTCTAATGTTCTTTTTATGACAAAAATAAGTTGTTTTGGGAATTATAAAAAAAATGCAATTTTATTTTAATATAATCATTTATTCAAGGGTAAAAAACCAAGGGTGGGATAGGATGCAAGAGCGAGCGAAGCGAGCTCGGGACTTAGGGCACCCCGACTCGGACAGGTTAGGTTAGAAGGGGATGGCGGGGTCTGAAAGACCCCGCCATCCCTTTCGTGGTTATTTTTTTTTTAAACCACCCAGAAGTAGGAGCCCCGCTTGGCGGGGCACCGTCGTCTAAGTCTTATAATAGAAATGGTAAGTTTGAAATTGACAACACCAAATATTTGGCTTATTTAATTTTGCGTAAAATATGTTATACCAACTGAAATATTTGACTAGATAAAAAATGGTAAAAGTACTAGTTGGTGAACAAGTTATTGTTCAAACGTTCACTTGCCAAACATAGGTTTTCGTAACAATTATTTGTAAAGAGATTTTTTGGTAAGTAATAATTTGGCAAATGAAATTATGCGAAAATTTGTTTGGGAAGTGATAATTTGGCAATTTCTTTTCGGTAAAACAAGGGAGACCCGTGGTCCCTCAGTCCACACCACACAATAAAGATAAATATTTTAGTGAATATTACTGAATTAAATATCTAAATAAAACCGTTCTTTTCTAAATAAAGTTTTATTAAAAGTCGAAGTATTAAATTTTTTATTTTTTTTTCTATGAAACTAATATGAAAAATCCGATTATCTCTGAAACTGCAAGGAAAACCGTTATATACTTACAGATGGCTAAAGAACCTAACTAACTAGAATCAATTCTATTTTTTTGTAAATTTTGACGTTCAAATGTGCCTTCTAAGTACCTATTTGAAATAAATTATTTGACTTTGAACTAACCTAATTATAATTTATGATTTTTTGACATACTCCATAAAAAGGTTACTGTTGCAGATTTTTTTGCTTTTAATCATCCAAAATTTTCATTTCAAACTCAAAACTCAAACTCAAAGCATTTATTTCAAATAAACCAATTACAGGCACTTTTGAATTGTCAAGGGGTCGGTCAGTCAAAGATGAAGCTAGTTGCCATTCCAAAGCGTAGTAGGTACCTATGGAGAAGACCGGGCAAGAAATTCCATGCCACGCTCTTTTAAATCAAAATATGAATATTTATTTTTAAATATTAAAATGTTTAAAAACACGTAATAATTTTGACATAGTATTATGCCAGTATCCTCGAAGGAGTAGGCAGGGCTATATAATACACCTAAACTTCGCCAATTATGATTGAGCCAAATATTTATCAAGAAAATTGTTTAACGCTAAAATATGTCATAAAACAAGTCATTTCATGCAATTACCAAACTTTGCACACAGTTGAACTAGTAAATAACAATTTAGTCTTCTAATGAGTCTGAATGAGTGATTTGCAATATCGTACAACGTTACCAACTATGGATTACATTAATCTCTTTTTGGTAAGTAAGCTAATTAGTTAATAAGTTATGTTATGAGTTCTAAGAAATGTTTTCGATCATTTTAATGTTTCACTAGCACATCTTTTACAACTGTCTAATGAGGGTAGTTAACTACTACTACTATCCAAAAATTTACCTGATTATTGATTATTATTATGAAATTGAAGTTATTTTTCACGTCTTTTAGTGTTTTTTTTGGAAGTCGGTTGTTTTTTTGTAAAAAAGTTTTTATTTTTCACTTTTTAGTTGCGGTACCTACCCCACACAAATTTGTATACCACTACTTGGTGTGTAAATAACAGTGACAGGAAATTATTAACACATCATCCATATAAACTAAGTGGAAAAAATATGCAGTATTAAGGATAACTCCAAAACTACTGGTCAGACCTTGATCAAATTTAAATGGGACCACATGTGAAGCACCAGCTATCAAATAAAAAAAGAATCATCCAAATCGGTTCACCCAGAAAAAAGTTCTGAGCAAGCAAACATAAAAAAAAAAAAAACATACAGACAAATTGAGAACCTCCTCCTTTTTGTGAAGTCGGTTAAAAAATATGAATGTAAAAAAAAAGCTAATACTATAATAATAATAATAATATAATAATAATAATGGTTTATTTATAAAAAGGGCACATTTACAATAAGTTTCTTAACAATTAAAATAGAACACAATTGCTTATTTGCCTGAACTAGGTTGAACCTGTGCTTCAGGCTAGGAAGTGCATAAATACTTAATGTAATAAATTAACAATGAGTATAAAGTGAAAACTAAATCTAATTTAGGTACTATGACTTCGCAGTTTAAATTATGATGATACAGAGTTACTTTTGCAACGCGTGAGTTAATAATAAATATTATTAGAGTGATGCTATTTGCTTATTTTGTCACTCATATAGGTACACTCAAAATCTCTCTCTCTCTCTCTCACACACACACACACACACACTCACACACAAACACTCACGCACAAACACACGTAAAAATGGATGGTAATTTTTTGTATTATTTTTTCCTTTATTTCTTTACTCACCCGTTTGTACGCGTACGTTTATAATGTATTTATTTATAACTAATGATGATCGACGTACAACAATAAAAGGGTTAAAATTTTGCTTCATAATTTAGTTTATTCAAAACTGTGTAACCGCTAACATAACATCTTTGTTCTGTGACTGTAAAATATTAAAATGGAAAGTTTAATTTATACCATTTTAGACTTGTTTGTTGTTCTAAAAGTGAGAGTACTTTTTTTGATCATGAGGTATTGTTTGGCGCAGTTATATCCCGCCTAGGCGATTGCCTTTGTATCGAAGTTCGAGTAGGTAACTCTAAAAGAATTTTGTCGGAGATTCGCACGAGGTGCATCGAAGAGGTGGCAGAAATTCCACCGAATCATTAATACATACATACATACATTAAAACAGTACGAAAAATGGCTGCAAGCAAATATCGATTTGCCAAGTTGCGTACAAACAAATTTAGTCACTCAAGAACCAACCAATGTGTTGACGAGAGACCAAGAGCACACTCAGTCTCCCCAAAACCGTAGATAATACTCCGCTGGAACTATGAAAAAGAGGTCTCAAAACCATTCGAAAATCTGGGAAGCAAACAGAAAAAGAGAAGATCTGATGATCATAAATGATCATAAAGGTGAAGATCCGAGTGAATTGGCCTATACTGCTGCAGCACGTTTAAAAAAAGATGGTCGTGAGGATATCGCATCTGTTAAATTTAAAAAAGCCGGAAAAATTAAAGAAATGCTTAGGAAACCAGTGGAAACTGTTATATTTACACCAGAAAAAGCGCTTGGGTTATTTCTATCTCTAAAACTGTCAAAGTGGCAATACATCACATTGCGAGAGACGGCCATTCTGGAAGGTGCTAAGGATATTTATCCATCCTACTATAAAGTGCAATAAACCCAAGCTTAAAGGCTCTCCTCTGAAGCAATCAGTGTCAGTGACGGATTCATCGGCTAGGATTACACTCCAAGCTTTACTCGACATCACAGTGAAATTCCTAGCGATGTGAAAATAAGCATTTAAAACTGATATCCAAGTGGGGATTTGATGGTGCCTCAAACTAAAGCGGATACAATCAGAAAATAGAGAGCGAGCAAGACTATTCAAGCATTTTCTTGACCTCCTTGCTACCACTAAAAGTGACTGATGGAGACAATACTTTATGGACGAACCAAAAACCATACTCAGCTTTGTATTGTCGTCCAGTACAGTTTACTCTTGTGAAGGAGAGCGAAGCAGTCGTCATTGATCACAAAAGACAAATGGATGATGAAATTAAGGCTCTTACTTCCGCAGAGTGCAATATTAGAAACAGGGTGAATCATCAACTAATGATGACAATGATCGATGCTAAAGTCTGCACGTACCTCTTCAAAGCCAGATCAAATTCATCGTGCTATCTGATAAATAAATGATAAATGATAAATGAATGATAAATGATTTTATTTCTGTAAATAGGTTTGTACAAACACTTTTACACGTCAATGATATTTTAAAACTAGATGAGGTCGGCGTTTTCTATCTGACTACTCTGAGAAGAAAGGCCGAAACAAACTCAGAGGTCACAGTCTCTTTTAAAGTCCAGACATAATCTTGGTCAGATCATGTGAAGACCATGTAGATTTGTCTGAAATGGTATTTTGAAGAAAAAAACCACACAGATTGAGTGGACATGTCCAGTCAGTGCACGCATTTGTCAGTAATCGTGCAGCTCAACTCAGAACTTAAGGAGCTCAACGATTCAACGAACAATACCAAAGAAAGGACATTTGGGTAGGCCACAAAAATTACTCAAACTGCCAGACTAAGATAAAACTACCTGAAAGGAAAAAAAAAAGCAACAATGACCCACATAGTCTTCACATTCACAATATTAAAATGAATATCATGTATTTAATCTAGCCTCCATGCTACTCACATTCACAGACAGGTTTCTCTTTAAATGTCATCAAAAAAATCTTAATATGTTATGTCATGTAATTCAATAAAAATGACATTATTAATTCCAAAACACATAATCACAGTATAAAATGGATTGTTGCTTGGGGGTACATTGAAGTAGCTTAATTAATCCCAAGCCTTTTTGTCATCCAAGTAATCGTTAACTTTATAGAAACCTTTTTGACAGAGTTTCTGTTTAATAAATGATTTAAATTTATTGAGGCTCAGTTCTTTAACAAGACTTGGTTGTTTGTTGTAAAAACGTATACTTTGGCACTTAAATGAATTACTAATTTTTTGGAGCCTAGTGCCCTAGAGCCTACTTTCTATGTTTAGCAAAACCGACAGAAATTAACCGTTTGGATGCTGTAACATCAAAGGCTGTGTCTTCTGACATATACGAATTTGGGATGTCATCTCTACACGCCCGTATAAATTGTATGGAATGCCTGTTACATATTTCGTACAGATTTGATTTCAAAGAGTGGGCAGCGAGAGGAAATTAGCACAACGAAATTTTTAAAAGAAGAAAAAAGATTATCCAGGAAAAAATTAAAGATGAAGCTCAATCTTTTGATTGATATCGTGAAACAAGGCTCGGGAAATACTAATGAGACGGGAATACTGCAAGGAAGTTTTTGGAGTTTCCCAATAAAACTGCAGCCATTACCGGGTTGGATGAAGAAATTATAAGTGATTCGCAAGCAATAACATCTGATGAGAAAAAAGATGTCATCAAATTTAAAGATTATGCCCGCAAAACAGCAGAGAAGTACGTGGAATTATATGACTGGTATTACATGTCATCAACCGTCCATAAGTTACTGATACACGGGGCAGACATAATCGACAAGAATAATATTGTACCGATTGGAAGTCTCTCGGAAGAATCGGGAAGAAGCAACAGAGTCTCGCAACAAAGATTTTAGGAGGTTCCAGGAACATCATTCGCGGAAAAAGAGCTGGCAAGATTCTAAATCAGCATGTCCTTAATATGCTTGTTGATTCTTCGGATCCTTTCATAAGTGCACAAAGGCCCAATTAGACGCCAAGAAAAGGCAGAATTCGATTTAATAATAATAATAATAATAATTTAATTCAGAAAATAAATTCCATATAAAGTTGTTAGTAAAGCTTAAAACTATGTTAGTAATTTATACCTACTTATAAAAATAATACTATTTATTTTACATTAAAAAGGGCACCACCAGAACTGTGGACCTTATTCCAGTGCCCCACAATAGGACACTCAACCCTTTCTGTTATGGTGTTTAGAAGGCCGTTGGTGCTGCCCCGTACACGACGCATCAGGGAGGCCACTCTATTGCGCACTATTGCTCTAAAGCAGTCGGTGTTGGCGTCCGCAAACATCCCCGATGCACTATAGTAACGTGGCAACCCCATCAGCATCCTAAACCCATTATTGTAGAGGATCCGCAGGGCATTGAAAGCCTTCTGCGTATAGCGGACCCACAGGCTGCAGGTGTACAATCAGTTTCCGAGAAAAAAAGTTAAGTAACAGAAACAATACTTTTAACCTCTGTTTTATGTAAATTATCGCTAAAAAGAATAAGTCACCGTTTTTTATTTATTTAAATCTTTACTTTTTTATATATAGGTAACTACTTAATATTTGAGTAAATAACATGCCTTAAAACGGTTCTTAACTTTGACACTAAAAGAAACAGTTTAATGATTTAAAATAAATCTGCTGCATTAACCGCTTTAGGGAGTACGTATGTCAAAAAATCATAAATAGGTAATAATTAGTTCTTTAACCATCTGTATGGATATTACGGTTTTCGTTGCAGTTTCAGAGATACAAAATAAATATACCAACGTAATTATTAGTTAAAACCTCTTTGTTTTATCGGATTCGCACAGGTAATAAAAGCGATTGGGGAGTCACCCTCGTGACCTGAATGCTATAGGTACCTGGCGAAGTATATTATTATACCATGTGCTTGACTAGATAACTCTGTATTAATAACGCGTATTTAATTTACAATTTCTCTCTCTCTCTCCGTCTTTTACTATTATGTTTCTACGAGTGCGTGTGCGTGCGAGTATCGCGTAACGAACTTCGTTCCTGACGGGAGTCCCCCGACCGCAATTTTTTTTTAAATGATTTTAACAGATGTTATCATATTGTAAAAGTAGCAGCAGTATTCTGTTTCTGTTCTTGTATTTCGCTGGCAAAATGGCATTATCGACGAATGGCAGCTACCTACAATGAAGCATTAGAACACATAAACACATACATATTTACTTACATGCTCTTTGAAAAGGTTTCGTAGCCTTTTGTATGAGACACTTGAACTATTGGACAATTTAACTTTTTGTTGTTGTTTTCAAATACTGTTTCTGTTTTTTTTTAATTAATAATATTAGTGTAGGTCATGCATAAACAGTTCACCTCCTAGTGACTTTAAGGTTTTATTTATATTTTAAGGTTTTTTTGTATAAAGTAATCTGTGAACAGCGCTGTGGGCTACATTATTAATTAAGTTATATACGTTTTTCTGTACGTTATATGCATAATGTAGCTGTTTGTTGTTCCTATTTAATAAAATAAATATTATATTTTTTGCACACTGGTACTTCAAAGGTAGAAAGCATTTTCACACACCTATGCTAGATAAGCTCCTAACAAGTCTATTCATAGAAACCGGACAAGTACGAGTTGAAGCCACGTGGAGAGCGTTCCATACGATAAATATGTTACCCACCAAAAACATTTAATGTAAAGTAGGTTGCCAAGACTTACATAACGATTTACTGTTAAAAAGTTATCAGATCTAATGTATAGTCAAGCCAAAAGCTAATGTAGAGTTGAAGTTTGGTATGCAGGCTCACTGCATACAAAACTTCAGCTTTCTAGGACTTCGGGAAGTACCCTAGAGCTTTTGATTAGCGAGTGCGTGAGTCAGTCGGTGACGAAATCGACGTACTTTAGGTAGGTATTAATACAATTCAAAGCTTGCTAACTACATTTTATCCTGAAAATTTGAGCTCTCCAGCATTATCCAGGCCGAAACTATAAGGGTATGAAAATATGACGAAACGCTTCAAGAATAGGTAGGTAAGGCTCCTGCTTTTTGTTTTTGGCCCGTCTTAGCGATGGTACTACCGTGGCCCCAGATCCCAAGAACCAACTTAACATTCCCATACATTCCAACTGCAATTGTAAGATTTACCATATTATTTTAAGACCCTAGACCTCTTATAGGTTTTCCTGTAATCTGTAAGTAAAGCTAACTAAAACTAAATCCAGAATTTAAAAAAAAAATTAGGCTCAGTAGTTTCGGAGATAAGCTGGGGGGGGGGGGGGGAATGGTCATTTTTCATATTTTTTTAAATAACTTCAGTTTATTTTAAAATCATACAAAAATATATTTGAGACCCTCACAATAAACTATTTCATTTGATATGTCACACGGTACAGTTTGCTGTTTTTAATTTTCTAGTTTGCCCCCATAACCTTATTTATTTACGTTATACGCGTCCGTGTTTGGGTCACAGAAATTCATGTGTACCAAATTTCAACTTTAGTCTTGTGATTCGGAGCAAATTGGTTCCTCCGAAATGCATAGGAAGTTTTTTTTTTTGCGATTTCTGGCGTTACTAATACTCAAACCTCAGTTGGTCCGATAGTTTTCTGATCCGAATAATTATGTAACAGGACCGATTGGGCGCAAAGAAATTTTGTTAGCAATTTTTTCAAAAAAAAAAAAAGGGCTAGGACAGTCACCTAAGACCGTTTTCCTGTAGTTACAAGGGTTAAGGTACCTACCCTTTCTGCTCATCTCAGAAATCCATTCTGTATATATTTTACCGGCAGCCTGTGCCGAACCATACCGATCAGTGTAGCAGGCCTGTCATCATTCCAGTGCGAAAATGAGACGCTAATAAGGCTGTTTCCACCAGAGAAGAGCGAGGATGCGTAGCGAAGGATGTGTGTGAAACCATCCAACAACATCGCTTGGTTTTCATAGCTTGAGCTGTTATTGGTTACGCACATTCCTCGCTACGCATTCTCGCTCTGGTAGAAACGCACCCTTATACAGGGATGACAGGACGCGTAAAGGACGTACAGCACAATCCCTATTTCGCACCGTACTTAGCAGCAGATATTGCTTTACTTTCGTCTCTTAGGGCGAGTTTCACCAATGAAACTGAACGCGATCAGCCCATCTAAACCGCGTTCAAGAGCTGCCAGTGACAATATTCCACAACAATGATGACACTGACTAGCTCTTGAACGCGGTTTAGATAATGTTGATAATTAGTTAATAAACAATAATCTGTGGTGTGTTCTGTTTCTGACAATGCGTCTTCAATACAATAAAAGACAAAATACGGTACAGCCTTATTTATTATTTGGTTATTAGTAACAAATATACTATTTACAAAATACATATTAGCCTACCAAGTAGAACTGTCTTAAAGATGTATGAATTAAATCTTATGTTGTTACATCTTTTATACCTAAATATAGGTAATTAGCAATTTCGTCAATGTTGTTACTTTCACTTAAAGTATGGGCAAATACTTAGAACACTCAACTTTTTAATAAAATAAAATGGATTCAGACTGAATGTTAATAGTCTTATATGAAAAAAAATTATACATCTTTTTTAAAACAATTAATCACAATAAATTAAATTCAAATTGCAGTCACTTTTTCGGTAGAATTTTCTACTTACATATAAATAAGTATCTATTTGCCCACTAGCCCATAAAGCGACCTTAATTAACCCTATAGACAATGACATCTATCTATCACTCGTGTGAGACAAAAACATATCAACACGGTGCGCATTAAAAATCTTATATTACACCATCGTGACTTCAACAAAGCGTGAGCTAGAACCTAAGAGCTTAAATCAAGAGTCGAAAATTGTACTTTTCTGAATATTTCTAGTTAAACGTCAATTAAAGTCGTATACATTAATTTTCTACTAGTATGGACATAAGACAATGCACATCGGATTTACACCAGAGAAAGATTTTAGATAGAAAGCTACAGGTAGTGAAATCTAGCTCGCATTGAATATCGATCCTAATGGCGAAAATATTTGAAGAAATAGTCACTATCATTGAGGTCACGAACTCATTTAAAATATAGACAAATAAACTTATGTAGCTTAAAAGTAAACTAGGTGCCCTAGTCGCCACTACGCGGCGAGCGGTCCCGGTCTGTACTCGCGCGGTCTTGCGCATCGCCGTTCTGTCGGGGCGACGCAGAGCGGGACCGGGAGCCGGAGCGGTCGCGCGAAGCGGAGCGATCGCGGGAACCAGACCGAGAGCGCGAGCGGGAGCGAGAACGAGACTTGGTTGGACGACGTTCTTCTTCACGCTTCGGTGACGCTTCCTTGCTGCGAGATCGAGACCTTTCCCTGTTAATTTAAGATTTAGGTTACAAATTTATTATGGCAGTAAATAACAATTGGTTTCTTTTTTTTCATTAAGTATTGTTGCAAGAACATAGTGAATATTGTTCAAAATGTTGTGTTAGTTGTGCAATAAATTACAGAATAATTAATTGATTAGTATAAATAAAGTTAGTAAGTAATATTATTTACACTGAATGATATAAATGGATTTTTAAATATGTCAAAGATACAATAATGATACATTTTTCATAGTTTAGTGTAGTTTTAGTTACAGCATGAAAATTTTAATAATAAATAACAATGAATGGTTACCAAACCTACGGCGATCGGAAAATATGAAACATAAAATGAAAAATGCAATGACTAAATTGAGTGTTAGTAAACATCAAACGCTCACCTTGGAACGGCTTCTCTTCGTGATGCGGGAAAACATGGATCGAGTTAATAATGTATTTGTAATGTGCAATCAATATTAATAACATTGGATGAATTTTGTTAATTGTGTTGCCAATGGGTTTGGTTTGTGAACTGAATCTGACAATAATGCTTCATTTATTTTGTGTGAGATTATATTTCGAACAGAGAACAGTTATTGTGAAAGGTAAAATGATTAAAGTAACTAGCACAGCATTACAACGTGCCCTATGCAAATCACGACGCCTGCATTTTGTAAGCTACGTTGAGATGGTTTTTACTGTAAAATTTACGAAACCACCGTGATTTTCATAGAGTACATCGACTAAGAAAAATAACCTCACAGAATTCGCACAACCGTCAGACTAAACGATTGAGAGCACACAGTGAGACTTACTTGGAGATAGCTTTCGGCGATCTGGATTTAGACCTGGAGGCCGACTTGTCTCCATTCCTCTCAGCAGACTTGCGCGGTGAGCCCGAGCGGCGTTCCGAGCGGCGCTCAGATCTACGCGAGGCCGAGTGACGGTCCGATCTACGGGACGCCGAGCGAGACCGCGACTTCGAATGACTGCGATCCCTAATCGACGCCGATTTCGAACGCCAAAAATGGTAGTAATAGCGAGTTTAGTTAACGTCTACTACTAAATGGTCGGGTTCAGAATATTGTAACTGCCAAAACGCAACACAAGCGAATTTCCTACTAATCAACAGATCATCGTGATTTTCGGCAACAGGAGGGTTTATGGGCCGGAGATTGACATAGGCTACTTTTGTTCGCGCGGATCACGCGGACGAAGTCGCGGGCAAAGACTAACTAGCTATCTTTTTGTGGTAAGGTTTTGGCATACAATTGTTTTTTTAATGTATAAGAACACACATTAACGTGACGCAAGTACATAAAAGTTTGTTGCATCACGTTTATGATTATAAAGTACAACTCTGTTAGTTGTATTTACTAAAATAAGAAGAGTACTAGTTGCTAAGTACTTACAGTAAATTTTGCTCAGCGCAAGTAATTACACACCTAGCCAAATGAATAACTAGGTTAATTTGTTTTCAGTACCAGGGCGTTAATATGATACATCGTGCTATAGATGGACACTATCGCTCAGGTTAGAGAGTTAGGCTCAATTTACCATGGAAAAGACGGGAAGCGAATTTTTGTAACGAAATGTTACATAGCATAATGAACTTTATGTTAATGGGTAACATACAAATTAGATACGTGCTGCTAGCTGCGGAAATTCCCAGGAACCCACGAGAATGTTCCGGAAGACTTGCGACCTGTTTTAAGGCTCCTATCTACAGTACGTTACACAATTGACATAAAGTTCAATATGCTTTACACAATTTCGTCAGTAAAATTCGCTTCCATTCCGTTCCGCGACTATTTTGATTTCATTTATACGACGCTATACAAAGATAAACTATTTCTAATTCTCGATGTGTCATATTTGCGATCGGGCACTATGCATATTCATGCATAATGTATTATTCAGATTGTTGTTAGTATTTATTGCGGGAGCATTTATTTGCATTTGAGAAAGAAAGTTATACATGCAAGCTTAATTTTTGAGATTTAAAGAGGAATGCAGTCAGTTGTGGAAACAGCAGACTACTTATAAATTCGGAATTTTATTGCATATTTTTATTCCACATTACAACTCACAGTGCATTATGGGGGATGCACCAGGGCAGCCCGCGAAATTCAAATTTTCTTACGTTTTTTGCAATTTACAGGTCAGTATCAGGTTTTATGTTGATATAAATATGTTTCACAACCGTATCAAATATTTATTTATAAAATTATCATCATAAAAATCATCAATACATCTCTCGAAGTTCGTATTACCCTATTGAATGACTATTTCATGTACTCATGACATTTGAGGCCAATTCTGTATTGCTGATTTTAATGATGATAATTCTGTAAAGCCATATTTGTTACGGCCGCGAATCATATTTTAATCAACATACCACCTGACAGTGACCCGCAAATTGCAAAAAACGCAAGTATTTTTTAATTTCGCGGGCTTCCTGAGCGCATCCCCCTTAAAGTTTTCTAGATAGTAGAGCTAGAGCGTAGCTAAATAGTCTGCTCCAAACTTGTGATTATCTTGCAAGTATTGTGAGGATCTATAGAAATTATTTTAATTGGTACTTATTCATCTAGAAATCTAGTAAGGCTTATGGCCGTAGAATTTTTCTTTAAATTATGTTACATTGGTCGGGAATCCTGCTGTGTAAAATATTTAAAAACAGTAGTTAAAGTACTGACTTTTTTTTTGTTGTCATAAAATTTCTAGAAACTGTTTCTCTAAATGTAAACGCTAAAAGGTACAGCTACATCAAAACAGCTAAACTTCTAAAATAGCAAAAACAACTATGTACAATAATGGACTGCTATTTTTTGAGTTAAAGATGAACATGAAATTTCAAATTATTTACATAGCAGGGTCACAAATGTAGAATTAGGTTAGATACTCACTTGGAACGCGATCTTGAGTGGGACTTGACCACTGGGCTCTTGCTCTTTGGCCTGGACTTAGAGCGAGACTTGGAACGGCTGCGTGAAGAACGACGGGAGTGAGATCTAGAGAATAAGTTGATAATGGTGTTATTGATGTTCCTTCATGGAAATAATGGGTGGTGTGTGTGGTAGTTCCTCAGTTAGAATTTTATCAACAAGAGCTTTCTGCCCCGAAAGATGGTAAATAATATAGTATCATCATTAAAATATTAATAGAATATCTGTAAAATCGATTATAAAAAGTTTGCAGAACAGCACTTTCCAGACCTTGACAGACGAAAACATCCACAATTTTTAGACGAAAATACAACTTTAATGATAAAGATCATTAACGTTGTATTTTCGTCTAAAAATAGTGTATTCTTTCGTCAATAGACTATGGACATATTTTCATAAAATATAATCTTGCCAGTTAGTAGTTGAAATAGTTTTATAATTGAATTAATTGTTGCCACAAAATTTACTTTCAACTGTTATATTACATTCATCAGCCATTGTGACATTTCTGGTGCTCTATTTCAGAAGCCCTACTATAATTACAAGGGTGAAAATCATTGTCAGTTACCTGGATCGGCTGCGTCTGCGGTCCCTGGAGCGAGATCGGCTACGACTCGAAGAGGAGCGTGAGCGGCGACGGGAACCACGTCTAGCCTCAATCAGACGGATACGACGCCCGTTCAATTCTGTTCCATCAAGCTTTTCGATGGCAGCGCGCATGTCAGAGTGTGTAGCGAATTCCACCACACTGTAAGGAAGGATGAAGTAGGTTTTAATCTTGTCTTGGATTGTCTGTGAGTGTTGGGAATGAAGGAATCCTCAGTTAGATTTCTATCATCAAGAGCTATCAGCCCCGAAAGATGGTAAATAGTATAGTATCATCATGAAAACGCATTTTTGGAGTCATCAGTTTTTGGGATGAAAATAAGTCATAGGAGACTTAAAAATGTGGGACATTTTTAATGTCAAGTAAATGATAATTACAATGAACGAGTTGTTTTCCTTTTGTCTGTCCATTTGAGTCAGTAATTGGTAATGTTTTCACCTGATTAAATAATTATATAAGCATTGCAAATTGAATTCCACAGACAATACTTTCCATTTTATTGTAAACAAGAATGACTGGCGTATTATTCTGTGTACCTACTCTTTATCATAAAGACCAAAACTTACCCTTCATTTCTGTGTTGCTTATGTGCGTCAGCGTAGGTGACTTCACCAGCTTGACGCATGTAATCTTTCAAGTCCTGTAAACCAATACATCCTATTAATAAAGCACCTAAATTCCCCTTTGAAGAACTGTTGCAGAAGTCATCATCAGAATAAAGTCTTATCATCAAGGTTTTCAGCCCCGAAAGATGGTTAAAATACGATCTCATCATGACTATTGCAAAAGCTTATGATTGGAACCTATCTTATCAAATGCGTTAATAGGTGTACATATTTGAGGCAATTATCTGAAGTATCCTAACGAAATAAAAAGATGAAACGATAAGTATGCTTTTCTCAGCGTTTTCGTATACGTTTCTCATCGGTTACCATTGTTTACGATACGTGATTATTATGTTGTCTCCGCCATTTTTGGATAATGCTGCGACTTCATCGATTTTGCTTGTATGTTCTGCCTATATGATCACTCCGAAAGTTTGCTATCTGCGACAATCCGTCTCGCTTCTTCGTCCATGCTGGTACATGATCTGCCTCTCTTTTTGACACTTTGTATATTACGACGTCCATCCTTCAAATTGTGCAATCGGTCTCGACCCCGTCTATCCCTCTCAAAACTGGATTTCAGCCATCATTGAGGTGCCTTGATTCCTGCTCTCCGCGCCCGGCCAGGTAAATCCTTTTAACGCAGCCAAGTGATTCATCGCCACGGCCATCTACCACTGGTCATCAGGATTTAGTCATCTTGTCTTGTTCTAACATCTCTCAACTCGTCTAAGGACACCACATCGAATGTTACCAACTTTCAGGCATCTGTACTCCATCCTTGATTCCCACCAGCAGTTGAATCCTTCACGTAAACAACGATACCTTGCGAATTATCGCATACGAAAAGCTGATCAAGCCATAATTGAAAATAAACTTGACGTACGACGAAATGATTTGAATGCAAGTTCACAATAGTGAGGCGACATTCTAAGAGTATCTACTTCACTATTGAGAACAGAGGATGTTAAAAACTTAAAGTTAACAATGAAATAATGAATTTAAAATGGGAGTTTGCACATAACGAGAAACGGCTCCTGTTGTCTGTGCCCCCCTATCGACTTTACCTTGTCGGGGGCGACCGGGCGTCCGGCTGGAGGGGCGGGCGGGGAGGGGGCGACATCGCATCACCAGCGCCGAGACCGATCCTAACATCGCCTCAGACCACATCGCACACAGCGCTACATCGAGGACTCTGGCCACGATACGCCACCTTCTGTTGTTTTTAAAAATATCTATAAAGCTCGTAAGTTTGGTACAACACTTGTATAAAAAAAATACTGTTTTTAGAATAATGAATGTTATGCACAGTGCTAAGTTTGACAGTTTAAGTTGAATGTAGTGTTAAACTAAGTTAAAGTTATGATGGTTACTATTCGACAAATTATTTTGTATTGTTCATGTTTTTATTAGTAAAGAAAATAGGGTGGTGTGGAGCTCTCGAGGCCGTGAAGGTGGTCCGACGATAGGTCTGCACGTGTCCATATCCTTGTCCGGTTTGGGTTTCATTCATCGCGACATCAGTCCAGGTATTCTGTATGGATATTATCTTTACTTGTTTCGTTAAAGTGTCATCGCAAAGCTTCTATTTTCAGTTGTTCTCCAGTTTGCACCATCCTTCTGTGACTCCGATAAGCGCCTTTGTCCAAATTGCCCGCATGTCGGTTCCGTCCTGTGTTGGTTGGTGTCTATTGGTCTGTCATCCTCACGCTCACGACTATAGGTACCGTCCAGGTGATGAGGCCGCCCAGCCCTCAAGTAAGAGTGAAGATGTCCAGGACCCTGGGTGATAGGTGATGGAATGATGATGGGCCCAATGGCGTCCAGGCTCGATTTCTTACCTGCCAGCTAATGCGGCTAGACAGATTTTCGACGACTAGTCGATACTCGGTGCGCGTCGGCGGTCCGTATCTATAACTGTAGTCACTGCTGTAAAGAAAGCGAACATTCATTTTATGTTCATAAAAACTCTTAAAAATAAAAATAATGACTTGTGAAAACTTCAGAGAATTTAATTTATATTTTATGCCATAATTTCAGAGCGAAGGCGCCAGAGTTGGAGAATCACATATTTACTAAAGGAGCCTTTCCATAGATTTTATATCAAAGGGAGATGTGGCATATTTTTCATTGGCTATCAAGTCAGAATAATTTTGTAAATGTTACAGAAAGATATTCTTATCTACTAACTAATATAAATGACTTGAAAAAAAAAAGCGATTGATAAGACTATAATCTATTTTGTACTTACAACTGGCTGCAATAATAAAAAGCAATACGAAATTATATTATAATATGCTGCAAAACTAATTATGACTCTAAAAAAGTGTATATAGCCAAAACATTAGTATTATTGATCACCTATTTGTACTTACCGTCACTATGTTCCCTTTAAAGAATCATTAACATTTTATGATTAGTTGAAGAGAAATAAGTATGTTTGAAAACATAGGACTGAAAATAAAACCAAATGAGATGGAAGTTTATGGAAACCATTTTTACAAGGAAAGGCAGGAGAGTCCATAAAATATTAGGACTGATACACTGGTGACGTCATTTATACAGTGGGGGTTTGAAAATTCGCTTTACTCCTTATCTACTTCTAGGGAAGTTTCTATTACAGCTACTGTTGTGTTTATCTGACAGTGTAATGTGCCTAATTTAATGAAGACTGGAATAATAAGCATAGCAAAAACACATTCACAACAAAAATAATAAACAAAATACTTAATCAAATAACACTGGGCCATTATGCAAAAACAAAACAGGGATAATCATAAAACAAATATTATGATTGTGGAAAAACTAACACTATGAAAAAGTAGCTATAGAAAAGGTGAGTAAAAACAAATATTATGATTGTGGAAAAACTAACACTATGAAAAAGTAGCTATAGAAAAGGTGAGTACAAACTCTAATGAAATGTTATGTGGGAATGGGCCTGTCCAGCAAAACAGATTATCAGAGACTAAGGCCCACTTGCACTGCCAATAGCTAAACACGTTTAGCGCTAAACGAGTTTAAAACATAAATTGTGTTTTTGTCAAATGTTTGAAGACGACAGAGACAGAATGATGTTTAAAACTCGTTAAGCGCTAAACGTGTTTAGTGTTTAGCGGTGCAAGTGGGTCTAAATGAAAAGCATGCAGAAATATGTTATCAAGATGATATTTCTGAAACTAGGTTCTCCAGAAATTAGGTTCATAATTGACTGAGATAAGAGCAAAGTTCAGATCATCCGTTTAAATATCTGTGCAAGCACAAAACAATCCCTTGGTATATGGAGTGAAGTCCACAAGAGGACGAAAGTATGCGAGAGGAGGAGTGTTTCATGGGCGCAGCTAGGATTAAATTTCAAGAGGTCCCAATGGTTTTTCAGCCGCCAGCCCGCTTTCCCGGCGTGTCGATAACGGGCATTACCTGTTTTGGTCCTACGTCCAACATTGGAGCGATAGGTTGTGCGGAGGTGTTTTGGTCAAGAGAAGCCTGGCTACGCCCATGTGTGTTGTTGCATATCATGCCCGTGTGCGCAATACAGACGGTTCACGTCTCGGCGGCGGGCGTCTGGGCGGCGGCGGCGGCAGATCCCGGCAGCGCCAGCGGTCGGAGCCGCGCGGCATGCCGCGAGCCCTCTCCACCGACACCCTACAACATAGCGACACTCACTCGTATCGCGACCGGCCGCGGTCGCGCTCGGAGTGGCGGTCGCGGCGGTAACGGTCGGCGCTGCGGTCGATGCCCCTGGCCGGCTCCACCACCACCCTGCGGCACACCCACGGTCTACTGTTAGCACTGCCCACCCCATCCTCGCACTCGTACCGTGCACTCAGTCTCCCATTTTACAGCTTACCAATTGGTAGCCAATGCACACAAGTATAACTTATAGGGATTCGAACCCAAGTTGGATTCATTAATTTCAAGGTTTTGCAACATTGAAATTAGTAACACAAAATTAAGAAATAAAATTTAGAGTTCAATTTAGATTAAATCAGTAAAAGTTTAACCTGAAAACAGAAATTAACCAATTTCACATCTGAATTTTGTTTGGCAACATTCCCAGTCTCACCTAGTAAAATATGCGCTTGTAATTTTGACTAAGGTATAAATTATGGCTCAATCTAAATGCTTAACATACCAATTGGTAAGCAGACATTATAATGGAGTATGATGAGGTCCACCAAGTACATCAACATTCATTATTCAACTCATTACCCATGTTAATGATTAAAAAAACATTATGGCTTCGCAATGCCAGTTAATAGAGAAAAAATATAAAATATATGAATGCATTCTATTTCATTAATTTCATACAAGTCTCTTGCGTCCATTCAAGTTCAAAAATATTAGGTTTCTATGCATTCACAGCAGTATGTGGAGCCGGCTGATAAAAGAAAATTAGTTATTAAAATTGAAAATAAAAAGAAATAATATTCTACACATGACTGACTGCTTTACTTTCAAATCTTACTAGTGTATACTTAGGGGGATTTGTTAATAAGATAAATTTAAGAAAATATGTATACATACTTTTTTACAGTATTTTATAAAATAAAATAATACAACATAAATAGCAAGTAATTAGGTTACAAGAAAGGTCTTACCTCTCCCCAAGTAGTTCTTTCCCATTTAATTCATATACTGCATCATCTGCATCTCGATAATCTTCAAATTCCTGTATGCAAAAAAAAATATTATAGCAATACTTTCACACGTATGATGATCAATGTTGGCATTATTTGCATGAAAACGATCATCAAATGTTTACTAACTTATGAAAACTTCACAAACCACATTGGTTACATATTTCATTAATCAGCATTATCGAGAGTGCCATGACTATGTCATTATTATTTTAAATAGGACAACAGATAGCGTGGCCTTCAGACAGATTATTCTAGAAATAAAATAAACTTTGGGGTTATCTTTTGCTAGGAACTGGTTTTTTGTTACTAAAACACAAACTTTTAGCTCAAACTTACCACAAAACCATAGCCATTCTTGATGAGGATGTCTCGGATTCTACCGAAACCTTTGAAGAACTTCTCCAGATCTCTGTCCCTGACGCCGAAAGGCAGCCCGCCAACGTACACACGTGAACCCACCATGTTCTCTGCTAATGAAGTAAATAAACAACTTTACTACTAAATTCCAACTAGTACGATGCAGAATTACACCTCATAAGATACTGAGAGGCTAAAACTGAATCTAGAACGTGAAAATTTGGCAAATGCGTCGATGCGTGGCGGCACATTTCTTCGCCCCCGCGTGGACTCAACAGATTGGATTTGTTTGTGAGGATTAACGAATTCACAATACATAATCACTCATTTACACTTAAAGTTATGCTGCACATTGCATATGAAACGGTTTGTAGAAAATTTATAGATTTTTACGTGGACTTTTACGTTATCATGCAAACACAATCGACGCAATTTCAAAACATCGATCGTGTATGAAATAAACTACTGAATTATTATGATCAACGTGCATACAAACCGTAATTATTACTGGTTCAGCTGATATTTGCTAAGTGCCACAGGAATATTATTACTTGTAAAAAATAACCACGAGTTCGAGCTTCGCCCGCGTCTTGAAACGAAACAATATGGCGGCTTGACCCGGGCAAATTTTATATAGATTCAAATAGAATATTTACCTGATTTATTGTTTTATAAAACACATCAACTTCTAGAATGTAGTTTCTTTCTTTTAAATTATACAATATTTTATGTTCTTCAATGTATTATTTCGTAGAGATTTAAATTCACTTAGACTTCAGACACGTGCACCAAATTTGTTGAAGCCGGAAATTAAACTGATAGAGATGGTCATCGTCATCGATCGAATCTTAGTCGAGGTTTATCGATACTTGAACCATTAATTTTGTTGAGTCGATACCTAGATGATTATTTTTAATTTTTCTTCTGTAATTTCTGACGTTGTCTTGGACATTACTGATATCGGTCAAGGAAAAACATCGTCGGAAAATCTGTACTTATAGTTATTGCCAACCCGTCTTGAGTAAGCGGAGCACGCAGCAAGGAGCACTGATCACCAATCAGTGCTCCGCGTGCCTTCTCTTTATGTGAAGAGGCCTCTGCCCTACAATGGGACAATAATAGGCTGATCAATATATATTGGTTCTTCATACTATTATGAATTGTTTAACAAAATTATGTTTAAGCTGTCAATCGTGCGTTGAATTTGTGCTGAATAAATAGATGTCTTTCTTTAATTTTTCTTGCACTTTACGAATAATTTACTACCGGAAGAACTGAAGCCCCTTCCACCTAGCTTTTTCCCA
Organism: Griposia aprilina; assembly: GCA_916610205.1. Lineage (NCBI taxonomy): Eukaryota > Metazoa > Arthropoda > Insecta > Lepidoptera > Noctuidae > Griposia > Griposia aprilina. The sequence goes on from OU744306.1 coordinate 12,424,306, forward strand.
ACTATGTTGGGGTCGGCTTCACCAGATGCAGCTGAAAATCAGTATTTTACATGGAGTGACTGTTTATTTGACCTCCATAACCTAGTTACGGCTGAACCCAATAACTTATCTTCAGTGAAAGATATATCGCTATAGATACACAGACACACACAGTATATTTTATCTATCCTTGAATGACGTCTCACAATCACATCACAATCATAATCCCCTTTATAAACGTTGCTTAAAGTTAAAGTTAAGAATTGATTAGAGACTGTTTAATCATAAATTTGTCTTTTAAGCTTCTCTCAACTCTAAGGAACGTTTTTAAATTAACCACTTTATTTCTAACGAAAACGATAGATGACGTTCCTTACTTGGCCCTCCTGTACGTTCCGTTACAACAAGCATCAGTAATAACTAATAAACAATGTAAAACTTTTAAAAACTAACTTTTACCTTTTTTAAACTTTTTATAAAAACTTATTTAGGGCTAAGTTATAATTTATATTAAATTATAATTTTGTAAGTAAGTTGTACTTTTACAAGATTTTACTATAGATTATGAAAATAATCAACAGTTCATGTAATTTTTCACAATAACTCAATAATCGACTTATTTCATGATAAAAGCCAACGATCAATCTTGTTTTTTTTTTAGTTTTTATTGTCGATACTTTTATATCGAACGCATTAGTTCCTACCGCACTATCCGGATATGGCTGCGAAGTGTTGCCAGAAATAAATAATTGTTCCTTGTTTAATCGATTGCTATTGTCGGGAGAAATATGAAAATCGATTTTGTACGATGTGTTTGAAAATCATGTATCGTAAAACATAACATATTATTTAATAAATGGTTGGTATTCTTGACATAGATCTTGTATCTTTTTATGCGTCCTCCAAAACAACGAGTCAAAAGATCCGTTTTGTTTGTAATCCTAACTTTAATATTATAAATGCGAAAGTACCTTTGTTTGTTTGTTACCTTTTCATGCCTAAACCACTGAACCGATCATCCTGAAATTTTGCATATACCTCGTCAGATGTTCAGAAACGGTCATAGGGTACCTTTCATCCCGAGAAAAAGTACTGTTCGCGAGGAAAACCACAATAACGTTATTATGATAATAGATGGCGCCACGTGTCTTTCGAATCATGATTGAATTATAACCCGAATTGATTGTCAAACGCGAGCGAAGCAGCAGGCAAAAGCTAGTGTGGTTATATTGATGAACGGGCATATATGTTCATTATGAAGTTACATCGTCTTCGGGATCCGAAATGAATGGTGTAGTTGGAATACAGTATTCCAACCACTGTACTAGTAGTTACGTTGCGCAAATCTAGTCGTAAACAGACCAAGTTTTCAAACAAACAATCAAACAAAGGAAGCTGTGGATTTTTTTAATAGTTTTAAATGCGAAACGGATTTAAAGGTAAATGTTGTCACTTAATTTAAATTTTATGCCTCAACCAAGGCCTCACCTCAGTATTTCTGTTTCAGTACATCAAATTTGCCATCAGTCATTCATCATCAGTCATTTCAGTAGTTAAATTTGCCATCGACCGCCATAAGAGGCAAAATAATTTATTACGTTAAAACTGTAGTTTTTTTAACGTTTGTAATACCCTTACACCAAATTTGAATAATTGGTTGGCAACATTTTATTTTTATATGTCAAACCAAGTGTCATAGAATTGTAATTTTTGGCGGTTACTTTCACGGTGCTATCAAAAGTATGGGAATCATATCCAACCAGTTTAAGTAGGCTTCTGCTTTTGGAGATACACTACTCAATTCTATAGATTTTTAATTTACTAGTAGAGTAATATCAAAGATGAATTTTCTTATTAGTAGATGGGGCTGTTCTCAAAATGTTCATGGGTTTCGTCTAAACCACAGACTACATAGAGATACTATGTATAAATAGGTTTAAACACATTACACATATGTGTTTATAACACATATGTGTTATGTGTTTAATGTCTGGATTATTCTTGACGACTTTGCTTGTATGGACATTTAGAATTCTGCCTCTATCCATTGACTTGGAAAGGTATTGGATACCGGGAACCGACAACTTCGCTTTTTCGGAACGACCCCTGCACGAAAATCTGGACTGTGTACTTGTTTGTGAAACGCACCGATATTGTGTTGTATAAAAATATGAACGCGAGCAAGTGTTGTGTGCTGATCTGCAAAAATTCAAGAGTTGGCCTTCAAATATTGTAAAAAAATATTGAAGAAGAAATAAAGTAGGTATTTGACTCTGGATTTAGTGTTTTATTTTTGGTTAAAAACTACTACCTAACTAAAATGGAAGGAAATAGGGCAGGGCATACTGCAGATTTGAAACTATTATAGCTTTATGAAGCATTATAATATGTGAGGCATATAGAATCAAAGGCAGCTAAGCGACAAACATTCAAAAAAACAACTAAGTATGGAGCCATCTAGCGAATTTTTGGTTGTAACTATTTATTTTATTATTGTAAGAAACAAATACAGCTAAAGCCTTTTAAATTTCGTTCAAAAATTGATTTTGGGATCAAATACAGCTAAGTCACCTTAGGGCACAATCAAAGACAGCTAGGTGACAAAACAACCAATCACAACGCTTGAATTCTCGAAAACAAAATGGCGATTTCTATACAACCGCGTTAGCCACACCTAATGTTTTTTATTGTATTTTTAGTGTTTTTAGTGAGTTTCTCGTGCAAAATTTGTTGTGAAACATATTATGGAGGTCCCTGTAGAACCGGCAAGTACTGGCAGAGGTCGAAAACGCACACGAAACCAAGAAAACTGGAAGGCAAACATTGCTAAGAGAGAAAGGTTAGTGATGTGCCTCGCGTCTACACTCCACACAATGTATAGATAAAGATAAATAATTGCAATCGAATTAAATTAATTTTTCGCAATATTTATTTTTGCCTGTATTGCTATTACATGCTATTATGTACCATAACGCTAATACATACTACCTAACTGTAACTAAAATTGTGCTAAGATAGAGAAATTTGAGTGTTAAAAATATTTATTATTGTATTTATTTTATTTTATCTCCCAATAATAATTTATACTATTATAATTTTTACTATGTATGCAAACCTACCTACAAGTACCAGTAGTATATCTACTAAGTAAAATAACAGATACAAACTAGTAGTATGTTTAATAACACCCCTTTTTTTCGTCAGGAGTTAAGTCCTTTACAAGTTCCTAGTACCTAACCAAATGTTTTTTTTTTCACAGATACTCGTCTACTGCTTTACCTCAAAGAGTGAACTGTTCACATAAAAATCCAACGCTAAAATGTGCAAGCCTGACAATGAATGAACTTCTAAAATTTCACCAATCATTTTATGCCTCAACAAAAAAAAGCGGTCAGGATGCTTTTCTTCATAATCATCTAAAATAAATTAAATCTTATTCGTAAATCACAGGTGAGAGGACCCTTATGTCGGCCCTCTGGACCTCGCAGGGGGCATCAAAATTGTTGCGGGAATGGGGTGTTTGTTTTGGTGTATTGTGCTACTCTGAGCAAACCAATTATGGACATATGGGTATCAAAAAAAAGCTTAGATAGTCTAGTTTAATAATAAATAGGTTTTATTGACGCAAACTACAAATTAATGTACAAAAATTCAGTAAGAACAAATATTTTACGGAAATTCAACACATATTCTTATTTTAACATTTTTTTACAGTTCTTTCGACTATGAAGTTGTAATGTAGTTTTAACACCTGTTGATTCTGTATGGTTTCAGCTACACACACGATTTTTTATTTAGGTATAAGTTTGGTAGTTTTCAAGTTATTACACTTTATGTTAGAAATGACCGGTGCGCACGCGCGATTTTCAGCATTTTTTGTTGCTTGGACGTTGGACACGCCCGCACGCGAAAATGCTGGACCTGGGAGCGGTTATGTGCTGTCAAATAAAACAAATTAAAAGAAGGCGTCCTAACCAAAATAAAAGGCTTAGAAGAGATTTTAATATCCAGTACAGGATTTTAAACAGTCAGAATAAATTTGTGATTGTCTGCCAAAAACTTTTTTTGAGTTCCTTGCAAATAAAAAAGTATAGAGTGGAATTTGTTATGAAGGCGTTTTAGTATGCGCGACAGATTCCTAAAGAAAACAGGGGAGGAAATCATAAAATAAACAAGTATAAGGAGCAAAAAGATATAGTTCGGCAGTTTATTATGAAGTTAAAATGCATAGAATCACATTACTGTCGATCTGCAACACAAGAGCGAAAATATCTGCACAGCGATTTGAGTATAAACAAACTTTATAAAATGTTTAAAACCGAAAATCCTCAATCTGTTGTAAAGAAGTCTTATTTTCGAGCAATATTTAACCAAGACTTCAATTTAGGATTCGGTAATCCGAGAACAGACGTTTGCTCGAAATGTATTGAATTGGATGGGAAAATTAAAATGGAAAACGACCAAGAAAAAAAGAAAGACCTCATGATCGAAAAAAGAGTCCACAAGCTCAGGGCAAAAGCATTCTTTAAATTGCTTCAGGAAAAATCAGAAGATATGATCACTTTCTCGTTCGACTGTCAAAAAAATAATCCCCTACCCAAAGTACCAGACCAAAGCGCATACTACAGTCGCCAAATATATCTCTACAATTTTACGATTGTTCAGGGTTCTTCTAAAGATCACCTGAATAAAGACACAACTTATGCATATTTGTGGACAGAGAACGAATTTCCAAAAACATCCAACCAGATAGCCTCTGCAGTGTACGACCGTTTAAATAAAACTAATTTTGAAGGGATAAGCACTGTTCGTCTTGTAGCTGATGGATGTGGCGGGCAGAACAAGAATAGCATATTGCTATGTATGCTGTCAAGATGGCTTCTCGACAACACGTCTCTGAAAAAAATTGAAGTCGTTTTTCCCATTACTGGGCATTCTTTCATGCCACCAGACCGAGTTTTCGGAAACATTGAAAAAGTTCTTAAAAAACAAGAAGTAATCATTCGACCTGAAGATTACATAGACATCATTGCAACAAATGCAACCGTTACAAAAATGCGTGACATTCAAATGTTAGACTTCAGGAGTGCCGCAAAAGATGTCCTAAAACCGACTGCGAGATGGCCTTTTAAAATAAGTGAATGCAAAAGATTCATTTTGAAGAGATCCAAGACTGTTGGAAATGTGCTTATTCGTGGAGAACTGCATTTTAATTCAGATATAGGTAAAGCAGTAAATCTTTGCAAAACTGGAATGAAAACCAATATGATTCTCCCATCCACCGTGCCACTAGGAGCACCCATGAATCGTGCAAAAATAACTGATGTCGATGCACTATTAAAAAAGCATTTTGGCGCTGAATGGGAAACCAATGCAGAATGTCAGTTTTATGTAAATATTATAAGATCGCCAGTTATTCAAGAGGGGGATTCAGAAAGAGGGGAAGATGATAATGAAAACTATTGTGAATATAGGGATGATACGGTGGATTTAAGAATTTAAATTTTGTTTTTGTTGAAAACGAAGAAACAGCTGATTTAGTAATAAGAAAAGGTTTAAGTTCATAAGAATAGAATATTGTTTCTGAGAGTAAAGAAAAGTCTGATTAAAAAGAGAAAAAGGGTTGTTTTTTTGTTACGATGTTGATTATTAGATTTAAAAATTTAACTTTTGTTTTTGTTGAAAAAGAAGAAACAGCTAATTAAAAGTAATAAGAATAATTTAGAAATAAGAAAAATTTTAAGTTCATAAGAATAGAATATTGTTCCTAAAGGAAAATAAAAGTTTGATTAAAAAAAGAAAACGTGTTTTTATTTCATAACGATTTTGATTATTATTTGAAGTTTTATGAACATTTTAAATATCTACATGAAAACGTGTTTTAATTACTGGTCCATGCTATCGACACTGTTGGGAACATCACTAACATTGTGATGTCAATATGGCGACAGTCATTATCAAAGACAGCTAGGTTCACTTGAGTAAAAATCAAACACAGCTAAGTGTAGCTGTTGGTATCAAAGATAGCTAAGTCGTTTGATTTTTTATTTTTTTTCGGCTTATTATTTAGTACTCCCAGATAAAGGTAGCTAAAACCAATATTAAATCACAAACTCTAAAATCAAAACTGAGAGAAAATGAAAACCCCTGACTCATAAATTAGAAAAACGTTTTTTTCGGTTCCTGAAAATGTGACATAGAGGCACTTAGCTACCTTTGATTCTATATGCCTCATGTATACGTATAGCTAGTAGCTATACGTACCTATATATTGCTTCATGGGGTGTTGTTTTTAGTTGTTGCTAGAGGGCGCCAGCGCCTTGAAATGTTCGAGTGACGTCTCTATCTCCCTATATAAAATGTACTCTGTGGTTACCTCCCCCCCCCCCCCGACCCTTGCTCCCCCCCGACCCTTGCTCGACGACGCGCCAGCCCGCGCCGTAGCTGAGCTTGTAGTTTTAAATTCCCCAGTTAATAATAATATAATTTAGATCCAGCCTGTCCCATGTTGCTGCCCTCCCCTCAGTGACGCCCTAAGCCGAGGTTCGTACCCCACAGGGGGTGCCCTTAGCGTGCGGTCACCTAATTTTTAAGTATTTTTCGCCCCTGGCTGGAGGCTTTAAGTTAGTAGCTTAAGGCACCCACAGGTTTGCCCGGTTAAGTAGCCAGGACCTTAGTGGTCACAACTACGAGCTGCCAATTACGAAAAAAAAAAAAAAAACTTTTTCCTATGTCAGCTGTGAGTGAATTCGTGCTCCGAAACTTTAATGAAAAAAAGTGGGAAAAACGTTGTCTAGGTAAGTCAAATTTTAATACCATGTTCTTAATAGTATTCTTTAATTGAAATCATGATAATTTACATCTGTTTAAGCAATTTAAGCTAAGAAATCACCGTTGGCAAATATACCAAACCGATGCCGATGCAAAGTTTTAGTGATGTCAACTTTGCCATGTTTTCTTAGTTGTCACAAAAATATTCAAAATAATCTTGTTAAGTTTTGTTTCCTACTTATTTTTTTAATTCAATTTGAGTGTGTAAGCATTTCAAACCTAATTTAAATATAGAATATTCATTATGCTACCTACCTAATCATTGTTTTTTTTACATAAATTTGTTTTTAGAAAATGGGAGATCGATTGAGGCGTCAGTTGTGGAGCAGTCTACAAAAATTATTCACCAGAAATGCTAAATACCGCATAGCTATGACCCACCACTTGTTGGCTGATTTGATTATAGTGGTCGTGTTATTGAGTCATAAGAGTTGAAGAACCTAATTTTAGTTTATTTTAAAATAGTTCCATGGTACATGTACATATTATTGTGATTTATGTCAGTCATAATTAGTACCAATTGAGTACTAATTATTTACCAAATATGAAAGCGATTGGCGTTGGTGGTCCTACGGTAGTCACGGACATAATTTTCTTTGGTTTTTTGTAAATTGCAACTCTATTTTACGTCGCATGTTGATCTAAATGTGATTCGCGACTGTAGGAATGATTTCGCTCACCTAGTAATATATTGGCATATCTACGTTTTTCCCATTTTTTGTTTCTGACCAATGAGCCGCTGTTTTACGCGCCATGCGGGAGGAAACAACAATAATGGTATAATGACACTAACGACCTCTCTCGATGAATACTGAAACTACCGTTGTGCCGTTTTGCCACTTTGTAGATTATGCACTTTTAAACACTAATGCCGTATAAACTCAATTTCGCATTTTTTGCAGATGTGCCAATATATTACTAGGTGAGCGATTTATTTACTTACTGAATAATAATCATTAATTTCTTATCAATCGTTAAACTTTGGAAATTTGTTCCACCTAAGAATTTTCTTATGAAAAATATAGTTTTTTTTAATTGAAATAATGTAATTTGTTCCGCCTAAGAATTTTCTTATGAAAATTTTAATTTTTTTTAGTTGAAATAATCGGCACACAGTACGATTTTTGCGGGATCAGCATAAGGAAGAAAAAGAAAACTATAATAAAAATTCGAATTTTTATTTCCATTCCAAAAACCAACATACCATAATGCAACCAATTAATTATACGCTCTCGTGTCCTCTCGAAGAAAGAAAAAATTAAATGCATTTCTATAGCATGTCTATTTTCTTCCAATTATCTAGATAACGCTAAAATATAAAAATTAAAAGAAATATGACACACTACTAGGGGCATTGACTGCCTTATTAGGAAAATAATAGAATGTTGGAAGTACTTTCACTGTGGTTTTTTTTATTACTTACAATTCAATAAAATTTCGGAATCCTACTACTTTGGTAGAATAAAAAAAACCTACAATAACTTTTTTTAAAGCAAACCACAGGGAGAGTGTACTTAATTACATACTAATTATACATTCGTTATAAGAATGCGCCACACAAGACAGTCATACTAAGGCATTTTACATTCGTCCTTTATGGTCACACATTGAAAGCAAATATTTATAATATATTCAATAAGCCACAACAAGCATGTGGAATTATAATCCTAATAATGAAATAACTTCACACAATCAAGTTTAGGTTTTTATTTTGACAAACTAAAGTTTAGTTTTCAGATCAACTATTTAAAGTTATAAGAAATCTTTCAGAAGGTACATTTTGAGCAAAGTAATTCAATCTATCGTCTATCTATTAGAGAGACAGTTGCAATAATATTCTATTACACATCTATAATAATCTTTTTATATTGGTATTGGGGGAAATAATAAGATGCTGATGTAATACAGGGGGCAATTTATTGCGCAGTGATTAACGTCGAACGCGGTAGGCCAACTAAATGAGCAATCAAGAGCAACACCGCGAGTAGCAATAGTATACATTAACCCTGTTACAGTGTGCTGGTTCAATGCTTCAAGTGGTTGTGACATTAAAATTCCCAGTATTGCCACCATTCAAAATAAATGGGCCACATAGATAC